>CM055116.1:1286859738-1288059738 GCA_029206835.1 Rana muscosa | reverse complement strand
CTTTAATCTATCCAGGGTTTGGAAAGAGAGAGCCAAGGCCTAGTTGACTAGATGGGAGAAGATATTCTCCAGAGATGAGTTCGATGTGGGGTGTGCAAGGAGTGCCACCCATCGGATCCGCCTCCAGGAAGACAAGCCCTTCCGAGAGAGAGTCAGGCGGGTCCCCTAGCAGATCTGGAGGATCTAAGGGAACAACTTGCAGAACTCAAGAGGACTGGTGTGATACGGGAGTCCAGGAGCCCCTATGCCTCTCCCATAGTGGTGGTCAGAAAGAAGAATGGGTCATTGAGGCTCTGTATAGACTACAGGACTCTCAACAGGAAAACCATCCCCGACCAATACACCACTCCGAGGATAGAGGATGCCCTACAGAGCTTGTCTGGAGCCAAATGGTTCAGCGTTATGGACCTCAAGAGCGGGTACTATCAGATCCCTATGCATCCAGAAGACAAGGAGAAGACAGCTTTCATAACCCCAGTGGGGTTCTTTGAATTCAATCGGATGCCCCAAGGTCTGTCTGGAGCCCCAGCTACTTTCCAACGTCTCATGGAGAAGACTGTAGGAGACATGAACCTTATTGAAGTCCTTGTATACCTGGACGATGTCATTGTCTTTGGGAGAACCTTGGAAGAACACGAAGAGAGGCTGGAAAAAGTGTTGAGAAGACTAAGTGAGGAAGGACTCAAGCTTTCGCCTGAGAAGTGTCGGTTCTACCAGTCTTCTGTGAACTATCTGGGGCACATAGTGTCTGAAGAGGGGGTGGCCACAGACCCTGAGAAATTGGAGGCAGTTACCTCCTGGCCACGACCCACCACAGTAACAGAACTCAGATCCTTCTTGGGGTTCTGCTCCTATTACAGGAGGTTTGTGGAAGGATTCGCCCGAATTGCTAGACCATTGAATGAACTACTCAAGACCGAGGGGGAAGAGGACGACTCAGGGCCCAGGAAGCCAGGAGAGTCAGTCAGAGATCAGTGGAACCAGAAGTGTGAAGAGGCCTTCCAGGCATTAAAGGAGAGCCTAACCACTGCCCCGGTCTTGGCCTACGCAGACCCAACCAAACCCTATGAACTGCACGTGGATGCTAGTCATGACGGTCTGGGAGGAGTACTTTACCAAGAACACGAAGGGCAACTGCGGCCTGTTGCCTACATGAGTAGGAGCCTGAACCCCTCGGAGAAGAACTACCCCACCCACAAGCTGGAGTTCCTGGCCCTTAAGTGGGCGGTAGTAGACAAACTCAAAGATTACCTATATGGGGCGGAGTTCACTGTGAAGACCGACAACAACCCCCTTACCTACCTTTTCACCACGGCCAAACTGGACGCCACTGGACACAGGTGGCTGGCCGCACTGTCTGGATTCAGCTTCAGCCTAAAGTATAGGCCAGGGGCTGGGAATCGAGACGCAGACGCTCTGTCCAGGAGATCTCATTCCCCCACCATTGAAATAGAAGATTGGACCCAAGTGGCACCGGACGGGGTGCGGGCCCTTTGTCAAGGAGCTGAATTCCAAGCCCGAGGAGGCTCCAGAGCAGAGGAAATAGGAGTTACCACGGTGGGAGTCCCCAAACACTACTGTGGAGTAGCTCAATTGGAAGAGGACAACCTACCAAGACTGTCCAAGAAGGAATTGAGGTGTGACCAATTGAAAGACCCCATGGGGAGATTGGTCCTGGAGGCCTTGGAGAATCAGGATCCAAACAGACTCATGCGTCAACCTTCAAAAGAAGCTCGCCTGCTGAGGAAGGAGTGGGATAGGTTGCAGTTACATCAGGGAGTGGTCTACCGAAGGGGCCCCTCTGATGACTCAGAAGATAAGTGGCAGCTGTTCCTCCCAGAGAAACATCGGGAGACTGTTCTGATTGCCCTGCATGACAATCATGGCCACCTAGGGGCTGAAAGGACCTTTCAACTTGTCAGAAGTTGGTTCTATTGGCCCTGCATGAGGGCAGAGGTAGAGGAGTACTGCCACTCATGTGCCCGATGCATCCAGAGGAAGACTTTTCCCCATCAAGCTGCCCCAATGGGCCATCTACAAAGTCAAGGCCCAATGGATCTGGTATGCATTGATTTTCTCTGCCTCGAACCCGACCTGAGTGGACTAGGAAATGTTCTGGTGATAACCGACCATTTCACCCGGTATGCCCAGGCTTTCCCGACCAAAGACCAGAAGGCCTCCACCGTAGCCAAGGTACTTATGGAGAAGTACTTTGTCCATTATGGGCTGCCACAGCGACTCCATTCAGATCAAGGGAGGGACTTCGAGAGTAAACTGATCCGGAAGCTCCTGGATTCTTTGGGAATCAAAAAGACTCGAACTACACCTTACCATCCACAGGGAGATGCTCAGCCGGAAAGGTTCAACTGAACCTTGCTCAACATGTTGGGGACTCTGGAAAGTGAGAAAAAGCAACATTGGAGCAAACACATAGCAGCCACAGTACTTGCTTACAACTGCACCATCAGTGATGCTACAGGTTACTCCCCATATCGACTCATGTTTGGGAGAGAGGCGAGACTACCTGTGGACCTGGCCTTTGGCACCTCTCAGGACCATTCCTCAGTCACATCCCACAAAGGGTACGTGGACAGGCTCAGACAAAGCCTGAAAGTAGCTTATGAGCAAGCTCAAGCAGCTTCCAACCAAAGGGGGGCTAGAAATAAGAGGAACTTTGACTTGAAGGTCCGGGTGCAAGACCTACAGCCTGGGGATCGAGTGCTGTTACGCAACCTGGGGATCCCTGGGAAGCACAAACTTGCAGACAGATGGAGATCTGAACCTTATGTCATCTGTAGGAAGTTGCCGGGCCTACCTTTCTATAAGTTGAAACCAGAAGGAAAGGTAGGCCCACTGAAGACGTGGCATCGGAATCACCTGCTCCCACTTGCTGAGGCAGTTAGAATACCTCCTGCGGGAGACTCCCCTGAACCGGCCTCTATTCTGGATACTCCTAGGCCGAACACTCGGTCGCAGACCTCCCGAGCTGAAGATGGAGAGGCCTCTCAACTTAGTGAAAATGAAGAAGGAGAACTTGATTGGCTGTGGCCTTCCCCAACTCCAGAAACTTCTAATATTGATCTTCCAGCCACTGAAGACACTCAAGATGGGACACTGAACCCAGAAGCCACAGAGTTCATCCCTTCTAGTCCTTCAGCAGAATACTGGGAAGATGCCCAGGATGGTTGTTCAGAGGGAGGGGAGCCTGAGGCGCCAGAGCCAGAAATCCCAAGAGAGCAAAGGGCTCGAAGAGTCATCCGGCTTCCTAAGAAGCTGACCTACCCACAAATGGGGAACAGTTCGGAAGACTCTGTAGTCACTGCTAGAAGGAATGCTGAGTATCCGGATGCTTCCACTGTCCATTTAGTGGAGGGCAACCCCAGCTCACTCTCTGGCACAGTTAGACAGGTCGCCCCCACTGAAGCGACCTGTAGACAGGACAGCTCCCCATCCTATGATGATTGGTGGGAGGCTCCTCTGTCAATCCTATGCAACCGCATTGAATCTAAAATGTTTTGCAGATCTAAAAATGTTAGATGTCTTTGGGGACCAAAGAGTTCAAGTGGGGGGAGTGTGTAGCGGGGTGTTCCCCTTTAATGCAGAGAGACAAGAAGTTCCAGGTGAGAGGTGAGTCGGGAGGAAGTAAAGAGACATTACTGGAAGTGAAAGCAGAGGAGAGAGAGAGACTACATCTCCCAGTACATCTTGCAGCACCCAGGGTACATTGCTCCGGAACAGAGACTGCTGGGGCAGACTTTATAAAGGGGAGGTGGAGTTTGTTCAGTCTCTTTGGACACCCCCTCTCCTAGAAAGAGGATCTCTGTGCTGAACTGCTGTGTGCACAAGGCCTGAAGCCTGGGCCTTGTGCTCCTTTCCAAAGAGCCCTCTGCCAGCCTAGCAGAACCTTAGAGACATATTCTCATCCTTGCTGCAGTACACCAGAAGGATTGAAGACTTGGATGTCGGTGGATTCCTGTTCCTAGACGAATCGATGGAGGAAACGGACTTGGACTTGTCCGGGTGGTGAGAGCTGTTTAAAGACAGATACTTTATCTTTACTATTCGTTGGGATTACAAAGTTGTTCTTCAAGTGCACCACCGAAAAGATTGCTAGCGAATATTGTTTCACTGAACTTCCATTTAGATCAGTCAGGCCTGACTGCATAGGTAGACATTGCTGGGTGTTAGTCTACCCATGAGGGGAAGTAGCTGTAAAGGGCAGCGCTAGAGTTGCATAGCAATACTTTATTATTCTGATTACTCTGTTTATCTTTATTACTGTTTATTGCTGGGATCTGCAACTTGTTATACTGCTGTTTATTACTTGCCCATTAGCCTCAGTAAAATATCTAGGTCAAGTACATTGGTGTCAGTTTCACTTACTTTAATAGAAGTTTTAAAGTATATCACTGTGTGTGTTTGCCATAGGACTGCGTCACCTAAAGTTGCGGTCACGTGGTCCTATCTCCCCTTACTAGCTGTGCCAGTGGGGGGTTGAGCATATTGCCGGGGGTTGGCGGAGCTGTCTTCAGGGCCCAACTAAATCTGCGGCCTTCTTAGTTGGAGGTATCGCTACATATATATATATACACTGATTATACTGCAGCTAGCAGAATCAACTGCCTGCCTGTAGTATTATTAGTATGAGAACACCAGCAATTGTCTTCAGTTAGCTTTAATTGCTCACTGTGCAGAGGACACAGTACACTAACTGAAAATACTGCAGCTCCCTGCCTGTGGTATTTGTATGAGAACACCAGCAATTGTGTTCAGGTAAGCTTTAGGTGCACACTGTGTAAAGGACACTAAAGCAAAATACTACAGCTCCCTGCTTGTATTTGTATCAGAAAACCAGCAATTGTATTCAGGTAAGCTTTAGGTGCACACTGAAGATAAAGGTAAAGGAAGATGGGACTTTTAAGGTGCACTCAAACACAATGGTAATAAAAATATATAATTTTATTTAGTAGAAAAATTCCATTCACATATGATAAAAAATCATTTTAATTACAGTAGAAAACAATGGAGTTTATACAGACAGATAATCTCGACGTTTCGCCAATTATACTGGCTTCTTCAGGAGTATTATTTTTGTCATGTATTACTGAAACACAAGATGTACACAATGAATATACAAAATACACTGATATATTGCTATACAACATAATATTTAAATATTCAACAGAGGAGTGATACAAGGACATATTCAAAACCACCGCATAAGCCTTTATTACCTGTGCATTGTTGAGGAAATCAGAAAAATATAGCTGGTATTGAATCAGAGGAGTGTTCTCATAATGGAGTCTTGTGGTGAACCTTAGAGAAGGTGCTAGCTCATGGGAAGCACATGAATGAATAATGTGCTACTAAAGACAATGGAAGGTGAATAGTCACTTGGAGGAAGGGAAGGAGAATCATTATATAAAGTCAGACACGTGCTATAACAGAGCTAAGTATATGAAATCTAATTTTGTAAGAATACATTGGTCTAAAGGTCATTTTGAGATTCCAAATTGGAATCTCAAAAAGACCTTTAGACCAAGGTATTCTTACAAAATTAGATTTCATATACTTAGCTCCGTGGCAAAAAAAAACCAAGCTCCCCTGACCCTGTCCTGGTGCCATATTGGCACAGATACTCATTGATGGCCCTCTGCTTCGTGTACAGCTGCTGCAGCATGGCCAACGTTGAGTTCCACCTGGTGGACATGTCACAGATTAGGCGGTTCTTAGGCAGTTTGTAGCAAAGGGAAGGCGATGCCTATTGTGGATGCAAGTGCTGAACACCCCTGATAGAACTTTGAGAAAGAATGAAAATACCCCTAGGGGTTTTGTGTTGCAGCTAAGAATAGAAAATTGAAATTGTTTATAAAAGTATAAATTTTATGAAGATATAAACATGGTTAATAGGAATCAGGACATGAGCTCCAAATTACATATTGGTAAAATATACACATAATCTAAAACATCCAATTGGGTGTAATACCACATGGGAAATTAATGGGTGAAAGAAACGCAATAGCCCCAACGCGTTTCAACCTTGACAATAGTAGCGGTCTTCTTCAGGGGGAATACGTTTTGCGCACTTAATTTCTATACTAAAGCATATGTGTGTCAGTAAAATACAAAAGAACCACCAATAAAAAACAACCACCTTGCAAATACACCTATTAGGTGCATTGCTGGTGCGTATGTAATACTGGATATGAACGTTTCAGATATTTTATGATGTTTGAAATCATTGAGTACATACCCAAGTGGACATCGACAGCCTGGACTGGTGATCGCCAGATAGCCCCACCGTCAAGGAACACTAGCGAGAACTCTCCTGGACTAGGGAGGGGAGGGGATCAGCTGGAATGCCCTGGAGGGCGTACAGTAAGCAGCCCGGGAGAACCACACAGGCCTACGAGAGGTCACGACTTGCAATCCTGCCACCCCTGAGGGGGTGATGGGGGATGTGGGGAGGACCAAGGGAGGGGCCCACGGGGTGGGGGACAGTGGGTCCTGTGCACACCCTGCCTGCCCAGAATAGGCAGAGGGGAATGGGGGAGGGACTGGTGGGGAAGGAACCCCACTGACCAATCAGGAAAAGACCCTACGAGAGATATCGAAAAAGGTAAAATTAGTATAATATAATGATTTCTAAAAGAAGCATTTATTTTAATAGTTAGTTATCCCTATGAGAAGAAAAGAAAATGTGAAAAAAGGAAAAAGGGGGGAAAAAGGGAAAAGAAAAACTTGCATGGTGAGAATATGATAATAAAATGCCTGAAAGAAACAAAAGAAACTATATGACTTGTGTATGGGACAAATGTGAGTGAAGAAAGGAAATGTGTTGGGTGTGGAAAAAACAGATTGGATGAAGAAAAACACAAAAGGGACTGTGTAAAAACAAACAGACATATGTGAATAAGTGTGTGGACATAGAATAAAAAAAGAAAAGAAAAAAGAGGAAAAGAAAGGGGGAAAGCAGAAAAATGTTGTGAAATGTGTGAAAGTAAAAAAGGGTGTGCAAAATGAGTGACTGGGAAGTGAGTGTGTCAAAATGAACAACGTGATGTGTGTGAGGGATGAGAAGTGATTGGTGAGACTACAGGACACAATATTAAAATATAAATGTGAAATGTGTAAAGGGTAAAGAATTATGGCAATGGATGAAAACTAATACAAGGTTGAGAGAAGGGGAATATTAGGTTACCTAATGTGTGGGAAAAGGCGTATATGTGGAACCATCATGGCTGTTTAATGGAAAGAAATCCCATAGGCTTTGCTGTAATATTGAAGTATCCAAAGCATACACGAATTGGTATTCTGACATGTAAAAGGAGAGAATTCAGTGTTATAAATGAAACAGAGGTATAGGTCTGTAGTGGGAATTGCCATATCAATAAGGCTGTATACTTACAATTAAAGGCCTGCAATGTAGGCAGGTTGTATTCCTTTTGAAGGTCAGCCAGCCGAGCACTGGCATTATATGACGGGCAGAAATGCACACAGAGTTTCCTGGCCTGCCTCAGGACCTCCTGTAAACCTGGGTACCTGCCCATGAACCGCTGCACCACCAAGTTAAGGACGTGAGCCAAACAGGGCACATGGTGTCGTAGAAATATGGGTTGTTTGTAGAGCACACAGCCTATAATTCCTGTGCTATCTATAAGCACACACTTTAGATTCATCTTTTTGCAATAATGCTATCTTTAAGTTTGCTAAAATCCACTCACCGTTCATCCCATCATTCATCCAAGAAGCAAGGCTCACACATAGATCTTATCGTCAGGCCATCCCAGCATAGACTGACTAGCCGACGCCTAATCATAGGCTTTTCTAAAACTCAAAAGATCTCACACAGGAGGTGATTGGCTGCAGCAACCAATCCCCTCCCCCATGGGCGGGGACCTCACAGGATGTCCCTTTCTCACAGGAAAATGGCAATACCTGGACATTCCTTCCAACAGGAGATGTCATACATGAATACAATAACGTAGGATGGCTAAAGTTACCGTTGATAGGAATTCTTATTCTGCGCTATTCCATAGAATAACGCATATTAAGATTATACTATTATTGAATGGGGGAGGGAGGCTATCTGCAGACGCACGCTACGAATTCCAACCAATGTTGATCAGACACAGCAGAGACAAGAGCGCGCATCTGCCTATAACCAATGATGTCATTGCAGAGCGAGCATATCCCCTCCTTAACGATCGTCCATGCTAATGCACAGAGGGCCCCCGTTGGTGGACATATCCGCACCCTGCAAATATCACACTCCAACCTCAAGACGTTTTCCCCTATCAGACGGGATTCAACCAGCCTCAGACTACCCCAATCAGCTCTTTTAGAGTGGGTTGCGGAAGTACTAACACTGGGTGACACTATGACAATACATATTAAATACATCTCCATAAAAATCTCCACAACAGTCCTCCCTTTTTTGTCATATGCACCCCATGTGTCCTTCGATGAGAGTTGATCTGCTTCTTACACCTGTAAATGAATCAGTCCTTAGTCCATAAAAAGGAAAACACGGCTTGACATGTAGACTCTACTCTTCAGGGGCATGACTTATAAAGGAGGACACGACATGGTGAGCTGTAGTAATCGCCGATCCGTCTGTGATCCTCTGTGTCTTGTATGTGGGTCTGGCTTCGGGGCGTCTCATCAAGGAAACTCTGGTCACGCGTCAAATCAGGCAACAGGAGCACCTCGTCACGACATAGAAAGAATAGAAATAAAACGACATGAGTATATATATTCCCACTTCCTTTAACCACGATCCACTGTAAAATAAAAATTAGATCCCCAAAGATTCCCAGACCCTTAAAAAGGACTCCCAACCTTCACTTAGCTACAGCTCTGGCTTCAACAATTACATGAAGAACCCTATCCTTAACGGATGAGAATTGTTCAATCGTATCCCAAGCCCGAGCCCCCCCCCACCTTGTACATGCAGGACCCCATGCCCAGACCTGGTCGGGGTTGGTGAACAAATCCCTTCTAGCTGTCCCTGCCATTCTCCATTCTTAATTTCCTGCGCCATCAGATCCTCGCGATCGGCCATGAGATAAGATGCTGGGACAGCTTCACCATCACGCATGAACCTCTTGCTTTGGGGCAATTACCTTTATAAGCTGCAGATCCGCATAAACACCAAACTAAAGTTCAAACACACTTGTGGGCTTCCTAGATACCCAAACCGACAAGAGGCAGAGCCATTAAAACTAAAACAATTTTACCCTCTAAAAATACATTGTTAGATTCCATTGACAAGTGTCTGTCTGGAGTCTTCACTAGTTTGTCAAAACTCCTCATACCCAAAATAACATCATAAATGGCATGTACCGCTGTCATCGCTGGGGACTAAAACTGGGTGAAGACTCAGAACAGACCATCGGTCCTGTTCGCTTTCTGAGCTAGTCAGGACATACACCTTAAATAATAACTTGGGATGCTTTTCACCGTTACCCTTGCTAAAATTTACTAAACAACAAAAATATAAATAGACAAAGATACTCCTCATTCTTTGGTGTGGTTGAGCCGCTTCTTGCAGTGGCTGGCGTGGTCTCATCCCCCAAGCTTCTTTACAACGACCCAGTCACCTGGTTGGAAAGAATGTAAACTGATTATTAAGTCAGGGTCCAGGAGGGACTCGTGAAAACCTTTTGGTGGACATTTTTAAGTTCATGTCACAACGATCGCACCCACCCCATCAGCCGAGAATATAAGTGACAGCTAATGAGGAGAGTACGACCCTGATTTTGATTGACCTCCAAACAACCCTCATATGACAATAACCCAGACATCGGGACTGTGGTCACTGCATAACCTGTGCGTAGCTTACAATACCTGGAACCACTGACAAAAGGTTCTTAGCCTCTGGGATGGGAACCTACTTCACCAGACTGCTGCTTGCCGATTCAAATTCTATCAAAAAAAGACAGTCTTGGCACAAACTTGGTTAGAATTACAGAGGTTATTATTAGTTTGAAAAAGAAAAAAAAAACTGTCACTCTTACATTTATCACTTCTCCCCCCTTTTCTTCCTCATTACAGACTGAAGGAAGAAATGCGTGGTGCAGGAAAAAAGAAACAATGAAATAACCTATGATATTTTAACCTCCCTTAGACTCATATTTATCCATATGTACCGCTGTCTACATACACCTGTTCTCTGTGTACAAACTCCTTGGACCTGAAAAATACTTATAAGCAAAATCATTACTCTATCCTTCATATTTAACCTGCAAAGAATGGAAAATAATAATGACATTCCTGTACATTGGTAAATTGTCAATGACATTCTTTCAAAACTGATTCAAACAAAACCCTATGTAACCCTTACTTTTCCCGTTCCTACAAACATACAACAGCCGCAACGCATCGAAGGATCGCCGCGGTAAGTTCGAACATATTGACGTTGCTACATACAAACATTCCGATACAAACGTGGGGGAAATACTTCAAAGTTTCCAAAACCAAAAATGAAAAAAACAAACAGCCAGAATTCTCCCTTTACTCTTTCAGCAATCAAAAAAAATATAATGGGAAAAAAACACGAGAGCAGCTCGAGAACCTTCCATGGACCAGCCATACAAAGTTCAAACAAACGGGCATGAGCCACCGTTCCTCATCATTACAGATTTCTGAAGCCGCAGCTCAACTACATCCATTCCAGAGGGATACCCAAAATAGTATCCTTGGACCACCTATGTTAATCTTTTTGGGGTTCAAAGGCCTTTGCCCCAAAACTAGGCTTCGTGCACTGTGTGACCGTCTGACTATGGGAAGCCTCCATTCCTTCCCTTTGCACAGACCTCCTTGTGTCCATGGCGATTCGAATCGGCTTATCGTCTTAAACCTGCGTCCAGGTTAAACCGTTGCACCCATTTTCAGAGATCACCGCCCGGTGTCTTCTTATACGGTGAATTGAAGAACTACAACCACTATATGGTCAAGTCCTCCAACTAGAAACCCTAACCGAGGCGTCAACTCTATGGCTTGTTGTCCCAACACTTTTGGAACTACAGCAACAACCACAGATCAACCCCCGAATTAGGCCTCTACCCCTCACAGTGCATGCATACACAAGCATTTTCCGCTATACACCCATACACTGCGTTGTCAGACTAAACCTCGCAGAACACTTACGCCAGTTTACCACCTGCAGAACAATGTGGCTTCTCTCTGTATCTAGATGATAAAATAATGGTGATGCCCCCCCTGTTTTGCTTTCTACCCAAAACTGTATTACAGTACAAAACTTCACAAAACTGGAACAAAATATAAAAGACTTTCAAACGCAAAAATGCTTTCCATTTTCCTTCCAAACACAAATCTCATTTGCCAACCTTTCAGACAACCCCAAGCTCCTCCCACTAACTTTCTGCTGATATATAAATGCTGAAAAGAAACTTCCGGTTATGCTCAGCTCTTAAAAAAAACAACCAAACTGGTTTATTTACATATCAATTGTTCAGGAAGAGGGAGGGGGAGGGGAGGCGTTAGCCATAATCGCCTTGTCTATCAAGACTTCAAAAAAATCCATGGCTACACATCATATATTTCAACAATTTAAAACCTTGTCAAGGAAATGATGGAATAAAACCCGCTTTGCAAATGGGAGGGAATCCCCCCTGACCCACATTCCCTGGAAGTCAAACCATAAGTTGGGACTCAAAATACAAACTCCTGCCAAAAGATGGCTATACAGTACAAGTTCCAAAAAAATGAATTGCTCTCTGGGAAACTCCCAAATATCCAAACATAAAAACACATCATTGTACAAAAACTCTGTTAGTCTTACAATCTATCAAAATTCAGTGTAAAGTGAAGTTTTTCTTAAAACCAAAATCCAATGCAAAAAAAAAAACGCCGCGCATATACTGCAAAGTCAGCTGACCCTGCAATAGCTTACATTCACTTAAATGAAAACAGAGAAACCTTTCTCCTAACACCATCTGCATGGAGTTTGCATGTTGTCCCTGTCTCTGCATTGGCCTCCTCCCACACTCCAACTGCTGGTAGGTCAGCCAGATCCCATCCATAAATAGGCCCCAGCATGTGTGTGTGTCTGCAAGCACGTTGTGGCCCCTCGGGGTAAGACCGCGCTATTTCAAGATACCACTCTACTCAACTCAAAAGGCGATGCTTAGAAAAACAATTTAAACCAGAGACAAAACCATCCTCTCAGTATGTCACCCCGGCGTCCCACCACTCTCCCCAGCAGTGCACAGGTCAAACTGTAAACGTATAAAACAGAAGAAAACTGTGCCAATCAACAAATGCCAATACAGCATATTCAGGAGCCGTGTTTGCTAAACTGGAACTTCCTATCTCAAACTGTAAACGTCTCTCAAAATGGCCGACAAGCCAGGACAGCAAAATGGTGGATTAACACCGCACACCTCATGGACAACAATGGCGCCATTAACGCATGCAATTTTTCCCACCAAAACCAGCATGGGACGTCACAATGAACACCACATTGGTTCCCCTACACAAAGAAAAACACAAATGGCCTTCACCAGGTTCCAACGCAGAAAAGATCGCACTATATTCGCACCAAACATCTGCCCCAAAGGCTGAGAAATTCCACCAGTGAAATAGCAGACGAATGCCACATGGTATAGTGCCCAAAAGAAAGGTGGCTGCACCTTCCCTTATAGGATACCCACATCGCTAAGGAAAAACTGTGCCTCAAAATGGCAGACAAACCTGCAAGGCTAACAAAAACCAAGAATGGCGCCATTACTTTTTCCCGCCAAAACCAGGATCTCTTCACTAGAGAACCAAAAATGCTTTTCTCCACAAAGACTGACTACACCATTGAAACTTTTCTAAATTATCATCAAAATCCACTGAAAAAGGTGTCACCTACACTCTACAAGGACCACATGTACACTTACAAACTTAGCCTCCCTTTTGCCAACTAAACAGCACATTCAATAAATGTTAGTTACATGCACAACATTAAAACAACACTTTTCTCTACCTAAAGTTCACACACAGTGGCCTCAGCTTCCATAACAAGCCATTGCAGAGACATACTATGTCTGCCTTCTAGCAATGCCTGGCCACTTGGATATGCGGCGGGAACTTTCAACTCAAAAACCAAACACTTTCGTTAAAATATTTTTACACTTATGGGGACATGTGTCTTTGTCCCCTATAAAGGCAAAAATCACAATTTATCCATTTCTATTTTTCATAGAAATCACAAACACTACACACATACAGTACAATGTTGCTTGTATGTCTGCTTAGAGTGTCTTTCCCTCAGGGCACAGCCCCTGCAACACAAAACAGTGGGAAAGCCCTTCCCCCATTCAAGCACATAGCTCACAAACAAACCTCTGAGAAATACAAAAAGCTCAACCAAACACACACATTGCAGGCTGAATAATACCACATCTATACCTTCATTTCGTACACAATATACAGTTTCCATCAGCATTCACACAGGCACAAACACTACACACAACTTTGTAATGAAAATTGGAAAGTCAATAGATACACAACTTTCAAACATGTTGGCAGTGATAGCCATGTTGCCTGCCCCTCCCTCGCTAAACCTCATGGGGGCAGCCATTTTCAGCTTCTCTCACACAAACAATCTAATCACACACAGGCACACACAGGCATACCCACACAGGCATACACAATCAAATTCACAAGCATACGATTGGATTCACAGGCATACACACACACTGCAAACTTAAAGCATTATTTCAAAAAGACAGTTTTTTTTCTTTCGTTTCAAAGTACAGCCTCTTCACGCATCAATCACATCGCAGGTCCACTCTCCTCCTCTGCTGATCTGATGCTCAAAGAGGCCGCAATTGGTCCCAACCGTAAGTCGCCATTCTGTCGTAGAAATATGGGTTGTTTGCAGAGCACACAGCCTATAATTCCTGTGCTATCTATAAGCACACACTTTAGATTCATCTTTTTGCAATAATGCTATCTTTAAGTTTGCTAAAATCCACTCACCGTTCATCCCATCATTCATCCAAGAAGCAAGGCTCACACATAGATCTTATCGTCAGGCCATCCCAGCATAGACTGTCTAGCCGACGCCTAATCATAGGCTTTTATTAAACTCAAAAGATCTCACACAGGAGGTGATTGGCTGCAGCAACCAATCCCCTCCCCCATGGGCGGGGACCTCACAGGATGTCCCTTTCTCACAGGAAAATGGCAATACCTGGACATTCCTTCCAACAGGAGATGTCATACATGAATACAATAACGTAGGATGGCTAAAGTTACCGTTGATAGGAATTCTTATTCTGCGCTATTCCATAGAATAACGCATATTAAGATTATACTATTATTGAATGGGGAGGGAGGCTATCTGCAGACGCACGCTACGAATTCCAACCAATGTTGATCAGACACAGCAGAGACAAGAGCGCGCATCCGCCTATAACCAATGATGTCATTGCAGAGCGAGCATATCCCCTCCTTAACGATCGTCCATGCTAATGCACAGAGGGCCCCCGTTGGTGGACATATCCGCACCCTGCAAATATCACACTCCAACCTCAAGACGTTTTCCCCTATCAGACGGGATTCAACCAGCCTCAGACTACCCCAATCAGCTCTTTTAGAGCGGGTTGCGTAAGTACTAACACTGGGTGACACTATGACAATACATATTAAATACATCTCCATAAAAATCTCCACAACAATGGGTCAGCTGTCCCTGTCAGAGGGTGGAGAGGAGGTTGGTGCCATTGTCGCAAACCACTCCTGGCTTAAGATGGCGTGGCGTCGGTGTACCGATAGCAGATTGCCCGCAAGTAGAGTTGAGCGGACACCTGGATGTTCGGGTTCGACGGGTTCGGCCGAACTTCGGAAAAAAGTTTGAGTTCAGGACCGAATTTGACCCGAACTTGACCCAGAACCCGAACCCCATTGAAGTCAATGGGGACCCGAACTTCTGAGGACTAAAATGGCTCTAAAAAAGTCATGGAGTACTTAGAACTGTGAAAGAAAGAAAAAAGGAGGGCGCACCGACCTAGTGTATTACCACTTAGACGTTTTATTTAAAATATAAAAAAGCAGTAATCCTACTCACAAACGGAGCTTAAATAAAAGCTTATCGGACAAATCAGCTGGAAATTCTTTGGCACCTGCCGACTGGACTCGATGACAGAGAGGGTCGGACAATACTTCAGACAACTGGATAGCTGACGCGTTTCTGGGGCGCACCCCTTTCCTCAGAGCCTAGATGGTCCATGATAGCTCTCCCCCACAGAACCCTCCATTATATGTGTGTGCACATGTGCAGAGGCCTCAGCTCAGGTGACCACCAATTAGCAAACCCCGCCTCTCACTCCTAACTGACCCCACCCATGTGGGTGGGCCTTCCACTAGCCCCCCTCCCACACAAATAGAAGGCACCCTAGTGGCTGTTCAAAACGAGGAAATAGAGCTGCATAATATAGTGTGATCACAGTCAGACCTGTGTGGACAGTTTAGGGATGGGGTTTTGGCCCCTGTCCCTTGCTGTTGGTCTACTGTCATCACATTTGGCATGAGCAAATGGACTTGTCCCTTTGCGTCATGGCTAAAACATCCCCCATATGTCGCTATAGGTGGTGTCTGGTAGGGCAGCTTATGGCACTGCCATTTGGCCATCTCCATGCGACTAGGTTTGTAGATGAGCGTGGTTCTTTAGGTTTATAGGGCCTCACATAGGTGACTGTCAGGGAGATCCTTTTTTTTTGGGTACCTTTTGTGAGTTAAAATGGGGGGTTGCTTTTTTAACAATATAATATACTTGACTGTTCTATGTTCTGGATATGGTGAGAAGTGGGCTCTTTACAGACTCACGAGTTTTCGGGCCTCAATCTATTGATTGGTCATTTTAAATTTACAAATTAGTAAGGCCATTGAGATGTGTGCCTCTGGTAGATTATCTAGGGCACATGTCTCTGTTGGTTTGGACGTGAGTCCAAGCAGGAAAACATCCCGTGGGTCTGTCACACAGTGGGTTGGTGGATATTACTAATTATGTATATACACGTATATAGCATACTATTTACTTTTCTTGTTTGTGTGAGTATACATGCATATTGTGTGTGTGTATAAATTTTTTCCTTAGGAGTAATGCTGCTGGTCCTTCGAATACTACTAAGAATATTACTACTAATAATTTTAATTCTTTACTCTTCTATATGAAATTATGTATGTATTTCATTTTTATATATATCTATTTATTTATGAATTTTATGAATTTTATGTGTATGGACCTTTAGTGTAGTATTGCCCTATCGTGTATGCTTTTTAGTCCACTGGAGGCTTTTTATCATTATTTTTTTGCAATATTTGGGCTATTATAGATCTAATAGTTTTGTAATCATTTGTTCCATACCCCCTTAGGGGGTTCCACCCACTGTGTGCACCTACAGCTTTCGTTCTTGTGTGTGTGGCCATGTTCTGAGGATCAATCAGCCAGCTCTGGATTGTGCCCCCCCCCTTTTTTCTTTTTGCATTTAGCTCCAGTATAGAGGTTCGTGCCATTTTCGTTCTTGGCCACTAGAGGGAGTGACGCCGTTTAGCTTGTCGCACCACTGGATTGGCTATAGGCTCAAAGAGTAGCGGTGGGAGGCCCCTAGACGGACCGGAAGTGGCGGGTGGAATGCAAACATACCCGCACTTCCTGGTACCTTGGTTAGAGGTGTGTTGTGCATAGGGGAAGCGGAACTGACGTCTCGGCACAACCGGAAGTGCGGGTTGGAACGCAGGAGGCACCCGCACTTCCTGGTTGCTAGACAGTGTGCGTCCCAACGGATTTGCAGGGACGTTTGCTGTGATAAATACAGCTACCGCTCATGCCGCGTCAGGACGAACTGCCTTTGCTCCTGCTTTGGGGTAAGACCCTTCGGTTCCCACCGCCCTTTACTATGTATGCTAATATCTGCCTATGCCAATACCCCCCCTTACACACACCCCCCGTATATGGGGTGACTACATCTTAATAGGCCATGCCTATGGAGGACATACATTGCTGCACTGGTGGTCTGCATCACTAGAGGACTCAATGGTCCAATAATAGCCAGCATTTCTAGAGGGTAGTGATATGGTACCCACTCTTTTCTCCCATTCTCCTCAAAACCCCCCCCCTAGTTATTTTTGAACAGCCACTAGGGTGCCTTCTATTTGTGTGGGAGGGGGGCTAGTGGAAGGCCCACCCACATGGGTGGGGTCAGTTAGGAGTGAGAGGCGGGGTTTGCTAATTGGTGGTCACCTGAGCTGAGGCCTCTGCACATGTGCACACACATATAACGGAGGGTTCTGTGGGGGAGAGCTATCATGGACCATCTAGGCTCTGAGGAAAGGGGTGCGCCCCAGAAACGCGTCAGCTATCCAGTTGTCAGAGAGGGTCGGACAATACTTCAGTCATCGAATCCAGTCGGCAGGTGCCAAAGAATTTCCAGCTAATTTGTCCGATAAGCTTTTATTTAAGCTCCGTTTGTGAGTAGGATTACTGATTTTTTATATTTTAAATAAAACGTCTAAGTGGTAATACACTAGGTCGGTGCGCCCTCCTTTTTTCTTTCTTTTTTCTAGCCACATGAACACCCATTGTTCTGAGGAGGGCTGCAAGACTTTAGACTTTGCCTTTAGACGGAACCACACTATCCGTGTTTTGACGATACACCGAGAGCGCAGGAGATTTTTGTCTTTCTGTGTACTTAGAACTGTCCCTGCACAAAGTGTCATTTCTGAAGGAAAAAAAGTAATTTAAAACTCACTCGCGGCTATAATGAATTGTCGGCTCCCGGCAATACATAGAAAAGTCATTGGTAAAAAAAATTACCCTCCATACCAGACCCTTCAGGTCTGGTATGGATATTAAGGGGAACCCTGCCGCAATTTTTTTTAAAAATGCGTGCGGTTCCCCCCAAATATTGATACCAGGCCGTCAGGTCTGGTATGGATTTTAAGGGGAACTCCACCTCAAATAAAAATGGCGTGGAGTTCCACCAAAAATCCAGACCAGACCGTTTATCCGAGCACGCAACCTGGCAGGCCGCAGGAAAAGAGGGGGGGATGAGAGAGCGCCCCACCCCCCTGAACCGTACCAGGCCACATGCCCTCAACAAGGGCCTCATCCCCACAACCCTTGCCCGGTGGTTGTGGGGGTCTACGGGCAGGAGGCTTATCGGAATCTGGAAGACCCCTTTAACAAAGGGGACCCCAGATCTATGTGAGTTGGTAATGGGGTACATTGTACCCCTACCATTTCACAAAGAAAGTGTAAAAAATAAAAAAAAATAAAAAAACAGACACCGTTGGGAAAGTCCTTTATTAAAAATAAAAAAATAAAATATAAAAAAAAACATTCCAGCGATGAAATCCAGTGTCCCGCGGTGATCTGATGTCCAGCGCGGTCCACACGAAACGTCATTGGCTGAGCCTGAGCGGACTTGATGGGGGAACTTCCTCTGCAGTGTAATAAATGAATAGACCTGCCCCTTCTAAAGTTCCCCATCAGGACCGCTCAGCCAATGACTAGGTGTAAGGCTGAGGACCTGATGCGGAACGTAAGAAGGGGCGGGTCTATTCATGTATTACACTGTGGAGGAAGTTCCCCATCAGGTCCGCCCCCTCGTATGTCAGACCCCGCCTACGTCATTGGCTGAGCGGACCTGATGGGGAACTTCCTCTGCAGTATAATAAATGAATAGACCCGCCCCTTCTCACGTTCCGCATCAGGTCCTCAGCCTTACACTTCCGTCATTGGCTGAGCGGACCTGATGGGGAACTTTAGAAGGGGCGGGTCTATTCATTTCTTACACTGCGGAGGAAGTTCCCAATCAGGTCCGCTTAGGCTCAGCCAATGATGTTTCGTGTGGACAGCGCTGGACATCGGATCGCCGTGGGACACTGGATTTCATCGCTGGAATGGGTTATTTATTTTTTATTTTTAATAAAGGACTTTCCCCAACGGTGTCTGTTTTTTTTTTACAATTTTTTACACTTTCTTTGTGAAATGGTAGGGGTACAATGTACCCCATTACCAATTCACATAGGGGGGCCGGGATCTGGGGGTCCCCTTTGTTAAAGGGGTCTTCCAGATTCCGATAAGCCCCCCACAACCACCGGGCAAGGGTTGTGGGGATGAGGCCCTTGTCCCCATCAACATGGGGACATCCTCCCCATGTTGAGGGCATGTGGCCTGGTACGGTTCAGGAGGGGGGGAGGGCGCTCTCTCGTGCCCCCCTCTTTTCCTGTGGCCTGCCAGGTTGCGTACTCGGATAAAGGGTCTGGTCTGGATTTTTGGGGGAACTCCACGCCATTTTTTTTTTTATTTGGGGTGGAGTTCCCCTTAAAATCCATACCAGACCTGAAGGGCCTGGTAATGGGATTTGGGGGAACCCCCAAGCATTTATTTTTTATTTTTTTATCAATGACTTTTCTATGTATTGCCGGGAGCCGACAATTCATTATAGCCGCGAGTGAGTTTTAAATGACTTTTTTTCCTTCAGAAATGACAAGCTTTTACAAATGCGCCATTACATCGCCGAACACCGAACCCGAACATACTATAGTCAATTGTTCGGGTTCGGGTCCGGGACCCAAAAACCCAAAAGTTCGGTACGGACCCGAACTTTACAGTTCGGGTCCGCTCAACCCTACCTGCAAGCACTTGGCTGTGACACACCTAATTCTACACCTTCATTCCTCTCAGTGCAGGTTTCAAAGAGGACTGAAGGTATAGTGGGGTTGGAGATCCCAGCTGATGAGGATCAAGTAGAGGTCCGCTTTGTTCTTTGGTGTGGGTATTTTAGGTACGCTTGCCAACAAACTGCATGGTCAAGCATGTGGTGCCCAAGCGGGTGATGTTTTGGGCACGCGAGATACGCTTGAGATAGTTTGAGACATATGTTGCAAATAGCAGTGGTGCAATCTGATGCACTCATCTCAAAAAAGGCCCACACCAAAGAACTTTTGGAATAACGCGCAGAGACAGCAGCGCCCTGCACATGCAGAGCCCTGTGTTGTGATGCAGTCGGTGTGCTACTCTTAAGCTGGCCCCTGGAGGGCATCCTGCCTTATTATAGATGTGCCTCCTCCTCCTCTCTTCACTCAGGCACCCAGGTGGAGTCCGTGACCTGATCATCCCCTCCCTCCTCATCACTGGACCAAACCTGGCAGTATGCTGCAGCTGGGGGTACATGACTGCCAGATTGCTGTCCTTCTTGGGCACCCCCTCTCTCTGGGCTCACGTTACTGCCTTTCTCTAGCTGGGTACCATCATCAGAGCCTTCAAAACGCTGGGCATCCTCCTGGAGCATGTACCTAACACTGTGGTCAAACAGTTTGGGGGACTCCTCAGGAGGAAATGGTGGGGCTAGGGAATTAGTGACTGATGCCATTGAGCCGAGGGAAGAGGCCGCGTTGGCAGCTGCTTTGCCAGACAAAGTACCCTAAACCTGAGTGAGAGAGGATGAGGAGGATGAGGACGGCTTGGTCATCCACTCTACCAAGTCTTCGGCATGTTGCGGCTCAACATGGCCAGCTGCCGAAAAAAGGACCAGCGTGTCCCACGGCCACGTGCTGATAAGGATGCACCGTGTCCACGACCAGCACTGTTGCCTCTAGACACAGAGCTTGCTTGCCCTCTTTTATTGGCTTGTGACAGTCTGCCTCTCCTTGTTGGCCTTCCAGGCATACTAATGGCCTGCAGTGAGATGTAGCTGCACAAAGCTGGGATGTGTATATATATACTGATTATACTGCAGCTAGCAGAATCAACTGCCTGCCTGTAGTATTATTAGTATGAGAACACCAGCAATTGTCTTCAGGTAGCTTTAGGTGCACACTGTGCAAAGGGCACAGTACGCTAACTGTAAATACTGAAGCTGCCTGCCTGTGGTATTAATATGATCAGAACACCAGCAATTGTCTTCAGGTAGCTTTAGGTGCACACTGTGCAAAGGACACAGTACATTAACTGTAAATACTGAAGCTGCCTGCCTGTGGTATTAATAGGATCAGAAGAACACCAGCAAGTGTCTTCAGGTAGCTTTAGGTGCACACTGTGCAAAGGACACAGTACACTAACTGTAAATACTGAAGCTGCCTGCCTGTGGTATTAATATGATCAGAACACCAGCAATTGTCTTCAGGTAGCTTTAGGTGCACACTGTACAAAGGACACTAAAACAAAATACTGTTGCTCCCTGCCTGTATTTGTATCAGAACACCAGCAATTGTATTCAGGTAAGCTTTAGGTGCACACTGTGCAAAGGACACTAAAACAAAATACTGCAGCTCCCTGCCTGTATTTGTATGAGAACACCAGCAATTGTATTCAGGTAAGCTTTAGGTGCACACTGTGCAAAAGACACTAAAACAAAATACTGCAGCTCCCTGCCTGTATTTGAATGAGAACACCAGCAATTGTATTCAGGTAATCTTTAGGTGCACACTGTGCAATGGACACTTAAACAAAATACTGCAGCTCCCTGCCTGTATTTGTATGAGAACAGTAGCAATTGTATTCAGCTTTAGGTGCACACTGTGCAAAGGACACAGTACACTAAGTGAAAATACTGCAGCTAGCACAATCACCTGCCTGCCTGTCAGTATATTATGAAGAGAATAACAGGAACGGATCTAGCTAAACTGAATACAGTGTATAAATATATATACATCACCTAGGATGCATATATATCCTCTACACACTGTAACTGAAGCTAACTGACTCGCCTGCCTGCTCTATCTAACTCAAATTAAATGACACTGTCTCTCTCTCTCTCTCTCTCTCTCTCTCTCTCGATCTTTAAACACTGCCGCAACACACTACACAAGGCTGCCACACAGGCGGCTTTATATAGTGTGAGGCGTGTACTAAACCCCCATAGCCATAATTGCCCAAAGCCAACTGGCTTTGGCCAATTACGGCTCTCTGTACAGACGGTGCTGTGATTGGCCAAGCATGCGCGTCATAGTGCATGCTTTTCCAATAATCAGCCAGCAATGCACTGCAATGCCTCAGTGAATTATGGGCCGTGACGCGCCACTTGAATTTGGTGCGAACGGCCCATAATGTTTGCAATTCAGCAAACAACTGAACAGACGATGTTCGAGTCGAACATGGGTTCGACTCGAAATCGAAGCTCATCCCTAGTACCCAGCTTGTCCCAGCAGGCCCCTTACAAGCTGTTTGTTTAAGGCATTTATTTATGTATTTCTCCTTATTTATATGTTTTTATGCCGTGTTCTATGTTGTGTCTTTTTTCTCCAGTGTGTTGTCAGGGTCATCCCTAGGAATCATCATCGGTTTGCTGGTGCTGATACTTCTGGTTCTGGTGTGCCTTACCGTTGTCCAGTTCACTCCATGGATGAAGAAGAAACTCCTCAGAGTACGTATCTGATATTACCCAGTATATGTGATATACACAAGGTAAAAAACTCCCTCATGCCGCGTACACACGACCATTTTTAATGTCATTGGAAAAAACTGCGTTTTTCTCGACGTGATTCTTCTCAAGCCTGCCTTGCCTACACACTATCGTGGAAAAAATGCTTGAGTAAAGCGCGGTGACGTACAACACGTACGACGGCACTATAAAGGGGAAGTTCCATTCGGATTCCCCCACCCTTTGGGCTGCTTTTCCTGATCCTCGTGTTAGTAAAGTTTGGTGAGAGACGATTCATGCTTTTCAGCCTTGTGCTTTTCAGTTCGTTACAGCGTGACAAATGTGCTGTCTCCATTACGAACGCTAGTTTCACCAGAACGAGCGCTCCCATCTCATAACCTGCTTCTGAGCATGCGCATTTTTTTCATGTCGTTAAAGCCTTTCATGACGAGAAAAACGACGAAGTGAAAAACGATGAGAAAAATTAGAGCATGTTCCAATTTTTTAATGCCCATTTTTCACGTGGGAAAAAATGCTCTAGAGCCTACACATGATCGTTTTTAATGACCAAATTAAAAAAATGAATTTTTCTCGTCATGAAAAACGGTTGCGTGTACGCGGCATTAGCCACGATTAAATTAAGACCGCAGCATCAAATATTCCCTGAATTCTAGGACCATGCAAATTTTGTAGAAATGTTAATGATGTGCTGTCTCAAAAAACAAAATGTGATTAAAAAATCACCTTATAATCATAAATAACCTGCCACATCACATGGTTAATGCCACATCCAGATATACCAGTGCTATTTAAAATGCGGATTATGTGCTAAAATTATGATACTCCAACGTTCATACAAAAAAAAAAAAAAAAAAAAAATTACCCCAATGGAGTCCATTCACATGCAAAGAAAAGTGTTCTTGTGAAAAAATAACCATACATAAAGTGCTTCTCTGTCACCATTGTGCTCTTAGAGACAAATGGGCCGCTTACCAGACCATTAGATCCCACAAAGGAGATCATAAGCTCATAAGATTATTCCCAGCTGGGAAGCCACAGCTTGTTCCTGGACAGCCCCTAAGTATCATGCCTAGTACACACGGCCGGGTTTTCCAAAGGGAAAATGTCCGGCGGGTATCCCTACGGGAAAAAAGAGAGCTGGTTCTCTTTTTTTTCCTGGCCGTGTCCGGCAGGATTCCCGGCCAAAAGATCTCATCGCAGTTTTCCCGTTGGAAAACCCTGCTGTGTGTACGAGGCATTTGAAAAGATTTCACTTTCCAACCCTCACAGTTGAGAAAATAAGGAAGAGGATTGTGCTATACTACTTGAATCAAGTATTTAATAAAAAGTATTGCACTTACAGAGAAATCTTATAAAACAGCCAAATGATGTCATATAAACACAGCCGCGATGAATAGAGGTCGGTCCGTGTGTGTTGATGTCACACCGCTAGCTCCGCCCAAAACGTTTCACCTAAGAAGGCGTCATCTGTGATTGGAACCCTTATACTCGCCACCAATGCACCCGACATGCATTCTAACAATTGCTGCTACTGCACCCATACACTCTTGTATTTGCTGCCACTGCACCCACATAAGGATTTGCATGTATATATATTTTAAAGCTATTACTGTGTGTTAAAATGTCTTTATGATCAGAAAAGGGACTTTGGCATCTAACGGTGCAAAAAAAAAACAAATTCTTGAACATGTATAGCACTATTTGTACTGATCTTCAATAATTACACTTGAGTATTGATCTTCAGCTACCAAACAGCTACATTCATCAATGCTCTAAGTCCATTAACTTCCAATAAAGTCCCAAAAACATTCATCTCTGGTGTGCTCCTTTTGTCTGGATATTCAGAAATAATGGGCACCAGTCATTGAATGGATTAAAATATTATGTTTACTGAGGATATCTGTAATGTCTTTTATGAACCAAATAAAACCATTTGACGAGAAAGAAAAAAAGTTTGTTGCACAGGGCATTATGGGAAGAGGGGTGAGGTATGGATCAGGAAATCCCTTAGTACACTGGGTCTCATAATCTAGACTTAGCCATAACCACTTCTAGGTCTTTCTATAGAAGTCTCCTTGTAGGGAGGTGCAGCGTGCTGCGGTTGCAGTAACAGAACTGTATTGAAGTTAAATTTCAATAAGGCAGAACTACTGTACTGAGTGGAAAGACAACCCAACTGGGCACACTCACAGAATGTTGCAGTGAAGAGTATAATACAGGGTATCGGATGCACCGACAGCGTCTGTCTCGAGGGGTGGAATGCAGCCTGGCCGGTCTGTGTTTAAACGGGGAGGCTTCCAGGAAGGATGGCATATCCCTGTGCAATGACAGCATCTGTCTCGCGGGGCGGAATATGGCCTGGCCGGTCTGTGCTCAAGCGGAGAGTCTTCCAGGAAGGATGGCATATCCCTGCTGCTAATTACTATCCCTGATACACGAGTTACCTGTCCCTACACTGACCACACGTGCCATGCCTGGGGACCAGGGCCATAAATAGACTCTGTATGATTCAAGATGGCCACCAGAGTCACATAGGGGGGCAGCATCCAAACAGATAGCTCCTCCAGTGACCCAGGAAACCATAGAGAAACCATGTTCCTCTTGACTTCCTCTCCCTCTGCAATGCCGCTGCTGTTGAATGCCACCTGCAGTGGATAAAGTAGACTCCACTTGCCTACATCTTGGCTATCTTCAAAATCACAGACTGTGTTGACTGAATTATTTCAGAGCTTTGGTTTCTTGAAATGTGAGGTTCTAGTGGTATCTCAGTCTTTATCTTTTAAGACAGGCATGTAGCGGGGGTCTTTAAATTCAGTTGGGGTACACCTGGGGGTAGTGTGACCCAGGTGTGTAATTATGAAAGGTTCTGGACCCCTTTGTAATTCGTGGAGGATTGGGTGGTGTATTATTCTCCTTGGCCCGTGGGTGGCGGGGTACCTACAGGCTCAAGGTAGAATCGCTGCCACAGTGCTACCCTTTTTGTCCCTTTCCGGAGATGGTACGGCTGGGGCGGGGAACCCGCCGTGGTGTTGATGGGAGGAGATAAAAGGGGGAGACGCCCTCGCCACGAGGTTTTTTTCGAGGATCTTCTCTTCACGCACCCAGGCACCTTAGGCCTGGGTGCGGGCAGTTCGGGGTTCCGGCCCAGGCGCCCTAGGCCTGACCGGAACGAAGTTGGGGTCCATCCCAGGCACCTTCAGCCTGGGGTGAGGTACTATATCGTAGGCCTGGGGCCCAGTAACTTCGACTGGGTCCCGCGAGGGCGAAGTGATCCAAGGGTGCAGCCTTGCGAGGGGACCCGCATCTGAGGTGAGGAGGCTGAGGAGGTCTCCCGTCCGGAGATTCCGGAGCAGCATCAACCCGGTGACGGATGGGCCTCCGGTAACTCCCTTAGAGGGACATCTTCCCCTGATAGGGGCCGCAGCGCAGCAAAGGTACTCCCATCTATGTTCTACGGAGTTGCTGGTAGAGACTCACAAGTTCTATGTTCTGTGCTTGTCATGGATATGCAGTAGTGTTTGTCTGTCAGCTTACCTTCCTTCCCATGTGTTCATCTTAGAGGCCTGAACCCTTTCACCTGGCTTCCTTTATAATCTCCTCCCAGCCTGACTCCACCCCAGGCCCTATCACAGAACACTATATTAACCTGTGAACTGCAAGCCTGCTTTGCTGATCAACGTGTTTGTTAGGCATTGTGTGTTTGGGTTCCTGCCTGCCGTGTGCTACGTCTGTCTCTCTGTTACGTTATTGGCTTGTCCCCGACTATCCCTGTCTGCTCGTGACCCTTGACCTTCGGCTCGTTCTTTCGTTATCCTTGTCTGCTTGTGGCCCCTGACCTTCAGCTTGTTATTCGGTTCTCTCATATCTTGTGCTGCTGCTTCCCCTCTTTTCCCCTTATCCTACGGGGCGTGAGCTAGGAAACTCCAGGGGCCGCGACCTGGTCCCAGCCTGCAGCATAACATCCTCACCACTAGAGGCCCTGGAGAAGACCTGCTGGGTCTTAGACTCCGCGCCCTGGGGAATCTTGGCTCTAGCTTCCGTTAGGATCCCGGTTGTGCTCCTCTGGTCCCGCTTTCCACAACCACCCAGTTTCCTATACGCAGCAGTCAGCCATAGGGTTCACTACCTTGCGGTGCACTCCGGTCCCCCTACGGTGTGCATCTGTCACCTGGCCACAGGTGACCTGACAGTTTGATCAGCCATGAACCCGGCTGACATCCCGCTACCCGCGGATGATCCATTGCAGGGCATAGTTTGCAGACTTGAAACCCAGGAATCGAATCAGACTCAGGTGATGCAATTCCTCCAGGATCTGGCTTCTCGCTTCGAGCAGCTTCAGGCCTCCTTGGGAACACTGAATCCGCAACCTCAAATACAACCAGCGGCTGCACCTATTGCACCAGTCGCAGCCACACACTCACTACAACTGCCAGCTCCGTCCCGTTTCTCTGGGGACTCCAAGGCTTGCAGGGGGTTCCTTAGCCAATGCACGATTCATTTTGAGCTCCAGCCCCAAAACTTCCTGTCTGATCGGGCTAAGATAGCCTATATCATTTCCCTCCTCTCTGGTGAAGCTTTAGCCTGGGCAGCCCCTCTGTGGGAACTGAATGATCCAGTGGTTTCTAGCCTGTCTGGCTTCTTGAAACTTTTTCGGAATATCTTCGAAGAACCGGCTCGTGTCTCTTCAGCGGCCAGCGCCCTTTTACGTCTCCGCCAAGAGTCTGCTTCTGTGGGACAGTATGCCCTTCATTTCCGCATACTGTCGGCTGAGTTGAGCTGGAACAATGAGGCCTTAGTCGCAACCTTTTTGCATGGCCTGTCTGATAGAGTGAAGGATGAATTAGCAGGAAGAACCATCCCCACTGATCTGGCCGGCGTTATCTCCTTGTGTAACCAGATCGATATTTGCTTTCAGGAGAGGACCTTAGAAAAGCAACGCCAGCACTCCTTGGTTCTTAGTCAGCCTGAGCTCCCCTCTCTTCGACCCGTAGAGCATCTCCTACCAGCTGAGGAACCCATGCAGCTGGGTCGGACCAGGCTATCCCCCGAGGAACGTGCTAGGCGCAGAACTCTTGGTCTGTGTCTTTACTGTGGGGGCAAAGGTCATTTTCGTGACACTTGCTCTCTTTGTCCAGAAAAACGTGCGGGTCCACTTCATCTGGAAAGTGGAGTATTGGACCCAGAAATATCACCTTCCCCTTCTCGTCTTCTGCTTTCTGTGTTCCTTCATGTTGGTGCTTCTTCTCATTCGGTCTCAGCATATCTGGATTCCGGAGCCGCTGGTAATTTCATGGACTGGGAAATCGCATCGTCCATGAGACTTACTCTTTTGCCCCTCACCACGCCATTGGTGGTCTTGGCGATTGATGGTACTGTTCTCCCAGGGGGACCTATCCGCTTCCAGACCCTCCCTGTTAAGATGTCGGTAGGGACACTCCACCAGGAGTGGATATCCTTCCTTATCTTACCCAAGGCCTCAACGCCTATAATTTTGGGTCTCCCATGGTTACAGCTCCATTCTCCTCATGTGGACTGGACTACTGGACAGATCCTGGCTTGTGGTCCCTCCTGTTCCTCGTCCTGCCTACCCAAGGTTGCCCCCTGTGAACCTGAGCCGGTCATTCATTCCAGGTTGCATAACCATTTACATTTCTCTGTCCCTAACCACCCTTGGACGCACAGCCAGGCTAGCTTGTCTACAAGTCCTGCAGTCGCTACGTCTTGCGATGCGATTCAGGTAGTCGCTACACCTGACTCAGCTATTCACTCTGCCTATGTACTAGTTATGCCAGTCCAGCCCATGCCCAGTGAGCCTCCTACTTTTTCTTGTTCAGGACATTCTGCTTGTCCTTCAGCTACTCAGCTTGACTCCAGCGACATGTCACCTTCTAACCAACCTGACTTCAGGGTTCCACTGACATCTGCCCAGTCTGATGGTCCTGTGCAAGATGACCAGTTCCCCTTTAAGGGTCTAGGGGACCCTCCTCAGATTCCTGTTGATCCTCTCATGCCCTTGCTTATTCCTAGAGAGCCTTTGGTCCTCAATAGATCTTCTTGTCATCTCCCTACCTCATTTTCGGTCTCTGAGGATAATCTTAAGTACGAGGTTAGACAAGTTCTGGATTCTCGGCTCTGCAGAGGCATTCAGTACCTTGTGCATTGGAGAGGTTTTGGTCCTGAGGAGGTGTCTTGGATCGCTGCATCTGATGTCGCTGCACCTCATCTGTTGAGGAGGTTTCATCAGAGATTTCCCTTTAAGCCTGGGCCCAGGCGGGGGAGGGCCCATAAGAGGGAGGGTACTGTCATGGATATGCAGTAGTGTTTGTCTGTCAGCTTACCTTCCTTCCCATGTGTTCATCTTAGAGGCCTGAACCCTTTCACCTGGCTTCCTTTATAATCTCCTCCCAGCCTGACTCCACCCCAGGCCCTATCACAGAACACTATATTAACCTGTGAACTGCAAGCCTGCTTTGCTGATCAACGTGTTTGTTAGGCATTGTGTGTTTGGGTTCCTGCCTGCCGTGTGCTACGTCTGTCTCTCTGTTACATATTTGGCTTGTCCCCGACTATCCCTGTCTGCTCGTGACCCTTGACCTTCGGCTCGTTCTTTCGTTATCCTTGTCTGCTTGTGGCCCCTGACCTTCAGCTTGTTATTCGGTTCTCTCATATCTTGTGCTGCTGCTTCCCCTCTTTTCCCCTTATCCTACGGGGCGTGAGCTAGGAAACTCCAGGGGCCGCGACCTGGTCCCAGCCTGCAGCATAACATCCTCACCACTAGAGGCCCTGGAGAAGACCTGCTGGGTCTTAGACTCCGCGCCCTGGGGAATCTTGGCTCTAGCTTCCGTTAGGATCCCGGTTGTGCTCCTCTGGTCCCGCTTTCCACAACCACCCAGTTTCCTATCCGCAGCAGTCAGCCATAGGGTTCACTACCTTGCGGTGCACTCCGGTCCCCCTACGGTGTGCATCTGTCACCTGGCCACAGGTGACCTGACAGTGCTAATCAAGGTTGCTATAACCCCTGGTGAAACCACAGGGGTTTAGATTGAAATCAGGATAGTGCCTCGACCTGCTGATCCCACTGTATCAAGCTATTATAATATACCAACCAGCTGGCTACGAAAGCACTGTTTATTGTGGAGTTTACAATAAAGCAAGAGTTGGACTGTGATCGGTGTATGGACTCTGGTTAATGGGAGCAAGGGAGGCTCCAGCATAGCAAGACTGAGTTTCATAACTAACGCACATTGGCCCGAGGAAGATACTGATACTGGCCTTCACCTCACCCACAGCTATGGGGAGGACATGGGCCATAGCGCATCTCACCCTGTCATGTGACATACCCCTAGCAAAAGGAGATGGGGTGAGGCCGCTACAGGCATATATAGGAAGGTCCCTGTATATACTGTCCCTCTCATCCAGTCACTCGTCACATGTCCATACTGTATGTGGATAGAGTTGCAGCTTATGCCGTTTATCTGCAGCAACACACGTCTTTAGGAGGTCTTCCCAGGAGGGGAGATCCTTTCTTCCTTCCATGGCTGTACATAATGCCTAGGAGAGACTGACTTCTCAGGTTGGCATCCTCACAAAGCAAAAGCCCTGGAGGGAAAATACAGAACAGCAAGTGTCTCAGATATTTATTAGTTCTCCCAGCATGCATAAGCAGTTTCTCCAGACCAGAGGATTGGCCAAGCTATCAAACACCCATAACCCAGAATAATACCTCTCTAGCACTCCCTGCTGGTGCAAGCTCAAACAACACATAGAGAAAATACACTCTACGACTAGAGAAACACTCCTGTTACAGTTAGGCTGTACTACAGCCCACTGCTACTCAGGGCTTTTTTTCTCAGAGAATAGGTGCAGGAACTCAACCATGCCCTGCACACACCCCAGGCACCTGCATCCCCCTTCTCCCCATCCTGCACTCAGTGGAAGCCACTCAGGAGATCAGATCTGAGGGAGCCAAGCTGTTACTTGTAAACATAGAAGTCCGACTTCTGTGTTTACAAGTGACAGCTTGGCTCCCACCGAGCGATAGTGGTGAGCAGGGAGCAGAGGGCCTGAGCTGGAGGTGGTGGAACTGAGTTCTACCAAGTTCCAGCTGAAAAAAAGCCCTTCTGCTACCTGCATAAATCAAAAATAAAACAAGTAATTAACTGTAGGTAAAATACTACATCCTTACACAAATATTCCCTAGCCTTATATGGCCATTATATTGTTTTTTTTACCAACGGTTTCTCTTTTTTATATTTTAGGGTCAGAATAGTGGGAAAGCATTACCGCTCCCTGCTGGACATCATTGGATGTGACAACACTGAAGGTTGTATCTGAGAAGAATAATGTCATCTACTGGCCAATCTTTTCCAATCAGATCTGAAGATTTTGGGATCCCACCTGTATATGGAAATGTAATTTCTTGTGTGTATGTGACACTGCTGGGCAGATCAGTAACTGAGTGGGTGGTGCTCTTGCCTTGCGGTGCTGAGGTCTCCTCCAAGGACTGTGCCCAAATATTATTAAAATATAGAACATGCTGAATGTTTGCGGATGTGAATAGTTCAAAGGCATTTCCTGTGTTATGCAGGTTTATGCACCATGGAAAATCCCTATTCAGAATGTTTTCTGTCACTTTTCTTAATAAATGAAATTTAAATTTTAAAATACAATATAACATTTATAATATAAAAAAATGCAGCGCCTAGGATATGTATGGTGGCCCAAACGTGAACGTAAATAGGGACAACAACCAAACAGTAAGTGTATACGGCCTAAGAAGGCCTAGGATAAGTAAATCCAAATGTGTACCACACTAGTATATGCCTATACATGTGTATGAAAAACTTTTAAAGTATGTAATACAGTGAGCTGATACTTATAAAGTATGCAATACAGTGAGTAATACAGTGAACTAATAATAAAGTTCAATTAAGGTGACCAATGTGTAGACTGGGATCAGATGGAAGAAATGTGTATAAATCTTCAATATATTGTCCCCATAAAAGAAATCCAAAAAAACTTCAGGAACGTGAAAAACATGTATTCGTATATCCGTAGCACCCGGGGACGTGACTCCAACACCAGGGATGGGGGGAAGAAATGGATACTCTTACCCCTATGCGTGGACACACACACCAGCGGTGGTGGGTCAAACAGACAAAGATGGTGAAATAGACTTCTCTGGATCCGTCCTCTCAAGGTGTCCGCAGATGAAGCAGGCGCAAGAAATCCAATCCTTTCCCAAGTAATAATGTAGACCTCCAAGGCGTCAATGCATCAGAGATCATGTAAAAAATTGAACAGAAGAAGGCTCCACATAGCGCAGGATCAGATGGCAAAATAAAATCCTCATTTATTTCAGGAACAAAACACAAAACACACACGGTATAAAAAATGGATAAAATAAATAATCGTACAGGCTTCCATGCAGAGGCTTGCAAAAGGTGATCACAGAAGTAGCATCAAATAGTGGCGTAGCTATACAGCAGGTTCATGTACCCTGCTGTATAGCTATGCCACTATTTGATGCTACTTCTGTGATCACCTTTTGCAAGCCTCTGCATGGAAGCCTGTACGATTATTTATTTTATCCATTTTTTATACCGTGTGTGTTTTGTGTTTTGTTCCTGAAATAAATAAGGATTTTATTTTGCCATCTGATCCTGCGCTATGTGGAGCCTTCTTCTGTTCAATTTTTTACATGATCTCTGATGCATTGACGCCTTGGAGGTCTACATTATTACTTGGGAAAGGATTGGATTTCTTGCGCCTGCTTCATCTGCGGACACCTTGAGAGGACGGATCCAGAGAAGTCTATTTCACCATCTTTGTCTGTTTGACCCACCACCGCTGGTGTGTGTGTCCACGCATAGGGGTAAGAGTATCCATTTCTTCCCCCCATCCCTGGTGTTGGAGTCACGTCCCCGGGTGCTACGGATATACGAATACATGTTTTTCACGTTCCTGAAGTTTTTTTGGATTTCTTTTATGAGGACGATATATTGAAGATTTATACACATTTCTTCCATCTGATCCCAGTCTACACATTGGTCACCTTAATTGAACTTTATTATTAGTTCACTGTATTACTCACTGTATTGCATACTTTATAAGTATCAGCTCACTGTATTACATACTTTAAAAGTTTTTCATACACATGTATAGGCCTATACTAGTGTGGTACACATTTGCATTTACTTATCCTAGGCCTTCTTAGGCCGTATACACTTACTGTTTGGTTGTTGTCCCTATTTACGTTCACGTTTGGGCCACCATACATATCCTAGGCGCTGCATTTTTTGTTTTTATATATTTTTTGTGCAACATGTCTATTTGCTGATGCTGGCAGCCACGTTCTCACTTTGTTCATTTAGTAGTGCAACTTTTTTCTTTTATTTTTAACATTTATAATATAGAAATATACAAATAAAAAATGATGTAGAGTGCAAGAAAACACAAATTATTGCATATACATAAGAGTGGAAGACACCCTCAGTGTAAAATAAAATGACCGGTTATGTTCATCCCGAATATGGATGAGCCGAACACCCCCCTGTTCGATTCGCACCAGAACCTGCGAACAGACAGAATGTTTGCGCAAACTTTAGAACCCTATTAAATACAATGGACTCGAACGTTCGAAATCAAAAGTGCTAATTATAAAGGCTAATATGCAAGTTATTGTCCTAAAAAGTGTTCGGGGACGTTTTTTCGGGAGCAGTGATTTTAATAATGCTTAAAGTGAAACAATAAAAGTGAAATATTCCTTTAAATTTCGTACCTGGGGTGTGTGTATAGTATGTCTGTAAAGTCGCGCTTGTTTCCCGTGCTTAGAACTGTCCCTGCACAAAGTGTAATTTCTGAAGGAAAAAAAGTCATTTAAAACTGACTCGTGGCTATTAATGAATTGTCGGCTCCCGGCAATACATAGAAAAGTCATTGGTAAAAAAAAAAAAAAAAAAGGGGGGTCCCCCCCAAATTCAATTACCAGGCCCTTCAGGTCTGGTATGTATATTAAGGGGAACCCTGCCGCAAATTAAAAAAAATGCGTGGGGTTCCCCCAAATATCCATACCAGGTCCTTCAGGTCTGGTATGGATTTTAAGGGGAACTCCACCCAATTACAATTTGTTACACTTTCTTTGTGAAATGGTAGGGGTCGAATGTACCCCATTACTAATTCACATAGGGGGGGCGGGATCTGGGGTCCCCTTTGTTAAAGGGGTCTTCCAGATTCCGATAAGCCCCCCGCCTGCAGACCCCCACAACCACCGGGCAAGGGTTGTGGGGATGAGGCCCTTGTCCCCATCAATATGTGGACATCCTCCCCATGTTAAGGGCATGTGGCCTGGTACGTTTCAGGAGAGGGGGGGCGCTCTCTCGTCCCCCCCTCTTTTCCTGCGGCCTGCCAGGTTGCGTGCTCGGATAAAGGGTCTGGTTTTTTGGGGAAACTCCACGCCATTTTTTTTTTACATTTGGGGTGGAGTTCCCCTTAAAATCCATACCAGACCTGAAGGGCCTGGTAATTGAATTGGGGGGGGGGGGACTCCTACGCATTTTTTTTATTTTTTATCAATGACTTTTCTATGTATTGCCGGGAGCCGACAATTCATTTTATAGACGCGAGTGAGTTTAAATTGACTTTTTTTCCTTCAGAAATGACACTTTGTGCAGGGACAGTTCTAAGCACGGGAAACAAGCGCGACTTTACAGGCATACTATACACACCCTAGGTACGAAATTTAAAGGAATATTTCACTTTTATTGTTTCACTTTAAGCATTATTAAAATCACTGCTCCCGAAAAAACATCAGTTTTTAAAACTTTTTTTGCATTGATACATGTCCCCTGGGACAGGACCCAGGTCCCTAAACACTTTTTATGACAATAACTTGCATATAAGCCTTTAAAATTAGCACTTTAGATTTCTCCCATAGACTTTTCGAATTTGCCACGAACACCCCAAATTGTTCACCGTTAGGCGAACAGGCAATGTTCGAGTCGAACATGAGTTTGACTCGAACTCGAAGCTCATCCCTGATCCCGAATGACGTGGCCCTGGAGTCTTTGTAGGACTGTAGAGAGGACATGGTAGAGGTAGGTGGCTTTGGTATGGGTGGCTTAGAAAAGACACTAAACATGCAATCCTAAATCTCTTGGATCAGCATTCATAACAAAGTTTTAGCAGCAGATGGTTAGAAAATGACAGATGCTGTCCAATGGCCAACCAATGACCAGCTCTAGCAATGTCCAATGACTAGCAATGGCAAACGATCAACTCTAGCAATGTCCAATGACCATCTCTAGCAATGACCAATGACTAGCAATGTTCAATGACCATCTCTAGCAATGACCAATGACTAGCAATGTCCAATGACCATCTCTAGCAATGACCAATGACTAGCAATGTCCAATGACTAGCAATGTCCAATGACCATCTCTAGCAATGACCAATGACTAGCAATGTCCAATGACCATCTCTAGCAATGTCCAATGATCAACTCTAGCAATGACCAATGACCATCTCTAGCAATGACCAATGACTAGCAATGTCCAATGACCATCTCTAGCAATGACCAATGACTAGCAATGTCCAATGACCATCTCTAGCAATGTCCAATGATCAACTCTAGCAATGACCAATGACTAGCAATCCAATGACCAGCCCTAGAAATGGCCAATGAGCAGCTCTAGCAAAGTCAAATGAGCAGCTCTAGCAAAGTCCAATGACCAGCTCTACCAAAGTCCAATGACCAGCTCTAGCAAAGTCCAATGACCAGCTCTAGCAAAGTCCAATGACCAACTCTAGCAAAGTCCAATGACCAGCTCTAGCAAAGTCCAATGACCAGCTCTAGCAAAGTCCAATGACCAGCTCTAGCAAAGTCCAATGACCAGCTCTAGCAAAGTCCAATGACCAGCTCTAGCAATGTCCAATGACCAGCTCTAGCAAAGTCCAATGATCAGCTCTATCAAAATGAAAGAGAAACGTGTAATAGTCACTATGAGGGAACTACAGAAAGTTCTACAGTCACACTCTTCATACATGGTGCCCTATTTGGCTTATTTTGTAAATTCTTTTTTTACAGAAGGTGATCAGAAAAAGATTCTGGTTGCACTGTGATCATCTGATTGTCACTAGAGGAAGCACCTACAAATGTTATTTCAGGTACTTATATAGTACCATCAATTTACGCAGCACTTTACATATACATTGTACATTCACATCAGTTCCTACCCTCAAGGAGCTTACAACCTAAGGTCCCTTAGGGCCAATTTTAGACAGGAGCCAATTAACTTACCAGCATGTCTTTAGAGTTTGGGAGGAAACCGGTGTACCCGGAGGTACATGACCATATGACAACCATATTACCAGCAACTAGGGATGAGCTTCAGGTTCAGGTCAAGCATCAGTTTGAGGGGAACCCAGCTAGTAGGCCATTTGTGAACTTACGAAACTAATACATTTTACCACCATAGCAACCAATTACCAATAATGCCCTTCCTGGCCTTTGAATTTTGGTCAGATGGCTTAGAAGGCCTGTGACAGACCTAGCCGGGACAGAGGCTTTTGGAGGGGACTGAATGCAAGCCTCTTGCCTTGCGACCATGGGCCCTGGCATTTGGGGGAACGGTGCTCTTTGTGAGCTGTATGCCTGGGGACCCTTGAGGGGGTGTTACTTTGGATTCAGGTCCATGTCCCCCCAAGACACACAGACTCTGGGGACCCTGTATATGCCATATTAGAGTGACTGATTCATACTGTTGGGACGTTCACACATTCACTCTAAGGATATGGTAATGCCATCACCTCCAGCCATCTGTCTGTCCTCTGTGCTAAATTGACTCTGCTAAGTGTGTGATGTTTACACTTATGATAATGTGTATTGTATAGCAGGTGAGACAGGAGACGGGATGTCTACCCTGAAAGGTCATATCTATGAGTCACCTTGGCTGTCTAAAGGATTTAGTTAATTAGCTCATGTTAATTTATGTTCTGGTTACCTCCTCTGTTACGGTATATAAGACTTGATTTTGGTTCTAATAAAGTCTCTCTTGGTTGAACTTACATACAGCCTGCCTGGTGTTTGTTCTGACCGACCACAAATGGATTCGAATGGCACATAGCTGTAGTTTGAATCCTGGAGCACCGGATGATCCAATAGAGCAGAGGAGTGTCGGGAGAGTGGAGCCGAGCGAGCAAAGGGGCTCTTTACATTGGTTGGCAGCAGTGGGATTTGCTCTCCAGTTCCTGGGACACTCCAAACCACCACAGTGAATGACCAGCTATGCAGCCTGCAGGAAAGTCACGCTGAAAGACCTACTTGAGAGCCGAGATGGACCAGAAGAAGGGTGATGCAGGACCCCGGTCAGTTGAAGATTTGTTTCAGCAACGAGTGCGGCAGCGGTTGGCATTATATGGGGCTAACCCATCAGAGACCGCCATACAGGAAGCCAATAAAGACATCCAGCTGCAGGATGCCCGACAAAAGAGAGAACTAGAGCGACAAGAGAGAGAACGAGAGCGACAAAAGAGAGAACTAGAGCGGTAACATGAGTGGAGAATGGCGCAAATACGGCAATCGGGGACAACGCCTAAAGAACCAGCCGCCATGGAAGAGGAATTCGGAAGGAGGTTGCGAGAGATGCAGGGAGGAGAAGCAGGCCATCTCCCCCCCAACAGTTAACCAGAGAAGATGGTGTGGAGTCCCCAGCAGAAGTGCTGGCAACAGGGCAGAGTGATACCCACCTCTGCCCAGCACCGGAAACCACTGGGGAGTTTCAGGGAGCCGGGGCAGTTGGCCCCTCTCCCCAGCAACAAGCTGAGGCAGTAAAGCTTTTACTCCCAGCTGAATCACTGTCAGCAGGGCAGAATGCTACTGGCATCGGCACACAACTGCCACAGGAGCGGATATCGGTGGATGGGACTGCGGTCTCCACTCACAGCAACCCAGCAGAAGAGCTGGCAACAGAGCAGAGTGCCACGGGCCTCTGCTCTCAACTAACCGAAGAGGGAGGTCCTGTGGTATTGGATGGGACTTCAGTCCTCACTGACACAACCCCAGAAAATGGTGTGACACTGAGTCAGGAGGATGTCAGCCTTGCTTTGCAAGCACTGGGGGATTTTCACCTACCACAAGTGGATGGGACTTCAGTCTCCACTTGTATACCCCAGGGATGCCGGGCAGTCGACCCAGATCCCCAACAGCATGACGGACTGAGCCCAGTCACCCTGTCTTCTCTCCAGCGGCAGAAAGGACTCCAGGGAGAAGGGCCAGTCCAGGCCTCTCCCCAGCGGCGGGTATGTTCTCTGAGAGAGGCAGAGGTTGGCTGGGTAAGTAATGCTCTGTTTGGAGCAATTTATTTGGGGTACTGTGTGGATACCGGCATTGGGGGAATAGAACTATGGACTAACTTCGAAGTCAACCCGTTTGGGGTCTCCTCCTATGTTAGTTTCCTGCCGAAAGGGGAGATGTGTGACAGACCTAGCCGGGACAGAGGCTTTTGGAGGGGACTGAATGCAAGCCTCTTGCCTTGCGACCATGGGCCCTGGCATTTGGGGGAACGGTGCTCTTTGTGAGCTGTATGTCTGGGGACCCTTGAGGGGGTGTTACTTTGGATTCAGGTCCATGTCCCCCCAAGACACACAGACTCTGGGGACCCTGTATATGCCATATTAGAGTGACTGATTCATACTGTTGGGACGTTCACACATTCACTCTAAGGATATGGTAATGCCATCACCTCCAGCCATCTGTCTGTCCTCTGTGCTAAATTGACTCTGCTAAGTGTGTGATGTTTACACTTATGATAATGTGTATTGTATAGCAGGTGAGACAGGAGACGGGATGTCTACCCTGAAAGGTCATATCTATGAGTCACCTTGGCTGTCTAAAGGATTTAGTTAATTAGCTCATGTTAATTTATGTTCTGGTTACCTCCTCTGTTACGGTATATAAGACTTGATTTTGGTTCTAATAAAGTCTCTCTTGGTTGAACTTACATACAGCCTGCCTGGTGTTTGTTCTGACCGACCACAAATGGATTCGAATGGCACATAGCTGTAGTTTGAATCCTGGAGCACCGGATGATCCAATAGAGCAGAGGAGTGTCGGGAGAGTGGAGCCGAGCGAGCAAAGGGGCTCGTTACAAGGCCCATCAAGGGGGAGTATGGATAAGCCAGTCCATTCCCTATAAAAGGTTTCCAGTAGCCATTTTGACAATGTGTTTATCTGTGATAGGAAAAGCATAGGGAGTGCTGCTGATTAGGTGAACGGGCACAGATTTGGATGTGGATAACAATTTAAATTGTTTTATCAGCAACAGGTGATGAGTTTTGATGCTAACGATTAACATTGCTGTCATCCGAAGCAACAACCTATGAGTGAGCGCCTTGCTGATGTACAGTATGGTGATTTCTCCCTTTGATTGCTATCTAAACAGTGATCACATTTGTTGGACGTGGAGCTCAGGATGACAGCATTATTTCTATTGTTATTATAGTATTGTTTCTTATCGTAATATAAAGGGTTAATCCAGTGGTGTATTTAGGTTTTGTGCTGCCCTAGGCCTGACTAAATTCATGCAACCCCTAATTTAAATATGACCCACCCTTCCTGTCAAAGCCACACCCCTTCCTATTTAAGACCACGCCCTATCATCTGTAAACCACTCCCCTTCCAGACCCCCGCCCCCTCCATCTCCCCCTAGCAGCAAAATAAACCCCTTTCAGCACAAATCCTCACCCTCATATAACCCTTTCCAGTGAAAATCCCTTCTCAGCACAGACCCTTGCCTTAACCTCCCTTTTCCCAGCACAAATCCCCCCCTTTTAGCACAAATCCTTCCCCATCTCCCCCTCCCAGCATAAAACCCCCTCCCATCACAAATCCTCCCCCATCTCCCCCTCTCAGCACAAAATACATCTCTCGGCACAAATCCTTCCCTATCTCCCCCTTCCAACCTAAATCCTCACGTTTAGAAAAAAAATCCCCCCTCATCTCAAACCTGTGCCTCCTTCTCTCCGCTCCCAGTACAACCCCCCCCCCCCAGCTCTTTCTCCTGTTCTGCAAGAGCAGCCTGCTCTGCTGGGACTTGTAGTGCCCTCTGGGGGGCTGAGATATGGCAGCCTCCTATGCTGGGACTTGTAGTGCCCTAGACTAAAGGGGATGGAAGAATGGCAGCCCACTCTGCTGGGACTTGTAGTGCCCTCAGTGGCAGAATGGGGATTCCTCAGTCCCCCACAGTCTAAGGCACTACAAGTCCCAGCATAGGAGGCTGCCATATTTCAGCCCCCACAGTGCACTACAAGTCCCAGCAAAAACAGGGCTGCCATATTTCAGCCCCCACAGTGCACTACAAGTCCCAGCAAAACAGGGCTGCAATATTTCAGCCCCCACAGTGCACTACAAGTCCCAGCAAAAGCGGGGCTGCCATATCTCAGCCCCCACACAGTGCACTACAAGTCCCAGCAAAAACTGGGCTGCCACCAGTCCTCCAAACACAGCACAATGAGACTGCACAGCCTTCCACCCCCTTCCATACACTCACTCCTTGGCTGCCATACACTCGGCCTCCCCACTCTCCCCTTACAGCGGTGTCCTCCTACCTGAGTCTGGGCTGGATGTCACTCTGCATGGTGAAGCAGCAGGCGGGATTTCCAGATGTTTGAAGAAGACACATCCGGGCTCCCAGACCACGGCGCAGCACACAAGGATGCAAATCAAACCGCCACTGGTCAGGCACCTCAGTGGCTGTGGGCGGCGGAAGTGTTGCGTGTGTGCACAGGGGAGGCTGTATGTGAGCGGGAGGAGGCCGCGGGAGCCAGGACTCGGGAGGACGGGTGGGGGGATGTTTTTGTGCAGGGGGGTGGCTTTTTTTGCCACCCCCCGCAAAGTGCCGCCCTAGGCCTGGACCTTGTCGGCCTAGGCCAAGATACAGCACTGGGTTAATCATTTTGTAGTATATAAAGATTACGTGTGTGATTTGGCTCCTCCCTTGATAAACTTTTTTTGGTGATGAAACGCATCGGGAAGTGGAGCTACATGACCCAAGTTTATTCTACTACGTTCACTACAAATATTCACAGCGGCTCCTCTCAAGGATATTCTTTATTGGCAATATCAATCAATGCAACAGGAAGCAGTTTTATGATAATGGATTTTGTTTTTACCTTTTTAATAAAATATGTTATGGATTTACACTCTGTTGTGTTTTATTTACTTTGTTGCCTTATGGATGAGCACAATACATGATACAGAGCTGTTTTGTTTTGCAATGTGCTGTGACAGAAGTTCATTGTTACCTATTGAGGACATTGGGCTTAATTCAAGGATATCGCATGTAATATGGAAAAGGTTTATGTGGTATTTACTGCAAAAATAAGAAACTTTCAGTAAATACTGCATAAACCTATCTAAAGTTGGGTTTACACTATTGCGAATGGGATGGGGGTTCTCCGCAGGAGATTTTGACTGGTTCTCTATTGAGCCGGTTCACATATCTAATGCAGCTCCGGTGCAAATTTGCACAGGAGCCCTGTGCGTCTTTTGGTCCATTTGAGGTCCGAATTCAGCAAACAATTCTGGCTGAAATTGGACCTGAAATGGTGAATGGGGACGCATCGGACCCCTGCTGTAAGCCGCATGTGAAGAAGTGTGAACCCAGCCTTAAAGTTAGTGTTGGGTGAACAGTGCAGGCCAAGCATTAGTTCGGGCCAAATTTGAGTTTGGGCCGAACATTGGCTGTTCGCCCGTTCAGCAAACACCAAAATTGTTGGGACGTTTCACTGTGTGTTCGTCCTGCTGAACTTCCCACAATTCACTGCGCCGCCACACAGTGCATTGGAAGCCCTGATTGGCTAAAGCAATAATGGCTTTGTTCAATCAGGGCACAGAACACTGTCAGAGCCATGATTGGAGAAAGTAATGATGACTGTGCCCAATCATGGCTCATTGCTCATAGATCTACTCCTCACTGTGGAAGGTTCCTTCCCAGAGCAGCCATTTGCAGTGTGATGTTGGAGTGGGGAAATATAGAACAGGGCTCTATTCAGTGCTACTAGCGAGTTAGTGTGCTATAGTGATTCTATTGTCAGTGTAAAGTTTAGTGGGATCTAGGGATAGTGCAGTTAGTTTCAGGGCACATTTACTGCAGTATATTGAAGGGCGCCAGTGCACATTTACTACTGTATTTTGCAGTGCATTAGTGCATTTTTACGGTAGTATATTGAAGAGCGATAGTGCATGTTTAGTGCAGTAAATTGAAGAGCGTTAGTGCAGTATATTGAAGTTTGTTAGAGCACATTTACTGAAGTGTATTGAAGTGAATTAGTGCATGTTTACTGCAGTGTATTGACATGTGATGGTGCACATTTACTGCAGTATATTAAAGTATGTTAGTGCACGTTTAGTGCAGTATACTGAAGGACACTATTGCAGGTTTACGGCAGTGCATTAGTGCATGTTTACTGCAGTATTTTGAAATGCACTTTTATGGCAGTATATTGAAGTGCGTTAGTGCACATTTACTGCAGTATATTAAAGTGTGTTATGCCCAGTACACACGATCGGACCTTTTTCCGATCAAACTTCCATCGGAAAAAAAAAGAACATGTTCTATTTGAAAATTCCAATGAAATTCAATTTCCGATGAAAAAACTCCAACGGACTGCGTCTGACTACTTTTTTCATCGGAAATTCCTATCGTGTGTACGCGGCATTAGTGTAATTTTACTGCAGTATATTGAAGTGCGTTAGTGTACTTTTACTGCAGTATATTGAAGTGCGTTAGTGTACTTTTACTGCAGTATATTACTGCTCAAAATACATCCCTGGGAATTACAGACCAGTTAGCCTAACATCAATAGTATGTAAGCTCTTAGAGGGGATGATAAGGGACTATATACAAGATTTTAGTAATGAGAATGGTATCTTTAGCAGTAATCATGGATTCATGAAGAATCATTCTTGCCAATCCAATCTATTAACCTATGAGGAGGTGAGTTGCCATCTAGATAAAGGAAGGCCCATAGACATGGTGTATCTGGATTTTGCAAAAGCATTTGACACAGTTCCCCACAAAATAAGGTCCGTTGGCATGGACCATAGGGTGAGTACATGGATTTAAAACTGTCTACAAGGGCGAGTTCTGAGGGTGGTGATAAATGGGGAGTACTCGGAATGGTCAGGGGTGGGTAGTGGGGTCCCCCAGGGTTCTGTGCTGGGACCAATCCTTTTTAAATTTGTTCATAAACAACCTGGAGGATGGGGTATATAGTTCAATCTCTGTATTTGTGGACCATACTAAGCTAAGCAGGGACATAACTTCTCCGCAGGATGTGGAAACCTTGCAAAAAGATCTGAACAAATTAATGGGGTGGGCAACTACATGGCAAATGAGGTTCAATGTAGAAAAATGAAATATAATGCATTTGGGTGGCAAAAATATCCACTTGTCCCCCGCCCACTGTCAATTGACGGCGGGCGGAGGATACTCTCGTTTTGGGAGGACGTCATATGACGTCCTCCCTTTAAAACGAGCTAGGAGGCGCGCGCTTGCCGCCAGCAGCGCGCGCGCCCGCCGCGTTCACAAGGCCCCGGTGCGCGTGCCCGGCGGCCGCGATTGCCGCCGGGCACCCGCGATTGCCCGGGAAACGAGCAGGAAAGTGGATCTCTGTGTGTAAACACAGAGATCCACGTCCTGTGAGGGAGAGGGGACCGATGGTGTGTCCCTTGTACATAGGGACAACCATCGGTCACCTCCCCCAGTCAGTCACCTCCCCCCACAGTAAGAACACATTGAGGGAACATATTTAACCCCTTCCCGCCCCCTAGTGGTTAACCCCTTCCCTGCCAATCACATTTATACAGTAATCAATGCATTTTTATAGCAGGGATCGCTGTATAAACGTGAATGGTCCCAAAAATGTGTCAAAAGTGTGTCAAAAGTGTCCGATGTGTCCGCCGCAATATCGCAGTCACAATAAAAAATCGCAGATAGCCGCCATTACTAATAAAAAAAAAAATGCTATAAATCTATCCCCTATTTTGTACACGCTATAACTTTTGCGCAAACCAATCAATACGCGCTTATTGCGATTTTTTTTTTTACCAAAAATATGTAGAAGAATACGTATCGGCCTAAACTGAGGAAAATTTTATTTAAAAAAAAAAAAATGGGTATTTATTATAGCAAAAAGTAAAAAATAGTGTTTTTTTTCAAACTGGACGCTCTTCTTTTGTTTATAGCGCAAAAAATAAAAACCGCAGAGGTGATCAAATACCACCAAAAGAAAGCTCTATTTGTGGGAAAAAAAGGACGCAAATTTCGTTTGGGAGCCACGTCGCACGACCGCGCAATTGTCATTCAAAGTGTGACAGCGCTGAAAGCTGAAAAATGGCTTGGGCAGGAAGGGGGTTTTCGTGCACAGTAGAGAAGTGGATATGAATGCAATCTATACACTGGGGGGAAAACTTCTAGGGGAATCTAGGATGGAAAAGGTCCTGGGGGTCCTAGTAGATGATAGTCTCAGCAATGGCATGCAATGCCAAGCTGCTGCTAACAAAGCAAACAGAATATTGGCATTAAAAAGGGGATTAACTCCAGAGATAAAACGATAATTCTCCCGCTCTACAAGACTCTGGTCTGGCCGCACCTGGAATATGCTGTCCAGTTCTGGGCACCAGTCCTCAGGAAGGATGTGCTGGAAATGGAGAGAGTACAAAGAAGGGCAACAAAGCTAATAAAGGGTCTGGAGGATATGAGTGATGAGGAAAGGTTGCGAGCACTGAACTTGTTCTCTCTGGAGAAGAGACACTTGAGAGGAAATATGATTTCAATTTACAAATACCGTACTGGTGACCCCACAATAGGGATAAAACTTTTTTGCAGAAGGGAGTTTAAGATACGTGGCCATTCGTTAAAATTAGGGAAAAAAAAGAGGTTTACCTTAAACTATGTAGACGGTTCTTTGCTGTAAGAGCAGCAAGGATCTGGAATTCCCTTCCACAGGCGGTGGTATCAGTGGGGAGCATCGATAGTTTCAAGAAACTATTAGATAAGCCCCTGAACCACCACAACATACAGGGATATACAATGTAATACTGACATATAAATCGCACACATAAGTTGGACTTGATGGACTTGCGTTAGTGCATTTTTACGGTAGTATATTGAAGAGCGATAGTGCATGTTTAGTGTAGTATATTGAAGAGCGATAGTGCATGTTTAGTGCAGTAAATTGAAGTGCATTAGTGCACATTTAGTGTAGTATATTGAAGTGCGTTCGTGCACGTTTACTGCGGTATATTAAAGTGTGTTAGTGCACATTTAGTGCAGTATACTAAAGGACGCTATTGCAGGTTTACTGCAGTAAATTGCAAAGCATTAGTGCATGTTTACTTCAGTATTTTGAAATGAGTTAGGGCACTTCTATGGCAGTATATCGAAGTGCGTTAGTGCTCAATTAGTGCAGTATATTGACGTGCGTTAGTGCACTTTTATTGCAGTATATCGACGTGCGTTAGTGCACTTTTACGGCAGTATTATGAAGTGCGTTAGTGCCCGTTTACTGCAGTGACTTGCAGTGCATTGGTGCAAATTTACTGCAGTATTTTGAAGTGTGTTAGTGCATGTTTACTGCCCTCTCTCCATACCTTTTCAATTGTTATATGCGTCCCCTACCTGATATATTGCAGTTACATGGCCTACATGGCCAACTCTTATGCCGATGACATCCAAATCCTAGTCAACACCTCCAAAAATGACAGATACCCCCAGACCCTAGCTGAATCCATGACTCACATCCATTCCTGGATGAACAGAAACTGGCTGAGCCTTAATGGCTCCAAAAAAAGAAATACTCCAAGTGGGCGAACCTCTAGCCTCTCCTATTCTATCCCGATGGCCATCCGACCTAGGTACCTGCCCAGAACCTAAAAGGACAAGTCAAGAACCTCGGAATCATTTTTGATGCAAAGCTCACCTGGATTCCGCAAATCATGACCTGGATGAAAAATGCCTCATTTTATTTGCAAATTATTCGAAAGATCAGACATCTACTTTCATATCGACACCAAATCACACTTACTTTGGCTCTAGTACAATCCAGACTAGACTTCGGCAATGCCTTGCCTTGGCCTTCCCCTTAAGTGGGTTAAAAAAATCCAAATTATACAGAATCAAGCAGCACGCACTATTTTGGGTACACCATATAGACATCACATCACTCCCGTGCTGGCACAGCTACACTGGTTACCTATAGTGCACAGAGTACAATTCAAAATCTTGGTTCTGATGTTTATAGCATATTGGGGCTTGGCCCCACTCTATCTCACGGAAATGGCCCCCCACTACACACCAATTAGAGCATTGCGGTCCAGGCTTCAAAATTGGATCATCCAAGCACCCGCCCGACTCCAATCCTTGGGAGGTCGACGAATGCAGACTATGGGAGCGGCCCTTTGGAACCAACTCCCCGACCATCTCCGGCTCCCAATGCCCCAAGCTCTTTTTAAAAGGCAATTAAAAACCCACCTTTTTAAAAATGCTTTTCCTAACTACAGATCTAGAGACATTAAAATTAGTAATAATTAACGTTAACTTTATTTTCCCGCTCCTCTTGTGAGCCATCCTTCTTTTTCTCCTCCCTTTTTTTTCCAAATAGTTTTTTTTTTCCCAAGGCTGATTTGTGAATTTATGGTACAGCGCGCTTAGTTGCAGTCCTTCAAGACAGTATTTGGCACAATATAAATTTAGATATCAATCAATCACGTATATTGAAGTGCATTTGTGTATGTTTAGTGCAGTAAATTGAAGTGCGTTAGGGCACATTAACTGCAGTATATTGAAGTGCATTAGTGCACGTTTACTGCAGTATATTAAAGCGTGTTAGTGCACGTTTAGCGCAGTATACTGAAAAACGCTATTGCAGGTTTACTGCAGTAAATTGCAGTGCATTTTATGACAGTATATTGAAGTGTGTTAGTGCACTTTTACTGCAGTATATTGAAGAGTTTTTAGTGCAGTATATTGAAGTGTGTTAGTGCACATTTATTGCAGTATACTGAAGGACGCTACTGTAGGTTTACTGCAATAAATTGTAGTGCATTAGTGCAGGTTTACTGCAGTATTTTGAAGTGCATTAGAGCACATTTACTACAGTATTTTGAACTGCGTTAGTGCACGTTTACTGCTGTATATTGAAGTGCGTTAGTGTACATTTACTACAGTATTTTGAAGTACATTAGAGCATTTTTACGATAGTGCATATTTAGTGCAGTATATTGAAGTGCGTTAGTGCACGTTTTCTGCAGTATACTGAAGTGCGCTAGTGCAGGTTTACTGCAGTATCTTGAAATGCGTTAGTGCAGTTTTACTGCAGTATTTTGTAGAGTGTCAGTGGAGTGTGTCTGTGTAGTAAGTACTCAAGTTAAAGTGCCCCCAACACCACTTTTTATTGATTAAAGTGCATCTATACATTTCCCCATCTTTGTTACATTTTGGTAATACGCCCCCCTTCATGTCTGGGAGGCCAACCAGGAGAGGCAGACGTTCCCATGGCACTGTGAGGGGGCCAGCAGCATGTGTCCTCAGGCAAAGGTGGATGTGGTCCTCAGGCAGGGCATAATTTCCTCTGTTTAGTGATGTTGCCCATGCTATCCAACCACAGCAGGGTGGTGGACTGGCTTACTAAACTGTCATCTTCCATCACCCAAGCAGAGACTAGTGCGCAGTTCACTGAAGCTGCCAGAGTGGCAAAACCTGCCTCCTTGTTCACAGCTATTCCTGCCATAGCCCCAGCAGCAGGCATGGAGGAGTCAGCTGAGTTATTTGAACACCTGCTCCTTGACGATACATAGGCATTACTTGATTCTAATGTTGATGAAGGTAGGAGCATGAGCCAAAGAGAGGGGAGAACACTGGCAAAAAAACGAATTGGCAGTCATGTTGCCCCTGCTGCGTATTGCCAAGTTGGCTCCAGTGATGATGAGGATGAAGGGGGTGATGATGATGAGGTCACTGACGCGACTTGGATGCCGGATAGAGCAGCAGAAGGAAAGTGAGGGTGAGGTGCAACCCCAACGAGGCAGTCATCATGGAAGAGTAGAGCAGCCACCCTATTCCATCACATTGTGGAGCTGTTATCTCCCGACCCACTTCCCACATCTCAGCTGTCTGGGCCTTTCTTAGCACATGTGCAGCCGAACGCATTGTTGCAATTTGCAAACATCGCCTCAATCAGATCAAGCGTGGTGAAAACACCAGCCATTTGTGTACCACATGCTTGACAAGGCATTTAACCTCCCACTACTCAGCCTGTTGGCAACAGCACCTGAAAGCCACACAAAAGGGACACAATTCTGCTCCTCCTCACCTTTCCGGTCTACCCCCGCTATACCTCATGACCTCTCAGCAGCCTCCACCGACAGGGATGATGGTAGAGTGAAGGGCGTCACAGGTCCTTGCAGCACATCTGCCAGCAGCACACCACCAGCTGTAGACTATCACAGTAAATTTTCTCTGCTTGTCACAGCTGCTGGCTTTAGAACTCCTGCCTTTCCGTCTGGTGAATTCTGTGAATTTGCAGAATGTGCTGTACCACAATGGCAGGTTTCCAGTCATTATTTATTTTCACGCAAGGCCATTCCAGCTCTGTACCAGCATGTGGAAGGCAATGTTATGGCATCGTTGGGTAAGACACTCAGCCGCATGGTCCCCCTGACTGCTGACATGTGGTCCAGCAAGCATGGTCACTGGGTAACTGCTTGCAACTCGCAAGGATGCAGGACATGGCTCAGTGCAGCAGCTTGTCTCCATACAGCTTGTGGTGATGATGCAAGATTTTTCAGATCCACCCCCTCTTCCTCCTCCATGCCCTCCTCTGGTGAATTGTCCTATAAACCACCAGTACCCCCTAAGCGTTCAAGGGGCTATTTAATTAGTCAGGCTTAGAGATGCCATGCAGCGCTTCAGCTGGTGTGTCTGCAGGACAAAAACCACACCAGAGCAGAGATTCTTGCAGCTTTGCAGGGCCAGGCCCAGAGGTAGTTCACGCTACGCCAGCTGGAGCCAGGAATGGTGGTGTGCGATAATGGCACAAACCTCCTGTCTGCCCTTAGACAGGGAAAGTTAACATATGTGCCATGCCTGGCAAATGTCCTCAATTTGGTGGTACAGCATTTTTTAAATAGGTACCCAGGGTTGGAACATCTGCTAAAGCAGGCCAGAAGAGTATGTAGTCATTTCAGGCGGTCATACACATCCAGTGCTTGGCTGGTTGAAATTCAGCGGGAATTCCACCTGCCCGCAAACCGCCTGATCTGTGACATGCCCACCAGGTGGAACTCAACTTTGGCAATGCTGCAGAGGCTGCACATGCAGCAGAGGGCCGTTAAGGAGTACCTGTGTGAGTATGGCACAACGACAGGCTCAGGGGAGCTCAGATTTTTTCTCTACACTAATGGCTGCTGATAAAGGATGCATGCTCTGTACTGTCACCATTTGAGGAGGCAAAACGGATGGCGAGCCGTGACAATGCATGCATCAGTGACACAATACCTGTTGTGTTCCTGCTGGAGCAGACTTGGAGTGGCATTATGGACAGGGCACTCAAAGCAAAGAACCGGGAGGAAGAAGAGGACTTCCTTTCTTCTCAAGGCCCGCTTTATGCAGACACCATTCTTGCCACGCCACAGAACACACAAGAGGAGAGGGAAGAGGATTCTGGCGGTTTTGGAGGCATTGAAGCAGAGGAAGACATACGTCAAACCTTTATGGCTTTCTCTAACTCCAATTGATATGAAGAATTTGCCAGCAAGCTATCATTACCAAGTTCAGTGATTGGGCTTTGGGACCAAGGAAGAAAGGGTTGTTACTCCCGCATTATGATCTGACCAAGTGCATGGAATAATTTGTGAGTCTAGAATGAGAGCCGAGGTACTAACAGGAACAAAAACATGATCTATGTGGGAAAATTGTTTATGAGGATAAGAATAATGAGTGTATTGTCATTTTGCAAGGTTATGTTCGCACCAAGTATCAAGAAGAACATATTGGTTTATAAGCTTCTGGTAAGAATTTTTAGGTGCATTAAGTGGGGTTGGGGATTTGTCAAGGAATGGGTATAATACTTAGTTTGAGTCGCCACTAATTACGAAAGTACCATATATACTCGAGTATAAGCCGAGTATAAGCCGAGTTGTTCCAGCACATTTTTTTGTGCTAAAAATGCCCCCCTCGGCTTATACTCGAGTCACCTTTTTGGGCATGATCTCCCAGACTTTGGGGACCCAATACTTGGCACACATGTAGCCCCACTCTCCCTCTACAAGTGTGCAAAGTTTGTTGTTGGGGGGACCTACGACCGGGGAGCACCGATTTTTCAAAGCCGGGCACCTACGACCGGTGGAGGCAGCAGAGTGATGAGCGATTGCTCGTCTTCTGCTGCCAACGTCGCTGGACTCCAGGACAGGTAAGTGTCCTAATATTAAAAGTCAGCAGCTGCAGTATTTGTAGCTGCTGGCTTTTAATATATTATTTTCAGGGGAACTCCGCTTTAAGTGAAACCTAGTAGGAGAAAATTAGAATTAAGGTCAGGTTTCAAGGGGAGGAGTTGAAAGATAGTTCAATTATTCTGTAAAATTAAAATATGCTAGAGAGTACAATTAGGATCGAACTACGCTATTATATAACAATATTATTATAGGTGTTTGAGAGAAGTTACCTATAAAACTAGATAAAAAAATATATAAAAGAAAAATAAAAAAGTGCTCCTTTTTGGAGTAGGTTAGCCAATGAATGGTGTTAGATCACCAATCAGTGGATAAAAAAGAGTGAACAAATATATGTTGGTCACTCAAGTTAAAGATGGAGGTGCAGTGGCTGTCCCTGGGACTACAACAGCCATCTAACCATTCAGTAAGAAAAAAATATTCATAATCATAATTATAAAATAGGTCTAATAAAACCTTTGAATATTAAGAGGTAAAGGAGGATATATCCAACTAGTAGTTACAATTAGGCTTGTGCAATTGGTTTGGTAACGAATCGAAATTCGTCCGAATTTAGCAACTTTCGGACATTCGGAAGCATTCGAATTTCCGAACAAAGCAATTACAAATAAAACCGAATCCGAAAAAAATTATATTGCAAATAGCGAATGCCCGAATGTCTTCGGCATAATTCGTTATGAAAAAAGTTACGAATGTACGAATCCATACGAAGCACAATAACACTGCTCTGCTCTCTGCTTCTCCCTCACCGTGCTGAACTCCCTCTCAAAATGGTGTACAGGGGCAGAGGCTATAGCCGCAAGTTAAAAAATGAAAGTAAAATACGAGATTTTGAATCGTTACAAATAACCGCTATGTATTTAGAAAAGTAAAAATCCATTCCAAGCACATTAGGCATAATAGGCAGCGTCGTTGTGAGAGAGACACGGAAAATTACGAATCAACGAACCCAAAAAAAGTTACAAAAGTAGGAGTTGTGTCCAGAATCAACGAAAAACAACGTACTCTACCGAAAGTACGGATTTTAAATCAACTAAAAATAAGACTTATATTAATACGAATCATTCCGATTCAACGAAAAATGTCGCTTGCGAAAATACGAATTAGTCTGAACACGAAAAATCCCATCTAGCAAAATTACGAAAGATTACGAATCAACAGGACCGAAAAGAAACGAACCGAAACTAAACAAATTTTTCCGTTGTGCACAAGTCTAGTTACAATATATAATTATTAAAGAATAATAAAAAAAATAAAAGAATAAAAACAAAATTATAAAATTAAACCTTTGAGTAGATTTGATATTGTAACAATGTATAAATAAAGCCATCTATCAAATCATCTCATCCATGGTAATCAACTTTGTTCCTGAGAAAAAATGGAATAACTTTTCTAGACCTTAAAGCTATTCTTATATGGTATATCTAAGTCCAAATATCAATAGTAATATGCCCCATTAATGAAACTTATTGAAGGAGCCCTTATAATTTAATAAACTTTGAATTGAATATATAAAGTAATAATAAAAATCTAATAAAAAAAAAAATCTGTCATATAAATTATTTAAGTGCATAAACTCCACTCAATATCATCTCCGGAACATCAGATATGTTACTAATACCAAATGCAATACAAGAATTATGGCAAACATCTTAAGGAGATTGAAAGTAAAACTACCTCTTTTGTGCGGGCTAAGCGAGGCCTGACCCATCCGAGTATTTGCTGATTTTTGAGGTTGTTGTGCAGATGAAGAATTCTTTCCATGTTTAGGCCCATCTATTGTAGTTGTGGGTGCTGACAGGCGGAGTTCTCTAATGATGACAAGAAGTTCATTTGTTGATTTGCAGGTATAGTAAGTTCCCTTATAAGAGAAGTGCAGGGAGAAGGTGAACCCCCATTGATATGATATACAATGTGTGAGGGGGTTAGCTCAGCAGCGGGTGTGTGTGACCCCCTGGATGGGTTCACTACACAAAATCAGGCACAGCAGACCAAATTGTAGGTGAAAAAAAACAAAGGGTGCGGTTTATTTGAACTATATACAGTGAAAAATATAACAGCAAAACAAAAAGAAACATGAAAAGAAATCCTGGTCAGCTTGACCGCTTACTACACACGTAGTTTCCCTATCTAACAACTAGGTGCAGCCTTGTGCTGCCCCAGCCCCTATCTCCCTGTTTTAGAAGTTTGCCACACAGGCTTTGTCTCGCCAAAGCTTCCCCAGTCTACACAAACACAGAACTGGTTCCAGGATGGAGCACCTCCCTTAGCATGCTGGGAGTTTTTGTAGAGGTCTTAATGAGCCCACTTACTTCAGGTGGGCTCATTAACTCTTCCCCTGCAGGACTCCCAGCACTTCCCCCTAGTGGTATAAATTGGCATAAAGCCTGAATCTGGGACATATATATTTTCCATCCTGGATGCAACCAGGTGATTTTACCTGCCTGCTGTCACAGATGTTTTTTGAGAACTTGCAGGTGCGGTTTCATCTCTTTGCATTTAATTAGCATGAATTGAGATAAATCTTGAACAATTTGATATTTGTGTCCTTGAAAAATCAGGGATTCTTTATTTCTTGCTGCTTCCATTAATTGTTCTTTAGTGCAAAAATAGTGCATCTTCAGTATAATATCTCTAGGCAGGCCCTCTTCTTTATGTGAGGTTAGGGCCCTGTAGATTCTGTCCATTTCTAGACATTCAATTGGGATAGATGGAGCTAGGTCTTGGAAAAGTGCTGTTATGGTTGACTGTAAGAGAAGAGACAAAGAGGAGGAGGCCTAGCAGTGATCTACAAATCCCACCTCGCTCTCATCAAATCAACTCTACAGAACTCATTGCCTTTTATGGAAACACTCACTCTGCATCTTCAAACAATACCCCAGGACACCGTCCACATACTCCTATGCTACAGACCATCGGGACCAAAGACACCTCTCCTCACACCTTTCACCAAATTCATCTTGACATGCACCTTGAAAACCAAAAACCTTCTGCTAGTCGGGGACTTCAACCTCTGGGCTAACTCCACCCAGGACCCCATCGCCACCTCCTGCATCGACCAACTGGAAGAACTAGGTCTGCAGCAACTGATAAATGCCCCCACGCATGTTTCGGGTCACATTCTCGACCTCATCTTCAAACAAAATATGGACATCAACACACTGAACACGCCTTTACCATGGACGGACCACCATGCTATCAAATTTAAAATAACCACCAATTCCATTTTCCAAAAACCGAAACACTCAATAACAACACACTGGACAAGATCACAGAAGAAACTACACTCGGAACTCTTCAAAACCACACTATCGAACAAAATAGGAATGCTAGATCAAAACCATTCAATGGAACAAACACTTAACTCCTTAAACAAAGCATTACTACAAACAGCAGACACAGTAGCTCTGAAACGCAGGACACTCATCCGCAAAAATAATTCCGGCTGGTTCAATGACGCTCTTACATTACTGAAGCAAGAACGCAGAAGAGCTGAAGGAGCCTGGAGAAGAAACTCAACAAAGGAAAACCACACAAACTACAAATTACTCACCAAGAAATACCACAAAGCAATCTTCAAAGCAAAAAAAGAACACTTCGCTAACACCATCTCAAAAGCCCTAAACCATCCCCGCGAACTTTTCAAACTAGTCGCTTAAACTATGAACCCCACCTGCCTAGAGCCTCCAACAAATGAAACACAAGAATTCTGCAATGAACTATCAGATTTTTTTTATTGACAAAATCGAAAACATTCGTGAAATGATTCAGCAGAAAAAAACAACCAACCTCACTCGGACAAAGCAAGAAGAAAAAAATCAATATACACATTCTACAATCAACAAAATTTACTCTGGTCCCAATCACCATCGACACCACCAAAAGCATCATCAGAAGCCTCCGAGACAGAACATCACCAAACGACATTATTTCCACAAAACTCCTGAAAGAATGTACTGACATCTTGGCACCCACCATCACACATCTCATAAATCAATCGTTCAAAGAAGGTATTGTTCCGAGTTCCCTCAAGCAAGGTATAATCAATCCCCTCCTAAAGAAACCGAACCTTGACCCCAAAGACCCAAACCACCGCAGACCGGTAACAAGCCTTAACACCATCTCCAAGATCTTTGAGAAAGCAGTAGTACAACAGCTACACCTCCATTTGGACACCCACAAACTCCTGGACCCACTACAATCGAGTTTTCGCCCAGGCCACGGGACAGAAACGGCACTTCTCAAAATATGGGATGACGCCCTCGAAGCAGCAGATGACGGAGAATCGTGTCTCCTGGTGCTGCTGGACACAGTAGACCATAAAATTTTGCTCACTCGTCTCACAGAAGTAGCCGGAGTCGCCGACTCTGATCTACCCTGGTTCGCATCGTTCCTGGAGAACCGATCCCAGACAGTGAAACTAGGAGCCTTCACTTCGGAAGCATGCACCATTACATGCGGAGTCCCTGTCGCCCATGCTCTTCAACATCTACCTCCGCCCACTCCTAAAAATCATCAGCAAACAGGACCTGCTCTACCACTCCTACGCTGATGACACTCAACTCTACTTTCGCATCACCAACAAAAAAGAGCAATATCACGGACTAGAACAATGCCCTACATTGATAGATAATTGGAAGACGAAGAGTTCCCTCAAACTTAATGGATCCAAAACAGAACTTCTCTTTCTTCACGCAAACCGAAAGACAAACTCAAGGACGACATGGACACCACCCACCATCCTTGGACAAACCATCACCCCAAGCACCAAAGTCAAAAGCCTTGGAGTCATCTTTGACTCAGACTTGACCATGGACACCCAAATTGGATCAGTAGTCAGCGGATCTCACCATCTTCTCCGCCTGCTAAGAAGACTTATCCCCTTCATCCCGGAAGAGGATACAGCAGTAGTAGTTGGAACAATCATCAATTCCCGACTGGACTACGCAAACTCCCTCTAACTAGGACTACCCAAATACCATATTTCTCGTCTACAAGTAGTCCAAATCACAGCAGCCAGACTGGTAACTGGAAAAAACCATGGGAATCAATCACCCTGTCCCTGAGGACCCTTCATTGGCTAGCAGTAAAGGATCAGGTAACTTTCAAGACCCTCTGCCTCACTCACAAATGCACACAATGAAAGCCCCGGACCATTTCGCTGGCCAAAGACCAGAGCTCGCAACCTTTCCTCATAACTAATATTCTCCAGACCCTTTATTAGCTTTGTTGCCCTTCTTTGTACTCTCTCCATTTCCAGTACATCCTTCCTGAGGACTGGTGCCCAGAACTGGACAGCATACTCCAGGTGCGGCCGGACCAGAGTCTTGTAGAGTGGAAGAATTATTGTTTTATCTCAGGAGTTAATCCTTTTTTAATGCATACCAATATTCTTTTTGTTTTGTTAGAAGCAGCTTGGCATTGCTGAGCCTATCATCTACTAGGACCCCCAGGTCTTTTTCCATCCTAGATTCCCCCAGAGGTTCTCCCCCCAGTGTATAGATTCCATTCATATTTTTGCCACCCAAATGCATTATTTTACATTTTTTCTACATTAAACCTCATTTGCCATGTAGTTGTCCACCCCATTCATTTGTTCAAATCTTTTTGCAAGGTTTCCACATCCTACGGAGAAGTTATTGCCCTGCTTAGCTTAGTATGGTCCGCAAATACAGAGATTGCACTGCTTACCTCATACTCCAGGTTGTTTATGAACAAATTAAATAGGATTGGTCCCAGCACAGAACTGAATAGTAGGGATGCGCCGAACGGACCCCTGTTTGGTTCGCACCCCGAACTTTAGAACACTGCGAAAGTTTGGACCCGAATAACGAATCCCATTAAAGTCAATGTGGCCCGAACGTCAAATATCAAAAGTGCCCATTTTGAAGGCTTAAATGCAAGTAATTGGGCATACAATGGTTATAGGGGTCCGTGTCCTGCCCTGGGGGACATGTATCAAAAAATGTTTGTGCGATTCGGCACTGCGTCGCTTTAACTGACATTTGCGCGGTCGTGCGACATGGCTCCCAAACAAAATTGGCGTCCTTTTTTTCCCACAAATAGAGCTTTCTTTTGGTGGTATTTGATCACCCCTGCGGTTTTTATTTTGGGACCATTGTCATTTTTACAGGCGACCAGTGCTATAAAAATGCACTGATTACTGTGAAAATTACACTGGCAGTGAAGGGGTTAACCTGTGGGGGGCGCTGAAGGGGTTAAGTGTGACCTAATGTGTGTTTCTTACTGTAGGGGGGCGTGACTTGGTGTGTGACGTCACTGATTGTCGTTCCCTATGACAGGGAACAGACGATCAGTGACAGGCTCACTAGGAAGCACGGGGAGAGGTTTGTTTACACTTACCTCTCCCCGTTCAGCTCTGTGACCCGTTCGCGGGACACCGGCGGCGAACGGGTCCACGGGTCCCGCGGGCGCGGTCATGGAGCTCAGGACCGGGTCGCGAGCGACCCACGGCTGGGCTCTTAAAGGGCAACGTACCTGTATGTGGATGTGCCCAGCCATGCCATTCTGGCGACGTATATCGGCGTAAGGTGGTCCTTAAGTGGTTAAATGAGCAGTGATTTTTTTAGTTTTAAAATGAAAGCCTAAAAATGAAAAATTCCTTCCAATATAGTGCCTGGGGAGTCCCCTTAGAGCCGGTTCACACAGGGACGTCCAGGGAACCCAAGTTGCGCGGTTTAGAAAAGTAATGGAAGTGAATGGAGCTGTCTTAATGTACACTACTGCAGTCGCTCCGACTTCAGAAAAGGTTCCTGTACGACTTCAATCCGACTTCTAGGCGACTTGTACCCATTGATTTCAATGGAAGTTGCCTCAGAAGTCAGATCACTGTCTTTACTGCAGCGACTTTTCAGGAAGTAAAAATAGTTTTTAGGGCAAACCCCTCCCTCCCCCCTCCCTCCCACAGAGCTGATTCAAGTTTGATTGGCCACTGGAAAGCCTCCTGTCCTGGAGGCGACATGAAGTCGTCTTGTAAGTTGCCCCGTGTAAGTTGCGCCTTTGTAAGTTGCGCTGTGGTGCGGGCTCAGGTCACTTCCAGGTCGCTTCCAGGTCATATCCAAAGAGTCATATAGCCCTTGTGTGAACTGGCTCTAAGTCTAACTGTAAAGTGGCAGATCTGTACCATGTCTAGAATCTGCTGCAGCAATAATTGAATTTATAAAGCCAAAAAAAATGAAAATTTTCCTGCAACCTGTCTTTATTTTGCCCAGCAACATATGAGGAGCCAGTGTGTATGATGAGGCCACAATGTAGTGCACTGGGAACAAGATTAGAGATTTTTTGGATACATTCTGGTGTCCCTTTGACTTGGATAGAAGTAACGGGTGCGTAAAAATTGGTCTTTGGGTGTCGTGGCGCCTTTTCACCGTAACCCTATAGAGGTAATCTTGATGAAAGCAAGAACTTGGCTTGCTGTAAAAAAATTGCAATGATATGCACCTGTCAAACAGGTGCTGAAAAATTGGTCTTTGGGTGTTAATTGTGCCCATGAAACCTATACCAAAAACATTCTTCCAGATTAAATGAATGAACACCCTAAGGTAAACACCCCAAAGCTAGGCAACCTCAAAGTCCTGCAGAGATTCCACATCCCAAAAGGACTTAATCAGTGACATAGGCATCAGGGGCTTCATAGCTGGTAATCTAGGACTGATTCATTTTTATAAAAGTCAAACGGTCCACGGAGTCTGTGGACAGACGCGTTCTATGATCAGTAACAAAACCTCCTGCAGCACTGAATGCCCGTTCTGAAAGCACACTGGATGCAGGGCAGCCCAACAACTCAATAGCATACTGCAGACCTCAAATTTTCCACTCGCCTACTCGCATTTTGCAAAAGGGAAAATGAGGTCTGGCGAGGAGCTGGGCTGCCTGAGAGTGGGGGGGGGCGAGCACCTCCGGCGGGCGGGGTTGATAGGGAGCCATTCTCCCAGTGATCGCCCCGATGGCAGAAAGCATGGAGAAGGAGGAGAGAGCCACGGGATCACAGAGCGGTAAAGCATGCTGTTACAACTTACATTTAAATTTCCTCCGCTCTGGCGTTGAGACACAGGGAATACAAGCTATCCCTTTTTGCTGACGATATTCTGCTAACAATCACGCACCCACATATTTCGCTTCCCCCTCTCCATAAATTCCTTGACCTGTTCGGTAGCCTCTCAGGCTTTAAAATTAACCTGTCTAAAAAGGAAGCCCTACCTATAAATATTCCTACAGATATTCTCACCCACCTACAAGCTACTTTCAAGTATCGCTGGTGCACTCATTCCCTCAAATACCTTGGTGTTCGCCTATCTCCCCAATACTCGACTTTATATCAGGTAAACTTTCCCCCATTATTTGCAGAAATTGATTGCTAAGGTCCTGGACGAGACTACCCCTGTCTCTATTTGGGAGGATAAATGTCCATAAAATGTCCATTCTCCCCAAACTATTGTATTTCTTTGAGACTTTCCCGGTAATGATCCCAATGACACAACTGAAAGCTCTCCATAGAAAGTTCTTGAACTTTATCTGGAATAATGCTTCTCACAGGATAGCTAGCTCAGTCCTCATGGCCCCGCGCTCACAAGGTGGCCTTGGAGCACCGGATATATTCAAATATTACTATGCTACTCATTTGAGAGCTATAATCTTCTGGACGTCTAGATGTGCTCTAAAAAGATGGTCAGAAATAGAGATGGGAATTACGGTCCCTGCCCATCCATGCTCCTTGTTATGGCCCTCATTCGATAAATGTGTTTCTCAATTACGTAGGGTTTGCCTGAACCCCATGCTATTTACACTTTTAATTTGGAGACGTTGTTCTAGTAAGTTCTCCTTACCATCCCCCTGCCCACCCCTAGTAAACATTATTTTCAACCCGAATCTCCCTGATAGTCTATCCTATGACTCTGTTGCCATGGACCCAAGCGGGTATTTTCCAATTACGCCACTTAGTACATCCAGTGACACGTAAATTACTCTCTTTTTCTGAGTTGCAATCAAAATACCAGATCCCGAAAACTCTTTTCTATTCTTTTCTTCAAATTAGAAATTTTTTTGCTTTTAAATCCCCCCCAACTGATCCTGGGTTCCCCTACTGATTTTGAACGGATGTGCTCTAGAGGAGCGTATGAACCCCATCAGATATCCACTATTTACAAAATTTTACATTCAGTGGCTTGGACACCCTGTGCTATGCCATAATCCCTGTCAGTGGTGGCTGCTGAAAGTTAATGACTCTGTATCGCAGGGGCAGACTGAAGTGGGTGAGGAGGAGGAGGAGGGACAGATTTGTGCCCCTTTTGTGTGGCTTTTAGGTGCTCTTACCAACAGTCTGAGTGGTTGGACGTTAAATGCCTTGTTAGGCATGTGGTACACAAATGGTTGGTGTTTTTGCCACGTTTGATGTGCCTGTGACTAGGGATGAGCTTCGTGTTCGAGTTGAACATACGTTCGACTCGAACATCGGCTGTTCGATCGTTCGACGAAGATCGAACGATTTGGGCCGTTCGCGCCAAATTCGAGTGACGCGAACGGCCCACAATGCACTACGCCATCGCAGTGTCATCCAGGCGCTGTGATTGGCCAAGCATGCACTGTGACCCCGCATGCTTGGCCAATCACAGCGCCGGCAGCGAGGAGAGCAATGATTGGCCACAGGCAGGATGCCTGTGGCCAATTATTGCTGAGGGTGTTTAGTACACGCCCCACACTATAAAAGGCCGCCAGCACGGCGGCCTAGTGTAGTGTGTTCCGGAGCAGGGAAAGACAAGCATAGGCAGGGACAGTGACATTTATTTCTTTCTTGCTTAACCTGGATTCCTTTAGTTTAGGGAAAGAGAAGGATAGGTAGGGAGAGTGTCAGTGTGTTTTACTGTGCGAGTCCTTGTTTCTAGGGACAAAGAAGGAAAGTGAGGGGAATTCTCCTTGTGCTATAGTGTGCTTTAAAAAAACATTTTTCTAGGGACAGAAAACTCTAGGTAGGGAGAGTGTCAGTTTCTTTCACTGTGCGAGTCCTTGTTTCTAGGGACAAAGAAGGAAAGTGAGGGGAATTCTCCTTGTGCTATAGTGTGCTTTAAAAAAAAAAAAATTTCTAGGGACAGAAAACTCTAGGTAGGGAGAGTGTCAGTTTCTTTCACTGTGCGAGTCCTTGTTTCTAGGGACAAAGAAGGAAAGTGAGGGGAATTCTCCTTGTGCTATAGTGTGCTTTAAAAAAACATTTTTTCTAGGGACAGAAAACTCTAGGTAGGGAGAGTGTCAGTTTCTTTCACTGTGCGAGTCCTTGTTTCTAGGGACAAAGAAGGAAAGTGAGGGGAATTCTCCTTGTGCTATAGTGTGCTTTAAAAAAAAAAAAATTCTAGGGACAGAAAACTCTAGGTAGGGAGAGTGTCAGTTTCTTTCACTGTGCGAGTCCTTGTTTCTAGGGACAAAGAAGGAAAGTGAGGGGAATTCTCCTTGTGCTATAGTGTGCTTTAAAAAAACATTTTTTCTAGGGACAGAAAACTCTAGGTAGGGAGAGTGTCAGTTTCTTTCACTGTGCGAGTCCTTGTTTCTAGGGACAAAGAAGGAAAGTGAGGGGAATTCTCCTTGTGCTATTGTGTGCTTTAAAAAAACATTTTTTCTAGGGACAGAAAACTCTAGGTAGGGAGAGTGTCAGTTTCTTTCACTGTGCGAGTCCTTGTTTCTAGGGACAAAGAAGGAAAGTGAGGGGAATTCTCCTTGTGCTATAGTGTGCTTTAAAAAAACATTTTTTCTAGGGACAGAAAACTCTAGGTAGGGAGAGTGTCAGTTTCTTTCACTGTGCGAGTCCTTGTTTCTAGGGACAAAGAAGGAAAGTGAGGGGAATTCTCCTTGTGCTATAGTGTGCTTTAAAAAAACATTTTTTCTAGGGACAGAAAACTCTAGGTAGGGAGAGTGTCAGTTTATTTCACTGTGCGAGTCCTTGTTTCTAGGGACAAAGAAGGAAAGTGAGGGGAATTCTCCTTGTGCTATAGTGTGCTTTAAAAAAACATTTTTTCTAGGGACAGAAAACTCTAGGTAGGGAGAGTGTCAGTTTCTTTCACTGTGCGAGTCCTTGTTTCTAGGGACAAAGAAGGAAAGTGAGGGGAATTCTCCTTGTGCTATAGTGTGCTTTAAAAAAACATTTTTTCTAGGGACAGAAAACTCTAGGTAGGGAGAGTGTCAGTTTCTTTCACTGTGCGAGTCCTTGTTTCTAGGGACAAAGAAGGAAAGTGAGGGGAATTCTCCTTGTGCTATAGTGTGCTTTAAAAAAACATTTTTTCTAGGGACAGAAAACTCTAGGTAGGGAGAGTGTCAGTTTCTTTCACTGTGCGAGTCCTTGTTTCTAGGGACAAAGAAGGAAAGTGAGGGGAATTCTCCTTGTGCTATAGTGTGCTTTAAAAAAACATTTTTTCTAGGGACAGAAAACTCTAGGTAGGGAGAGTGTCAGTTTATTTCACTGTGCGAGTCCTTGTTTCTAGGGACAAAGAAGGAAAGTGAGGGGAATTCTCCTTGTGCTATAGTGTGCTTTAAAAAAACATTTTTTCTAGGGACAGAAAACTCTAGGTAGGGAGAGTGTCAGTTTCTTTCACTGTGCGAGTCCTTGTTTCTAGGGACAAAGAAGGAAAGTGAGGGGAATTCTCCTTGTGCTATAGTGTGCTTTAAAAAAACATTTTTTCTAGGGACAGAAAACTCTAGGTAGGGAGAGTGTCAGTTTCTTTCACTGTGCGAGTCCTTGTTTCTAGGGACAAAGAAGGAAAGTGAGGGGAATTCTCCTTGTGCTATAGTGTGCTTTAAAAAAACATTTTTTCTAGGGACAGAAAACTCTAGGTAGGGAGAGTGTCAGTTTCTTTCACTGTGCGAGTCCTTGTTTCTAGGGACAAAGAAGGAAAGTGAGGGGAATTCTCCTTGTGCTATAGTGTGCTTTAAAAAAAAATTTTTTCTAGGGACAGAAAACTCTAGGTAGGGAGAGTGTCAGTTTCTTTCACTGTGCGAGTCCTTGTTTCTAGGGACAAAGAAGGAAAGTGAGGGGAATTCTCCTTGTGCTATAGTGTGCTTTAAAAAAACATTTTTTCTAGGGACAGAAAACTCTAGGTAGGGAGAGTGTCAGTTTCTTTCACTGTGCGAGTCCTTGTTTCTAGGGACAAAGAAGGAAAGTGAGGGGAATTCTCCTTGTGCTATAGTGTGCTTTAAAAAAACATTTTTCTAGGGACAGAAAACTCTAGGTAGGGAGAGTGTCAGTTTCTTTCACTGTGCGAGTCCTTGTTTCTAGGGACAAAGAAGGAAAGTGAGGGGAATTCTCCTTGTGCTATAGTGTGCTTTAAAAAAAAATTTTTCTAGGGACAGAAAACTCTAGGTAGGGAGAGTGTCAGTTTCTTTCACTGTGCGAGTCCTTGTTTCTAGGGACAAAGAAGGAAAGTGAGGGGAATTCTCCTTGTGCTATAGTGTGCTTTAAAAAAAAAAAAATTCTAGGGACAGAAAACTCTAGGTAGGGAGAGTGTCAGTTTCTTTCACTGTGCGAGTCCTTGTTTCTAGGGACAAAGAAGGAAAGTGAGGGGAATTCTCCTTGTGCTATAGTGTGCTTTAAAAAAACATTTTTTCTAGGGACAGAAAACTCTAGGTAGGGAGAGTGTCAGTTTATTTCACTGTGCGAGTCCTTGTTTCTAGGGACAAAGAAGGAAAGTGAGGGGAATTCTCCTTGTGCTATAGTGTGCTTTAAAAAAACATTTTTTCTAGGGACAGAAAACTCTAGGTAGGGAGAGTGTCAGTTTCTTTCACTGTGCGAGTCCTTGTTTCTAGGGACAAAGAAGGAAAGTGAGAGGAATTCTCCTTGTGCTATAGTGTGCTAAAGCATTCCTCATCAACCATCTTTGAAATCCTTGTTTTTTGGACAGTCAGGGAAATTGTCGTTGTGCTATTCTGTGCAGAAGCAATCATCCTCAACCATATTTAGAAATCCTTAAGTAAAGGGACAGAGAAGGACACCTGAAGGTAGCCCTTATTGCTTTTTTCCCATCTCCCTGCAGGCCATCTATTAGAATGTCTGGAAGGCAAACAAGGAGAGGCAGACAGTCAGGAGGCAATAAAAGAGGGCAAGCAGGCTCTGTGTCTGGGGGCAACAGTGCTGGTCGTGGACGCGGTGCATTGTCATCAGCACATGGCCATGGGACACGCTTGTCCTTCTTTTCGGCAGCTGGACATGTTGAGCCACATCATGCCGAAGACTTGGTAGAGTGGATGACCAAGCCCTCCTCCTCCTCCTCATCCTCTCTCACCCAGGCTCAGGGTACTGGCAAAGCAGCTGCCAAAGCGTCCTCTTCCCTGGTATCAATGTCAGACTCATCATCAGTCACTCCTTCCCTAGACCCACCATGTCCTCCTCCTGAGGAGTCCCCCGAACTGTTTGAGCACAGTGTTGGGTACATGCTCCAGGAGGATGCCCAGCGTTTCAAAGGGTCTGATGATGAAACCCAGCTACAGGAAGGCAGTAGCGTGAGAGCAGACAGAGGGGATGCTCAAGAAGGACACCAATCTGGCAGTCATGTTCCAGCAGCTGCAGCATACTGCCAGATTGGCTCCAGTGATGAGGAGGGAGGGGATGATGAGGTCACTGACTCCACGTGGGTGCCTAATAGGAGAGAGGAGGAGGAGGAGGATGAGGAGGAGGCACATCTCCAACGAGGCAGGATGCCCTTTGGTGGCCAGCGTAAGGGCAGTACACCGACGGAATCACACCGCAGAGCTCCGCCTGTGCAGGGCGCTGCCTCTGCCCGTCATTCAAAAAGTTCCTTGGTGTGGGCCTTTTTTGAGGCTAGTGCATCAGATCGCACAGCTGCTGTTTGCAACATATGTCTCAAGCGTATATCGCGTGGCCAAAACATTAGCCGCTTGGGTACCACATGCCTGACCAGACATATGTTGACCTGCCATGCAGCTCGTTGGCAAGCCTACCTCAAAGACCCACACCAAAGAACAAAGCAGACCTCTCCTTGCACCGCATCAGCTGGGATCTCCAACCCCACTATAACTTCAGTCCTCTCTGAAACATGCACTGAGAGGAATGAAGGTGTAGAATTAGGTGTGTCACAGCCAAGTACTTGCGGCCACTCTGCTAGCAGTACACCGACGTCCGATTCTAGCAGGCAAATTTCCCTGCCCCAGCTGCTGGACCGTCGAAAGAAGTTCACTCCCAGCCATCCACATGCCCAGCGGTTGAATGCTAGCTTGGCTAAATTGCTAGCGCTTCAACTGCTGCCTTTTCAGTTGGTAGACTCGGCCCCCTTCCGTGAGTTTGTGCAATGTGCGGTTCCTCAGTGGCAGGTTCCCAAACGCCACTTTTTCTCACGGAAGGCTATTCCGGCTCTCTACCGGCATGTGGAAGGCAATGTCTTGGCCTCGCTGGACAGGGCGGTCAGCGGTAAGGTGCATATTACCGCTGACTCATGGTCCAGCAGGCATGGACAGGGACGTTACCTTTCTTTCACGGCCCATTGGGTCACTCTTTTGGCAGCTGGGAAGGATGCAGGACAAGGTGCAGTAGTGTTGGAGGTTGTTCCACCGCCACGCCTCCAAAATGCTACTACTGGTTGTGACACACCTCTCTCCTCCACCCCCTCCTCTTCTTCTTCCTCCATGGCCTCTTCCTGTGGTTTGTCCTATGAACCAGCGGTGCTCCGTAGCCGTTCACGGGGCTACGCAAGTACGCAGGCAAAAAGATGCCATGCCGTGCTTGCGCTGGTGTGTTTGGGGGACAGAAGCCACACTGGGGCAGAGGTCCTGTCTGCTCTGCAGGGCCAGGCCGAGAGGTGGTTGACGCCACGCCAGCTTAAGCCAGGAATGGTGGTTTGCGACAATGGCACCAACCTCCTCTCCGCCCTCCGACAGGGACAACTGACCCATGTGCCCTGTGTGGCTCACGTCCTTAACCTGGTGGTGCAGCGGTTCTTGGGCAGGTACCCGGGCTTACAGGATGTCCTGAGGCAGGCCAGGAAAGTCTGTGTGCATTTCCGCAGATCTTATAATGCCAGTGCTCGCCTGGCTGAGCTGCAAAAGGAGTTGAACCTGCCCAAGAACCGCCTTATATGTGACATGCCCACCAGGTGGAACTCAACGTTGGCCATGCTGCAGCGGCTGCACACGCAGCAGAGGGCCATCAATGAGTACCATTTTTTCTAGGGACAGAAAACTCTAGGTAGGGAGAGTGTCAGTTTCTTTCACTGTGCGAGTCCTTGTTTCTAGGGACAAAGAAGGAAAGTGAGGGGAATTCTCCTTGTGCTATAGTGTGCTTTAAAAAAACATTTTTTCTAGGGACAGAAAAGTCTAGGTAGGGAGAGTGTCAGTTTCTTTCACTGTGCGAGTCCTTGTTTCTAGGGACAAAGAAGGAAAGTGAGGGGAATTCTCCTTGTGCTATAGTGTGCTTTAAAAAAACATTTTTTCTAGGGACAGAAAACTCTAGGTAGGGAGAGTGTCAGTTTATTTCACTGTGCGAGTCCTTGTTTCTAGGGACAAAGAAGGAAAGTGAGGGGAATTCTCCTTGTGCTATAGTGTGCTTTAAAAAAACATTTTTTCTAGGGACAGAAAACTCTAGGTAGGGAGAGTGTCAGTTTCTTTCACTGTGCGAGTCCTTGTTTCTAGGGACAAAGAAGGAAAGTGAGAGGAATTCTCCTTGTGCTATAGTGTGCTAAAGCATTCCTCATCAACCATCTTTGAAATCCTTGTTTTTTGGACAGTCAGGGAAATTGTCGTTGTGCTATTCTGTGCAGAAGCAATCATCCTCAACCATATTTAGAAATCCTTAAGTAAAGGGACAGAGAAGGACACCTGAAGGTAGCCCTTATTGCTTTTTTCCCATCTCCCTGCAGGCCATCTATTAGAATGTCTGGAAGGCAAACAAGGAGAGGCAGACAGTCAGGAGGCAATAAAAGAGGGCAAGCAGGCTCTGTGTCTGGGGGCAACAGTGCTGGTCGTGGACGCGGTGCATTGTCATCAGCACATGGCCATGGGACACGCTTGTCCTTCTTTTCGGCAGCTGGACATGTTGAGCCACATCATGCCGAAGACTTGGTAGAGTGGATGACCAAGCCCTCCTCCTCCTCCTCATCCTCTCTCACCCAGGCTCAGGGTACTGGCAAAGCAGCTGCCAAAGCGTCCTCTTCCCTGGTATCAATGTCAGACTCATCATCAGTCACTCCTTCCCTAGACCCACCATGTCCTCCTCCTGAGGAGTCCCCCGAACTGTTTGAGCACAGTGTTGGGTACATGCTCCAGGAGGATGCCCAGCGTTTCAAAGGGTCTGATGATGAAACCCAGCTACAGGAAGGCAGTAGCGTGAGAGCAGACAGAGGGGATGCTCAAGAAGGACACCAATCTGGCAGTCATGTTCCAGCAGCTGCAGCATACTGCCAGATTGGCTCCAGTGATGAGGAGGGAGGGGATGATGAGGTCACTGACTCCACGTGGGTGCCTAATAGGAGAGAGGAGGAGGAGGAGGATGAGGAGGAGGCACATCTCCAACGAGGCAGGATGCCCTTTGGTGGCCAGCGTAAGGGCAGTACACCGACGGAATCACACCGCAGAGCTCCGCCTGTGCAGGGCGCTGCCTCTGCCCGTCATTCAAAAAGTTCCTTGGTGTGGGCCTTTTTTGAGGCTAGTGCATCAGATCGCACAGCTGCTGTTTGCAACATATGTCTCAAGCGTATATCGCGTGGCCAAAACATTAGCCGCTTGGGTACCACATGCCTGACCAGACATATGTTGACCTGCCATGCAGCTCGTTGGCAAGCCTACCTCAAAGACCCACACCAAAGAACAAAGCAGACCTCTCCTTGCACCGCATCAGCTGGGATCTCCAACCCCACTATAACTTCAGTCCTCTCTGAAACATGCACTGAGAGGAATGAAGGTGTAGAATTAGGTGTGTCACAGCCAAGTACTTGCGGCCACTCTGCTAGCAGTACACCGACGTCCGATTCTAGCAGGCAAATTTCCCTGCCCCAGCTGCTGGACCGTCGCAGGAAGTTCACTCCCAGCCATCCACATGCCCAGCGGTTGAATGCTAGCTTGGCTAAATTGCTAGCGCTTCAACTGCTGCCTTTTCAGTTGGTAGACTCGGCCCCCTTCCGTGAGTTTGTGCAATGTGCGGTTCCTCAGTGGCAGGTTCCCAAACGCCACTTTTTCTCACGGAAGGCTATTCCGGCTCTCTACCGGCATGTGGAAGGCAATGTCTTGGCCTCGCTGGACAGGGCGGTCAGCGGTAAGGTGCATATTACCGCTGACTCATGGTCCAGCAGGCATGGACAGGGACGTTACCTTTCTTTCACGGCCCATTGGGTCACTCTTTTGGCAGCTGGGAAGGATGCAGGACAAGGTGCAGTAGTGTTGGAGGTTGTTCCACCGCCACGCCTCCAAAATGCTACTACTGGTTGTGACACACCTCTCTCCTCCACCCCCTCCTCTTCTTCTTCCTCCATGGCCTCTTCCTGTGGTTTGTCCTATGAACCAGCGGTGCTCCGTAGCCGTTCACGGGGCTACGCAAGTACGCAGGCAAAAAGATGCCATGCCGTGCTTGCGCTGGTGTGTTTGGGGGACAGAAGCCACACTGGGGCAGAGGTCCTGTCTGCTCTGCAGGGCCAGGCCGAGAGGTGGTTGACGCCACGCCAGCTTAAGCCAGGAATGGTGGTTTGCGACAATGGCACCAACCTCCTCTCCGCCCTCCGACAGGGACAACTGACCCATGTGCCCTGTGTGGCTCACGTCCTTAACCTGGTGGTGCAGCGGTTCTTGGGCAGGTACCCGGGCTTACAGGATGTCCTGAGGCAGGCCAGGAAAGTCTGTGTGCATTTCCGCAGATCTTATAATGCCAGTGCTCGCCTGGCTGAGCTGCAAAAGGAGTTGAACCTGCCCAAGAACCGCCTTATATGTGACATGCCCACCAGGTGGAACTCAACGTTGGCCATGCTGCAGCGGCTGCACACGCAGCAGAGGGCCATCAATGAGTACCTGTGCGACTACGGCACCAGGACAGGGTCAGGGGAGCTTGTTTTTTTTTCTCCACGCCAGTGGGGCATGATCAGGGATGCATGCACTGTCCTGGCACCATTTGAGGAGGCCACGAGGATGGTGAGCAGTGACAGTGCATGCATCAGTGACACTGTACCTCTTGTCCACCTGTTGGAGCACACGCTGCGTGGAATAATGGACAGGGCACTTGAGGCAGAACAGAGGCAGGAAGAGGAGGACTTCCTTGCCTCTCAAGGCCCCCTTTACCCAGACAGTGTTCCTTCTGTCCCACCCATCGCACAGGAAGAGGAGGAGGAGGAGGAGGAGGAGGATTGTGTCAGCATGGAGGTGGAGGCTGGCACTCAGCATCATCAGCAGCAGTCTTTTAGGGATGATTTACAGTCCCAAGAAACCAGTGGACTTGTACGTGGCTGGGAGGAGGTGGCTGCGGATCATGTCGTCCTTAGTGACCCAGAGGACTCCGGAGCGAATGCCTCAGCAAACCTACGCTGCATGGCCTCCCTGATCCTGCAAAGTCTGCGGAAGGATCCTCGTATTCTTCGGATCAAGGAGAGGGACCATTACTGGCTGGCCACTCTCCTTGATCCACGGTACAAGGGTAAGGTTGCGGACCTTATGTTACCGTCGCAGAGGGAGCAGAGGATGAGACAACTCCGGGAGGCCTTGCAGAAAGGTCTGTGCAACGCGTTCCCAGAGACTGGGAGGTTACAAACTCCTGGTCCTGGACAACGAGTTGCTGAGGCTTCGGCCAGTCAAAGAAGGAGCGGTGGGGAAGGTGGCCGTCTGACCGATGCGTTCAGACAATTCTTTAGTCCGCAGCCCCAAAGTATGATCGGTTCCAGCAACCATCGCCAGCGTCTGATAAACATGGTGCAGGAATATCTAGGGGCAAGGTCAGACTTGGACACCTTCCCCACCGAAAATCCTCTGGCTTACTGGGTCTTGAGGATGGATCACTGGCCAGAGCTTGCACAGTATGCAATTGAGCTACTGGCCTGTCCTGCATCCAGCGTTCTTTCGGAACGCACATTCAGTGCTGCTGGAGGATTTGTCACGGATCACAGGGTGCGCCTGTCCACCGACTCGGTTGATCGACTGACTTTCATCAAGATGAACCAGTCTTGGATCACCACCAGCTACCACACACCTGATGCTGATATAACAGACTAATTGATTTTAACATGTCACATCCCTTCAAGACTGATGCTGATGCTGAGTGCCTGTGCTGTTATGTTGACTGGCTATCCTCCTCCTCCGAGTCCTCAATGATACGATTGATGATGATAGCTTGGAAGATCATTTTTGTTTATGGGTGCCGCCACCAGTGGCTAAGGCCCAATTTTTCAGCCCCTGTTTTACAGGGGCGTGTAATTACAATTTTTTTTGCAATAATTTGCCATAGGGCTCATTGCTGTGCTCCAAGTACAGTATCTGTGAGGGGTTGGAGTGTTGTGGCACCAGTGCCTAAGGCCCAATTTTTCAGCCCCTGTTTAAAAGGGGCGTGTCATTACAATTTTTGAAGCAATACTTTGCAACAGGGCTCATTGCTGTGCTCCAAGTACAGTATCTGTGAGGGGTTGTAGTGTTGTGCCACCAGTGCCTAAGGCCCAATTTTTCAGCCCCTGTTTAACAGGGGCGTGTCATTACAATTTTTGAAGCAATACTTTGCAACAGGGCTCATTGCTGTGCTCCAAGTACAGTATCTGTGAGGGGTTGTAGTGTTGTGCCACCAGTGCCTAAGGCCCAATTTTTCAGCCCCTGTTTAACAGGGGCGTGTCATTACAATTTTTGAAGCAATACTTTGCAACAGGGCTCATTGCTGTGCTCCAAGTACAGTATCTGTGAGGGGTTGTAGTGTTGTGCCACCAGTGCCTAAGGCCCAATTTTTCAGCCCCTGTTCAACAGGGGCATGCAATTACAATTCTTGATCTAATAATTCACAGCAGGGCCCATTGCTGCACCCACCAAGAGTAACTGTCAGGGCTTACAGTGTTGTGGCACCAGCACCACCATCAAAGGCCCAATTTTTACTACCACTGTTCAACAATTATATGTAATTAAAATTCCTGATATAATAGTTGACAGCAGGGCGTTCCAGCACCAACCAAGAGTAACTGTGAGTGCTTACAGTGTTGTGCCAACACCAACAACTAAGGGGCCTATTTCTGCAGAGTATATACGGCAGGTCCCTACTTTCAAACATCCAACTTACAAACGACTCCTACTTGCAAACGCAAGAAGACAACAGGAAGTGAGAGGAAATCTACCACTAGGAAGGAAAATTCTCTCCTGTAAGAATAAATATGGGAGAAAGGTGTCTCCTCTGTACTGATGCTTTATCAGTAATCCTTGTTTCAAGAAAAACACCACATTTCAAAAACAGTTGTCATTGGGACGGAAAGTGAGGTGAAATGTTCTGAACAGGGGCACAGACAGCAAAACAAATGTTACAGGGGTGATAACCCTTACCTATGTTTTCCAAAAAGTTTAAAAATAGATTTTTGGGCTGGAGCTACACTTCAACAATGTACCTGTTCAAAATTACAAACACATTCTACATAAGAACAAACCTACAGTCCCTGTCTTGTATGCACCGCCTGTATACGGCTGTTCAGAGTATATAGGGCCTTTTTTATTTTATGTGCGGGGTTCCCCTTAATATCCATACAAGACCCAAAGGGGCTGGTAATGGGCTGGGGTAGGGGGGGGGGGGGTCATGGGGTAGCTATGCCATTTTTCTTAAAGATTTTCATCCATATTACCGGGACCAGACATTACATTAAAGCCGCAAGCAGTTTTAAATGGCTTTTTTTTCCTTTAGAAGTGTCATTTTGTGCAGGGACAGTTCTAAACACGGGAAACACGTGGCACTTCACAGGCATACTTTAGACACCCCCCAGGTACGATATTTAAAGGAATATTTGACTTTTTTTTTTTCACTTTATGCATCATTAAAATGACTGCTCCCGAAAAACGACCGTTTTTAAAACTTCTTTTTGCATTGATACATGTCCCCTGGTGCAGAACCCGGGTTCCCAAACCCTTTTTAGGACAATAACATGCATAATAGTTGTTATAATTAGCACTTTAGAATTCGAACGTTCGCATCCATTGTATTTAATAGGGTTCTAATGTTCGTACGAACTTTCGGTCCGTTCGCGGGTTCTGGTGCGAACCGAACCCGGGGGTGTTCGGCTCATCACTACCTGTGACACAGTTTGCAGATAGCAACAGTGCGATCTGCTGGGGATGTGCTGAAAAAGGCCCAGACATCTGAGCTGTGGGGAGTGGGCCGGGAGATAACAGCTGCAGAATGTGATGCAATAGGGTGGCTGCTCTCTACTCTTTCTTGATATCGACCCCCTTGGGTTTGTGCCGCCTCACCTTCAGTTTCCTCCTCTGCTCTATCTGGCACCCAAGTCGCATCAGTGACATCATCATCATCATCATCTCCATCTCCTCCATTTTAATCATTACCACTGGAGACAACTTGGCAATACGCTGCGGCTTGGGGAACATGAATGCCAATTTGTCTACCAGTGTTCCTCCCTCTCTCTAGGCTCATGTTCCTGTCATCTTCAACCTCAGAACCAGCATCTGAATCCAGTAATGGCTGAGCATCATCAAGGAAGAAGTGGCTGACGCTGTGGTCAAATAACTCAGCTGACTCCTCAATGGCTGAAGTTAGGGCTATGTCAGGAATAGATGTAGACAAGGAGGCAGGTTTATCCACTCTGGCAACTGCAGGGGACTGCACACTTGTCCCTGCTTGTGTGACAGAGAATGAGGAGGATGAGGAAGGTTTGGTAAGCCAGTCCACCACCTCCTCTGCATGGTGTGGCTGGATAGCACCGGCAAACTCACTAAACAGAGGAAATAATGCCCTGCCTGAGGACTGACCACCACCACGTCCACCTTTGCCTGTGGACACATTTGTTGCTGGCCCCCTTACAGTGCCAAGGGAACATCTGTCTCTCCTTGTTGTCCTCCCAGACATTATTGGGAGGGAGGGAAGGTGCTTATTAGCAAATGTAAAGGAGAAGTGGAAATCTGTACGTAGATGCACTTTAATCAATGTAAAGAGGTGTTTGGTGCCTTTTAATTTGAGTACTCACACTACACAGACACACTCCACAGATACAATATAATATACTGCAATATAATGCGCCAAACGTACAGTAACGCACACAGAACTATATGGCGTAAAACTGGCAGTAACGCACACAGAACTATATGGCGTTAAACTGGCAGTAACACACGCAAAGGGTGCGTTTAGCCACCGCAGAGATTCATGGGAGAGGCTATATAAGAGAAGGGCAAGGCTGAGCTCGGCCTCTTTGGACACCGCGCTGCAATCAACAGGTCTTCCTGTGCGGATCTGCTGCAGTGCAGGGCCTGAAGCCTGGGGCCTTGCACAAACTTCCAGAGAGCCTTCCACCCCACTGCAGAGCCTGGGTGGCACCTGACTTGTCGAGTTTGGACATCAGTTGGACCGGGGACCCGGCCGTTGCGGACACTGTGTGCGGAGACACAGTAGGTGGAAGTCCCGGACTGGGATCGCGTCCGGAGTGGTGAGCGAGCACTTGCTCATTCATATAGACTGTACTTTGTTTAGGCCTAGAGACTGCCTTGGCCCTCCTGGTCCTATTTACTGTCTCACAGGAGACTTGTGGCGGAACTGAGTTGAGTAGTCTCCTGTGAGTGGTTCATTCTCCACTTATTTTTCCTACCCTTTGGATTACAACTTACTGTTCCTGTTGTGCACCACCAGTAAAGTTGCATGCGAAGAAATTGATCTCCTAAAAGACTGAGTTCTAATGTTGGGTCAGGCCTGATCCGTAGGTAGAACTTTATTGCTGCGCCATAAGGGCGCATAGATAGAAAAAGCTGTAGTTGGGGGGTAATCACCTGTATTGTATTTGCTGCTGCAGGTCTCTGCAGACATATATGTGGTGTGTGTTATCATTGTACCTTTTACCCAGAGTAAAGAAACGTTATCTTTCTTTACTTGTAAGTTGCTATCAGTGTGTTATCTTTATGCATAGAGGTTACCCTTGCAATACTGTAATGCCGCATACACACGATCGTTTTTCACATCGTTAAAATTGCCATTTTTTAAATTGGGCATTAAAAACGATCGTGTGTAGGCCCCAGAGCATTTTTAACGACGTGAAAAATGGGCTAAAAAAAATGAGAACCTGCTCTATTTTTTCACGTCTTTTTTCAAGTCATTTTTTTTAACGACATGAAAAACAGTAGTGTGTATGCTTTTACGAGCGGAAAAAAACCGTGCATGCTCAGAATCAAGTATGAGACGGGAGCGCTCGTTCTGGTAAAACTAGCGTTCGTAATGGAGATAGCACATTCGTCACGCTGTAACGAACTAAAAAGCACGAGGCTGAAAAGTGCGAATCGTCGCTGAACAAACTTTACTAACATGAAGTGTGGCGCCATTCGAACGGAACTTCCCCTTTATAGTGCCGTCGTACGTGTTGTACGTCACTGCGCTTTGCTCGAGCGGTTTTCTTAATGAACGTGTGTATGCAAGACAGGCTTGAGAGGAAACAAGAAAAATCACGTTGAGAAAAACGTTGTTTTTGAAAATGACATTAAAAACGATCGTGTGTACGCGGCATTTGATTGTGATACCAGAACACCCCTAGACCAGCTGTGCCAGAGTGGGTCGAGTAAATTGCCAGGGGTTGGCGGTGCTGTACGCAGGGCCCAAAACAGATCCAGCGGCTCTCTTAATTGGGGGTAGCGCTACACGTGGGGGCTCTGAGTCCGGGATCCTGTTACAGCAAGTAACGCGTCAAAAGTACCGGCATGGACCCACTGGAAGTAGAACAGTGGTGCAAGGCAGCCTGCACAGATTCAGCCACGGCAGTAGTCATAGAACTCCCAGGGACCTGGCAAGAAGAAGCGGTGAAGCGGTTAGTAACTTCACGGTCCCCGCAACAGAAGGTATGGGTGATGGATATCAGGATGAATTCCTCACTGACCCACGCACTAATAGCTTGGATGAAGGAGATCCCAGAACATTTCAAGGGTCCAAGTATAAAAGCAATGGATTATCAGACCTATAGCTTAACACACGCGCTGCCACTCATACCAGGAGGATGGGTTCAGACACCTAAACCATCATCTCCGCAGATATCTCCACCACAGTCCCCAAAAGCAGAAAACCGGAAGACTAAAGAGGGCCCCAGGTCACCACCGGCCACCCTCAGCGCAGAGCTGTGCGCTGTCCTAGGGGAGATTATAGCCCAGTGTAAGAAAGATCCCACAGACTACCAAATGTTGGGATACAGAAAACTCAGAATATTCTCTGGAAGGAAACCTGTACCTTCGGGTGAAGAGGGGTTTGAGGAGTGGTTAGACGGTGCCACTCAGGCCTTAGAAGAATGGGAAGTCCCAGACCACATTAAGAAGCAGAGAATCGCTGAGAGTTTGAAGGGCCCTGCTCTAGAGGCCATACGCAACCTCAAGATGAGCAAGACAGATTGTGATGCGCAGGATTATCTGGACATTCTGCAGAATGTGTTCGGTGGAACAGAGAAAATCACTGAGCTCACTTACCAGCTGGAGCACTGCTACCAAAAGACATGAAAGTAACTGTCAGAGTTCATGAGGCGCCTGGATAAGATCCTACATAAGATGATCCTGAAGATGAGGATTGACCCGAAGAAGGTGGATGAGGCCCGTGTTCAGCAGGTGATGAGAGGATCTCAGCCCCTGGACCCCATCGCATTGGCGCTACGCACAAGACAGGATGGGAAGGACCTGGAGTACCCTGACTTGCTCCGAGTGGTCAGAGAGGAAGAAGCTATGCTGGAAGAGAAGAAGAGGAACCAACCAGTTGAGTCGGTTAATCCTCCTCCAGTGATGGTCAGGACGGCCATGACCCTGGAAAGAGACTCAGAGGTGGATACCTTGAAGTCACAGATGTCCCAGGTATTGGGGATGCTGACCTCCCTGATGGAAAAGAAGTCAAGGGTACCAGAGAGGGAAAGTCCGAGGAAGGAGCTGTTCCCAAATACCTCAGCACCTGCATCCCTGGAAGATTGGGGGGATATGACTTGTTTCAACTGCGGAGGGGTTGGCCATGCTGCCAGAGTGTGTTCCAGTCCCAAGAAAAAGAAACTGAATAACCGCAAGCCGGCGGAAAACTTCAGAGGGCCCCAGTGAAGGAGTCAACCGGGTGCCCATCATCTCCAGTGAACTCCAAACTGAATGAGAAGCACATAAAAAGAGTGGACAAGACCCCTCAGAAGAAACACAAGGTTCCTCAGTGGGAACGCACCCCAAAGAGAGAGAATAATGTCCCTCAGCGGGTAGTTACACCCATTAAAAGGAGGGAGATCAATGCATACCAGGCCCAAGAGAGACTTAAGTCCAAAGAGAAATGGAAGAAAGAAAGTCCAAAAGGGAAACGCAAAGATCCAAGGAAAGAGACCCCTTTGAAGCGATATCCAGAGAAGCTGGTAGGTCCCTCCCCGATAGTACCTGTCCAAGTGGAGGGAGTCTACACGAGAGCCATATTGGATACGGGGGCACAAGTGACCCTGTTGTACGGGGACTTTTATGACAAGCATCTAAGTCACCTACCCATCCAGAAGATTGAGGGGCTGGAGATATGGGGAATTGGGACAGAGAGTTTCCCTTATGATGGCTACCTGCCTATAAAACTAACTTTTGACCCATCCATAGCCGGGAAGGCCGAAGTGTTCGATACCTTGGCTGTGGTATGCCTCCGATCGCCTGGAGCTAACAAGAGTTCCCTAATAATAGGGACCAACATGGATCTGGTCCGAAGACTCTTGGCCCCTCTAACAAAAGGAAAAGACCCCAAAGCCACTGAGATCCACCCAATGTTGAAGACAGCCTACCAGCGTCTGATCCTAGAACAGAAGGCCCCAGAAGAGGGGGTAGGAAAGGTCTGGAGGCTGGGAAGAAAAGGAATAGTGCTGCAGCCCGGTGAAGTAGCCTGTTTAAGAGCCACTGTGAAACTCACGTGGGAGCAGCCTGGTCCCTTTGTTATGTTGGAACCCGACCCAAGGGGAGAACATTCGGCTTAGAAGTAGTCCCAGAAGTGGTCCCGTTGAGGGCCCTGAAGAAGGCCCACTGTAAAGTACCTGTGAGTGTCAGGAATACTACGGATGGCCCCATGGAAATCCCAGCTAGGATGTTGCTGGGCCGGGTGAGCCCTGCTACCCCAGTTGCTTTGTCGGATGTGGAGAAGACAGATGGAGAAAGTACTGTGTGGGAGAAACTTTCCATGGAGAACCCAAACCTGCCCAGGGCTTGGAAAGAGAGAGCCAAGGCCCAGCTGACCAGGTGGGAAAAGATCTTCTCCCAAGATGAATTCGATGTGGGGTGTGCTAGGAGTGCCACCCATCTAATCCGCCTCCTCGAAGACAAGCCCTTCAGGGAGAGGGTTAGGCGGGTTCCTTTAGCAGACCTCGAAGATTTGAGGGAACAACTCGCCGAGCTCAAGCGAACAGGTGTGATTCGAGAATCTAGAAGTCCCTATGCCTCCCCAATAGTGGTGGTCAGAAAGAAGAATGGGTCATTGAGGCTATGCATAGACTACAGGACCCTCAACAGGAGAACCACACCTGACCAGTACACCACTCCGAGGATAGAGGATGCCCAACAGAGCTTGTCTGGAGCCAAGTGGTTCAGTGTTATGGACCTCAAGAGTGGGTACTATCAAATCCCTATGCATCCAGAAGACAAAGAGAAGACGGCTTTCATAACCACAGTAGGGTTCTTTGAATTTGACCGGATGCCCCAAGGTCTGTCTGGAGCCCCAGCTACCTTCCAACGTCTCATGGAGAAGACTGTAGGAGACATGAACCTCATCAAAGTCCTTGTATACTTAGATGACATCATTGTCTTCGGAAGAACCTTGGAAGAACATGAGGAGAGGCTGGAGAAAGTGTTGAGAAGACTGAGTGAGGAGGGACTCAAGCTCTCACCTGAAAAATGCCAATTCAGTCAACTATCTGGGACACATAGTGTCCGAGGATGGGGTAGCCACAGATCCTGAGAAGTTGGAGGCAGTCACCTCCTGGCCAAGGCCCACCAATGTGACAGAGCTCAGATCCTTCTTGGGGTTCTGCTCCTATTATAGGAGGTTCGTGGAGGGGTTTGCTCGGATAGCCAGGCCTCTGAATGAGCTGCTCAAAACGGAGGGGGAAGAGGATGTCTCAGGCCCTAGGAAGCCAGGGGAGTCAGTCAAGGACCAGTGGAACGAGAAGTGTGAAGATGCCTACAGATGTTGAAGAAAAACTTGACCACTGCCCCTGTCCTGGCCTACGCAGACCCAAAGAAGCCTTATGAACTTCACGTAGATGCCAGTCATGGCGGTCTGGGAGGAGTGCTCGACCAGGAGCATGAAGGGCAGCTGAGACCCATTGAATATGTGAGCAGAAGTCTGACTCCCTCTGAAAAAAACTATCCCACCCATAAGTTGGAGTTCCTGGCCCTTAAGTGGGCGGTAGTAGACAAACTCAGAGACTATCTGTATAGGGCAGAATTCACCGTGAAAACCGACAACAACCCCCTCACCTATCTTTTCACCACAGCCAAGCTGGATGGCACAGGACATAGATGGTTGGCGGAGCTGTCGGCCTTCAATTTCAGCCTAAAATACAGGCCTTGGGCTGGAAATCGAGATGCGGACGCCTTGTCTAGAAGATCTCATATCCCTACCTGCAGTACAGAGGATTGGACCCAAGTGGCACCCGACGGGGTGTAGGCCCTCTGCCAAGGGGCTGAACTCCAAGCCAGTGGCGGCTCCATAGTAGGAGTCCCCAAGCAGTACTGTGGGGTAACCCAACTGGGGGAAGATAACTTGCCAAAACTGTCCAAGAAGGAGTTGAGATCTGACCAATTGGAAGACCCCATGGGGAGATTGGTTCTAGAGGCCCTGGAGAATCAGGATCCGAATAGGCTCCTAAGTCACCCTTCAAAGGAAGATCACCTGTTGAGGAAGGAGTGGGACAGGTTGCAGGTGCATCAGGGAGTGGTCTACCGAAGGGGCCCCTCTGAGGACCTGGAAGACAGATGGCAATTGTTTCCGCCCGAGAAACACCGAGAGACTGTCTTGGTTGCTCTGCACGACAACCATGGCCACCTAGGGGCGGAAAGGACTTTCCAACTCGTTAGGAGCCGTTTCTATTGGCCCTGCATGAGGGCTGTAAATGAAGAATACTGCCACTCATGTGCACGATGCATCCAGAGAAAGACTTTACCCCATAAAGCTGCCCCAATGGGCCATCTACAGAGTCAAAGCCCACTTGATCTGGTATGCATTGATTTCCTCTGCCTTGAACCCGACCCGAGTGGACTAGGAAATGTTCTGGTAGTAACCGACCATTTCACCCGGTACGCCCAGGCCTTCCCAACCAAAGACCAGAAGGCCTCCACCGTAGCTAAAGTGCTGATGGAGAAATACTTCGTACACTATGGGCTACCACAACGGCTCCATTCAGATCAGGGAAGGGACTTTGAGAGTCGGCTGATCCAGAAGCTTTTGGATTCCCTGGGGATCAAGAAGACAAGGACTACCCCATATCATCCACAGGGTGATGCTCAGCCGGAGAGGTTCATCCGAACCCTGCTCAACATGCTGGGGACCTTAAGCAGTGAAAAGAAGCAGCATTGGAGCAACCACATAGCGGCAGTTGTGCATGCATACAACAGCACCCCCAGTGACGCTACAGGGTACTCACCCTATCGACTTATGTTCGGAAGAGAAGCAAGACTACCGGTAGATCTGGCCTTTGGCACTTCCATAGACCATTGTTCTGCCACTTCCCACAAAGGATATGTTGATAGACTCAGACACATTTTCAAATTGGCCTATGAACAGGCCCAGGCAGCCTCGGAGCAAAGGGGGGCCCGCAACAAGAAGAACTTTGATCTGAAAGTTCGGATTCAAGATTTACAACCTGGAGACAGAGTGTTGCTACGGAATTTGGGGGTCCCTGGAAAACACAAGCTTGCAGACAGATGGAGACCTGAACCCTATGTTATCTGCAAGAGACTACCGGGCCTACCTGTTTACAGACTTAAGCCAGGAGGGAAGGTGGGACCCTTGAAGACCTGGCATCGGAACCACCTAGACACTCCTAGACCAAACACTCGGTCCCAGACCCCTCAGATTGGGGACACAGAGACCTCAGAGCTAAGTGGAGAAGAGGGAGAAGAACTTGATTGGCTTTGGCCTTCCCAGGCCCCAGAAACTTCTGCTATTGATCTTCCACCTGAAGAAGACACCATAGACAGAACACTGAATGCAGAAGCTACCGAGTTCATCCCGTCCAGTCCTTTGTCAGATTCTTGGGAAAATGCCTGTGACTTACTCCCAGGAGAGGATCCAAGAGAGTCCATGTACCTCCCTGCTCCGGAGTCAAGTGCTCCCGAACCAGTGGAAACTCCTAAGTTGGTTCCAGAAGAGGAACCTGTTTTAACAGAAGCAGAAAGCCCAAGAGGACAAAGGAAGCGAAGGGCCATAAAGCCTCCCAGAAGATTAACTTACCCACAGATGGGGAGGAGTGCGGAAGACACTGTGGTTACTGCCAGGAGGAGTATGGAAGACCCTAATCCCTCCACTGTTCATTTGGTGGGGGGCAACCCCAACTCATTCTCTGGCACAGTTAGGCAGGACACTGATGATAGTGTGACTTGTGGGCAGGGGAGTTCACCGCCTTGTTTTTGGTGGGAATTTCCTCTGCAAACATCATACGCAACTTTGGTTGATGTTGTGCGTACTATAATTTGATGTTATCTTTGGGGACCAAAGAGTTTAAGTGGGGGGAGTGTGTAGCGGGGTCTCCTTTAAGGCCCCGGGACTACGTTATCCAGAACCCCGTTCGGCACCCAGGGTGCATTTAGCCACCGCAGAGACTCATGGGAGGGGCTATATAAGATAACGGCAAGGCTGAGCTCGGCCTCTTTGGACACCGCGCTGCAATCAACAGGTCTTCCTGTGCGGATCTGCTGCAGTGCAGGCCCTGAAGCCTGGGGCCTTGCACAAACTTCCAGAGAGCCTTCCACCCCACTGCGGAGCCTGGGTGGCACCTGACTTGTCAAGTTTGGACATCAGTTGGACCGGGGACCCGGCCATTGCGGACACTGTGTGCGGAGACACAGTAGGTGGAAGTCCCGGACTGGGATCGCGTCTGGAGTGGTGAGCGAGTACCTGCTCATTCATATAGACTGTACTTTGTTTAGGCCCATAGACTGCCTTGGCCCTCCTGGTCCTATTTAGGAGACTCGTGGTGGAACTGAGTTGAGTAGTCTCCTGTGAGTGGTTCATTCTCCATTTATTTTTCCTACCCTTTGGATTACAATTTACTGTTCCTGTTGTGCACCACCAGTAAAGTTGCATGCGAAGAAATTGATCTCCTAAAAGACGGAGTTCTAAAGTTGGGTCAGGCCTGATCCGTAGGTAGAACTTTATTGCTGCGCCATAAGGGCGCATAGATAGAAATAGCTGTAGTTGGGGGGTAATCGCCTGTATTGTATTTGCTGCTGCAGGGCTCTGCAGACATATATGTGGTGTGTGTTATCATTGTACCTTTTACCCAGAGTAAAGAAACGTTATCTTTTATCACTTGCTATCAGTGTGTTATCTTTATGCATAGAGGTTACCCTTGCAATACTGTTAGATTGTGATACCAGAACACTCCTAGATTAGCCGTGACAGAGTGGGTCGAGTAAATTGCCGGGGGTTGGCGGTGCTGTACGCAGGGCCCAAAACAGATCCAGCGGCTCTCTTAATTGGGGGTAGCGCTACACACGCAAAACAATATAGCAGTAACGCACACAGAAGTAAATGGCGTTAAACTGACAGTAACGCACACAGAAGTAAATGGCGTTAAACTGGCAGTAACGCAATCAAATAGACGGTGTTCAACCGTCACTACACTGACTCTATCTGAACTGTCCCTACTCTAGCTATACACTAATGTAAAGATTACTGACACGGTCTCACTTCACTACAGTGAAACTATCTGAGCTGTCCCTACTCTACACTTACGTATGTATAAATGACACGGTCTCACTGCACTACAGTGAAACTATCTGAGCTGTCCCTACTCTAGCTGCACACTATGCAAAGCTGAATGATGGTCCTCCTCACTACACTCACACCATACCTCCCAACTTGATAAAGTCCCACTGCGGGACATTGATGATCTCCCCTCTCCCCTGCAAGAATGAAAGTTGTGGAGGGGGGGAGGTGGGGGCCCGCATTTCGCCGCTGACATGCCGCCGATCTCGGGGGGGGGGGGGTGCCGCACATCGCGGGGGGGGGGTTGCCTACCTCATAGTTGCTTCACTTCCTGCTGTGCCGGCTGTGTGGGAAAAATACAGCTCTCGCGGGAATGCGGGAAGGAGGGGCCTGTGCGGGAGAAACCCACGGAATCCGTGCCTGTTGGGAGGTATGCTCACACCATAGGTGTGCGCAGCCTATTGCATTAGGGTGTGCACCCTAAAGCTCAAACACGTGTGTGTGTCTACATATATATGACCACACATTGATCTTCCTTCCCTTCCAGTGAAAGAGAAGAGCGTAAGCACTTCTCTTATGGCATAGCCAGCAAGAGGGAGATCTTTCCCATCTTCCTGCCAGGCCCACCACACAGAACAATGATACTAATACGCATGGGGTGATTAGGGTGTGCTCAGGCACACTCGGCACGCCCCATGCGCACGCCTATGACTCACACTATCTCTAGGCTAACACTAAACTAATATTCTACACTGACAATTGAAGCAAAATAGCACAGTATAGCACACTAACTAACTAATAGCACTGAACATAGCCCTGTTGTATTTCTCTCCACGCCAAAATCACAATAATGGCTGCAATTGCAAGAATACTTTTATACTGTGGGGCGGGAATGAGCCATGATTTGATAAAGTCATGATGACAGTGTCCAATCATGACTCTGACAGTGCTCTGTGCCCTGATTGACTGAAGCTTTCACTGCTTCAGCCAATCAGGGCTTGCAATGCTCTGTTCAGCGCTGCAATGCATTGTGGTTGGTTCGGGGGGGGGGGGGCGAACAAGCGGTCAAACGTCCCGGAAGTTCGGCTGTTTTCCGAACGACCGAACAACGAAAGTTCGGGCCGAACCATTTTCCCATCCCTATCCCTATTCATATCAATACAAAACAACCTTCAGACCGAGAAAATTCCAAATGATAGTTTATTCGTAATTACGGAGAGCATACACACATAAGGCCGTAAGAGTATTCTCTGATTTTAATACAGCTTAATATCCCCTTTTATAGGGTGTCTTATCAAAAAGTCACACAAGCCCAGCTGTCGAGTGAGAGTACCATGCTCATCTGTGCTCTTCGGTATGTTTTCCTCATAATACTTGCCATAAGCACTAGGGATGAGCCGAACACCCCCCAGTTCGGTTCGCACCAGAACCTGCGAACGGACCGAAAGTTTGCACAAACTTTAGAACCCTATTAAATACAATGAACTCGAACGTTCAAAATCAAAAGTGCTAATTAGAAAGGCTAATATGCAAGTTATTGTCCTAAAAAGGGTTTGGGGACCCGGGTCCTGCCCCAGGGGACACGTATCAATGCCCAAAAAAGTTTTAAAAACTGCAGTTTTTTCGGGAGCAGTCATTTTAATGATGCTTAAAGTGAAAAAAATAAGTTAAATATTCCTTTAAATATCGTATCTGGGGGGTGTCTAAAGTATGCCTGTGAAGTGGCACGTGTTTCCCGTGTTTAGAACTGTTCCTGCACAAAATGACATTTCTAAAGGAAAAAAAGTCATTTAAAACTGCTTGCGGCTTTAATTTACTGTCTGGTCCCGGCAATATGGATGAAAATCATTGAGAAAAATGGCATGGGTACCAAACCCAACCCCCCCCCCCCCCCCAGCCCACTACCAGCCCCTTTGGGTCTTGTACTGTATGGATATTAGGGGAACCACGCACCCTAATTAAAAAAAGGCCCTATATACTCAGAACAGCAGTATACAGGCGGTGCAAACAAGACAGGGACTGTAGGTTTGTTCTTAAGTAGAATCTGTTTGTAATTTGGAACAGGTAAATTTTTTAAATGTAGCTCCAGCCAAAAAATCTATTTTTAATGTAGCGCACCCACCTCACTCCTACCTGCATTTAACTTTGGCTCCTTGCAGGAAGGGAGAGGCACACCGCACCACAAGCCCGTACCCTCCTGTGTAAAGAGGTTGAGCGGTGTTGTTGTTGGGTAGTGATGAGCCGAACACCCCCGGGTTCGGTTCGCACCAGAACCCGCGAACGGACCGGAAGTTCGAACGAACATTAGAACCCTATTAAATACAATGGATGCGAACGTTCGAATTCTAAAGTGCTAATTATAACAACTATTATGCATGTTATTGTCCTAAAAAGGGTTTGGGAACCCGGGTTCTGCACCAGGGGACATGTATCAATGCAAAAAGAAGTTTTAAAAACGGTCGTTTTTCGGGAGCAGTCATTTTAATGATGCATAAAGTGAAAAAAAAAAAGTCAAATATTCCTTTAAATATCGTACCTGGGGGGTGTCTAAAGTATGCCTGTGAAGTGCCACGTGTTTCCCGTGTTTAGAACTGTCCCTGCACAAAATGACACTTCTAAAGGAAAAAAAAGCCATTTAAAACTGCTTGCGGCTTTAATGTAATGTCTGGTCCCGGTAATATGGATGAAATTCTTTAAGAAAAATGGCATAGCTACCCCATGACCCCCCCCCCCTACCCCAGCCCATTACCAGCCCCTTTGGGTCTTGTATGGATATTAAGGGGAACCCCGCACATAAAATAAAAAAGGCCCTATATACTCTGAACAGCCGTATACAGGCGGTGCATACAAGACAGGGACTGTAGGTTTGTTCTTATGTAGAATCTGTTTGTAATTTTGAACAGGTACATTGTTGAAGTGTAGCTCCAGCCCAAAAATCTATTTTTAAACTTTTTGGAAAACATAGGTAAGGGTTATCACCCCTGTAACATTTGTTTTGCTGTCTGTGCCCCTGTTCAGAACATTTCACCTCACTTTCCGTCCCAATGACAACTGTTTTTGAAATGTGGTGTTTTTCTTGAAACAAGGATTGCTGATAAAGCATCAGTACAGAGGAGACACCTTTCTCCCATATTTATTCTTACAGGAGAGAATTTTCCTTCCTAGTGGTAGATTTCCTCTCACTTCCTGTTGTCTTCTTGCGTTTGCAAGTAGGAGTCGTTTGTAAGTTGGATGTTTGAAAGTAGGGACCTGCCGTATATACTCTGCAGAAATAGGCCCCTTAGTTGTTGGTGTTGGCACAACACTGTAAGCACTCACAGTTACTCTTGGTTGGTGCTGGAACGCCCTGCTGTCAACTATTATATCAGGAATTTTAATTACATATAATTGTTGAACAGTGGTAGTAAAAATTGGGCCTTTGATGGTGGTGCTGGTGCCACAACACTGTAAGCCCTGACAGTTACTCTTGGTGGGTGCAGCAATGGGCCCTGCTGTGAATTATTAGATCAAGAATTGTAATTACATGCCCCTGTTGAACAGGGGCTGAAAAATTGGGCCTTAGGCACTGGTGGCACAACACTGCAACCCCTCACAGATACTGTACTTGGAGCACAGCAATGAGCCCTGTTGCAAAGTATTGCTTCAAAAATTGTAATGACACGCCCCTGTTAAACAGGGGCTGAAAAATTGGGCCTTAGGCACTGGTGGCACAACACTGCAACTCCTCACAGATACTGTACTTGGAGCACAGCAATGAGCCCTGTTGCAAAGTATTGCTTCAAAAATTGTAATTACACGCCCCTGTTAAACAGGGGCTGAAAAATTGGGCGTTAGGCACTGGTGGCGGCACCCATAAACAAAAATGATCTTCCAAGCTATCATCATCAATCGTATCATTGAGGACTCGGAGGAGGAGGATAGCCAGTCAACATAACAGCACAGGCACTCAGCATCAGCATCAGTCTTGAAGGGATGTGACATTTTAAAATCAATTAGTCTGTTATATCAGCATCAGGTGTGTGGTAGCTGGTGGTGATCCAAGACTGGTTCATCTTGATGAAAGTCAGTCGATCAACCGAGTCGGTGGACAGGCGCACCCTGTGATCCGTGACAAATCCTCCAGCAGCACTGAATGTGCGTTCCGAAAGAACGCTGGATGCAGGACAGGCCAGTAGCTCAATTGCATACTGTGCAAGCTCTGGCCAGTGATCCATCCTCAAGACCCAGTAAGCCAGAGGATTTTCGGTGGGGAAGGTGTCCAAGTCTGACCTTGCCCCTAGATATTCCTGCACCATGTTTATCAGACGCTGGCGATGGTTGCTGGAACCAATCATACTTTGGGGCTGCGGACTAAAGAATTGTCTGAACGCATCGGTCAGACGGCCACCTTCCCCACCGCTCCTTCTTTGACTGGCCGAAGCCTCAGCAACTCGTTGTCCAGGACCAGGAGTTTGCAACCTCCCAGTCTCTGGGAACGCGTTGCACAGACCTTTCTGCAAGGCCTCCCGGAGTTGTCTCATCCTCTGCTCCCTCTGCGACGGTAACATAAGGTCCGCAACCTTACCCTTGTACCGTGGATCAAGGAGAGTGGCCAGCCAGTAATGGTCCCTCTCCTTGATCCGAAGAATACGAGGATCCTTCCGCAGACTTTGCAGGATCAGGGAGGCCATGCAGCGTAGGTTTGCTGAGGCATTCGCTCCGGAGTCCTCTGGGTCACTAAGGACGACATGATCCGCAGCCACCTCCTCCCAGCCACGTACAAGTCCACTGGTTTCTTGGGACTGTAAATCATCCCTAAAAGACTGCTGCTGATGATGCTGAGTGCCAGCCTCCACCTCCATGCTGACACAATCCTCCTCCTCCTCCTCCTCCTCCTCCTCTTCCTGTGCGATGGGTGGGACAGAAGGAACACTGTCTGGGTAAAGGGGGCCTTGAGAGGCAAGGAAGTCCTCCTCTTCCTGCCTCTGTTCTGCCTCAAGTGCCCTGTCCATTATTCCACGCAGCGTGTGCTCCAACAGGTGGACAAGAGGTACAGTGTCACTGATGCATGCACTGTCACTGCTCACCATCCTCGTGGCCTCCTCAAATGGTGCCAGGACAGTGCATGCATCCCTGATCATGCCCCACTGGCGTGGAGAAAAAAAACCAAGCTCCCCTGACCCTGTCCTGGTGCCGTAGTCGCACAGGTACTCATTGATGGCCCTCTGCTGCGTGTGCAGCCGCTGCAGCATGGCCAACGTTGAGTTCCACCTGGTGGGCATGTCACATATAAGGCGGTTCTTGGGCAGGTTCAACTCCTTTTGCAGCTCAGCCAGGCGAGCACTGGCATTATAAGATCTGCGGAAATGCACACAGACTTTCCTGGCCTGCCTCAGGACATCCTGTAAGCCCGGGTACCTGCCCAAGAACCGCTGCACCACCAGGTTAAGGACGTGAGCCACACAGGGCACATGGGTCAGTTGTCCCTGTCGGAGGGCGGAGAGGAGGTTGGTGCCATTGTCGCAAACCACCATTCCTGGCTTAAGCTGGCGTGGCGTCAACCACCTCTCGGCCTGGCCCTGCAGAGCAGACAGGACCTCTGCCCCAGTGTGGCTTCTGTCCCCCAAACACACCAGCGCAAGCACGGCATGGCATCTTTTTGCCTGCGTACTTGCGTAGCCCCGTGAACGGCTACGGAGCACCGCTGGTTCATAGGACAAACCACAGGAAGAGGCCATGGAGGAAGAAGAAGAGGAGGGGGTGGAGGAGAGAGGTGTGTCACAACCAGTAGTAGCATTTTGGAGGCGTGGCGGTGGGACAACCTCCAACACTACTGCACCTTGTCCTGAATCCTTCCCAGCTGCCAAAAGAGTGACCCAATGGGCCGTGAAAGAAAGGTAACGTCCCTGTCCATGCCTGCTGGACCATGAGTCAGCGGTAATATGCACCTTACCGCTGACCGCCCTGTCCAGCGAGGCCAAGACATTGCCTTCCACATGCCGGTAGAGAGCCGGAATAGCCTTCCGTGAGAAAAAGTGGCGTTTGGGAACCTGCCACTGAGGAACCGCACATTGCACAAACTCACGGAAGGGGGCCGAGTCTACCAACTGAAAAGGCAGCAGTTGAAGCGCTAGCAATTTAGCCAAGCTAGCATTCAACCGCTGGGCATGTGGATGGCTGGGAGTGAACTTCTTTCGACGGTCCAGCAGCTGGGGCAGGGAAATTTGCCTGCTAGAATCGGACGTCGGTGTACTGCTAGCAGAGTGGGCGCAAGTACTTGGCTGTGACACACCTAATTCTACACCTTCATTCCTCTCAGTGCATGTTTCAGAGAGGACTGAAGTTATAGTGGGGTTGGAGATCCCAGCTGATGCGGTGCAAGGAGAGGTCCGCTTTGTTCTTTGGTGTGGGTCTTTGAGGTAGGCTTGCCAACGAGCTGCATGGCAGGTCAACATATGTCTGGTCAGGCATGTGGTACCCAAGCGGCTGATGTTTTGGCCACGCGATATACGCTTGAGACATATGTTGCAAACAGCAGCTGTGCGATCTGATGCACTAGCCTCAAAAAAGGCCCACACCAAAGAACTTTTTGAATGACGGGCAGAGGCAGCGCCCTGCACAGGCGGAGCTCTGCGGTGTGATTCCGTCGGTGTACTGCCCTTACGCTGGCCACCAAAGGGCATCCTGCCTCGTTGGAGATGTGCCTCCTCCTCATCCTCCTCCTCCTCCTCTCTCCTATTAGGCACCCACGTGGAGTCATTGACCTCATCATCCCCTCCCTCCTCATCACTGGAGCCAATCTGGCAGTATGCTGCAGCTGCTGGAACATGACTGCCAGATTGGTGTCCTTCTTGAGCATCCCCTCTGTCTGCTCTCACGCTACTGCCTTCCTCTAGCTGGGTTTCATCATCAGACCCTTCGAAACGCTGGGCATCCTCCTGGAGCATGTACCCAACACTGTGCTGAAACAGTTCGGGGGACTCCTCAGGAGGAGGACATGGTGGGTCTAGGGAAGGAGTGACTGATGATTTGTCTGACATTGATACCAGGGAAGACGACGCTTTGGCAGCTGCTTTTCCAGTACCCTGAGCCTGGGTGAGAGAGGATGAGGAGGAGGAGGAGGGCTTGGTCATCCACTCTACCAAGTCTTCGGCATGATGTGGCTCAACATGTCCAGCTGCCGAAAAGAAGGACAAGCGTGTCCCATGGCCATGTGCTGATGACAATGCACCGCGTCCACGACCAGCACTGTTGCCCCCAGACACAGAGCCTGCTTGCCCTCTTTTATTGCCTCCTGACTGTCTGCCTCTCCTTGTTTGCCTTCCAGACATTCTAATAGATGGCCTGCAGGGAGATGGGAAAAAAGCAATAAGGGCTACCTTCAGGTGTCCTTCTCTGTCCCTGGAAACAAGGACTTGCAGAGTGAAAGAAAAAAAACACTCTCCCTACCTACAGTTTTCTGTCCCTAGAAAAAATGTTTTTTTTAATCACAATATAGCACAAGGAAAATTAACTCACTGTCCTTACAGGTCCCTGGAAACAAGGACTTGCAGAGTGAAAGAAAAAAAACACTCTCCCTACCTACAGTTTTCTGTCCCTAGAAAAAAATGTTTTTTTTAATCACAATATAGCAAAAGGACAATTCACTCACTGTCCTTCCAGGTCCCTGGAAACAAGGACTTGCAGAGTGAAAGAAACTGACACTGTCCCTACCTAGAGTTTTCTGTCCCTGGAATAAATGTTTTTTTCAGCACAATATAGCACAAGGACAATTAACTCACTGTCCTTACAGGTCCCTGGAAACAAGGACTTGCAGAGTGAAAGAAAAAAAATACTCTCCCTACCTACAGTTTTCTGTCCCTAGAAAAAAATGTTTTTTTTAATCACAATATAGCAAAAGGACAATTCACTCACTGTCCTTCCAGGTCCCTGGAAACAAGGACTTGCAGAGTGAAAGAAACTGACACTGTCCCTACCTAGAGTTTTCTGTCCCTAGAATAAATGTTTTTTTTAATCACAATATAGCACAAGGAAAATTAACTCACTGTCCTTACAGGTCCCTGGAAACAAGGACTTGCAGAGTGAAAGAAAAAAAACACTCTCCCTACCTACAGTTTTCTGTCCCTAGAAAAAAATGTTTTTTTTAATCACAATATAGCAAAAGGACAATTCACTCACTGTCCTTCCAGGTCCCTGGAAACAAGGACTTGCAGAGTGAAAGAAACTGACACTGTCCCTACCTAGAGTTTTCTGTCCCTGGAATAAATGTTTTTTTCAGCACAATATAGCACAAGGACAATTAACTCACTGTCCTTACAGGTCCCTGGAAACAAGGACTTGCAGAGTGAAAGAAAAAAAATACTCTCCCTACCTACAGTTTTCTGTCCCTAGAAAAAAATGTTTTTTTTAATCACAATATAGCAAAAGGACAATTCACTCACTGTCCTTCCAGGTCCCTGGAAACAAGGACTTGCAGAGTGAAAGAAACTGACACTGTCCCTACCTAGAGTTTTCTGTCCCTGGAATAAATGTTTTTTTCAGCACAATATAGCACAAGGACAATTAACTCACTGTCCTTACAGGTCCCTGGAAACAAGGACTTGCAGAGTGAAAGAAAAAAAATACTCTCCCTACCTACAGTTTTCTGTCCCTAGAAAAAAATGTTTTTTTTAATCACAATATAGCAAAAGGACAATTCACTCACTGTCCTTCCAGGTCCCTGGAAACAAGGACTTGCAGAGTGAAAGAAACTGACACTGTCCCTACCTAGAGTTTTCTGTCCCTAGAATAAATGTTTTTTTTAATCACAATATAGCAAAAGGACAATTCACTCACTGTCCTTCCAGGTCCCTGGAAACAAGGACTTGCAGAGTGAAAGAAACTGACACTGTCCCTACCTAGAGTTTTCTGTCCCTAGAATAAATGTTTTTTTTAATCACAATATAGCAAAAGGACAATTCACTCACTGTCCTTCCAGGTCCCTGGAAACAAGGACTTGCAGAGTGAAAGAAACTGACACTGTCCCTACCTAGAGTTTTCTGTCCCTAGAATAAATGTTTTTTTTAATCACAATATAGCAAAAGGACAATTCACTCACTGTCCTTCCAGGTCCCTGGAAACAAGGACTTGCAGAGTGAAAGAAACTGACACTGTCCCTACCTAGAGTTTTCTGTCCCTAGAATAAATGTTTTTTTTAATCACAATATAGCAAAAGGACAATTCACTCACTGTCCTTCCAGGTCCCTGGAAACAAGGACTTGCAGAGTGAAAGAAACTGACACTGTCCCTACCTAGAGTTTTCTGTCCCTAGAATAAATGTTTTTTTTAATCACAATATAGCACAAGGAAAATTAACTCACTGTCCTTACAGGTCCCTGGAAACAAGGACTTGCAGAGTGAAAGAAAAAAAACACTCTCCCTACCTACAGTTTTCTGTCCCTAGAAAAAAATGTTTTTTTTAATCACAATATAGCAAAAGGACAATTCACTCACTGTCCTTCCAGGTCCCTGGAAACAAGGACTTGCAGAGTGAAAGAAACTGACACTGTCCCTACCTAGAGTTTTCTGTCCCTAGAATAAATGTTTTTTTTAATCACAATATAGCACAAGGAAAATTAACTCACTGTCCTTACAGGTCCCTGGAAACAAGGACTTGCAGAGTGAAAGAAAAAAAACACTCTCCCTACCTACAGTTTTCTGTCCCTAGAAAAAAATGTTTTTTTTAATCACAATATAGCAAAAGGACAATTCACTCACTGTCCTTCCAGGTCCCTGGAAACAAGGACTTGCAGAGTGAAAGAAACTGACACTGTCCCTACCTAGAGTTTTCTGTCCCTGGAATAAATGTTTTTTTCAGCACAATATAGCACAAGGACAATTAACTCACTGTCCTTACAGGTCCCTGGAAACAAGGACTTGCAGAGTGAAAGAAAAAAAATACTCTCCCTACCTACAGTTTTCTGTCCCTAGAAAAAAATGTTTTTTTTAATCACAATATAGCAAAAGGACAATTCACTCACTGTCCTTCCAGGTCCCTGGAAACAAGGACTTGCAGAGTGAAAGAAACTGACACTGTCCCTACCTAGAGTTTTCTGTCCCTGGAATAAATGTTTTTTTCAGCACAATATAGCACAAGGACAATTAACTCACTGTCCTTACAGGTCCCTGGAAACAAGGACTTGCAGAGTGAAAGAAAAAAAATACTCTCCCTACCTACAGTTTTCTGTCCCTAGAAAAAAATGTTTTTTTTAATCACAATATAGCAAAAGGACAATTCACTCACTGTCCTTCCAGGTCCCTGGAAACAAGGACTTGCAGAGTGAAAGAAACTGACACTGTCCCTACCTAGAGTTTTCTGTCCCTGGAATAAATGTTTTTTTCAGCACAATATAGCACAAGGACAATTAACTCACTGTCCTTACAGGTCCCTGGAAACAAGGACTTGCAGAGTGAAAGAAAAAAAATACTCTCCCTACCTACAGTTTTCTGTCCCTAGAAAAAAATGTTTTTTTTAATCACAATATAGCAAAAGGACAATTCACTCACTGTCCTTCCAGGTCCCTGGAAACAAGGACTTGCAGAGTGAAAGAAACTGACACTGTCCCTACCTAGAGTTTTCTGTCCCTAGAATAAATGTTTTTTTTAATCACAATATAGCAAAAGGACAATTCACTCACTGTCCTTCCAGGTCCCTGGAAACAAGGACTTGCAGAGTGAAAGAAACTGACACTGTCCCTACCTAGAGTTTTCTGTCCCTAGAATAAATGTTTTTTTTAATCACAATATAGCAAAAGGACAATTCACTCACTGTCCTTCCAGGTCCCTGGAAACAAGGACTTGCAGAGTGAAAGAAACTGACACTGTCCCTACCTAGAGTTTTCTGTCCCTAGAATAAATGTTTTTTTTAATCACAATATAGCAAAAGGACAATTCACTCACTGTCCTTCCAGGTCCCTGGAAACAAGGACTTGCAGAGTGAAAGAAACTGACACTGTCCCTACCTAGAGTTTTCTGTCCCTAGAATAAATGTTTTTTTTAATCACAATATAGCAAAAGGACAATTCACTCACTGTCCTTCCAGGTCCCTGGAAACAAGGACTTGCAGAGTGAAAGAAACTGACACTGTCCCTACCTAGAGTTTTCTGTCCCTAGAATAAATGTTTTTTTTAATCACAATATAGCAAAAGGACAATTCACTCACTGTCCTTCCAGGTCCCTGGAAACAAGGACTTGCAGAGTGAAAGAAACTGACACTGTCCCTACCTAGAGTTTTCTGTCCCTAGAATAAATGTTTTTTTTAATCACAATATAGCAAAAGGACAATTCACTCACTGTCCTTCCAGGTCCCTGGAAACAAGGACTTGCAGAGTGAAAGAAACTGACACTGTCCCTACCTAGAGTTTTCTGTCCCTAGAATAAATGTTTTTTTTAATCACAATATAGCACAAGGAAAATTAACTCACTGTCCTTACAGGTCCCTGGAAACAAGGACTTGCAGAGTGAAAGAAAAAAAACACTCTCCCTACCTACAGTTTTCTGTCCCTAGGAAAAAATGTTTTTTTTAATCACAATATAGCAAAAGGACAATTCACTCACTGTCCTTCCAGGTCCCTGGAAACAAGGACTTGCAGAGTGAAAGAAACTGACACTGTCCCTACCTAGAGTTTTCTGTCCCTGGAATAAATGTTTTTTTCAGCACAATATAGCACAAGGACAATTAACTCACTGTCCTTACAGGTCCCTGGAAACAAGGACTTGCAGAGTGAAAGAAAAAAAATACTCTCCCTACCTACAGTTTTCTGTCCCTAGAAAAAAATGTTTTTTTTAATCACAATATAGCAAAAGGACAATTCACTCACTGTCCTTCCAGGTCCCTGGAAACAAGGACTTGCAGAGTGAAAGAAACTGACACTGTCCCTACCTAGAGTTTTCTGTCCCTAGAATAAATGTTTTTTTTAATCACAATATAGCAAAAGGACAATTCACTCACTGTCCTTCCAGGTCCCTGGAAACAAGGACTTGCAGAGTGAAAGAAACTGACACTGTCCCTACCTAGAGTTTTCTGTCCCTAGAATAAATGTTTTTTTTAATCACAATATAGCAAAAGGACAATTCACTCACTGTCCTTCCAGGTCCCTGGAAACAAGGACTTGCAGAGTGAAAGAAACTGACACTGTCCCTACCTAGAGTTTTCTGTCCCTAGAATAAATGTTTTTTTTAATCACAATATAGCAAAAGGACAATTCACTCACTGTCCTTCCAGGTCCCTGGAAACAAGGACTTGCAGAGTGAAAGAAACTGACACTGTCCCTACCTAGAGTTTTCTGTCCCTAGAATAAATGTTTTTTTTTAAGCACACTATAGCAGAAGCACAAAACACACTGACACTCTCCCTACCTATCCTTCTCTTTCCCTAAACTAAAGGAATCCAGGTTAAGCAAGAAAGAAATAACAGTCACTGTCCCTGCCTATGCTACTCTATCCCTGCTCCGGAACACACTACACTAGGCCGCCGTGCTGGCGGCCTTTTATAGTGTGGGGCGTGTACTAAACACCCTCAGCAATAATTGGCCACAGGCATCCTGCCTGTGGCCAATCATTGCTCTCCTCGCTGCCGGCGCTGTGATTGGCCAAGCATGCGGGGTCACAGTGCATGCTTGGCCAATCACAGCGCCTGGATGACACTGCGATGGCGTAGTGCATTGTGGGCCGTTCGCGTCACTCGAATTTGGCGCGAACGGCCCAAATCGTTCGATCTTCGTCGAACGATCGAACAGCCAATGTTCGAGTCGAACGTATGTTCGACTCGAACACGAAGCTCATCCCTATTGTTGGGTCTTGTCTACAGCCAGAGCCAAAATCCTCCTGAGAATGATTCTCACCTCTACCGTGGGTAGAGACAAGTCCTTCACTTCCCCAGTAACGTGAATGTCCACACCAGCTGAAACTCCAACTCAAGGTTTATTCTCACTTTACAATAAACAGTCTCTTGGATAGGAAAAAGGTTGGAGCAAGGAAACAGGACAGCCTAAGTTGTGGAGGAGGTCCCGGCACAAACGTAGACTCTTTGCTGTTCAGATTCTCAAACAGTTTCAAGGCGCACGGTCTCTGCCACAGACCATGAGGTTGGTCTCTGCCACAGACCTGGTGGATAAGGCCCCTGCCACGGACCTGGTGGAATTGGTCTCTGCCACAGACCTGGCACAGACCTATTACATACCTGGTGGAATTGATTCCCTTCTTTAGGACTAGGCCCCTATTAGGGAGAAGACATCCCTCCCAGAGAGTCAACAGACCTTTCCTTCACCGTGACTTCGCATCGGTCCTTCAGACTGGTCCTCTTTCCCTGGGATATGGGTCCCCTACACGAGGCGGCACCCCGAGACTCCTCGATCCCTGGTGGACCCCAGCCAAAGATGCTGGGCTCCAGGCCTCTACTGCAACCCCGGGATCTCCATTTCCCCGAACGGCAAGGATGGCAGGGTAGTACCTCGCCTCAGGCCAAAGGTGCCCAAAACAGAACAGGAACACCGCACACCCAGGCTGAAGGCACCTGGGCATGGACCTCACACACCCCCAGGCTGAAGGTGCCTGGGCGTGGACCCCATTCAGGAGATGTCTGCCCCTTTTATATCCTCTCCCGGCATGCACATCAGGTTCCCCGCCCCACTGCACAACCGCTGAGAGGGGACACAAAAGGCACAGCACTACGCTCGTGGTTCAACCCTGGCCCAGAATGGCAGCGCCACCTGCAGGTCACAGGGAACTCATCACCAGCACTATCCCCTGAGGACAAAATGGTCCATAAACCCTAACAAATTAAGGTGTCTGAGCCTAACTACCACTCAGACACTTCCCCTAAATTGAACACCCCGCTACATTAAGCTTTTTGGAAAACATAGGGAAGGGTTAACACCCCTGTAACATTTGTTTTGCTGTCTGTGCCCCTGTTCAGAACATTTCACCTCACTTTCCGTCCCAATGACAAATGTTTTTTGAAAAAGTGGGGTTTTTATTGAAACAAGGATTGGTGATAAAGCATCAGTAGAGAGGAGACACCTTTTTCCCATATTAACTCTTACAGGAGAGAATTTCCCTTCCTGGGGGTAGATTTCCTCTCACTTCCTGTTGTCTCCTTCAGTTTGCAAGTAGGAGTCGTTTGTAAGTTGGATGTTTGAAAGTAGGGGCCTGCCGTATATACTCTGCAGAAATTTGGCCCTTAGGTGTTGGTGTTGCCACAACACTATAAGCCCTCACAGTTACTCTTGGTGGGCGCTGGAACGCCCTGCTGTGAACTATTATATGAAGAATTGTAATAACATGCCATTGTTGAACAGTGGTAGGAAAAATTGGGCCTTTGGTGGTGGTGCTGGTGCCACAACACTGTAAGTCCTCACAGTTACTCTTGGTGGGCGCAGGAATGGGCCCAGCTGTGAAATATTAGATCAAGAATTGTTATTACATGCCCCTGTTGAACATGGGAAGAAAAATTGGGCCTTAGGCACTGGTGCCACAACACTGCAACCCCTCACAGATACTGTACTTGGAGCGCAGCAATGAGCCCTGCTGCAAAGTATTGCATCAAAAATTGTAATTACGGGGGGCACATGCGCGGCTCGTAAAGATGGCGGACGCTTAGGACCAGAGCTCCAGCCTCACCTCGTCCATCCGAGACTCCTGCTCCGCTACATCAGCACCTACAGCCCCGGGACCCACCTCATTAGCTCCGGGATTCACTTGGCAACCCTACAGGCCTTTTTATGGGTAAAATCGGAGACCAGCATAGCATCTATAAGAAGCCCACGCCACAGGCCGCATTCCAACCCACTCTTCTCATGGACCGCTTCATTTGTAGGCCTCAATCCCCGGCCTCGGGTACACCGGCGGTTGCGGAGGAAGCGCCTGATGCACTACCACTGGTGGATTCCTCTCTCTTTGCGGAAAAGCATTCACACCAGCCAAAAGCTCCTGAACAACCAGCAATGGTGGCGCTGGTGACTGTGGAAGTTCTTAACCTCAGGCTGCAGGCCTTGCTTCAGAGCCTCACTAACAACATAGCTAAGGAGGTAAGCAAGTTAGCTCATGAACTTAGGGGGGAGATAAATCCCTTAGGGGAACAAACTGATGCCTTAGAGACTAAATTCGATGACATGGTCAATTATATACATGTTATGGAAGATGAAAACGCTACCCTGAAAAATGCAGTGACACAGCTACAAATGCAGCAGGAAGATCTCGAGAACAGGGAACGTAGACAGAACCTGAATCGATCACTGATAAAGAAATTTGTTCATATTTGCTAGCCTTGTTCATCTTTCTAGCTCCTGATATCCCTGATATAGATTGGAGACTTGACAGGGCACATAGATCATTGGCTCCTAAACCCCCCAAGCATGATAACCCTAGAGACATCATTGTCCGCTTTCATTTTTACGAAAGTAAAGAGGCCCTGACCATTGTCACCCACAACAGATCGAAAATTGAATTTAAAGGAGCTAAGATTCAACTTTTCAGTGATCTCTCCCCCATCACACTGGCTAAACATCGCGCACTGAAGCCTGTCACAACTCACCTACAGCGTCATCAAACCCCATATCGCTGGGGCTTCCCATTCCGCCTCACAGTGACTAAGGATGGCTCTCAGTATTCTTTGAGGGACCTCCAAGAATGTGATTCTTTCATCAAGAACCTGGGTCTCCCCCCTAACCCTGAGGAAGATTTGCAAGCACAACCACCACTACCCAGACCCCTATCCACCCCAGGGAAGATCTGGACCCCAGTTCGCCAGAGATCTCATAATTCTACTTTTACTCCCCAAAGAGCCTCTTCATCAAAGGCCCCAACCTGACTTTGCCTTGTGAATTATTATGTTGCTTCTTCTTTTCCACAGAAGACCTGATTTACCATTTTTGGATCCCTTTTTGATCCTTCCAAGAAACACGGCTGTGTTTCCACAACTTTACAATACTTCTATCTGTTTATGTGTTTCTAGATGTAACATATGCTGTGCTCTCAGTATTTATGAATGGCTGTTAGTATTCTATCTTACAATGTTAAGGGCCTGGGCTCCATTCATAAGCGTTGGATTGCACTAAAGGAGTTCAGGTCCTCAGGCGCAGATGTGATCATGGTTCAGGAGACTCATTTCAAAGCTGATGGTTCATTCAAATTTGCATCTAAACATTTCCCCACCACATTTGTAGCCTCTGACCCCTCTAGTAAAGTGGGGGTAGCCATCCTTTTTAAACGCTCCCCTTCCATATGGGTCAAGTCCTCATTTCTGGATCCTCACGGCCGCTTTGTTCTCCTGAGCTGTGACCACATGAATACTTCTTGCAAATTTATATGCCCCTAATTCAGGACAGATTGGGTTCCTCGAAGATTTCTTTGAGAAGCTCAAGTCTTTCTCCCAACTCTTCATGACTATTGGAGGAGGTTTTAACCTTTGTATGTCTCTGGCCAAGGACAGGTTTTCTTTGTTTCAGAATACCCCCTCAATACAGGTACAGAAGTCTTCTTCTTCATTTCATAGAATAATCAGAGACCAAAATTAGCTTGACTCTTGGAGGATAAAACATCCAACAGCCAAACAATTCACTTTTTTCTCTCCTCCACATAAAATATATACTAGGTTAGACCATTTCTTCATCTCAACACTGCTATTGCCATACTTAGCTGACTCTACCATTCACTCGATCACATGGTCTGACCACGCACCCATCACTCTTGATCTCCTATTGTCTGCACCAACACCTAGGACATGTCATTGGCGCCTCAATGAATCCCTTCTAAACATCCCTGAAATTCACTCGCACCTAGAACGCCAATTGACCAAATTTTTCCAATTTAATATAGGTTCAGTGTCCGAGGCCTCCACTTTGTGGGAGGCTCACAAGGCGGTCTTCAGGGGTGAGTGTATCACCTCTGGGTCCCGCCTAAAAAAGGATTGTGCTCTTCAGTGCTCAACCCTTATGGCTGACTTAGCTAAGGCTGAGAGGGGCCTTCTTGGTTCTTCCATGGTGGCTCGCCTCTGCATTGTAACCTCCCTGAGAAACCATTAGGGATGAGCTCGGTGTTCGAGTCGAACATACGTTTGACTCGAACATCGGCTGTTCGATCGTTCGACGAAGATCGAACGATTTGGGCCGTTCGCGCCTAATTCGAGTGACGCGAACGGCCCACAATGCACTACGCCATCGCAGTGTCATCCAGGCGCTGTGATTGGCCAAGCATGCACTGTGACCCCGCATGCTTGGCCAATCACAGCGCCGGCAGCGAGGAGAGCAATGATTGGCCACAGGCAGGATGCCTGTGGCCAATTATTGCTGAGGGTGTTTAGTACACGCCCCACACTATAAAAGGCCGCCAGCACGGCGGCCTAGTGTAGTGTGTTCCGGAGCAGGGAAAGAGAAGCATAGGCAGGGACAGTGACATTTATTTTTTCTTGCTTAACCTGGATTCCTTTAGTTTAGGGAAAGAGAAGGATAGGTAGGGAGAGTGTCAGTGTGTTTTACTGTGCGAATCCATGTTTCTAGGGACAGGGAAGGACAGTGAGGGAAATTCTCCTTGTGCTATAGTGTGCTTTAAAAAAACATTTTTTCTAGGGACAGAAAACTATAGGTAGGGAGAGTGTCAGTATCTTTTACTGTACGAATCCTTGTTTCTAGGGACAGGGAAGGACAGTGAGGGAAATTCTCCTTGTGCTATAGTGTGCTTTAAAAAAACATTTTTTCTAGGGACAGAAAACTATAGGTAGGGAGAGTGTCAGTGTGTTTTACTGTACGAATCCTTGTTTCTAGGGACAGGGAAGGACAGTGAGGGAAATTCTCCTTGTGCTATAGTGTGCTTTAAAAAAACATTTTTTCTAGGGACAGAAAACTATAGGTAGGGAGAGTGTCAGTGTGTTTTACTGTACAAATCCTTGTTTCTAGGGACAGGGAAGGACAGTGAGGGAAATTCTCCTTGTGCTATAGTGTGCTTTAAAAAAACATTTTTTCTAGGGACAGAAAACTATAGGTAGGGAGAGTGTCAGTGTGTTTTACTGTACGAATCCTTGTTTCTAGGGACAGGGAAGGACAGTGAGGGAAATTCTCCTTGTGCTATAGTGTGCTTTAAAAAAACATTTTTTCTAGGGACAGAAAACTATAGGTAGGGAGAGTGTCAGTGTGTTTTACTGTACGAATCCTTGTTTCTAGGGACAGGGAAGGACAGTGAGGGAAATTCTCCTTGTGCTATAGTGTGCTTTAAAAAAACATTTTTTCTAGGGACAGAAAACTATAGGTAGGGAGAGTGTCAGTGTGTTTTACTGTACGAATCCTTGTTTCTAGGGACAGGGAAGGACAGTGAGGGAAATTCTCCTTGTGCTATAGTGTGCTTTAAAAAAACATTTTTTCTAGGGACAGAAAACTATAGGTAGGGAGAGTGTCAGTGTGTTTTACTGTACGAATCCTTGTTTCTAGGGACAGGGAAGGACAGTGAGGGAAATTCTCCTTGTGCTATAGTGTGCTTTAAAAAAACATTTTTTCTAGGGACAGAAAACTATAGGTAGGGAGAGTGTCAGTGTGTTTTACTGTACGAATCCTTGTTTCTAGGGACAGGGAAGGACAGTGAGGGAAATTCTCCTTGTGCTATAGTGTGCTTTAAAAAAACATTTTTTCTAGGGACAGAAAACTATAGGTAGGGAGAGTGTCAGTGTGTTTTACTGTACGAATCCTTGTTTCTAGGGACAGGGAAGGACAGTGAGGGAAATTCTCCTTGTGCTATAGTGTGCTTTAAAAAAACATTTTTTCTAGGGACAGAAAACTATAGGTAGGGAGAGTGTCAGTGTGTTTTACTGTACGAATCCTTGTTTCTAGGGACAGGGAAGGACAGTGAGGGAAATTCTCCTTGTGCTATAGTGTGCTTTAAAAAAACATTTTTTCTAGGGACAGAAAACTATAGGTAGGGAGAGTGTCAGTGTGTTTTACTGTACGAATCCTTGTTTCTAGGGACAGGGAAGGACAGTGAGGGAAATTCTCCTTGTGCTATAGTGTGCTTTAAAAAAACATTTTTTCTAGGGACAGAAAACTATAGGTAGGGAGAGTGTCAGTGTGTTTTACTGTACGAATCCTTGTTTCTAGGGACAGGGAAGGACAGTGAGGGAAATTCTCCTTGTGCTATAGTGTGCTTTAAAAAAACATTTTTTCTAGGGACAGAAAACTATAGGTAGGGAGAGTGTCAGTGTGTTTTACTGTACGAATCCTTGTTTCTAGGGACAGGGAAGGACAGTGAGGGAAATTCTCCTTGTGCTATAGTGTGCTTTAAAAAAACATTTTTTCTAGGGACAGAAAACTATAGGTAGGGAGAGTGTCAGTGTGTTTTACTGTACGAATCCTTGTTTCTAGGGACAGGGAAGGACAGTGAGGGAAATTCTCCTTGTGCTATAGTGTGCTTTAAAAAACATTTTTTCTAGGGACAGAAAACTATAGGTAGGGAGAGTGTCAGTGTGTTTTACTGTACGAATCCTTGTTTCTAGGGACAGGGAAGGACAGTGAGGGAAATTCTCCTTGTGCTATAGTGTGCTTTAAAAAAACATTTTTTCTAGGGACAGAAAACTATAGGTAGGGAGAGTGTCAGTGTGTTTTACTGTACGAATCCTTGTTTCTAGGGACAGGGAAGGACAGTGAGGGAAATTCTCCTTGTGCTATAGTGTGCTTTAAAAAAACATTTTTTCTAGGGACAGAAAACTATAGGTAGGGAGAGTGTCAGTGTGTTTTACTGTACGAATCCTTGTTTCTAGGGACAGGGAAGGACAGTGAGGGAAATTCTCCTTGTGCTATAGTGTGCTTTAAAAAAACATTTTTTCTAGGGACAGAAAACTATAGGTAGGGAGAGTGTCAGTGTGTTTTACTGTACGAATCCTTGTTTCTAGGGACAGGGAAGGACAGTGAGGGAAATTCTCCTTGTGCTATAGTGTGCTTTAAAAAAACATTTTTTCTAGGGACAGAAAACTATAGGTAGGGAGAGTGTCAGTGTGTTTTACTGTACGAATCCTTGTTTCTAGGGACAGGGAAGGACAGTGAGGGAAATTCTCCTTGTGCTATAGTGTGCTTTAAAAAAACATTTTTTCTAGGGACAGAAAACTATAGGTAGGGAGAGTGTCAGTGTGTTTTACTGTACGAATCCTTGTTTCTAGGGACAGGGAAGGACAGTGAGGGAAATTCTCCTTGTGCTATAGTGTGCTTTAAAAAAACATTTTTTCTAGGGACAGAAAACTATAGGTAGGGAGAGTGTCAGTGTGTTTTACTGTACGAATCCTTGTTTCTAGGGACAGGGAAGGACAGTGAGGGAAATTCTCCTTGTGCTATAGTGTGCTTTAAAAAAACATTTTTTCTAGGGACAGAAAACTATAGGTAGGGAGAGTGTCAGTGTGTTTTACTGTACGAATCCTTGTTTCTAGGGACAGGGAAGGACAGTGAGGGAAATTCTCCTTGTGCTATAGTGTGCTTTAAAAAAACATTTTTTCTAGGGACAGAAAACTATAGGTAGGGAGAGTGTCAGTGTGTTTTACTGTACGAATCCTTGTTTCTAGGGACAGGGAAGGACAGTGAGGGAAATTCTCCTTGTGCTATAGTGTGCTTTAAAAAAACATTTTTTCTAGGGACAGAAAACTATAGGTAGGGAGAGTGTCAGTGTGTTTTACTGTACGAATCCTTGTTTCTAGGGACAGGGAAGGACAGTGAGGGAAATTCTCCTTGTGCTATAGTGTGCTTTAAAAAAACATTTTTTCTAGGGACAGAAAACTATAGGTAGGGAGAGTGTCAGTGTGTTTTACTGTACGAATCCTTGTTTCTAGGGACAGGGAAGGACAGTGAGGGAAATTCTCCTTGTGCTATAGTGTGCTTTAAAAAACATTTTTTCTAGGGACAGAAAACTATAGGTAGGGAGAGTGTCAGTGTGTTTTACTGTACGAATCCTTGTTTCTAGGGACAGGGAAGGACAGTGAGGGAAATTCTCCTTGTGCTATAGTGTGCTTTAAAAAAACATTTTTTCTAGGGACAGAAAACTATAGGTAGGGAGAGTGTCAGTGTGTTTTACTGTACGAATCCTTGTTTCTAGGGACAGGGAAGGACAGTGAGGGAAATTCTCCTTGTGCTATAGTGTGCTTTAAAAAAACATTTTTTCTAGGGACAGAAAACTATAGGTAGGGAGAGTGTCAGTGTGTTTTACTGTACGAATCCTTGTTTCTAGGGACAGGGAAGGACAGTGAGGGAAATTCTCCTTGTGCTATAGTGTGCTTTAAAAAAACATTTTTTCTAGGGACAGAAAACTATAGGTAGGGAGAGTGTCAGTGTGTTTTACTGTACGAATCCTTGTTTCTAGGGACAGGGAAGGACAGTGAGGGAAATTCTCCTTGTGCTATAGTGTGCTTTAAAAAAACATTTTTTCTAGGGACAGAAAACTATAGGTAGGGAGAGTGTCAGTGTGTTTTACTGTACGAATCCTTGTTTCTAGGGACAGGGAAGGACAGTGAGGGAAATTCTCCTTGTGCTATAGTGTGCTTTAAAAAAACATTTTTTCTAGGGACAGAAAACTATAGGTAGGGAGAGTGTCAGTGTGTTTTACTGTACGAATCCTTGTTTCTAGGGACAGGGAAGGACAGTGAGGGAAATTCTCCTTGTGCTATAGTGTGCTTTAAAAAAACATTTTTTCTAGGGACAGAAAACTATAGGTAGGGAGAGTGTCAGTGTGTTTTACTGTACGAATCCTTGTTTCTAGGGACAGGGAAGGACAGTGAGGGAAATTCTCCTTGTGCTATAGTGTGCTTTAAAAAAACATTTTTTCTAGGGACAGAAAACTATAGGTAGGGAGAGTGTCAGTGTGTTTTACTGTACGAATCCTTGTTTCTAGGGACAGGGAAGGACAGTGAGGGAAATTCTCCTTGTGCTATAGTGTGCTTTAAAAAAACATTTTTTCTAGGGACAGAAAACTATAGGTAGGGAGAGTGTCAGTGTGTTTTACTGTACGAATCCTTGTTTCTAGGGACAGGGAAGGACAGTGAGGGAAATTCTCCTTGTGCTATAGTGTGCTTTAAAAAAACATTTTTTCTAGGGACAGAAAACTATAGGTAGGGAGAGTGTCAGTGTGTTTTACTGTACGAATCCTTGTTTCTAGGGACAGGGAAGGACAGTGAGGGAAATTCTCCTTGTGCTATAGTGTGCTTTAAAAAAACATTTTTTCTAGGGACAGAAAACTATAGGTAGGGAGAGTGTCAGTGTGTTTTACTGTACGAATCCTTGTTTCTAGGGACAGGGAAGGACAGTGAGGGAAATTCTCCTTGTGCTATAGTGTGCTTTAAAAAACATTTTTTCTAGGGACAGAAAACTATAGGTAGGGAGAGTGTCAGTGTGTTTTACTGTACGAATCCTTGTTTCTAGGGACAGGGAAGGACAGTGAGGGAAATTCTCCTTGTGCTATAGTGTGCTTTAAAAAAACATTTTTTCTAGGGACAGAAAACTATAGGTAGGGAGAGTGTCAGTGTGTTTTACTGTACGAATCCTTGTTTCTAGGGACAGGGAAGGACAGTGAGGGAAATTCTCCTTGTGCTATAGTGTGCTTTAAAAAAACATTTTTTCTAGGGACAGAAAACTATAGGTAGGGAGAGTGTCAGTGTGTTTTACTGTACGAATCCTTGTTTCTAGGGACAGGGAAGGACAGTGAGGGAAATTCTCCTTGTGCTATAGTGTGCTTTAAAAAAACATTTTTTCTAGGGACAGAAAACTATAGGTAGGGAGAGTGTCAGTGTGTTTTACTGTACGAATCCTTGTTTCTAGGGACAGGGAAGGACAGTGAGGGAAATTCTCCTTGTGCTATAGTGTGCTTTAAAAAAACATTTTTTCTAGGGACAGAAAACTATAGGTAGGGAGAGTGTCAGTGTGTTTTACTGTACGAATCCTTGTTTCTAGGGACAGGGAAGGACAGTGAGGGAAATTCTCCTTGTGCTATAGTGTGCTTTAAAAAAACATTTTTTCTAGGGACAGAAAACTATAGGTAGGGAGAGTGTCAGTGTGTTTTACTGTACGAATCCTTGTTTCTAGGGACAGGGAAGGACAGTGAGGGAAATTCTCCTTGTGCTATAGTGTGCTTTAAAAAAACATTTTTTCTAGGGACAGAAAACTATAGGTAGGGAGAGTGTCAGTGTGTTTTACTGTACGAATCCTTGTTTCTAGGGACAGGGAAGGACAGTGAGGGAAATTCTCCTTGTGCTATAGTGTGCTTTAAAAAAACATTTTTTCTAGGGACAGAAAACTATAGGTAGGGAGAGTGTCAGTGTGTTTTACTGTACGAATTCTTGTTTCTAGGGACAGGGAAGGACAGTGAGGGAAATTCTCCTTGTGCTATAGTGTGCTTTAAAAAAACATTTTTTCTAGGGACAGAAAACTATAGGTAGGGAGAGTGTCAGTGTGTTTTACTGTACGAATCCTTGTTTCTAGGGACAGGGAAGGACAGTGAGGGAAATTCTCCTTGTGCTATAGTGTGCTTTAAAAAAAAATTTTTCTAGGGACAGAAAACTATAGGTAGTGTGACAGCAGGAAGGTAAAGTCACCTGGTTGCATCCAGGGGGGTAGATATATTTCTCCCAGATTCAGGCTTTATGCCGACTTATACAACTAGGGAGGGAGTTGATGAAGCCCAGCTGAGGCTAGTGGGCTCATGGATGACTCATACCTCTAGGGAGAGTGCTGGGCGTCGTGCAGGCAGGGAGTTGATGAGACCAGCTGAAGCTTGTCAGCTCGTTTAAGGCCTCTATAAAAACTCCCAGCTTCATTAGGTGTTTGCTCATGCCTGGACCCAGACCTGTGTGGACTGTCTAGGGAGAGTGAACCCCTGTGCGGTGAGGCAAAGCCTGTGTGGCTATTTGTTTGGACTTTTACTAAACCAGGGACTTAGGGACTAGGACAGCACCAGGCTGATCCCAGTTGTTAGTTTAGGAAACCTGCATGTTTAGTCAGAGGTCACGCTGACCAGGATTTATTTTGTTTATGTTTCTTTTTGGCTTTGCTGTGTTTTTGTCACTGTACATAGAGAAATAAACCGCACCTTTTGATTTTGAAAACCACAACCTCCGTCTGCTGGCCCTGTTTTTGTGTGGGGAGCCCAACCAGGGGGTCACACACACCCGCTACCGAGTGAACCCCCTCACAGTTGGTGGAGAACCAGTGGCAGTTTTTTTTAAGCCAGCATGGAGGAGATACTGAAACAGCTGGCTCTAGCAAATGCCAATCAACAGCAGACAAATGCAGGTTTGCAAAGGAGCCTTGCAGCCCAGCAGCAAGCTCATCAACAAGCCCAGCAGCAATCTGAGGCCCGCTTCATAGACCTGTTACAGAAGCAAGAGCAGAGACTACAACAAATGGAAGCAGTAATGCAGCAACGTCCGCAGACCAGTGAGGAAAGCCGTCCCACTAATACCGCGTCCTTTGGGGTGAGTCGTTTATTGACAAAAATGACTGGAGAGGATGATCCAGAGGTATTTTTGACCACATTTGAAAGGACTGCTGAAAGAGAAAAGTGGCCTGAGGAGCAGTGGGCTGGACTGGTGGCTCCTCTGTTAACTGGTGAATCGCAGAAGGCTTACTATGACCTAGAGCCTGACCAAGCAAAAGACTATGTGATGCTAAAAGCTGAAATATTGGCAAGGCTGGGTGTCACCCTGGCTGTCCGGGCTCAGCGTGTGCATAACTGGACTTTCCAGCTTGGAAAACCCCCCAGGTCTCAAATGTATGATCTCATTCACCTGAGCAGGAAGTGGCTACAGCCAGAGACTTTGTCCGCACCGGAGATTGTGGAACGCGTTGTGATGGATCGTTTCTTGAGAGCTCTTCCTACCGCCATTCAAAAGTGGGTAAGCCATGGAGACCCAGAAACGGCCGGTAAACTTGTGGATCGTGTAGAGAGATACTTGGCTACAGAGAACCTGACGGCCTCTTCCAGAGACTCTCGGACTTTCCACCCTAAGACCAGACCATCCCCAGGGGCGGATAAGAGGATTCCAAGGGGTGAGGGTGGAGAGAGTGAGAGGGTGGGAGCTCTACCCAAAGTTTGGCGAGAACAGCCTGGGAAGTCAGGGGCTCAAGAGGCAGCCAAATGGATTGTTTGCTACCGCTGCCGGCAAGCGGGACATATTGCAGCAAATTGCCCGGTTGTGGAGGAACCCATGCAATGTGACTTTCTGACGGACAGACGTCAGTCGCTGTGTGCGACAGTCGCATGCACTGCCATTCGGGGAACTGAGAAACATTTATGCAAAATGTGTATTAATGGTAGAAATGTTGTGGTATTACTGGATTCAGGTAGCCTTGTGACCCTGATAAAGGCTGAATTAGTTAAAACAGAGGTCTCTGGGAATAGCAAGGTAGCTGTTATTTGTGTGCATGGGGACACCCGAGAGTATCCAGTGACTACAGTGTGTTTCGAGACCCCCAAAGGTACCCTCTCTCATCCAGTGGGGTTAGTATCTCAATTACCGCATGATGCCATTGTGGGAAGGGATTTTCCGAAGTTCTGGGAACTGTGGGATGATCCTGAGCCCCCCACTGGTGCCCCTATGTACCAGGAATGTGATAGCCAGAACTCCTCTGAGAGTGGTGAGGACTCTCCAGAATTTCCCTTGTCAGTATTGGCAGGGGAGACTCAAGAAACTGGAGAGGAGCCCACCTCCTCAGACGAAAACCTACCGTCTGTGGAGTTTTCTGATCTGGAGGTTCACAGGGAAAATTTTGCCACAGAACAGTTAAAAGACCCCGCCCTAATAAAGGCACGGGAAAACGTAGTGGAAATAGATGGCGAGTTAGTGAACCCAGATAATACCTGCACTTACCCATACTTCAGCGTAGAGAAGGACCTACTGTATCGGGTGGCAAAAAGGGCAGAAGAAACCGTTGAGCAGCTTGTGGTGCCCAAACCTTACAGGAAGTTGGTGTTGGAGTTGGCCCATGGGCACATTCTTGGAGGTCATCTGGGGACAGAGAAAACCCGAGAGAGGGTATTACAGAGATTCTATTGGCCTGGGGTGATGAAGGACATAGAAAATTATTGTTCCTCCTGCCCTGTGTGTCAGAGGTCGGCCCCAATGCCACATTTCCGTAGCCCGCTGGTCCCTCTACCCATCATTGAGGTCCCGTTTGAGAGAATCGCAATGGATTTGGTAGGTCCTATAATCAAGTCCGCTAGGGGGCACCAGTACATATTGGTTATAATGGACTATGCCACCCGTTATCCAGAAGCGATCCCTCTCAGAAATACCTCGGCCAAAACCATAGCCAAAGAGCTATCTCTTGTTTTTAGCCGGGTGGGTATTTGTAAAGAACTGCTTAAGGACCAAGGTACACCCTTTATGTCCCGGGTTATGAAAGAGCTGTGTAAATTGTTCAAAGTGACGCAATTGCGTACATCTGTGTATCACCCCCAAACCGATGGGCTGGTTGAAAGATTCAACAAAACCCTAAAACAAATGTTGAAGAAAGTGGTGGATAGAGATGGAAAGGATTGGGACTGTCTACTTCCTTATTTGATGTTTGCTATTAGGGAGGTGCCCCAATCCTCTACGGGATTCTCCCCCTTTGAGTTACTGTATGGGAGACACCCAAGAGGGCTGTTGGATATTGCCAAGGAAACTTGGGAAATTGAGAGTTCTCCCCACAGGAGTGTGATTGAGCATGTCGCCCTGATGCAAGATCGAATTGCACAGGTAATGCCCATCATGAAGGAACATTTGGCCCAAGCGCAGTTGGCACAGCAGAGAGTGTACAACCGTGGAGCCAAGACCCGTACCTTTTCCCCGGGGGATAGGATATTGGTACTTGTCCCTACGGTTGAAAGTAAATTCCTTGCCAAATGGCAAGGCCCCTACGAGATAATGGAAAAAGTGAGCGAAGTGAATTACAAGGTCAGACAACCAGGAAGGCGAAAGCCCGAACAGATATATCACGTTAATCTGTTGAAAGCCTTGAGGGATAGAGAGTCCCTAGTCGCAGAAACTTGGTCACCAGCTCAAACTGGTTGCGTGATTCCGGAGGTTGGAATAGCAGCCACCTTGTCACAACCCCAACAACAGGAGGTTAAGGAGTTTGTGCTTCGCAACAAGGAGGTGTTCTCTGAGCTGCCGGGACAAACATCTGGGGTAGAGCATGATATTATTACCCCGCCCGGTGAAAGGGTGAAGTTAAAACCCTATCGGATCCCAGAGGCCCGACGGGAGGCAATACGGGAGGAAGTACAGAAAATGCTGAACTTAGGGGTGATAGAGGAGTCCCAAAGTGATTGGTCTAGTCCCATTGTGTTGGTGCCTAAACCGGATGGGAGCTGGCGATTTTGTAACGATTTTCGTCAGTTGAACAAAGTTACAAAATTTGACACCTACCCCATGCCACGTATAGATGAGTTGATCGACCGGCTGGGAACAGCCCGATACATGACGACTCTTGACCTCACAAAAGGGTATTGGCAAATTCCCCTGGCCAAGTCGGCCAAAGAGAAAACCGCATTTGTAACCCCAGACGGGGCGTTCCAATATAAGAGAATGCCGTTCGGGTTACAGAATGCGCCGGCCACATTCCAGCGGAAAATGGACCAGATACTGAGGCCCCATCGGAAGTATGCTGCGGTTTACCTGGATGACGTAATTGTCCATAGCACAGATTGGGCCTCACATCTGCCAAAAGTGCAAGCAGTCCTAGACTCTATCCGGGAAGCGGGGTTTACGGCTAACCCCAAGAAGTGTACCATTGGGCAGGAGGAGGCCAAATATCTTGGGTACACCATTGGCAGGGGAGTGATAAAACCCCAACTCAACAAAGTCGAGGCCATCCAGAGTTGGCCACGTCCCAACAGCAAGAAGCAGGTACGGGCCTTTCTGGGAATCGCGGGTTATTATCGGCGCTTCATTCCCCACTTTGCTTCTAAGGCTGTGCCCCTAACCAACCTGACGAAAGGGAAAGGGTCGGTCATGATTAAATGGACCCCCGAGGCTGAGGCAGCATTCCAATTCTTGAAACAAGCCTTATGTAGCCAGCCAGTGTTGTACTCACCCGACTTCTCTAAAGACTTTGTCGTACAAAGTGATGCGTCAGATGTGGGGTTAGGAGCAGTATTGTCCCAGGTCTGGAACGGGGAAGAGCACCCAGTCATTTACCTCAGCAGGAAGTTGAAGTCCCATGAGGTAAATTACGCCACGGTTGAAAAGGAGTGTTTAGCGGTGAAGTGGGCTCTAGATTCCCTTCGGTACTATCTGCTAGGTAGGCACTTTGACATGGTTACGGATCACGCTCCGTTAAAGTGGATGGCTCAAAACAAGGAGACAAATAGAAGAGTGAATAGGTGGTTCCTGGCCCTACAGGAATTCAACTTCACAGTAAAGCATCGCCCTGGCGTTCAAATGGGGAATGTGGATGCTTTGTCTCGAGTACATGAATGCCTGATTGCTGGTGTTCCAACCCCAAGGTTAAAACAAGAGGGGGGGTATGTGACAGCAGGAAGGTAAAGTCACCTGGTTGCATCCAGGGGGGTAGATATATTTCTCCCAGATTCAGGCTTTATGCCGACTTATACAACTAGGGAGGGAGTTGATGAAGCCCAGCTGAGGCTAGTGGGCTCATGGATGACTCATACCTCTAGGGGGAGTGCTGGGCGTCGTGCAGGCAGGGAGTTGATGAGACCAGCTGAAGCTTGTCAGCTCGTTTAAGGCCTCTATAAAAACTCCCAGCTTCATTAGGTGTTTGCTCATGCCTGGACCCAGACCTGTGTGGACTGTCTAGGGAGAGTGAACCCCTGTGCGGTGAGGCAAAGCCTGTGTGGCTATTTGTTTGGACTTTTACTAAACCAGGGACTTAGGGACTAGGACAGCACCAGGCTGATCCCAGTTGTTAGTTTAGGAAACCTGCATGTTTAGTCAGAGGTCACGCTGACCAGGATTTATTTTGTTTATGTTTCTTTTTGGCTTTGCTGTGTTTTTGTCACTGTACATAGAGAAATAAACCGCACCTTTTGATTTTGAAAACCACAACCTCCGTCTGCTGGCCCTGTTTTTGTGTGGGGAGCCCAACCAGGGGGTCACACACACCCGCTACCGAGTGAACCCCCTCACAGTAGGGAGAGTGTCAGTGTGTTTTACTGTACGAATCCTTGTTTCTAGGGACAGGGAAGGACAGTGAGGGAAATTCTCCTTGTGCTATAGTGTGCTTTAAAAAAACATTTTTTCTAGGGACAGAAAACTATAGGTAGGGAGAGTGTCAGTGTGTTTTACTGTACGAATCCTTGTTTCTAGGGACAGGGAAGGACAGTGAGGGAAATTCTCCTTGTGCTATAGTGTGCTTTAAAAAAACATTTTTTCTAGGGACAGAAAACTATAGGTAGGGAGAGTGTCAGTGTGTTTTACTGTACGAATCCTTGTTTCTAGGGACAGGGAAGGACAGTGAGGGAAATTCTCCTTGTGCTATAGTGTGCTTTAAAAAAACATTTTTTCTAGGGACAGAAAACTATAGGTAGGGAGAGTGTCAGTGTGTTTTACTGTACGAATCCTTGTTTCTAGGGACAGGGAAGGACAGTGAGGGAAATTCTCCTTGTGCTATAGTGTGCTTTAAAAAAACATTTTTTCTAGGGACAGAAAACTATAGGTAGGGAGAGTGTCAGTGTGTTTTACTGTACGAATCCTTGTTTCTAGGGACAGGGAAGGACAGTGAGGGAAATTCTCCTTGTGCTATAGTGTGCTAAAGCATTCCTCATCAACCATCTTTGAAATCCTTGTTTTTTGGACAGTCAGGGAAATTGTCGTTGTGCTATTCTGTGCAAAAGCAATCATCCTCAACCATATTTAGAAATCCTTAAGTAAAGGGACAGAGAAGGACACCTGAAGGTAGCCCTTATTGCTTTTTTCCCATCTCCCTGCAGGCCATCTATTAGAATGTCTGGAAGGCAAACAAGGAGAGGCAGACAGTCAGGAGGCAATAAAAGAGGGCAAGCAGGCTCTGTGTCTGGGGACAACAGTGCTGGTCGTGGACGCGGTGCATTGTCATCAGCACATGGCCATGGGACACGCTTGTCCTTCTTTTCGGCAGCTGGACATGTTGAGCCACATCATGCCGAAGACTTGGTAGAGTGGATGACCAAGCCCTCCTCCTCCTCCTCATCCTCTCTCACCCAGGCTCAGGGTACTGGCAAAGCAGCTGCCAAAGCGTCCTCTTCCCTGGTATCAATAACAGACTCATCATCAGTCACTCCTTCCCTAGACCCACCATGTCCTCCTCCTGAGGAGTCCCCCGAACTGTTTGAGCACAGTGTTGGGTACATGCTCCAGGAGGATGCCCAGCGTTTCGAAGGGTCTGATGATGAAACCCAGCTAGAGGAAGGCAGTAGCGTGAGAGCAGACAGAGGGGATGCTCAAGAAGGACACCAATCTGGCAGTCATGTTCCAGCAGCTGCAGCATACTGCCAGATTGGCTCCAGTGATGAGGAGGGAGGGGATGATGAGGTCACTGACTCCACGTGGGTGCCTAATAGGAGAGAGGAGGAGGAGGAGGATGAGGAGGAGGCACATCTCCAACGAGGCAGGATGCCCTTTGGTGGCCAGCGTAAGGGCAGTACACCGACGGAATCACACCGCAGAGCTCCGCCTGTGCAGGGCGCTGCCTCTGCCCATCATTCAAAAAGTTCTTTGGTGTGGGCCTTTTTTGAGGCTAGTGCATCAGATCGCACAGCTGCTGTTTGCAACATATGTCTCAAGCGTATATCGCGTGGCCATCAGCCATCAGCCGCTTGGGTACCACATGCCTGACCAGACATATGTTGACCTGCCATGCAGCTCGTTGGCAAGCCTACCTCAAAGACCCACACCAAAGAACAAAGCGGACCTCTCCTTGCACCGCATCAGCTGGGATCTCCAACCCCACTATAACTTCAGTCCTCTCTGAAACATGCACTGAGAGGAATGAAGGTGTAGAATTAGGTGTGTCACAGCCAAGTACTTGCGGCCACTCTGCTAGCAGTACACCGACGTCCGATTCTAGCAGGCAAATTTCCCTGCCCCAGCTGCTGGACCGTCGAAAGAAGTTCACTCCCAGCCATCCACATGCCCAGCGGTTGAATGCTAGCTTGGCTAAATTGCTAGCGCTTCAACTGCTGCCTTTTCAGTTGGTAGACTCGGCCCCCTTCCGTGAGTTTGTGCAATGTGCGGTTCCTCAGTGGCAGGTTCCCAAACGCCACTTTTTCTCACGGAAGGCTATTCCGGCTCTCTACCGGCATGTGGAAGGCAATGTCTTGGCCTCGCTGGACAGGGCGGTCAGCGGTAAGGTGCATATTACCGCTGACTCATGGTCCAGCAGGCATGGACAGGGACGTTACCTTTCTTTCACGGCCCATTGGGTCACTCTTTTGGCAGCTGGGAAGGATGCAGGACAAGGTGCAGTAGTGTTGGAGGTTGTTCCACCGCCACGCCTCCAAAATGCTACTACTGGTTGTGACACACCTCTCTCCTCCACCCCCTCCTCTTCTTCTTCCTCCATGGCCTCTTCCTGTGGTTTGTCCTCTGAACCAGCGGTGCTCCGTAGCCGTTCAAGGGGCTACGCAAGTACGCAGGCAAAAAGATGCCATGCCGTGCTTGCGCTGGTGTGTTTGGGGGACAGAAGCCACACTGGGGCAGAGGTCCTGTCTGCTCTGCAGGGCCAGGCCGAGAGGTGGTTGACGCCACACCAGCTTAAGCCAGGAATGGTGGTTTGCGACAATGGCACCAACCTCCTCTCCGCCCTCCGACAGGGACAATTGACCCATGTGCCCTGTGTGGCTCACATCCTTAACCTGGTGGTGCAGCGGTTCTTGGGCAGGTACCCGGGCTTACAGGATGTCCTGAGGCAGGTCAGGAAAGTCTGTGTGCATTTCCGCAGATCTTATAATGCCAGTGCTCGCCTGGCTGAGCTGCAAAAGGAGTTGAACCTGCCCAAGAACCGCCTTATATGTGACATGCCCACCAGGTGGAACTCAACGTTGGCCATGCTGCAGCGGCTGCACACGCAGCAGAGGGCCATCAATGAGTACCTGTGCGACTACGGCACCAGGACAGGGTCAGGGGAGCTTGGTTTTTTTTTTCTCTACGCCAGTGGGGCATGATCAGGGATGCATGCACTGTCCTGGCACCATTTGAGGAGGCCACGAGGATGGTGAGCAGTGACAGTGCATGCATCAGTGACACTGTACCTCTTGTGCACCTGTTGGAGCACACGCTGCGTGGAATAATGGACAGGGCACTTGAGGCAGAACAGAGGCAGGAAGAGGAGGACTTCCTTGCCTCTCAAGGCCCCCTTTACCCAGACAGTGTTCCTTCTGTCCCACCCATCGCACAGGAAGAGGAGGAGGAGGAGGAGGAGGAGGATTGTGTCAGCATGGAGGTGGAGGCTGGCACTCAGCATCATCAGCAGCAGTCTTTTAGGGATGATTTACAGTCCCAAGAAACCAGTGGACTTGTACGTGGCTGGGAGGAGGTGGCTGCGGATCATGTCGTCCTTAGTGACCCAGAGGACTCCGGAGCGAATGCCTCAGCAAACCTACGCTGCATGGCCTCCCTGATCCTGCAAAGTCTGCGGAAGGATCCTCGTATTCTTCGGATCAAGGAGAGGGACCGTTACTGGCTGGCCACTCTCCTTGATCCACGGTACAAGGGTAAGGTTGCGGACCTTATGTTACCGTCGCAGAGGGAGCAGAGGATGAGACAACTCCGGGAGGCCTTGCAGAAAGGTCTGTGCAACGCGTTCCCAGAGACTGGGAGGTTACAAACTCCTGGTCCTGGACAACGAGTTGCTGAGGCTTCAGCCAGTCAAAGAAGGAGCGGTGGGGAAGGTGGCCGTCTGACCGATGCGTTCAGACAATTCTTTAGTCCGCAGCCCCAAAGTATGATCGGTTCCAGCAACCATCGCCAGCGTCTGATAAACATGGTGCAGGAATATCTAGGGGCAAGGTCAGACTTGGACACCTTCCCCACCGAAAATCCTCTGGCTTACTGGGTCTTGAGGATGGATCACTGGGCAGAGCTTGCACAGTATGCAATTGAGCTACTGGCCTGTCCTGCATCCAGCGTTCTTTCGGAACGCACATTCAGTGCTGCTGGAGGATTTGTCACGGATCACAGGGTGCTCCTGTCCACCGACTCGGTTGATCGACTGACTTTCATCAAGATGAACCAGTCTTGGATCACCACCAGCTACCACACACCTGATGCTGATATAACAGACTAATTGATTTTAACATGTCACATCCCTTCAAGACTGATGCTGATGCTGAGTGTCTGTGCTGTTATGTTGACTGGCTATCCTCCTCCTCCGAGTCCTCAATGATACGATTGATGATGATAGCTTGGAAGATCATTTTTGTTTATGGGTGCCGCCACCAGTGGCTAAGGCCCAATTTTTCAGCCCCTGTTTTACAGGGGCGTGTAATTACAATTTTTGAAGCAATAATTTGCCATAGGGCTCATTGCTGTGCTCCAAGTACAGTATCTGTGAGGGGTTGGAGTGTTGTGGCACCAGTGCCTAAGGCCCAATTTTTCAGCCCCTGTTTAACAGGGGCGTGTCATTACAATTTTTGAAGCAATACTTTGCAACAGGGCTCATTGCTGTGCTCCAAGTACAGTATCTGTGAGGAGTTGTAGTGTTGTGCCACCAGTGCCTAAGGCCCAATTTTTCAGCCCCTGTTCAACAGGGGCATGTAATTACAATTCTTGATCTAGTAATTCACAGCAGGGCCCATTGCTGCACCCACCAAGAGTAACTCTGAGGGCTTACAGTGTTGTGGCAACACCACCACCACCACCACCACGAAAGGCCCAATTTTTCAGCCCCTGTTCAAAAGGGGCATGTAATTACAATTCTTGATCTAATAATTCACAGCAGGGCCCATTCCTGCACCCACCAAGAGTAACTCTGAGGGCTTACAGTGTTGTGGCAACGCCACCACCACCACCACCACGAAAGGCCCAATTTTTCAGCCCCTGTTCAACAGGGGCATGCAATTACAATTCTTGATCTAATAATTCACAGCAGGGCCCATTGCTGCACCCACCAAGAGTAACTGTCAGGGCTTACAGTGTTGTGGCACCAGCACCACCATCAAAGGCCCAATTTTTACTACCACTGTTCAACAATTATATGTAATTACAATTCCTGATATAATAGTTGACAGCAGGGCGTTCCAGCACCAACCAAGAGTAACTGTGAGTGCTTACAGTGTTGTGCCAACACCAACAACTAAGGGGCCTATTTCTGCAGAGTATATACGGCAGGTCCCTACTTTCAAACATCCAACTTACAAACGACTCCTACTTGCACACGCAAGAAGACAACAGGAAGTGAGAGGAAATCTACCCCTTGGAAGGAAAATTCTCTCCTGTAAGAATTAATATGGGAGAAAGGTGTCTCCTCTGTACTGATGCTTTATCAGCAATCCTTGTTTCAAGAAAAACACCACATTTCAAAAACAGTTGTCATTGGGACGGAAAGTGAGGTGAAATGTTCTGAACAGGGGCACAGACAGCAAAACAAATGTTACAGGGGTGATAACCCTTACCTATGTTTTCCAAAAAGTTTAAAAATAGATTTTTGGGCTGGAGCTACACTTAAACAATGTACCTGTTCAAAATTACAAACAGATTCTACATAAGAACAAACCTACAGTCCCTGTCTTGTATGCACCGCCTGTATACGGCTGTTCAGAGTATATAGGGCCTTTTTTATTTTATGTGCGGGGTTCCCCTTAATATCTATACAAGACCCAAAGGGGCTGGTAATGGGCTGGGGTAGGGGGGGGGGTCATGGGGTAGCTATGCCATTTTTCTTAAAGATTTTCATCCATATTACCGGGACCAGACATTACATTAAAGCCGCAAGCAGTTTTAAATGGCTTTTTTTTCCTTTAGAAGTGTCATTTTGTGCAGGGACAGTTCTAAACACGGGAAACACGTGGCACTTCACAGGCATACTTTAGACACCCCCCAGGTACGATATTTAAAGGAATATTTGACTTTTTTTTTTTCACTTTATGCATCATTAAAATGACTGCTTCCGAAAAACGACCGTTTTTAAAACTTCTTTTTGCATTGATACATGTCCCCTGGTGCACAACCCGGGTTCCCAAACTCTTTTTAGGACAATAACATGCATAATAGTTGTTATAATTAGCAATTTAGAATTTGAACGTTCGCATCCATTGTATTTAATAGGGTTCTAATGTTCGTACGAACTTTCGGTCCGTTCGCGGGTTCTGGTGCGAACCGAACCCGGGGGTGTTCGGCTCATCACTAGAAACCATATCAAGTCTTTGGATTTGAGTGAAATGACTGAATCTATGCTCTGGTCAAAACAAAAATTTTATGAGTTTGCCAATAAACCCCATAGAATACTGGTCAATAGGCTAAAACCACGTCCCCGTAGCTCTCTGCCTGACTTTATACTGCAATCCGACGGGAAACCTACCTATTGTCCTCGAGCTATGACTAAGGTCTTTACCAGAAACGATATAATTGCCTCTCATTAGATCCAGAGTCTCAGTTCACCCAAGAGAAATTTGATTCCTTTGTTGAATCTCTAAATTTACCTAAATTGTCTTCAGCAGATCGTGCTAGTCTTAACACATATATCACAGCTGAAGAGACCATTGACCTTATTGACCTCTTAACAAAGACTGGGAGACCTGCTATAGTGTTAAGCTTAGATGCGCAGAAAGCGTTTGACCGTTTAAATTGGTCCTTTATGTTCGCCACCTTGACGAAATACGTTTTTTCAGGTCCATTTGTGCAGGCTCTCAAAGCATTAAATTCCACTCCCACTTCCCAGGTACAGCTGGCTTCCTCTGTCTCTTCGCCATTCCCCCTAAGTAATGGGACTAGGCAAGGCTGTCCCTTATCTCCTTTATTATTTATTCTAAGCCTCGAACCCTTAGCTGCAGCCATCAGACTTCATTCTGACATACGGGGGGTGGCGTTGAGACACAGGGAATACAAGCTGTCCCTTTTTGCTGACAATATTCTTCTAACAATCACGCACCCACATATTTCGCTTCCCCCTCTCCATAAAATCCTTGACCTGTTCGGTAGCCTCTCAGGCTTTAATATTAACCCGTCCAAAATGGAAGCCCTACCTATAAATATTCCTACAGATATACTCACCCACCTACAAGCTACTTTCAAGTATCGCTGGTGCACTCATTCCCTCAAATACCTTGGTGTTCGCCTATCTCCCCTATACTCTACTTTATATCAGGTAAACTTTCCCCCATTATTTGCAGAAATAGATTGCTAAGGTCCTGGACGAAACTACCCCTGTCTCTATTTGGGAGGATAAATGTCCTTAAAATGTCCATTCTCCCCAAACTATTGTATTTCTTTGAGACTCTCCCGGTAATGATCCCAATGACACAACTGAAAGCTCTCCATAGAAACTTCTTAAACTTTATCTGGAATAATGCTTCTCACAGGATAGCTAGCTCAGTCCTCATGGCCCCGCGCTCACAAGGTGGCCTTGGAGCACCGAATATATTCAAATATTACTATGCTACTCATTTGAGAGCTATAATCTTCTGGACGTCTAGATGTGCTCCAAATAGATGGTCAGAAATATAGATGGGAATTACGGTCCCTGCCCATCCATGCTCCTTGTTATGGCCCTCATCCGATAAATGTGTTTCTCAATTACGTAGGATTTGCCTGAACCCCATGCTATTTACACTTTTCATTTGGAGACGTTGTTTTAGTAAGTTCTCCTTATCATCCCCCTGCCCACCCCTAGTAAACATTCTTTTCAACCCAGATCTCCCTGATAGTCTATCCTATGACTCTATGTTGCCATGGACCCAAGCGGGTATTTTCCAATTACGCCACTTAGTACATCCAGTGACACGTAAATTACTCTCTTTTTCTGAGTTGCAATCAAAATACCAGATCCCGAAAACTCTTTTCTATTCTTTTCTTCAAATTAGAATTGTTTTTGCTTTTAAATCCCCCCAACTGATCCTGGGTCCCCCTACTGATTTTGAACGGATGTGCTCTAGAGGAGCGTATGAACCCCATCAGATATCCACTATTTACAAAATTTTACATTCAGCTCTTCCCCTTACTGAACACACACATTTATATATGAGGAAATGGTCTCTTATACTAGACAGGCCTATATCACTGGAAGATTGGAAGAGGGTTTGGGACGCTGCCTCTAGGGTTTCCAGGTGTGTAGCTCAGAAGGAGACCACATACAAAATACTTAAGTTCTGGTATAGAACCCCTGAATTCTTAGCAGCACGGAAATTAACTCTGCACAGCCAGTGTTGGAGATGTGGTTCCTCGGTTGGCACCCATCACCACATATTTTGGGAATGTCCGGAAATAATTCCCTTCTGGTCACAGGTCCATCTCTCCCTGGAGAAGATCCTGGGGGCTTCAGTTCCCTTCCAACCCTTATACCTTTTGCTGGGTCTCCCTCTTCCAAGACTACCCAAACACGTAAGGTGATGGCCTTTATTTTGCTGGCGGCTAAGCAAGTTATACCTCAATGTTGGAGAGATACCTCCCCTCCCACCTTTGCTCATTTCTTAGCAACAATTGCTGATATTCGGAGGATGGAGCACCTTACAGCTGTTATAGATGATACATTACCCAAATTTGATTGCACCTGGGAGAAATGGGATACTTCGAATTACAACACGGATCCTTATCCCAAACCACACTGATCCCACAGTTGCAACCCCTGGTTATTTAGCGTTATATAGCTTGACCTCCACTTTTACCTCTGGCCTTTCCATGTGTATGACATCTTAATCAGCAGAACCATGATTTGTTAGAGGCATCAGATCCCCTACTTATTCCTTGTTTTATTTCTTGTTTATTGACATGTTCTTTTTTTTCTCTTTTGCCATACACATCCGGACTCTTTTGTTTCTTGTAAGTCATATTTGTATGTGTCAGGGTCACCTGTGGCCAGGTGACAGATGCACACCGTAGGGGGACAGGAGTGCACCGCGAGGTAGTGAACCCTATGGCTGGCTTCTGCGGATAGGAAACTGGGTGGTTGTGGAAAGCGGGACCAGAGAAGCACAACCGGGATCCAAACGGAAGCTAGAGCCAAGATTCCCCAGGGCGCGGAGTCTAAGACCCAGCTGGTCTTCTCCAGGGCCTCTAGTGGTGAGGATGTTAGCTGCAGGCTGGGACCAGGTCACGGCCCCTGGAGTTTCCTAGCTCACGCCCCGTAGGATAAGGGGAAAAGAGGGGAAGCAGCAGCACAAGATGAGAGAGATCCGAATAACAAGCTGAAGGTCAGGGGCCACAAGCAGACAAGGATAACGAAGAACGAGCCGAAGGTCAAGGGTCATGAGCAGACAGGGATAGTCGGGGACAAGCCAATAACGTAACAGAGAGACAGCCGTAGCACACGGCAGGCAGGAACCCAAACACACAATGCCTAACAAACACGTTGATCAGCAAAGCAGGCTTGCAGTGCACAGGTTAATATAGTGTTCAGTGATAGGGCCTGGGGTGGAGTCAGGCTGGGAGGAGATTATAAAGGAAGCCAGGTGAAAGGGCTCAGGCCTCTAAGATGAACACATGGGAAGGAAGGTAAGCTGACAGACAAACACTACTGCATATCCATGACAGTACCCTCCCTCTTATGGGCCCTCCCCCGCCTGGACCCAGGCTTAAAGGGAAATCTCTGATGAAACCTTCTCAACAGATGAGGTGCAGCGACAACCTGAATCGCATTGCAAGACGTAGCGACTGCAGGACTTGTAGACAAGCTAGCCTGGCTGTGCGTCCAAGGGTGGTTAGGGACAGAGAAATGTAAATGGTTATGCAACCCGGAATGAATGACCGGCTCAGATTCACAGGGGGCAACCTTGGGTAGGCAGGACGAGGAACAGGAGGGACCCCAAGCCAGGATCTGTCCAGTAGTCCAGTCCACATGAGGAGAATGGAGCTGTAACCATGGGAGACCCAAAATTATAGGCGTTGAGGCCTTGGGTAAGATAAGGAAGGATATCCACTCCTGGTGGAGTGTCCCTACCGACATCTTAACAGGGAGGGTCTGGAAGCGGATAGGTCCCCCTGGGAGAACAGTACCATCAATCGCCAAGACCACCAATGGCGTGGTGAGGGGCAAAAGAGTAAGTCTCATGGACGATGCGATTTCCCAGTCCATGAAATTACCAGCGGCTCCGGAATCCAGATATGCTGAGACCGAATGAGAAGAAGCACCAACATGAAGGAACACAGAAAGCAGAAGACGAGAAGGGGAAGGTGATATTTCTGGGTCCAATACTCCACTTTCCAGATGAAGTGGACCCGCACGTTTTTCTGGACAAAGAGAGCAAGTGTCACGAAAATGACCTTTGCCCCCACAGTAAAGACACAGACCAAGAGTTCTGCGCCTAGCACGTTCCTCGGGGGATAGCCTGGTCCGACCCAGCTGCATGGGTTCCTCAGCTGGTAGGAGATGCTCTACGGGTCGAAGAGAGGGGAGCTCAGGCTGACTAAGAACCAAGGAGTGCTGGCGTTGCTTTTCTAAGGTCCTCTCCTGAAAGCGAATATCGATCTGGTTACACAAGGAGATAACGCCGGCCAGATCAGTGGGTATGGTTCTTCCTGCTAATTCATCCTTCACTCTATCAGACTGGCCATGCAAAAAGGTTGCGACTAAGGCCTCATTGTTCCAGCTCAACTCAGCCGACAGTATGCGGAAATGAAGGGCATACTGTCCCACAGAAGCAGACTCTTGGCGGAGACGTAAAAGGGCGCTGGCCGCTGAAGAGACACGAGTCGGTTCTTCGAAGATATTCCGAAAAAGTTTCAAGAAGCCAGACAGGCTAGAAACCACTGGATCATTCAGTTCCCACAGAGGGGCTGCCCAGGCTAAAGCTTCACCAGAGAGGAGGGAAATGATATAGGCTACCTTAGCCCGATCAGACAGGAAGTTTTGGGGCTGGAGCTCAAAATGAATTGTGCATTGACTAAGGAACCCCCTGCAAGCCTTGGAGTCCCCAGAGAAACGGGACGGAGCTGGCAGTTGTAGTGAGTGTGTGGCTGCGACTGGTGCAATAGGTACAGCCGCTGGTTGTATTTGAGGTTGCGGATTCAGGGTTCCCAAGGAGGCCTGAAGCTGCTCAAAGCGAGAAGCCAGATCCTGGAGGAATCGCATCACCTGAGTCTGATTCGATTCCTGGGTTTCAAGTCTGCAAACTATGCCCTGCAACGGATCATCCACGGGTAACGGGATGTCAGCCGGGTTCATGGCTGATCAAACTGTCAGGGTCACCTGTGGCCAGGTGACAGATGCACACCGTAGGGGGACAGGAGTGCACCGCGAGGTAGTGAACCCTATGGCTGGCTTCTGCGGATAGGAAACTGGGTGGTTGTGGAAAGCGGGACCAGAGAAGCACAACCGGGATCCAAACGGAAGCTAGAGCCAAGATTCCCCAGGGCGCGGAGTCTAAGACCCAGCTGGTCTTCTCCAGGGCCTCTAGTGGTGAGGATGTTAGCTGCAGGCTGGGACCAGGTCACGGCCCCTGGAGTTTCCTAGCTCACGCCCCGTAGGATAAGGGGAAAAGAGGGGAAGCAGCAGCACAAGATGAGAGAGATCCGAATAACAAGCTGAAGGTCAGGGGCCACAAGCAGACAAGGATAACGAAGAACGAGCCGAAGGTCAAGGGTCACGAGCAGACAGGGATAGTCGGGGACAAGCCAATAACGTAACAGAGAGACAGCCGTAGCACACGGCAGGCAGGAACCCAAACACACAATGCCTAACAAACACGTTGATCAGCAAAGCAGGCTTGCAGTGCACAGGTTAATATAGTGTTCAGTGATAGGGCCTGGGGTGGAGTCAGGCTGGGAGGAGATTATAAAGGAAGCCAGGTGAAAGGGCTCAGGCCTCTAAGATGAACACATGGGAAGGAAGGTAAGCTGACAGACAAACACTACTGCATATCCATGACAGTATGCTTATGTTCTATTTCAATGTATACAAGTGTCTGGATTGTATGACTACTCTGTCTGTCTTGAAAAATTTATAAATAAACAATAAAAAAAAAATTGTAATTGCACCCCCCTGTTAAACAGGGGCCGAAAAATTGGGCCTTAGGCACTGGTGCTGGTGCCACAAAACTGCAACCCCTCACAGATACTGTATTTGGAGCGCAGCAATGAGCCCTGCTGCAAAGTATTGCATCAAAAATTGTAATTACACGCCCCTGTTAAACAGGGGCAGAAAAATGTGGCCTTAGGCACTGGTGCTGGTGCCACAACACTGCAACCCCTCACAGATACTCTATTAGGAGCGCAGGAATGAGCCCTGCTGCAAAGTATTGCGTCAAAAATTGTATTTACACGCCCATGTTAAACAGGGGCTGAAAAATTGGGCCTTAGGCACTGGTGCTGGTGTCACAACACTGCAACCCCTCACAGATACTGTAGTTGGAGCGCAGCAATGAGCCCTGCTGCAAAGCATTGCATCAAAAATTGAAAATACACGCCCCTGTTAAACAGGGGCTGAAAAATTGGGCCTTAGCCACTGGTGGCGATGCCCAGAACCAAAAATGTTCTTTCAAGCTATCAAGCATGATCATTGAGGAGGAAGAGGATAGTCAATCAGCATAACAGGATAGTCACTCAGCATCAGCATAGGCAGTCTTGAAGGGATCTGACATTTAAAAAAGAAATATTTGGTTACATCAGCATCAGGTGCTTGGTAGCTGGTGGTGATCCAAGACTGATTCATTTTTATGAAGGTCAGTCGATCGACCGATTCGGTGGACAGGCGCACATTGTGATTGGTTACAAAGCCTCCAGCAGCACTGAATGTGCGTTTCGAAAGAATGCTGGATGCAGGACAGGCCAGTAGCTCAATTGCATACTGTGCAAGCTCTGGCCAGTGATCCATCCTCAAGACCAAGTAACCCAGAGGATTTTCAGTGGGAAAGGTGTCCAAGTCTGATCTTGCCCCTAGGTATTCCTGCACCATGTAAACCAGAAGCTGGCGATGGTTGCTGGAACCGATCATACCTTGGGGCTGCGTACTAAAAAATTGTCTGAACGCATCGGTCAGACGGCCACCTTCTCCACAGCTCCTTCTTTGACTGACCGAAGCCTCAGCAACACGTTGTCCAGGACCAGGAATTTGTAACCTCCCAGTCTCTGGGAATGCGTTGCACAGACCTTTCTGCAAGGCCTCCCGAAGATGCTTCGTCCTCTTCTCCCACTGCGACGGCAAGATAAGGTCCGCAACTTTACCCTTGTAACGTGGATCAAGGAGGGTTGCCAGCCAGTAATGATCCCTCTCCTTGATCGCACGAATACGAGGATCCTTCCACAGGCTTTGCAGGATCAGGGAGGCCATGCAGCGTAGGTTTGCTGAGGCATTCGGTGCAGTCCTCTGGGTCACTGAGGACGACATGATCTGCAGCCACCTCCTCCCAGCCACGTACAAGTCCATGGGTGTCTTGGGACTGTAATTGATCCCTTAAATACTGCTGCTGATGCTGATGCTGAGTGCTAGGCTCCACCTCCATGCTGACACAATCCTCCTCCTCCTCCTCTTGTGTGATAGCCGGGCCAGCAGGAACACTGTCTGGATAAAGGGGGCCTTGAGAGGTAAGGAAGTCCTCCTCTTCCTGCCTCTGTTCTGCCTCAAGTGCCCTGTCCATTATTCCATGCAGCGTGTGCTCCAACAGTTGGACAAGAGGGACAGTGTCACTGATGCTAGCACTGTCACTGCTCACCATGCTCGGGGCCTCCTCAAATGGTGCCAGGACAGTGCATGCATCCCTGATTATGGCCAACTGGCATGGGGGAAAAAATCCAAGCTCCCCTGACACTGTCCTGGTGCCATATTGCAACAGATACTCATTGATGGCCCTCTGCTACGTGTGCAGCCGCTGCAGCATGGCCAACATAGAGTTCCACCTGGTGGGCATGTCACAGATTAGGCGGTTCTTGGGCAGGTTGTAATCCTTTTGCAGGTCAGCCAGCCGAGCACTGACATTATATGACCGGCGGAAATGCCCACAGAGTTTCCTGGGCTGCTTCAGGACCTCCTGTAAGCCCGGGTACCTGCCCAAGAACCTCTGCACCACCAAGTTAAGGACGTGAGCCAAACGGAGCACATGGGTTTAGTTGTCCCTGTCGGAGGGCGGAGAGGAGGTTGGTGCCATTGTCGGAAACCACCTTTCCTAGCTTAAGCTGGCGTGGCGTCAACCACCTCTGAGCCTGCCCCTGCAGAGCTGACAGAATCTCTTCCCCAGTGTGGCTCCTGTCCCCCAAGCACACCAGCTCAAGCAACGCATGGCATCTTTTTGCCTGCGTACTTGCGTAGCCCCTTGAATGCCTACAGAGCACTGCTGGTTCTGAGGACAAAGCACATGTAGAGGACATGGAGGAAGAAGAAGAGGAGGGGGTGGAGGAGAGAGGTGTGTCAGAATAACCAGTAGTAACATTTTGGAGGCGTGGTGGCGGAACAACCTCCAACACTACTGCACCTTGTCCTGCATCCTTTCCAGCTGCCAGCAGAGTCACCCAATGCGCCGTGAAAGATTGGTAACGTCCCTACAGATGCCTGCTGGACCATGAGTCAGCAGTAATATGCACCTTACCGCTGACCGCCCTGTCCAGCGAGGCCAAGACATTGCCTTCCACATGCCTGTAGAGAGCTGGAATCAACTTCCGTGAAAAATAATGTTGTTTGGGAACCTGCCACTGAGGAACCTCACATTCCACAAACTCACGGAAGGGGGCAGAGTCTACCAACTTAAAAGGCAGCAGTTGAAGGGCTAGCAATTTAGCCAAGCTAGCATTCAACCGCTGGGCATGTGGATGGCTGGAAGCGAATAGCAGATTGCCCGCAAGTACTTGGCTGTGACACACCTAATTCTACACCTTCAGGAGCAAGGAGAGGTCCGCTTTGTTCTTTGGTGTGGGTCTTTTAGGTAAGCTTACCAACGAACTGCATGGCAGGTCGACATATGTCTGTTCAAGCACGTGGTGCCCAAGCGGCTGATGTTTTGGCCACGCGAGATACGCTTTAGACATATGTTGCAAATGGCAACAGTGCGATCTGCTGCACACGTCTTAAAAAATTGGCCCACACCAAAGAACTTTTGGAATAACGCGCAGAGACAGCAGCGCCCTGCACATGCGGAGCTCTGCGGTGTGATGCAGTCGGTGTGCTGCCCTTAAGCTGGCCCCTGGAGGGCATCCTGCCTCGTTTGAGATGTGCCTCCTCCTCCTCCTCCTCCTCCTCTCTCCTATCAGGCACCCACGTGGAGTCAGTGACCTCATCATCCCCTCCCTCCTCATCACTGGAGCAAATCTTGCAGTATGCTGCAGCTGGGGGAACATGACTGCCAGATAGCTGTCCTTGTCGGGCACCCCCTCTCTCTGGGCTCACGTTACTACCCCCTCTCTCTGGGCTCGCGTTACTGCCTTCCTCCAGCTGGGTTCCATCATCGGAGCCTTCAAAACGCTGGGCATCCTCCTGGAGCATGTACCCAACACTCTGGTCAAACAGTTCAGGGGACTCCTCAGGAGGACATGGTGGGGCTAGGGAAGGAGTGACTGATGCCATTGAGCCGAGGGAAGAGGCTGCTTTGGCAGCTGCTTTACCAGACAAAGTACCCTGAGCCTGTGTGAGAGAGGATGAGGAGGATGAGGACGGCTTGGTCATCCACTCTACCAAGTCTTGAGCATGTTGCGGCTCAACATGGCTAGCTGCCGAAAAGAAGGACAAGCATGTCCCACGGCCACGTGCTGATGAGGATACACCATGTCCATGACCAGCACTGTTGCCTCTAGACACAGAGCCTGCTTGCACTCTTTTATTGCCTTGTGACTGTCTGCCTCTCCTTGTTTGCCTTCCAGACATACTAATGGCCTGCAGTGAGATGTAGCTGCATAAAGGTGGGATGTATATATATATATATATATATATATATATATTTATATATATATATATATATCTGTACTGATTATAATGCAGCTATCAGAATCAACTGCCTGCTGTGGTATTAGTATGGGAAAAGCAGCAATTGTCTTCAGTTAGTTTTAGGTGAAAATTGTGCAGAGGACACACAGTACACTAACTGAAAATACTTGCAGCTCTCTGCCTGTGGTTTTATTATGAGAACACCACTATTAGTCACTAACTGTATTCAGGTAAGCTTTAGGTGAACGCTTTGCAAAGCACACAGTACACTAAGTGAAACACTGACTGCAGCTAGCACAATCACCTGCCTGCCTGGCACAGTATAGAGAATAACAGGAACAGATCTAGCTAAACTGAATACAGTGTACAAATATATATACAACACCTAGGATGCATATATATCCTCTACACACTGTAACTGCAGCTAACTGACTCGCCTGCCTGCTCTATCTAATTCAATATAAATGACACTGTCTCTCTCTGTAATCTCTCTCTTTAAACAACTCCAACACACTACAGAAGGCCGCCAAGCCGGCGGCCTTATATAGTGTGGGGCGTGTACTAAACCCCCTGAGCCATAATTGGCCAAAGCCACCCTGGCTTTGGCCAATTACGGCTCTCTGTTCTGACGGCGCTGTGATTTGCCAAGCATGCGGGTCATAGTGCATGCTTGGCCAATCATCAGCCAGCAATGCACTGCGATGACGCAGTGAATTATGGGCCGTGACGCGCCACTCGAATTTGGCACGAACGGCCCATAATGTTCGCAATTCGGCGAACAGACGATGTTCGAGTCGAACATGGGTTTGACTCGAACACGTAGCTCATCCCTAATAAGCACATGGTAGAATGGTATTCTCAAACAAATCCATAATCGCCATTTTAGCTTCTATATTGTATAACCGCACTTTATATAATGTTTATACCTAGCCTAGCACTTCTACTATTATGTGTTTTTGCATATAACGCGGACTATAAATGTGTTTTACACTAAGATGTATGATCCTGTAAAGATCACATTATTTTCCTTATACAGAACCCTGGGGGACCCAACTACCCACCCCTGACCATTCCGAGTACTCCCCATTTATCACCACCCTCTGCACTCACCCTTGTAGCCAGTTTTTAATCCATGTACTCACCCTATGGTCCATGCCAACAGACCTTATTTTGTACGGTAAATGTTTATGGGGAACTGTGTCAAATGCTTTTGAAAAATCCAGATACACCACGTCTACGGGCCTTCCTTTATCTAGATGACAACTCACCTCCTCATAGCAGGTTAATAGATTGGTTTGGCAAGAGTGATTCTTCATGAATCCATGCTGATTACTGCTAATGATATAGTTCTGATTACTAAAATCTTGTATGAAGTCCCTTATCATCCCCTCCAAGAGCTTATATACTATTGATTTTAGACTAACTGGCCTCTAATTCCCAGGGATGTATTTTGGACAGTAATATACTGCAGTAAAAGTACACTAACGCATTTCAAAATACTAATACACTGCAATTTACTGCAGTAAACCTGCAATAGCGTCCTTCAGTATACTGCACTAAACGTGCACTAACACACTTTAATATACTGCAGTAAATGTGTACTAACACATGTCAATACACTGCAGTAAATGTGCACTAATGCACTTCAATAAACATGCACTAACGCACTTCAATATAATTCAGTAAACGTGTACTAATGCACTTCAATTTACTGCACAAAACATGCACTATCGCTCTTCAATATACTACCATAAAAATGCACTAATGCACTGCAAAATACAGTAGTAAATGTGCACTAGTGCCCTTCAATATACTGCAGTGAATTTGTCCTGACACAATAAACTGAAACTAACTGCACTATCCCTAGATTCACACTAAACTTTACACTGACAATAGAATCACTATAGCACACTAACTCGCTAGTAGCACTGAATATAGACCTGTTCTATCTCTCTCCACTCGAACATCACACTGCAAATGGATGCTCTGGAGTGGATCTATGAGCATTGAGCCATGATTGGGCATGGTCATCATTACTTTCTCCAATCATGGCTCTGACAGCGTTCTGTGCCATGATTGGACAAATCCATTATTGTTTTAGCCAATCAGGGCTTCCAATGCATTGTGTGGTGGCGCAGTAAATTGTGGGGCGTTCAGCAGGCCGAACACACAGTCAAATGTCCCAATAATTCGGGTGTTTGCCAAACGGGCGAACAGCCAATGTTCAGCCCAAACTCATGCTTGGCCCAAACTTATGCTTGGCCTGCACCATTCACCCAACACTAACTTTAAGGCTGGGTTCACACTATCTTTGCATACGGCTCACAGCAGGGGTCCGGTGTGTCCCCATTCACCATTTCAAGTCCAATTTCAGCCAGAACTTTTGGCTGAATTCGGACCTCAAATGGACCAAAATACGCACAGGGCTCCTGTGCAAATTTGCACCGGTGCCGCAGCTAAGATATGTGAACCGGCTCCATAGAGAGCCAGTCAAAATCTCCTGCTATTGTGAATGGGATGCGGGGTACCCGCATCCCATTCGCAATAGTGTAAATGTGTAAAGTGTAATAGTGTAAAGGTTGGGACCTTAGATAGGTTTATGCAGTTGTAGCGGGGTCTCTCTTAAGTCCCCAGGACTACGTTACCCAGAACCCCATTCAGCCCCAGGGCGGAAGTTCCGCCGCAAAGACTCATGGGAGGGCCTATTTAAGCGAGAGGCGAGGCGGAGCTCGCTCCCTTTTTGGACGCCGCAAGTCACTACCCTTTGGAATACAATTTGGTCATTTCTCCAAGTGCACCAACGAAAGCTGGCCGGTGAAGAAAACCTTACTTCCTTAGGGAAAGGGGACTATTTCATACACTGTCAGGCCTGACATAGGTGGGGGAAAGTTATAAAGTTGTGTTACTTTGCCATAGGGCGCGCACGTCATAATAGCTCCGCGTGGTGGATACTGCGCGGCGCCATATTATAGTGCTGCTTCTGATACGTTGATTAATGCCGGGCTCTGCAGGCCCATGTATGTGTTACATACCATGTTTTATGCCACCATTTTATAGTAAAGCTATTACTTATTTATACTCTTGCTTCAGAGTGTTGTCTGCCTATTTAGAAACTGTTGAGTATTATACAACTGAGAGTGATAAGAAGTTAACCCTAAACTAACTGTGCCAGAGTGGGTCGAGTCAGATTGCCGGGGGTTGGCGGTGCTGTATACAGGGCCCAAGAAAACAAACCAGCGGCTCTCTTAACTGGGGGTAGCGCTACACGTGGGGGCTCTCGAGTCCGGGATCCTGTTGCAGCAAATAGCAGCCAAGAGATACCAGCATGGACCCACTAGAAGTAGTAAAGTGGTGCGCAGCAGCAAAAACAGATCCGCATGAAGTAGTGATCATAGAACTTTCAGGGATCTGGCAAGAAGATGCAGTGAAACAGTTAGTGGTGTCACTGTCCCCGCAACAAAAAGCATACATAGTGGATGTCAGATCAGAACCTCCCATGACATATGTACTGGTGAAGTGGAAGGATGGAGTCCCAGAAGACTTCAAGAAGCCGAGCATAGAAACGGCGGATAAACAAATCTTTAAGTTAATACGCGCTCCACCCGACTTAAAAGATGTCAATTAAGAGATGAATCCTGGGTCGCCACAGGGCGCCCTCAGCACAGAATTATGCGCGGTCCTAGGGGAAATCATAGCGCGCTGCAAGAAAGATCCTGCGGATTACCAAATGTCAGGATACCGGAAACTTAGAATGTTTTCAGGAAGGAAGCCTGTACCTTCAGGAGAGGAAGGATTTGAGGAGTGGTTAGATGGCGCTACTCAGGCCTTAGAGGAGTGGAAAGTCCCAGACCACAGAAAGAAGCAGAGAATTGCTGAGAGCTTAAAGGGGCCTGCCCTAGAAGCCATACGCAACCTTAAGATGAGCAAGAAAGACTGTGTTGTGCAAGACTATCTAGACATTCTGCAGAATGTGTTTGGAGGAACAGAAAAGATCACTGAGCTTACCTACCAACTAGAGCACTGCTACCAGAAGGCAGGGGAGAAGCTATCAGAGTTTATGATGCGCCTAGACAAAATACTGCACAAGATGATCCTAAAGAAGGGTATTGACCCGAAGAAGGTGGATGAGGCCCGGGTCCAGCAGGTCATGAGAGGATCTCAACCCCTGGATCCCATCGCACTGGCGCTACGTACAAGACAGGACGGGAAGAGCCTGGAGTACCCTGACTTAATCCGAGTAGTCAGAGAAGAAGAAGCTATACTGGAGGAGAAGAAAAGGAGCCAACCAGTCGAACTGGTGCAGCCCCCTCCAGTGATGGTCAGGGCCGCCACGACCTTAGAAAGAGACGCAGAGGTGGATACCTTAAAGTCACAGATGTCCCAAGTGCTGGGAATGTTGACCTCCCTGATGGAAAAGGAGTCAAGGGTACCTGAGAGGAACAGCCCAAGGAAGGAGTTGTTTCCAAATACTTCAGCACCCGCATCCCTGGAAGATAGGGGGGATATGATCTGTTTCAACTGTGGAGGAGTTGGTCACGCGGCCAGAGTGTGTTCCAGTCCCAAAAAGAGGAAGATGAACAACCGCAAGCCGCCGGAAAACTTCAGTGAGCCCCGGGGAAGGAGTCAACCGGGTGCCCAACATCCTTACGGAGCTCCATACTGAATGAGAAGCACATGAAAGAAGGAAGCAGGACCCCGCAGGGGAAACCAAGGGTTCCTCAGAAGGAACGCACTCCAAAGAAACATAGTAATGTCCCTCAGCGGGTAGCTACACCCAGACAGAGGAGGGAAATCAGTGCATACCAGGCCCAGGAGAGACTTAGGCCCAAGGACAAACGGAAGAAGGAAAGTCAGAAAGGGAAATGCAAAGATCAGAAGAAGCAGACCCCTTCGAAGCAGTACCCAGAGAAGCTGGTGGGTCCCTCTCCAAAAGTATCCATTCAAGTGGACGGAGTCTACACAAGAGCCCTGTTGGATACCGGAGCACAGGTGACCCTGTTGTACCGAGACTTCTACGGCAGACACCTGAGTCACCTGCCCATCCAAAAGCTTGAAGACTTGGAGATATGGGGAATCGGAACGGAAAAGTTTCCTTATGATAGATATCTGCCCATTAAATTGACTTTTGACCCATCCATAGCTGGGAAGGGGGAAGTGTTCGACACCTTAGCTGTAGTGTGCCCCCGACCGCCTGGAGCTAACAGGAGTTCCTTGATAATAGGAACCAACACGGATCTGGTCCGAAGGCTTTTGGTTCCACTGACGAGAAGGAAGAACCCCACAGTCACTGAGATTCATCCAATGTTGAAGACTGCCTACCAACGGTTGATCCTAGAACAAAAGGCCCTGGAAGAGGGGGTAGGGAAGGTCTGGAGACTGGGAAGAAAAGGGATAGTACTGCAACCCGGTGAAGTAACCTGTTTGAAGGCCACAGTGAAACTCACTTGGGAGCAGCCGGGCCCCTTTGTGATGTTGGAACCCGATCCAAGGGAAGAACCCTCGGGCCTGGAAGTAGTCCCGGAAGTGGTCCCGGTGAGGGCCCTGAAGAAGGCCCATTGCAGGGTGCCAGTGAGTGTCAGAAATGCCACGGATGGTCCAATGGAAATCCCAGCCAGGCTGTTGCTGGGTCCAGTGAGCTCAGCCACACCAGTTGCCTCCTCAGATGTGGAGAAGACAGATGGAGAAGGTACTGTGTGGGAAAAGCTCTTTATGGAGAATCGAAACCTGCCCAGGGCTTGGAGAGAGAGAGCCCGGAACCAGTTGACTCGGTGGAAGAGGATCTTCTCCCATGATGAGTTTGATGTGGGGTGTGCTAGGAGTGCCACCCATCGAATCCGCCTCCAGGAAGACAAGCCCTTCAGGGAAAGGGTGAGGCGGGTTCCATTGGCAGACCTCGAAGATTTAAGGGAACAGCTTGCTGAGCTCAAGCGAACAGGTGTAATCCAAGAATCCAGAAGTCCGTATGCCTCCCCCATAGTGGTGGTACGAAAGAAGAACGGGTCGCTAAGGTTGTGTATCGACTATAGGACCCTCAACAGGAGAACCACTCCGGATCAGTATACCACCCCAAGGATAGAAGACGCCTTGCAGAGCTTATCTGGAGCCAAATGGTTTAGCGTTATGGACCTGAAGAGCGGGTATTATCAGATCCCGATGCACCCAGAGGACAAAGAGAAGACGGCTTTCATAACCCCAGTGGGGTTCTTTGAATTTAACCGGATGCCTCAAGGTCTGTCTGGAGCCCCAGCCACCTTCCAAAGACTTATGGAGAAGACTGTGGGAGACATGAACCTCATTGAGGTCCTTGTATACTTGGATGACATCATAGTCTTCGGAAGAACTTTGGAGGAACATGAAGAGAGGCTGGAGAAGGTCTTGAAGAGACTGAGTGAGGAAGGACTCAAGCTCTCCCCTGAAAAATGTCAATTTTACCAATCCTCAGTCAACTATCTGGGACACATAGTGTCTGAAAGTGTCTGAAGATGGGGTGTCTACGGACCCTTGAAAAACTGGAGGCTGTCACCTCCTGGCCAAGACCCACCACCGTAACAGAACTTAGGTCCTTCTTGGGGTTCTGTTCTTATTACAGAAGGTTCGTGGAGGGGTTTGCTCGAATAGCAAGACCCCTGAATGAGTTGCTGAAGACGGAGGGGGAAGAGGATGACTCGGGCCCCAGGAAGCCGGGAGAGTCAGTCAAGGACCAGTGGAACGAGAAATGTGAAGATGCCTTCCAGATGCTGAAAAAGAGCTTGACCACTGCTCCTGTCCTGGCCTATGCGGACCCGAAGAAGCCTTACGAACTCCATGTGGATGCCAGCCATGATGGTCTGGGAGGAGTGCTCTACCAGGAGCATGAAGGACAGCAGAGACCTGTTGCATATGTGAGCAGAAGCCTGACCCCCTCCGAAAAGAACTATCCCACCCATAAGCTGGAGTTCCTGGCCCTCAAGAGGGCCGTAGTCGACAGACTTAGAGATTACTTGTATGGGGCAGACTTCACGGTCAAGACGGATAACAATCCTCTCACCTATCTGTTCACCACAGCCAAGCTGGACGCCACCGGACACAGATGGTTGGCGGCACTGTCTGCTTTCAATTTCAGCCTGAAATATAGACCTGGGGTGGGAAACCGAGATGCGGATGCCCTGTCCAGAAGGTCTCATGTCCCTACCCCCAGTGTCGAAGACTGGACCCAAGTAGCACCTGACGGGGTACGGGCCCTCTGCCAAGGGGCTGAACTCCAAGCCAGGGGAGGCTCAAGAGCGGAAGAAATAGGGGCCACTATCGTAGGAGTCCCCAAGCAGTACTGCGAAGTAGCCCAACTGGGGGAAGACAACTTAGCCAGACTAACGAAGAAGGAGATGAGATCCGACCAACTGGAAGACCCTGTGGGGAGGTTGGTCCTAGAAGCATTGGAGAGTCAGGATCCAAACGTACTCCTACGTCATCCCTCAAAGGAAGCTCGCCTACTTAAGAAAGAGTGGGACAGGCTGCTGGTGCGTCAAGGAGTGGCCTACCGAAGGGGCCCCTCTGATGACCAAGAAGACAAGTGGCAGTTGTTCCTGCCGGAGAAACACAGAGAAACTGTCATGATTGCCCTACACGACAACCATGGACACCTAGGAGTGGAAAGGACTTTCCAACTTGTTAGAGACCGTTTCTATTGGCCTTGCATGAGGGCTGAAGTTGAGGAATACTGCCATTCCTGTGCACGGTGCATACAGAGAAAGACACTACCCCATCAAGCGGCCCCAATGGGCCATTTACAAAGTGAGGGTCCGCTTGACCTGGTATGTATTGATTTCCTCTGCCTCGAACCCGACCTGAGCGGACAAGGAAATGTTCTGGTGGTAACCGACCATTTCACCCGATATGCACAAGCCTTTCCTACCAAAGACCAGAAGGCCTCCACTGTGGCCAAAGCACTCGTGGAGAAATACTTTATCCATTACGGATTGCCAAAAAGGCTTCATTCAGACCAGGGACTTTGAGACTAAACTCATACGGAAGCTCCTGGATGCCTTGGGAATCAAGAAAACCAGGACTACCCCTTATCACCCACAAGGTGATGCTCAACCGGAGAGGTTCAACCGAACCCTGCTCAACATGCTGGGAACTTTAAGTAGTGAAAGGAAGCAACATTGGAGTAATCACATAGCGGCCCTTGTGCATGCTTACAACAGCACTGTCAGCGACGCTACAGGGTATTCCCCTTACAGACTCATGTTCGGGAGGGAAGCTAGATTGCCAGTGGATCTGGCCTTCGGCACTTCCATAGACCATTGTTCTGCTGCTTCCCACAAGGGATATGTGGATAGACTTAAGCCCCGTACACACGATCGGTTTAACTGATGAAAACCGTCCGATGGATGGTTTTCATCAGACCAACCGATCGTGTATGGTACCCATCGGTCTTTTTTCCATCGGATGGAAAAAATAGAACTTGTTTTAAATTTTTCCGATGGATAAAAAACCGATGGGAATTTCCGATCGTCTATGGGCAAGTCCATCGGTTTAAAAACCCACGCATGCTCAGACTGAATTAGTAGACGGGAGCGCTCGTTCTTCGTCATTCTGCAAGTTATTGCTTCGTTTAATGCAGCGCATGTTTTTTTGCTTTCGAACGGTCTTTAAAATGTCATTTTGGCAGCAGAACTTTCTCCTGAGTTCTGACAAATGTATGTCTTTCTTTTTTCTAGTGATCTTAGGAATAATTATTAAAATTCTGCAAGGCCGACCTCCCAAATTAAACCTTTATGTTTTTTGACTCTTAAAATTTGTTGTGCATTTTTTGGTGGGTCAATTTCTCAGAACAACATAATGTTCAATTTTAGAAAAATCATGGAGGTTGGTGTCCCTTGTTCTTAATTACACATTGTATTTATGCAATCTTATGCCCCATACACACGATCATTTTTAATGTCATTTTTAAAACTGACGTTTTTCTCGTCATTTTTTTTCTTGTTTCCTCTCAAGCCTGTCTTGCGTACACACCATCATTTTAAAAAATGTTCAAGAAAAGCGCAGTGACGTACACCACGTACGACGGCACTATAAAGGGGAAGTTCCGTTCGAATGGCGCCACCCTTCATGTTAGTAAAGTTTGTTGAGAGACGATTCGCTCTTTTCAGTCTAGTGCTTTTTCAGTCCGTTACAGCATGACGAATGTGCTATCTCCATTACGAACGCTAGTTTTACCAGAACGAGCGCTCCCATCTCATACTTGATTCTGAGCATGCGCATTTTTTTTCACGTCATTAAAGCATACACACTATCGTTTTTCACGTCGTTAAAAAAAACGACATGAAAAACGACGTGAAAAAAGAGAGCATGTCCGAAATTTTTAATGCCCGTTTTTCACGTCGTTAAAAATTCTCTGGAGCATACACACGATCATTTTTAATGGCCATTTTTTTTTAATGGCATTTTTAACGGCATGAAAAATGATCGTGTGTATGGGGCATAACTGCTACTTCTCAAAAAAACAGATCAGGCATGTAGGTTGGCTGTAATCAAATTTCCCTTTATTTTGGAAAAATCTAATCAAAAACCGAAGGGCAACTATTCCCAAATTAGCAGAGAATATAAAGTCATTAGATCCCAAATGCAGACCTGACTATGATCAATAATAAAATCAACAACAGCATGAAATCAGGAGCAGCAGCCAAATACATACATCATCCCAAGCTGTGGTACTCCATCAACCTTCAATTTCTGGATGAGCAGCTCGAGGCCAGGGAATCACCTCCTGCTCTTCCTTGTAGCCTTCCTTCCACGCCTCTCTGCAGCGTTCTCTCCACGGCCCCGTCCACGCACCCTTGCAGGCTGGGCCACTGTGGGTGGTGATGTGGCAGGAGGAGGAGGAGAAGGAGGAGAGGGATTGGGCTGATGTGAGATATGGGTGTCCTCAGTCAGCAGCCCCCTCGCCCCCATGTGTACGGCCATATAGATGAGATGCTCACAGAGGGCCCGTTGTCCCGCCTCCATTCTGAGCAGCTTATCCGCCAGATAGGTGCTAAACCCCTCCGTAGGGTTGAGGGGGGGCCCTCATAATGGCAGCAGCCTCCTGAATCATCTTTAGTGACTCCTCCTCCACTTGTGTCATCCGCCGTTGTTTTGGCGGTCTGACGTGGAGGGGAGCCACTTGGGAGACGGTGCTGCCACTAGGCCTGGGGACCTGCTGAGTCCCACTTGGCCCTGCCTCCTCCTGCCTGTCACACTCCTGACCCTCTTCCTCCTGGCTTGCCTCATCCTGTTTATAAAATAAAAAGTAGATTTCTATTATTTGAGGAATCAATCACACACAATTTTGATCTCATTACTGGTTTATTTTGGAGGGGGGGGGGTGGGATCATTTATGGCTAAGCCAAACAGTTCAACTCCATATTACTTAGTGGACAATAATTAGCATCAAAAATACTATACCGGGCTGAAGATGTGAAGATCTGGCTCTTCTAGCTCGGGAGGCTCCTCCTCCGCCTCTGCAGGGGTGGAGGGAAGGGTGGAGGAACGCTGGAGGGAAGGGTGGAAGGAAGGGTTGAGGGAAGGCTGGAAATAGATTCCCTGGCCTCGATCTGGTCATCCAGGAATTGAAGATGTCTGTAGTACCACAGCTTGGGCTTTACTACATTGTCGGCTGCTGCTCCTGATCTCTTGGACTGGCGCACTTCCTTGAATTTTATTTTATAAGAATTGCGCAGGTTGTTGATTTTATTATTGATCATAGTGTAGTCTGCATCTGGGATCCATGGCTTCATATCCTCGGCTAATTTGGTAATAGTTGCCCGTCGTACATCACTTTTGTGATACGCAGAGTGTTTGAGCTCCCAAAGGTTGCGCTGTTCCTTATACTTTTCAATAAAAACAAGCATCACCTCCGGCTCTCTTAGTTTATGCATCTATTAGGATCAGCAAGTACAAAAAAAAGGATCAGAATTGATTCTCCTCAACTTATCACAATATTGCCCTTTACAATCATGACCCATTAATATGCCACTGCAGGCACGAGTTCCCTTCTTACCTTTGTTCACTTCGTGGGTTCACTTCCGGTCGTCCTTACTCCACGCATCCCTAATAACTTCTTTCCCCTTTTTATACCCTGCGCATGCGTGTAACTCCGCCCTCGTCGCCCGCCCATGACGGACTTTTTCTGCATTTCCCCGCCCCTTAACGATCGGCGCACAGTGTGTGACGGCGACATGTCGCAGACACAGGTGGCTTCTTTCCTTGAAATTACCGACGAGGAAAGCCCGGAGGCGGAAACGTCCCGATCCTGTAAAATAAGATACAAGGCGACTAATATGTCTTTTTCTGAGATGGCGGAGATGGTGGACATTCTGCGGAGGAAGGATTACGACGGCAAGCATGGCCCATACGACACCCCTAATCTCCGGAAGTCACAAATTATGGATAAAGTGGCGAAGACTCTCTATAAAAAATATGGGGTCAGGAGATCCAAGGAACAACTCCGTAAAAGGTGGTCAGACCTGAAGCTCAGGGAGCCGGAGCAGTATAGGAAGCTTATAAAAAGCATAGAAAAAAGTAAGTATATTTTACTGTGTTCTTTCACATTGTAATTAGTGTTGAGCGAACCCGAACTGTAAAGTTCGGGTCCGTACCGAACTTTAGCTTTTTCCCGAACCTGAACCCGGACTTTGCCCAAAAGTCCGGGTTCGGGTTCGGTAATCTAATAACGCATTTAGAAATGCTTCAGGGGCCAGCCAATCACCTTTTGATTAGCTTGTGTGCCCTTAGAAGCCATCATAGCCATGCCTACTAATGGCATGGCTGTGATTGGTCAGTGCAACATGTGACCCAGCTTCTATATAAGCTAGAGGCACACAGCACACATGACACTCTGCTTCAGAATAGATAGGGAGAGGATCTAGTCTGCTGCTGCTGCTTTTAGGGAGAGATAGAAAGATAGAAGAGGTAGTCCTGATTCTACAATCTGAGGGAAAAGATAGAGAGATAGTGTAGTGTAGGGCCAGGTTCCTGTTGGTGCTTTCAGGGAGAGAGAATATTATATAGGAGTCCAGATTCAGAGATTAAAATCAGCGATCTGCATAGGTCTACCTATTTGTGTTGCAGTGCAGTCTTTTTACACTGCCATGAGCCCAGTGTCAGAGAAAATCTAACTTTTAGGGGAAAAAAAAGGCACTTTATTGTTCTCTTTTCCAAAAGACCCATAGGGCAAAAAAAATTATAAAAAAAAAGCATTTTAATCCCAAACATTTCCTATCAGGAGAGGAACTAGACAGGGCTGCCCGTTGTCGCCACTATTATTCGCCCTGGCGATTGAACCACTAGCGCTCAAAATTCGCGCCTGCAGAGATATACAGGGCATTTATTGCGGAGACTATGAACACAAATGTTTACTCTTTGCGGACGACTTGTTGCTGACCTTGACCTCACCGATCACATCCCTACCTAATTTATATGCTATTTTGCAGCCTTTTTCCAACATTTCCGGGTTGGCAATTAATCATAGTAAGTCAAGAGCACTGAACTTATCTTTGCTAAGCTCCACTCAGGCTACGCTTGAAAAATCATTTCAATTCCGATGGGAATCCACAGCTCTCCCTTATTTAGGCATACAGCTGACCTCATCTATTGGTGAGTTGTACAAAGAGAATTATCCAGCCCTTTTCAAACGGCTAACAGCTGACATGGCTAAGTGGCAGGTTCACCCGCCATCATGGTTTGGCAGACTTCACTCAATTAAAATGAATGTTCTACCTCGATTATTGTATTTCTTCCGTACCTTGCCAGTTTCATTGGCCCGTGATGACCTTAAACGATTCCAGAATAAAGTAATACAGTTTATTTGGGGTGATAAGAGACCCAGGGTGAATAGGAGCACTCTATACACGTTGAAGCGGAGAGGAGGACTTGGTCTTCCAGACTTACTAAAATATTTTTATGCTGCCCAGATAGCACAACTTACAAGGTTTCACTCCCAACAGGCACAGGCCATTTGGATGGCTATGGAATCTTATTCCTGCCGTCCCAAACCTATTTCTTATATTTTATGGCTCCCTATCAAGGAGCGACCTCCTATACTTTGCCCTACTTTATCCATGTCACTGGAACTATGGGACAGACTCTCCAGATCTCACAAATTCAAATCTCCTCATTCTCCACTGACACCTCTGCTTCAAAATAAAGCATTCACCCCGGGTCTCACCCCACTAGCGTTCGAATGGTGGACTAATAAGGGTTTTAAGTGTATTGCTGACTTGTGTGATCATAGAGGTATGCTGACCGAACGGACTATGGCTGACAGGCATCAAATGCCTCCAGCGGAGGGTTATAGGTTCGCCCAAATCTCACATTATGTACAAACCCTGGCTCGCAAGAGCGACCTAGCAACCCAAACTCCCATGGAACATCTATGCAAAAATTATGATAAAATTAAAGGACATTTATCTGCTATATATTCGATATTGCTGAGTGCATCGACAAAGCTGAATTATATGGTCCAATGGGAGACCGACTTGCAGGAAACCCTGGATCTGGACGAATGGCATAGGATAGCCGAGACAGCATCTCGTTCGCTCGTCAATACTTCGATAATTGAGGCCAATTATAAGGTTCTGCTGAGGTGGTATATGGTGCCGGTCAGACTGGCAACTTTTGTTTCAGGAGCTACCCCGTTGTGCTTTAGAGGATGTGGCCAGGTGGGCACCACCTATCATATTTGGTGGACATGCCCAAAGGTCCGGAGGTTTTGGATCAGGGTGTATAATTTAGTTTACTCCCTTACCCAACTAAACCTAACTAAATCAGCTAAGCAAGCACTACTGGGGGGAGGAGATGTGGAAGCCTCCAAGTCCTGCAAGAGGCTCTTGACATTTATATTTATCTCAGCCAAAATCACCATTGCTAGGAACTGGAAATCGGCAGCTCTACCATTCGATCAGCTTAAAGGCAAGTTGTCTTGGTTGATGCTAAACGAACGCTTGACCGCTCTGGCCCAAGATAAAATGAAACTGTTTCATAAAGTGTGGGACCCATGGCTTCGTTACCTAACTAATGACCCGGGGATGTTTACAGCATAGCCTAAGGGGTTAGGTTGGGATGTCTGGGTGCTGAATCGGGGCTCCTCCCCCCCCTCCCTCCCCCCATTCCCCCTCCTCAACTGTCCTTTCCTTACTCTGTTTCCTCCCTTCTATTCTCTGTCACTGTCCTCTTTCCTCTCTTTTGAAATTTATTTATTGTTTATTTTTGGAGTCAGATCCAGACCTTAGAGGTTTGTGCTGCTCCCTGTTTTCTCAGCTCCTACGGGACCATTGTCAGTCTGATCGGACCTCTGGGCTGCCCACACAGCCGGCTGAGTTGCGCCCCCCCCGATAGATGGATGGGGGGGCGGCTCATCTGGGTGGACGGTTCAGATATGATCTGCGATGCTAATAGGGGTTAACGGCTCTACGGAGCTTCGGACTTATGTGAGCTATTAAGTAGTGATAATCGTTATTTCTACTTATTTATTTATTTTTTATTTTTTTATTTTTTTTGTTTACTACTCCAAGGACCCCTACACTTAGTGATCTTCATTGTGTTACCCCAAATGTTGATTGTGACTGTACAATGTTATGTTGCGACTTTTATACATTTTGTATGACAAAACTTGAATAAAAATATTGAAACATAAAAAAAAGCATTTTATTTTGCTCGTGCAAAAAAAGACCCGTTTAGGGCAAAAAAAAAAAAAATTGGCACTTTAATGTACGCTTGCAAAAAACGCAGTTTAGGGGCACAAAAAAAAGTTTGCAGTGTGTAATACATATTTTGAGGTGTGTGAAATAATCAATTTCTATATAGTTTTCTCCTACTGTGCTATACTAAAAAAACAAAAAATTTTTTGAATAGCATTTTCTGCAGTTCTGTAGCTGTGCGATTCAGCGGTTACGTACTGTGGGTGTGTTCTGCTCTTCCAAAAAACGCCGTTTAGTGGCACCAAAAAAAGTTTGCAGTGTGTTATACATATTTTGAGGTGTTTGAAATAAACAATTTCTTTATAGTTTTCTCCTACGTTGCTATACTAAAAAAACAACATTTTTTTTGAATAGCATTTTCTGCAGTTCTGTAGCTGTGCGATTCAGCGGTTACGTACTGTGGGTGTTTTCTGCGCTTCCAAAAACACCCATTTAGGGCAAGATCCTAAATTTAGAAAATATGAGGAGAAGGTCAAAGGGACGTGGTGGCCCCGGTCGTGGTGCTGCTGGTGGAGCTCCTGTTGCAGGAAGAGGACGTGGTGGATCTGTGCCAGCTACACGCACAAGTGAAACACCTTCCTCAGGTGCGAGTAGGCGACCGAGCCTGCAGCGGTATTTTGTCGCGCCTAAAGAGGCTGTACGAATGTTGAGGCCAGGACAAGTACAGGCGATAGTAGATTGGGTTGCTGACAGTGCCTCGGGTTCCTTCACATTGTCTCCCACCCACTCTTCTGATGAAAGAACAGAGTTGGCACCTGAAACCCATGTCCATCAGTCTTTCACCTCACCCCCTTGCAAATCAGCCAAGCAGTCTGAGCCCCAAATCATGCAGCAGTCTCTTCTGCTTTTCGATGACTCTGTTAGCAGGGTTTCCCAGGGCCATCCACCTAGCCCTGCCCCAGAAGTGGAAGAGATTGAGTGCACTGATGCCCAACCACTTATGTTTCATGATGAGTACATGGGAGGACCATCGCAGTACGTCTCGGATGATGACGAAACACAGGTGCCAACTGCTGCTGCTTTCGCAATTGTGCAGACAGACAAGGAGGGCAGGGGTGAAGACTGGGTGGAAGATGATGTGGAGGACGATGAGGTCCTCGACCCCACATGGAATCAACGTTATGCAGGTGACCAGTGTAGTTTGGAGGAAGAGGCGGTGGTCGCACAGAGCCACCAGCACAGCAGAAGAGGGAGCAGGGTGCAAAAGCGGAGCGTCTGTCAGCTAGACAGTATGTCTGCTACTGCCCAACGCAGCAAGGGACCGAGCACACCAAAGCCAGGTCCAAGGAGTTCCCTAGCGTGGCAGTTCTTCACACAATGTGCTGATGACAAGACACGAGTGGTTTGCAAGCTGTGCAATCAGAGCCTGAAGCGAGGCATAAACGTTCTCAACCTGAGCACAACCTGCATGACCAGGCATCTAAGTGCAAAGCACGAGCTGCAGTGGAGTAGACACCTCAAAAACCAAGAAAGGTCTCTGGCTCCTCCTGCTTCCTCTTCTGCTGCAGTCTCGGCCTCTTCATCCACCTCTGTAGTGACAGTGGCACCTGCCACCCCGCAAACAGAGGATCTGCCAGCAACACTACCACCTGGGTCACCAACCATCTCCACAATGTCCCATGGAAGCGTTCAGCTCTCTATCTCCCAAACATTGGAGCGGAAGAGGAAGTACCCCCCTAGCCACCCGCGATCCCTGGCCCTGAATGCCAGCATTTCAAAACTCCTGGCCTTTGAAATGCTGTCATTCCGTCTGGTGGAGACGCAGAGTTTTAAAAGCCTGATGGCATTGGCTGTCCCACAGTACGTCGTGCCCAGCCGCCACAATTTTTCCAGGTGAGCCATCCCTTCCCTGCACAACCAAGTGGGGGACAAAATCAGGTGTGCACTGTGCAACGCCATCTGTGGCAAGGTCCACCTAACTACGGATGCGTGGACCAGTAAGCACGGTCAGGGACGTTATATCTCCCTAACAGCACACTGGGTAAATGCAGTGGCGGCTGGGCCTGAGGCAGATAGCAGTTTGGCGCATGTCCTTCCACCACCGAGGATTGCAGGGCGCTTCAGTTTGCCTCCTGTTGCTAACTCCTCCTACTCCGCTTCCTCATCCTCTACTGCCTCCTCATCCGGTCAGCGTAACACCTTCACCACCAACTTCAGCACAGCCAGGGGTAAACGACAGCAGGCAGTTTTAAAACTTTCCTGTTTGGGGGAAAAACCCCACACCGCGCAGGAGTTGTGGAGGGACATGGAACAACAGACCAATGAGTGGTTGCTGTCAGTGAGCCTCAAGCCCGGCCTGGTGGTGTGCGATAATGGGCGAAATCTCGTAGCAGCTCTGGGCCTAGCCGGTTTGACGCACATCCCTTGCCTTGTGCATGTGCTGAACTTGGTGGTCCAGAGGTTCCTTAAAAATTACCCCAATATGCCAGAGCTGCTGCAGAAAGTGCGGGCTGTGTGTGCGCACTTTCGGCGATCTCACCCTGCTGCTGCTCGCCTGTCAGCGCTGCAGCGTAACTTCGGCCTTCCCGCTCACCGCCTCATATGTGACGTGCCCACAAGGTGGAACTCCACCTTGCACATGCTGGCCAGACTGTGCGAGCAGCAGCAGGCGATAGTGGAGTTTCAGCTGCAGCAATCACGCGTGAGTCGCTCTGCGGAACAGCACCACTTCACCACCAATAACTGGGCCTCCATGCGAGACCTGTGTGCCTTGTTGCGCTGTTTCGAGTACTCCACCAACATGTCCAGTGCCAATGACGCCGTTCTTAGCGTTACTATCCCAGTTCTATGCCTCCTTGAAAAAACGCTTCGGGCGATGATGGAAGAGGATGTGGCACAGGAGGATGAGGAGGAGGAAGCGGGATCATTTCAAAGGCTTTCAGGGCAGTCTTTCACAAGTGGCTACTGCACCAACAAATGCCAGGTACACAATTGTCCGGCGGAAAGGGAACAGTTCTGGAGGATGACGAGGTGGAGGAGGAGATGGAGGAGGAGGAGGAGGAGGAGGCATTTTCACAGCAGGGTGGCACCCAGACCAGCTCGTGGCCATCACTGGTGCGTGGCTGGGGGGATACAGAGGACACAGACGATACACCTCCCACAGAGGACAGCTTTTCTTTGCCTCTGGGCAGCCTGGCACACATGAGCGATTACATGCTGCAGTGTTTCCGCAATGACCGCCGAGTTGCCCACATTTTAACTGGTGCTGATTACTGGGTGGCCACCCTGCTGGATCCCCGTTACAAGGACAACGTACCGTCCTTAATTCCCTCACTGGAGCGGGATCGTAAGATGCGCGAGTACAAGCGCACGCTGGTAGACGCGCTGCTGGTGGCATTCCCACCTGACAGCGGGCGTACGGTGGAAGCACAAGGCGAAGGCAGAGGAGGAGGAAGAGGTCGCCAACGCAGCCGGGGCACCGGCAGCACCTCAGAAGGCAGGGTTAGCATGGCTGAAATGTGGAAAAGCTTTGTCAGCACGCCACAACAACCAGCACCACCAGCTGAGATGGAACGTCTTAGCAGGAGGCAGCATTTCACCAACATGGTTGAGCAGTATGTGTCCACAGGCCTACACGTACTGGATGACGGGTCTGCCCCCTTTAACTTCTGGGTCTCCAAATTGGGCACATGGCCTGAGCTTGCCCTTTATGCCTTGGAGGTGCTGGCCTGCCCTGCAGCCAGTGTATTATCTGAACGTGTATTTAGCACGGCAGGGGGCGTTATCACAGACAAGTGCAGCCGCCTGTCCAGAGCCAATGTGGACAAGCTCACGTTCATTAAAATGAACCAGGCATGGATCCCACAGGACTTGTCCGTACCTTGTGCAGAATAGACATGTATACCGGTGTTGTGACAAAAACTGTCCGGCCATCGGATTGTGTCCGGCCCATACTGCGAAGGCGCAGCGCTTGCGCAGTACAGAGGACAAGGAGATTCACAAAATCTCCGAAGATGAACGGCGCCTGCGCTGTGAGTGCAGGTTCAAGCCCCACCATCCAAGTGGACATACGGTAGCACATAATAACAGGGCCCCTCACGGGCTTGGTTCGATCGCCATGCTTCGGGCACGGCCTCACTTGGCTCGTCTTGAACCACGGATGGTGTGGCCTTCACCTGAACTCACCACGCAGGCGCCGTTCGTCTTGGGAGATTTTCGAAATCCCCTTGTCCTACATACTGAGCAAGCGCAGTACAGGGTGGACACTATTTGACGGGGGACAGAATTCGACACATCACCGGCATTACACAGCCATTGTTGTATTTTTGAATCAGTGTTGGCTACCTCGTCCTCCTCCACCGCCGCTTCCACCTACACAGCCACATCCACCGCCACTTCAACCTCCTACTCCATATGGACCTCGTCCTCCTAGGTCAAGATTATTATTTTTTTATTTTTATTTTTTTATGTTATTTTAAGTTATTTCCCTATCCACATTTGTTTGCAGAGCACTTGCCATGCTCTTAACAACATTTTGCTGCCATTTGCAGCCCTCTAGCCCTTTCCATTACCTTTTTAGAGCCTTTTTAGTCCTTAGAAGTCCGGGTCCCCATTGACTTCAATGGGGTTCGGGTTCGGGTCTGGGTTCGGGTTAAAGTTCGGTCCCGAACCCGAACTTTTTTCCGAAGTTCGGCCGAACCCGTCGAACCCGAACATCCAGGTGTCCGCTCAACTCTAATTGTAATATGTATTCTTCCATGTTTTGCACCATGTGCTTGTCTTGACTGGGTTCACATTTTGAAATCTCATCTTTTATGTTAAGTGGAGAGTCCACTTATTTGGCCAATGTTTTGACCAATAACTTGCTGCTCTTCCCCCAAACATGTTTGGCACATATCCACGTAAACTACATGTGGGCATGCCTCATTTTACTTCAACAATGTTTATCTACACATTGTTGGCTAGATGATGTGTTGTAAGGAAATTTTGAATGTGACTGAAAGAAGAAACTGTATTCTGGGTAAAGGAGATGACACTCCAGCAGTTGTGTACTCTTTTTTGTTCTTCAGCAAGATACTATACTCTGGGACACATGACCAAATTTCTTAACGGTGTCACACACAGGTGCTCCAGTGGATACCTTGGTGGTTATCCTAGTGTATTTGTGAATGTCCTCAAAAATAACATGTTGCTTTGTTGAGTTTGCAAAATCACATATGTTCATGTTGGAACTCAGGGCCAAATATCAATTGTACCCCACTTCAAAACATTGAGGATCCCTTTTCAGGCCTAAAAAAAGTCTGTGTGCTAAAGTATACATTTTGTTGTAAATTCCCATAGGGGAGAGGAGAGTGGGAGGACACCATGCTCATGAGACGAGTAACCCAACACCACAGAAAATCCCTGAAGCTCCCAAAGCAGACCAAGATCAGCAGGTTCAGGAAGCGGAGGTGGAGGAAGCGGAGGTGGAGGAAGGGGAGGTGGAGGAAGGGGAGATGGAGCAAGGAGAGGTGGAGCTTATCAGCACAACAGGTCAGTGTCTGTCACCACAACTTCAAGGTAAATACAGATGTAGGACTGCCTAGTGTAAAACCTTTTTTTTTGTTTTAGGGACTGAACGTGGGGGTGTGTCAGGAAGTCCAAATCCGCCATTCTCGAGTGCCAGCGCCAAAATAATCATTCAGGAAATCATGGAATGCAGTAGCGAAATGGACATTATGAGAAAGAGAATGATTGTGATTGAGCAAAAATATAAAAACATGATAGATATTTTGGGGAGAATAGTGTGAACCCCCCCCCTTTTTGTGTTTTTTGTTCTGCGTCTGACATTATCTCAGGGATTTCCAACATCCCAAATGTGAAGATGCACACACTGAAGACTCAACATGTGCTATCTGCCGTCACAGGATATCTATGTCCCTGTTTTGGGGGTGCAACCTCTTCCTCCCTCCTCAAGTAGGGGAGAGGAAGGGTTTACATCCCCAAAGCACGACCATTGATCCCCCATGATGGCAGATAGCACATGTTTACCCTAGCCATGGGATCTTGTTGAAGATACCCATTTGAGCCCCCAAAAAAAGTGTGTTTGTTAACATTTGGGATGGATCAGGGGTACCATCACCCCATCTCCAGTTGTTATTTTTCACAGTGTTATTTTATTACTTTTTCAAACTAAAAAAAATGGCTTACGACCCATGCATGTTTCTGCCAAAAAAGCCGCACATAAAAAAAAAGGCTAGTATTTCTAAAAACCAAAACAAAATGCGGTGCAAACAATAAAAACATTTGGGAAGTCTAAAAAAGGTGTGCCTTGTTCTTTCTATGCTCAAGAGCAGTTCTGAAGATGCAAAAACTGTGTTTTTCGCTCTGTGTTTTGAGGCTATTTACTAAGGACAATTACACTTGGCACTACTAGAACCTGGGAGACACATAAACCCAAAATACAAGAATGACAACACAAGTTTGTATGAATTCTAATTTGTTTTTTATTTTAAAAAGGTTTAAGAATTGGTCAGATGTGGTCTAGCATTGCGATGGCCCCCCTACCCGTGAAGTACTCTACGTATTTCTGGCGTACTTCACGGGGCACTTTGGGGGGCCAAGCCAGTACGAGCAGTGCTGAGGCCGGTCAGATTAATCAGTTCAGATGGACCGGCCTCAGGCCCAAACGATGAAACATAATTGTTTGCAAATTTGCGTAGAAAATTGTGCAATATGCAGCAGCAGTAGACAATGTGGTTCAGTTTATAATCCGCCAAATGTATCGCTGTCTGGAACAGGCGGAACCGGCTGGCCATTATCCCGAAGGCATTCTCCACAACTCTCCGGGCTCTGGCCAGCCGGTAATTAAAAACCCTCCTCTCCGGGGTTAGGGTGCGTTGGGGAAACGGCCACATCAGGTGTGGTCCTAGTCCAAAAGCCTCATCCGCAATGAAAACGAACGGGAGCCCTTCAACGTTCTCTGCATCTGGAGGCAGTGCAAGACCCCCAGCCTGCAGACGGTGAGTGAACTCCGTCTCCGCGAATGATCCGCCATCGGACATCCGGCCGTTCTTCCCCACGTCCACATACAGGAACTCGTACCGTGCCGACACCACCGCCATTAACACTATGCTATTAAAACCTTTATAGTTGAAATAGTATGACCCCGAACGGGGTGGCGGCACTATGTGGACGTGCTTCCCATCAATTGCCCCTCCACAGTTGGGAAAATCCCACCGCTGGGCAAATTGGGAGGCCACAGTCAGCCATTCCTGTGGTGTGCTAGGGAACTGTGGAGTCAAACAAAAAGAAGACATTAGTACGGTTTATGGTTACAGTGCAAGCAGATGACACACCAAAAAACATTGTTGAGTAACATTATTATTTAACCACTTGACCACTGGGCACTTAAACCCCCTTAATAACCAGACCAATTTTCAGCTTTCGGTGCTCTCACATTTTGAATGACAATTACTCAGTCATACAACACTGTACCCATATGAAATTTTTGTCCTTTTTTTCACACAAATAGAGCTTTCTTTTGGTGGTATTTAATCACTGTTGGGTTTTTTATTTTTTGCGCTATAAGAGAAATAAGACTGAAAATTTTGTAAAAAAATGATTTTTTTTTCGTTTCTGTTATAAAATTTTGCAAATTACAATTTTTTCTTCATAAATTTTGGCCAAAATTTATACTGCTACATATCTTTGGTAAAAATAAGTACAAATTGGTGGATATTATTTGGTCTTTGTGAAAGTTATAGAGTCCACAAGCTATGGTGCCAATATCTGAAAATTGATCACACCTGAAGTACTGACGGCCTATCTCAATTCTTGAGACCCTAACATGCCAGAAAAGTACAAATACCCCCCAAATGACCCCTTTTTGGAAAGAAGACATTCCAAGGTATTCAGAAAGAGGCATTGTGAGTTTTTTGAAGTTGTCATTTTTTCCCACAATTCTTTGCAAAATCAAGATTTTTTTTTTCTCTTTTTTTTTTTTCACAAAATTGTCATATTAGCAGGTTATTTCTCACACACAGCATATGCATTCCACAAATTACACCCCAAAACACATTCTGCTATTACTCCCGAGTATGGCGATACCACATGTGTGAGACTTTTACACAGCGTGGCCACATAGAGAGGCCCAACATGCAGGGAGCACCTTCAGGCGTTCTGGAGCACCCAGGCCAATTCTGACATTTCTCTCCTACATGTAAAAATCATCATTTGTTTGCTAGAAAATTACATAGAACCCCAAAACATTATATATGTTTTTTTAGCAAAGACCTTAGAGAATATAATGGTGGTTGTTGCAACTTTTTATCTCGCACGATATTTGCGCAGCAATTTTTTTAACGCGTTTTTTACGGAAAAAAAATGTTTTGTGCTTAAAAAAAAAAAAACAGTAAAGTTAGCCCAATGTTTTTGCATAATGTGAAAGATGAAGTTACGCCGAGTAAATAGATACCTAACATGTCGCCCTTAAAAATTGCACACACTCGTGGAATGGCGCCAAACTTCGCTACTTAAAAAATCCCCATAGGCGACGCTTTAAATATTTTTACTGGTTACATGTTTTGAGTTACAGAGGAGGTCTAGGGCCAAAATGATTGCTCTCGCTCTAACGTTCGCAGAGATACCTCACATGTGTGGTTTGAAAACCGTTTTCATATGTGGGCGGGACTTACGTATGCGTTCGCTTCTGTATGCGAGCTCACGGGGACAGGGGCGCTTTAAAAAAAAAAAAAAAAATTATTCTTCATTTTACTTTATTTATTTTAGTTTGACATGTTTTTCCGCCCTAAACATTTTTTTGATCACTTTTATACCTATTACAAGGAACGTAAACATCCCTTGTAATAGGAATATGGCATGACAGGTCCTCTTTACAGTGAGATATGGGGGGGGGGGGGGTGTCAATAAGACCCCACATCTCACCTCTAGGCTGGGAAGCCTGAAAAAAATACAAAAAAAAAAACAACAATCCTGGCTTTGATCGTAGCGGTGAGTCGGTAGAAGCACCGGAGGGCGGCGGGGGGGGGGACATCCCCTCTCGCCTCCCGTAAGAATGATCAAGCGGCGGAACAGCCGCTATGATTGTTCTTATGGTGTAGGGAATCGCCGGCTGAAAAAGCTAATATCTGAATGATGCCTGTAGCTGCTCCCATCATTCAGATATCCCCGCACAAAGTCAAGGACGTCATATGACGGCCGGAGGGCGGGAAGTGGTTATTGCAGAGTATTGCCGGGCATTGCGGAGTATTGCCGGGCATTGCGGAGTATTGCCGGGCATTGCGGAGTATTGCGGACTATGGCAGGGTATTGCGGACTATGGCAGGGTATTGCGGTGTATGGCAGGGTATTGCGGTGTATGGCAGGGTATTGCGGTGTATGGCAGGGTATTGCACAGGGTATTGTGGAGGGTATTGCACAGTATTGTGGAGGGTATTGCAGAGTATTGTGGAGGGTATTGCAGAGTATTGTGGAGGGTATTGCAGAGTATTGTGCAGGGTATTGCAGAGTATTGTGCAGGGTATTGCAGAGTATTGTGCAGGGTATTGCGCAGGGTATTGCAGAGTATTTTGCAGGGTATTGCAGAGTATTGTGCAGGGTATTGCAGAGTATTGCACCAGGGTATTGCAGAGTATTGCACCAGGGTATTGCAGAGTATTTCGCAGGGTATTGCAGAGTATTTCGCAGGGTATTGCAGAGTATTTCGCAGGGTATTGCAGAGTATTTCGCCAGGGTATTGCAGAGTATTTCGCCAGGGTATTGCAGAGTATTGCACCAGGGTATTGCAGAGTATTGCACCAGGGTATTGCAGAGTATTGCACCAGGGTATTGCAGAGTATTGCACCAGGGTATTGCAGAGTATTGGCAGGGTGTATTGCAGAGTATTGGCAGGGTATAGCACAGGGATGGCTGAGCAGGGATGGATGGATGGCTGGATCTGTGACTGCAATTGTCACAGATCCAGCCCACAGTGCTGCTGCTGCCATCCGCTCCCTCCCCCTCCCCTCTCACACTGTACCGATCGGTACAGAGAGGGGAGAGAGGAACCGGCGTCATCAAATGACGCCGGTCTGTTTACAAGTGATTGCTCCGTCATTTGACGGAGCGATCACGTGGTAAACGGCCGCTATCAGCGGCGATTTACCGCGATTCGTGATCCGCCGGGTCCTCTGGACCCGGCGGTCACTGAGTTTCCCGTGTGCGCGCCCCAGGGGGCGCGCGGGAGCGCGATTCTGGGAGGACGTTATATAACGTCCTCCCAGAGTTAAGCAACCACCTTGTCGACGTTATTTGTCGGCAGGTGGTTGTTAAGTGGTTAAGGGAGTTTTTCCGAACAATAAACAAAGGCCCACTTAGCAGATGCCTCACCCCCGCTGAGTGGACATTCTAAAATAATCTAAGGGGGGGGGCTAAGGTGATTGTGGGGGATCCCAAAAAAGGATCTACCACTTTGCTGAGCTTGATTGAGAACTACTAATTTTTTAACATCTTTAGGGGGGGAGGGAAGGTTGTCAAACTACGAGGGCAATGACCCCCCAAAAATGAAAAGGAAATTAGAAGGCTAGCTGGGTTTGCGCCCACGATAGCATGCTGGAGAGGTTAGTGGAGGGAAATAGGCATGTAGGGCCCAAAAAGGGATTTACAGGTAAAAAAAGGCATGTGGAAAATGGGGGCATTACCAGGATATTACAAACAGGCATATTTGTGTTAGGAGGAAAAAAAAAAAAAAAAGAGAGAATAAAAAAAGATAATGTGAGGTTAAAGGAGCATAATTACCTTCATATAGTCCTTCTGCAGGACCTGAATGATGGCCGAACACGTCTCAGGGATAATGATCCCGAGAGCCTGGGGGGAGATGCCTGTTGAGAACTTGAGGTCCTGCAAGCTTCTCCCAGTCGCCAGGTATCTCAACGTGGCAATAAGCCTCTGCTCGGCAGTGATGGCCTGGCGCATCACAGTGTCCTGCCTCGTGATATAGGGGGACAGCAAATCCAACAGACGGTGAAATACGGGGTCCGTCATCCTGAGATAATTCCTGAAATCATCAGGGTTATTCTCATGGATTTCCCGCAGCAGAGGCATATGAGAGAATTGGTCCCGCTGGAGCAACCAATTCTTAGTCCATGAACTCCTCCTCACCCTGTTCACAGACTGAACTCGGGTTACAGTGTTAACTGCAACACCAAGCCCAAAGCCAGCACGAGCTCGAGAACGAGAACGCACTTCAAACATGGTTTTAAACCGGTCGGCTGGTCAGAACGCACTCAAACAGAACGCACCGTGGAACAGCAAGGCCTGAAAAGAACGATCTGAAAAACAGTAAACGAACGGCCAAGTCGGCACTGCAAGGCAGTAACGTCCTGACTGCACGCACTGAATCACAAATACAACCCCACAAGCACAAACTGAACAACAGGAAACGATCTGCAAAGCACGGAGACTGAAAAGCGCGAATCGGCTCTCACCAAACTTTTACTAACACGCGGTAACACGAAATCAGCAAAAGCAGCCCATGGGGTGGCGCCATTAGATTTGTTCGGCCCTTTTTTAGCGCGTCGTACGTTTTGTACGTGCCGTCGTTTTGTTGCCGTCGGTTTTTAAACTGATGGTGTGTGGCCAAGACTGATGAAAAACAGTTTCATCGGATTTCCGATGGTCAAATCCATCGGACGAAAATCCATAGGTTATCCGATCGTGTGTACAGGGCTTTAGGCGCAATCTGAAAATGGCCTATGAGCAAGCTCAGGCAGCCTCGGATCAACGGGGATCCAAGACTTGCAACCAGGAGACAGAGTGTTGCTGCGGAACCTGGGAGTCCCTGGAAAACATAAGCTTGCGGATAGATGGAGACCCGAACCTTATGTCGTTTGCAAAAAACTACCGGGCCTACCCGTTTACAGACTTAAACCTGAGGGAAAGTTGGGGCCATTGAAGACTTGGCATCGGAACCACCTACTCCCTCTGGCTGAAGCGGTTCGGTTACCTCCTAGCATGGATTCCCCTGAACCCATGTCTATTCTAGACACCCCTAGACCCAACACTCGGTCTCAGACCCCTCGAATGGGGGATACAGAGGATTCAGAAATGAGTGAAGATGAGTGAGAGGAAATTGGCTGGCTTTGGCCTTCCCAGGAACCAACGCCTTCTGCTATTGATCTTCTGCCTGACGAAGACACCGAGGATCACACACTGAATGCAGAAGCGACGGAGTTTATCCCTTCCTGTCCTTGGTTGGATGCTTGGGAAAGTTCCAGTGAACCATCTGTAGAGGAAGACCCAAGAGAGGCTATGTACCTTCCTGCTCCGGAGCCGGATGTTCCAGAGGAAGGGGGAAATCCTGAGTTAGCAACAGAAGAAGAGTCTGCTCCAGCAGAAAGCCCAAGAGGACAGAGGAAGCGGAGGGCAATAAAACCTCCCAGGAGACTAACCTACCCACAGATGGGTGAAAGTGCGGAAGACACTGTAGTCACTGCTAGAAGGAGTATGGAAGACCATGACCCTCCCGCTGTTTATTCGGTGGGAGGCAGCCCCAGCTCACTCTCTGGCACAGTTAGACAGGATACTAATGTTAATGTGTCCTGTGGGCAGAGGAGTTCACTGCCTCGTTTTTGGTGGGAATTTCCTCTGCCGACATCATATGAAGAATTGGTAGATGTGGTCAAATCTGTAATTTAAGTTATGTTATCTTTGGGGACCAAAGAGTTCAAGTGGGGGGAGTGTGTAGCGGGGTCTCTCTTAAGGCCCCAGGACTACGTTACCCAGAACTCCATTCAGCCCCAAGGCGGAAGTTCCGCCGCAAAGACTCATGGGAGGGCCTATTTAAGCGAGAGGCGAGGCGGAGCTCGCTCTCTTTTTGGACGCCGCGCTTCAAGCAACCAGTCATCCTGCGCAGATCTGCTGCGGGGTAAGGCCTGAAGCCTTAGGCCTTACCTGAAGTCAGAAGAGCCTTCCACCATCCTGCGGAGCCTGGGTGGATCCTGGATCGTCGGTGTAGGACTCCAGTTGGATCGGGGACCCGATCGGTTGCAGACGCTGTGTGCGACGGACACACGCGGTGGAAGACCCAGGCTGGGATCGCGCCTGGAGCGGTGAGCGGGCACCTGCCCATATCCATAGACTGAGCTGTATTCAGGCCTGTAGACTGCCTAGGCCCAGTGTTCGCTCACCTGTGTTTCCTTAGGGGGTCCGGTAGTTGGGACAGAGTTGAAGTGCCTACCCCCCCCCCCCCCGTTTTCACACTGTTGCTACAAGTCACCACCCTTTGGATTACAATTTGGTCATTTCTCCAAGTGCACCAACGAAAGCTGGCCGGTGAAGAAAACCTTACTTCCTTAGGGAAAGGGGACTATTTCATACACTGTCAGGCCTGACATAGGTGGGGGAAAGTTATAAAGTTGTGTTACTTTGCCATAGGGCGTGCACGTCATAATAGCTCCACGTGGTGGATACTGCGCGGCGCCATATTATAGTGCTGCTTCTGATACGTTGATTAATGCCGGGCTCTGCAGGCCCATGTATGTGTTACATGCCATGTTTTATGCCACCATTTTATAGTAAAGCTATTACTTATTTATACTCTTGCTTCAGAGTGTTGTCTGCCTATTTAGAAACTGTTGAGTATTATACACCAGAGAGTGATAAGAAGTTAACCCTAGACTAACTGTGCCAGAGTGGGTCGAGGCAGATTGCCGGGAGCTGGCGGTGCTGTATACAGGGCCCGAGAAAACAAACCAGCGGCTCTCTTAACTGGGGGTAGCGCTACACAGTATTTACTGAAAGTTTGTTATTTTTGCAGTAAATACCACATAAACCTTTTCTATATTACATGCGATATCCTTGAATTAAGCCCAAAGTCCTCAATAGGTAACAATGAACTGCTGTCACAGCACATTGCAAAACAAAACAGCTGTGTATCATGTATTGTGCTCATCCATAAGGCAACAAAGGAAATAAAACACAACAGAGTGTAAATCCATAACATACTGTATTTATTAAAAAGGTAAAAAACAAAAACCATTCTCATAAAACTGCTTCTTGTTGCATTGATTGATATTGCCAATAAAGAATATCCTTGAGAGGAGCCGCTGTGAATATTTATAGTGAACGTAGTAGCATAAACTTGGGTTAAGAGAAGCCCGGAGCTGATACGAGGTATAGGCAGAGGGCTGGCACGACTAGAGTAGCAGGGAACCTAGGGGTTAATTGTGAGGGGAGTGTAGAAAGTATATGGAGTGGGGGGTGGCCTGAGGAGATAGTTTTCCCGGGGTAGGAGGAGCTATGGTAAGGTTCCAGGTCACTCACAGGGCAGCACGTTGAGAGGAAGCTCCCACCCTCCCGCCCCTTTTAGGACGTGATTGTTGATATATGGGTGAGACGGTTAGGGATTCTTGGAGGCAGTAGACAATTTGACCAATTTGGCATAAGTGGGGAACCATCAAGGTATGGGATCCTCGGGTGATGCCAGCTAACCGTGGTTTAGCTGGCATCGGTTGATGGGTACTAGCGTGGGGAAGGTTCAGAGTGTATGATCCTTGAGCCAGTGCACTGCGGCTGGGATCTTTTAGGGCCACGCTGGTACGAGGAAAATTAGGTCAACGCCTTCAATTGTCTCCAACAGGGTGTAACTATATGTTTAAGGGATTGTTTTTAGTGATTTAAAAGATGTTTGGTTTATTGTTATGGCGTAATTTGTTAATAAAATGGCCAAGCGGCCAATTTTACTCCAAAATGGTTGTCGCCTGTTTATTCATAAGTTAAGGTATCATTTTGGGGTAATAAGGTAATGGAGGTTTATCTGACTTACTATAGTCATGTAGCTACACCTTCCGATGCGTTTCATCATCAAAAGAACTTTATCAAGGGAGGAGCCAAATCACACACGTAATCTTTATATACTACAAAATGATTAACCCTTTATATTACGATAAGAAACAAAACTATAATAACAATATTATCATCCTGAGCTCCACGTCCAACAAATGTGATCACTGTTTAGACAGCAATCAAATGGAGAAATCACCATACTGTACATCGGCAAGGCGCTCACTCATAGGTTGTTGCTTCGGATGACAGCAATGTTAATCGTTAGTATCAAAACTCATCACCGGTTGCTGATAAAAGAATTTAAATTGATATCCACATCCAAATCTTTGCCCGTTCACCTAATCAGCAACACTCCCTATGCTTTCCCTATCACAGATAAACACATTGTCAAAATGGCTACTGGGAACCCAACCTTTTATAGGGAATGGGCTGGCTTATTCATACTCCCCCTTGATGGGCCTTCTAAGCCATCTGACCAAAATTCAATGGCCAGGAAGTGCATTATTGGTAATTGGTTGCTATGGTGGTAAAGTGTATTAGTTTGGTGAGTTCACAAATGGCCTACTAGCTGGGTTCCCCTCAAACTGATGCTTGACCTGGACCTGAAGCTCATCCCTAGTTGCTGGTAATATGGTTGTTTACTGTGTCATATGGTCATGATCCTACACAGATTTGTAGGTGCTTCCTCTAGTGACAATCAGAAGATCACAGTGCAACCAACATAATTTGCTGATCAATTTCTGTAGAAAATGAATTTACAAAATAATCCAAATAGGGCACCAAGTATGAAGAGTGTGACTGGACAACTTTCTGTGGTTCCCTCATAGTGACTATTAAACTTTTCCCTTACATTTTTATAGAGGCTGAGCTGATCATTGGACATTGCTAGAGCTGGTAATGGGACATTGCTAGAGCTGATCACTGGACATTGCTAGAGCTGGTCATTGGACTTTGCTAGAACTGATCACTGGACATTGCTAGAGCTGGTCATTGGTCATTGCTAGAGATGGTCATTGGATTTTGCTAGAGCTGGTCATTGGATTGCTCATCATTGGACATTGCTAGAGTTGATCGTTGGCCATTGCTAGAGATGGTTATTGGCCATTGCTAGAGATGGTCATTGGATTTTGCTAGAGCTGGTCATTGGATTGCTCATCATTGGACATTGCTAGAGTTGATCGTTGGCCATTGCTAGAGATGGTCATTGGCCATTGCTAGAGATGGTCATTGGCCATTGCTAGAGCTGGTCATTGGATTTTGCTAGAGCTGGTCATTGGACATTGCTAGAGTTGATCGTTGGCCATTGCTAGTCATTGGACATTGCTAGAGCTGGTCATTGGTTGGTCATTGGACAGCATCTGTCATTTTCTAACCACCTTCTGCTAAAACTTTGTTATGAATGCTGATCCAAGAGATTTAGGATTGCATGTTTAGTGTCTGTTCTGAGCCACCCATACCAAAGCCACCTACCTCTACTATGTCCTCTCTACAGTCCTACAAAGACTCCAAGGCCACGTCATTCGGGATGAACATAACCGGTCATTTGATTTTACACTGAGGGTGTCTTCCACTCTTATGTATATGCAATAATTTGTGTTTTCTTGCACTTTACATACATTTTTATTTCTATATTATTTCTATATTATAAATGTTATATTGTATTTTAAATGATAAATTTCATTTATCAAGAAAAGTGACAGAAAACATTCAGAATAGGGATTTTCCATGGTACATGAACCTGCATAACACAGGAAATGCCTTTGAACTATTCACATCCACAAACATTCGGCATGTCCTATATTTTAATAATATTTGGGCACAGTCCTTGGAGGAGACCTCAGCACCGCAAGGCAAGAGCACCACCCACTCAGTTACTGATCTGCCCAGTAGTGTCACATACACACAAGAAATTACATTTCCATATAGAGGTGGGATCCCAAAATCTTCAGATCTGATTGGAAAAGATTGCCCAGTAGATGACATTATTCTTCTCAGATACAATCAGTGTTGTCACTTCCAATGATGTCCAGCAGGGAGCGGCAATGTGTAGTACTTTCAGCCATCGAATACATGGAAATAGTTCAATTCTATATTTTATCCTCAGCTCCTGTCTGGTTTTCACATGTTTCCTGATAATCAACGTCTTGTATAGAGATATTATTTTCTGCTTTCCCACTTTTCTGACCCTAAAATATAAAAAAAAGAGAAACTGTTGGTGATAAAAAAATATAATCGCCATGTAAGGATCGGGAATATTTGTGTAGGGATGTATGTAGTATTTTACCTAAAGTTAATTCCGTGAATTCTGTAGTCAGCAATGGGCTGTAGTTCAGCCTAACTGTAACAGGAGTGTTTCTCTAATCGTAGAGTGTATTTTCTCTATGTGTTGTTTGAGCTTGCACCAGCAGGGAGTGCTAGAGAGGTATTATTCTGGGTTATGGGTGTTTGATAGCTTGGCCAATCCACAGGTCTGGAGAAACTGCTTATGCAGGCTGGGATAACTAATAAATATCTGAGACACTTTCTGTTCTGTGATTTCCCTCCAGGGCTTTTGATTTGTGAGGATGCCAACCTGAGAAGTCAGTCTCTCCCAGGCATTATGTACAGCCATGGAAAGAAGCAGGGATCTCCCCTCCTGGGAAGACCTCCTAAAGATGTGTGTTGCTGGAGATAAACAGCATAAGCTGCAACTCCATCCACATACAGTATGGACATGTGACGAGTGACTGGATGAGTGGGACAGTATATACAGGGACCTTCTTATATATGCCTGTCTTGAAAGATAAAGACTGAGATACCACTAGAACCTCACATTTCAAGGAACCAAAGCTTTGAAAGAATTCAGTCAACACAGTCTGTGATTTTGAAGATAGCCAAGATGTAGGCAGGTGGAGTCTACTTCATCCACTGCAGGTGGCATTCAACAGCAGCGGCATTGCAGAGGGAGAGGAAGTCAAGAGGAACATGGTTTCTCTATGGTTTCCTGGGTCACTGGGGGATCTATCTGTTTGGATGCTGTCACCACATGTGACTCTGGTGGCCATATTGGATCTTACAGAGTCTATTTAAGCCCCTGGCCTCCAGGAATGGTACATGTGGTCAGTGTAGGGACAGGTAACTTGCGTATAAGGGACAGTAATCAGCAGCAGGGATATGCCATCCTTCCTGGAAGACTCTCCGCTAGAGCACAGACCGGCCAGGCCGTATTCCGCCCCTCGAGACAGATGCTGTCATTGCACAGGGATACACCATCCTTCCTGGAAGTCTCCCCATTTAAACACAGACCAGCCAGGCTGCATTCCACCCCTCAAGACAGATGCTGTAGGTTTCCCCCCCCGATACCTTGTATTATACTCTTCACTGCATCATTCTGTGAGTGTGCCCAGTTGAGTAAGTTGTCTTCCCATTCGGTACAGTAGTTTTGCCTTATTGAACTTTATCTTCAATACAGTTCTGTTACTGCAACCGCAGCACGCTGCACCTCCCCACAAGGAGACTTCTATAGAAAGACCTAGAAGTGTTTATGGCCAAGTCTAGAGTATGAGACCCAGTGTACTAAGGGATTTCCTGATCCATACCTCACCCCTCTTCCCATAATGCCCTGTGCAATAAACTTTTAAATCCATTGAATGGCTGGTGCCCATTATTTCTGAACATCCAGACAAAAGGAGCACACCCGAGATGAATGTTTCTGGGACTTTATTGTAAGTAAAGATCAGTACAAATAGTGCTATACATGTTCAAGAATTTCGTTTTTTGGCACTGTTATGCCACGTACACACGATCGTTTTTCATGCCGTTAAAAATGCCATTTTTAAAAATGGTCATTAAAACCGATCGTGTGTATGCTCCAGAGCATTTTTAACGACGTGAAAAACGGCCATTAAAAATTTCGAACATGCTCTATTTTTTCATGTCGTTTTTTTTAACGTCGTGAAAAACGATAGTGTGTATGCTTTAACGAGGGGGAAAAAAACCTGCATGCTCAGAAGCAAGTATGAGACGGGAGCGCTCGTTCTGGTAAAACTAGCGTTCGTAATGGAGATAGCACATTCGTCACGCTGTAACGGACTGAAAAGCACGAGACTGAAAAGAGCGAATCGTCTCTCAACAAACTTTACTAACATGAATCACGAATGGAACTTCCCCTTTATAGTGCCATCGTACGTGTTGTACGTCACTGCGCTTTGCTCAAGCGTTTTTTTTAATGATCGTGTGGATGCAAGACAGGCTTGATAGGAAACATGAAAAAAAAACGACGAGAAAAACGTTGGTTAAAAAAATGGCATTAAAAACGTACGTGTTGTGAGGGGGTTAGCTCGGCAGCGGGTGTGTGTGACCCCCGAGATGGGCTCCCCACACAAAAACAGGCCCAGCAAACGGAGGTTGTGGTTTTCAAAATCAAAAAGGTGCGGTTTATTTTCTATTTACAGTGACAAAACACAGCAAAGCAAAAGAAACATAAACAAAATAAATCCTGGTCAACTTGACCTCTGACTAAACCTACAGGTTTCCTAACTAACAACTGGGATCAGCCTAGTGCTGTCCTAGTCCCTAAGTCCCTGGTTTTAAATGTCCAAGCAAATAGCCACACAGGCTTTGTCTCACCGCACAGGGGTTCACTCTCCCTAGACAGTCCACACAGGTCTGGTTCCAGGCATGAGCTAACATCTAATGAAGCTGGGAGTTCTTATAGAGGCCTAAATGAGCTGACAAGCTTCAGCTGGTCTCATCAACTCCCTGTCTGTACGACGCCCCACACTCTCCCTAGAGGTATGAGTCATCCATGAGCCCACTAGCCTTATACAACTCTCCACCTAGTTGTATAAGTCGGCGTAAAGCCTGAATGGGCGAAATATATCTACCCCCTGGATGCAACCAGGTGACTTTACCTTCCTGCTGTCACATACCCCCCCCCTCTTGTTTTAACCTCGGGGTTGGAACACCAGCAATCAGGCATTCATGTACTCGAGACAAAGCATCCACATTCCCCATTTGAACGCCAGGGCGATGCTTTACTGTGAAGTTGAATTCCTGGAGGGCCAGGAACCACCTATTCACTCTTCTATTTGTTTCCTTGTTTTGAGCCATCCACTTTAACGGAGCGTGATCCGTAACCATGTCAAAGTGCCTACCTAGCAGGTAGTACCGAAGGGAATCTAGAGCCCACTTCACCGCTAAACACTCCTTTTCAACGGTGGCGTAATTTACCTCATGGGACTTCAACTTCCTGCTGAGGTAAATGACTGGGTGCTCTTCCCCGTTCCAGACCTGGGACAATACTGCTCCTAACCCCACATCTGACGCATCACTTTGTACGACAAAGTCTTTAGAGAAGTCGGGTGAGTACAACACTGGCTGGCTACATAAGGCTTGTTTCAAGAATTGGAATGCTGCCTCAGCCTCGGGGGTCCATTTAATCATGACCGACCCTTTCCCCTTCGTCAGGTTGGTTAGGGGCACAGCCTTAGAAGCAAAGTGGGGAATGAATCGCCGATAATACCCAGCGATTCCCAGAAAGGCTCGTACCTGCTTCTTGCTGTTGGGACGTGGCCAACTCTGGATGGCCTCGACTTTGTTGAGTTGGGGTTTTATTACTCCCCTCCCAATGGTGTACCCAAGATATTTGGCCTCCTCCTGCCCAATGGTACACTTCTTGGGGTTAGCCGTAAACCCCGCTTCCCGAACAGAGTCCAGGACTGCTTGCACTTTTGGCAGATGTGAGGCCCAATCTGTGCTATGGACAATTATGTCATCCAGGTAAGCCGCAGCATACTTCCGATGGGGCCTCAGCATCTGGTCCATTTTCCGCTGGAATGTGGCCGGCGCATTCTGTAACCCGAACGGCATTCTTTTATATTGGAACGCCCCGTCTGGGGTTACAAATGCGGTTTTCTCTTTGGCCGACTTGGCCAGGGGGATTTGCCAATACCCTTTTGTGAGGTCAAGAGTCGTCATGTATCGGGCTGTTCCCAGCCGGACGATCAACTCATCTATACGTGGCATGGGGTAGGTGTCAAATTTTGTAACTTTGTTCAACTGTCGAAAATCGTTACAAAATCGCCAGCTCCCATCCGGTTTAGGCACCAACACAATGGGACTAGACCAATCACTTTGGGACTCCTCTATCACCCCTAAGTTCAGCATTTTCTGTACTTCCTCCCGTATTGCCTCCCGTCGGGCCTCTGGGATCCGATAGGGTTTTAACTTCACCCTTTCACCGGGCGGGGTAATGATGTCATGCTCTACCCCAGATGTTTGTCCCGGCAGCTCAGAGAATACCTCCTTGTTGCGAAGCACAAACTCCTTAACCTCCTGTTGTTGGGGTTGTGACAAGGTGGCTGCTATTCCAACCTCCGGAATCACGCAACCAGTTTGAGCTGGTGACCAAGTGTCTGCGACTAGGGACTCTCTATCCCTCCAGGCTTTCAACAGATTAACGTGATAGATCTGTTCGGGCTTTCGCCTTCCTGGTTGTCTGACCTTGTAATTCACTTCGCTCACTTTTTCCATTATCTCGTAGGGGCCTTGCCATTTGGCAAGGAATTTACTTTCAACCGTAGGGACAAGTACCAGTATCCTATCCCCCGGGGAAAAGGTACGGGTCTTGGCTGCACGGTTGTACACTCTCTGCTGTGCTAACTGCGCTTGGGCCAAATGTTCCTTCACGATGGGCATTACCTGTGCAATTCGGTCTTGCATCAGGGCGACATGCTCAATCACACTCCTGTGGGGAGAACTCTCACTTTCCCAAGTTTCCTTGGCAATATCCAACAGCCCTCTTGGGTGTCTCCCATACAGTAACTCAAAGGGGGAGAATCCCGTAGAGGATTGGGGCACCTCCCTAATAGCAAACATCAGATAAGGAAGTAGACAGTCCCAATCCTTTCCATCTCTATCCACCACTTTCTTCAACATTTGTTTTAGGGTTTTGTTGAACCTTTCAACCAGCCCATCGGTTTGGGGGTGATACACAGATGTACGTAATTGCGTCACTTTGAACAATTTACACAGCTCCTTCATAACCCGGGACATAAAGGGTGTACCTTGGTCCGTAAGCAGTTCTTTACAAATACCCACCCGGCTAAACACAAGAGATAGCTCTTTGGCTATGGTTTTGGCCGAGGTATTTCGGAGAGGGATCGCTTCTGGATAACGGGTGGCATAGTCCATTATAACTAATATGTACTGGTGCCCCCTAGCGGACTTGATTATAGGACCTACCAAATCCATGGCGATCCTCTCAAACGGGACCTCAATGATGGGTAGAGGGACCAGCGGGCTACGGAAATGTGGCATCGGGGCCGACCTCTGACACACAGGGCAGGAGGAACAATAATTTTCTATGTCCTTCATCACCCCCGGCCAATAGAATCTCTGTAATACCCTCTCTCGGGTTTTCTCTGTCCCCAGATGACCTCCAAGAATGTGCCCATGGGCCAACTCCAACACCAACTTCCTGTAAGGTTTGGGCACCACAAGCTGCTCAACGGTTTCTTCTGCCCTTTTTGCCACCCGATACAGTAGGTCCTTCTCTACGCTGAAGTATGGGTAAGTGCAGGTATTATCTGGGTTCACTAACTCGCCATCTATTTTCACTACGTTTTCCCGTGCCTTTATTAGGGCGGGGTCTTTCAACTGTTCTGTGGCAAAGTTTTCCCTGTGAACCTCAAGATCAGAAAACTCCACAGACGGTAGGTTTTCGTCTGAGGAGGTGGGCTCCTCTCCAGTTTCTTGAGTCTCCCCTGCCAATACTGATAAGGGAAATTCCGGAGAGTCCTCACCACTCTCAGGGGAGTTCTGGCTATCACATTCCTGGTACATAGGGGCACCAGTGGGGGGCTCAGGATCATCCCACAGTTCCCAGAACTTCGGAAAATCCCTTCCCACAATGGCGTCATGCGGTAACTGAGATACTAAGCCCACTGGATGAGAGAGGGTACCTTTGGGGGTCTCGAAACACACTGTAGTCACTGGATACTCTCGGGTGTCCCCATGCACACAAATAACAGCTACCTTGCTATTCCCAGAGACCTCTGTTTTAACTAACTCAGCCTTTATCAGGGTCACAAGGCTACCTGAATCCAGCAATACCACAACATTTCTACCATTAACACACATTTTGCATAAATGTTTCTCAGTTCCTCGAATGGCAGTGCATGCGACTGTCGCACACAGCGACTGACGTCTGCCCGTCAGAAAGTCACACTGCATGGGTTCCTCCACAACCGGGCAATTGGCTGCAATATGTCCCGCTTGCCGGCAGCGGTAGCAAACGATCCTTCTTGCGGCCTCTTGAGCCGCTGATTTCCCAGGCTGTTCTCGCCAAACTTGGGGTAGAGCTCCCACCCTCTCACTCTCTCCACCCTCACCCCTTGGAATCCTCTTATCCGCCCCTGGGGATGGTCTGGTCTTAGGGTGGAAAGTCCGAGTGTCTCTGGAAGAGGCCGTCAGGTTCTCTGTAGCCAAGTATTTCTCCACACGATCCACAAGACCATCGGCCGTCTCTGGGTCTCCATGGCTTACCCACTTTTGGATGGCAGTAGGAAGAGCTCTCAAAAACCGATCCATTACAACACGTTCCACAATCTTTGGTGCGGACAAAGTCTCTGGCTGTAGCCACTTTCTGCTCAGGTGAATGAGATCATACATTTGAGACCTGGGGGGTTTTCCAAGCTGGAAAGTCCAGTTATGCACACGCTGAGCCCGGACAGCCTGGGTGACACCCAGCCTTGCCAATATTTCAGCTTTTAGCATCGCATAGTCTTTTGCTTGGTTAGGCTCTAGGTCATAGTAAGCTTTCTGCGATTCACCAGTTAACAGAGGAGCCACCAGTCCAGCCCACTGCTCCTCAGGCCACTTTTCTCTTTCAGCGGTCCTTTCAAATGTGGTCAAAAATACCTCTGGATCATCCTCTCCAGTCATTTTTGTCAATAAACGACTCACCCCAAAGGACGCGGTATTAGTGGGACGGCTTTCCTCACTGGTCTGCGGACGTTGCTGCATTGCTGCTTCCATCTGTTGTTGTAGTCTCTGCTCTTGCTTCTGTAACAGGTCTATGAAGCGGGCCTCAGATTGCTGCTGGGCTTGTTGCTGAGCCTCCAGACTCTGTTGCAAAGTTGCGTTTGTCTGCTGCTGGGCTGCAAGGCTCTGTTGATGAGCTTGCTGCTGGGCTGCGAAGTTCTGTTGTTGAGCTGCAAGGCTCTTTTGCAAACCTGCATTTGTCTGCTGTTGATTGGCATTTGCTAGAGCCAGCTGCTTCAGTATCTCCTCCATGCTGGCTTAAAAAAAAACTGCCCGCATTCTCCACCAACTGTGAGGGGGTTAGCTCGGCAGCGGGTGTGTGTGACCCCCGAGATGGGCTCCCCACACAAAAACAGGCCCAGCAAACGGAGGTTGTGGTTTTCAAAATCAAAAAGGTGCGGTTTATTTTCTATTTACAGTGACAAAACACAGCAAAGCAAAAGAAACATAAACAAAATAAATCCTGGTCAACTTGACCTCTGACTAAACCTACAGGTTTCCTAACTAACAACTGGGATCAGCCTAGTGCTGTCCTAGTCCCTAAGTCCCTGGTTTTAAATGTCCAAGCAAATAGCCACACAGGCTTTGTCTCACCGCACAGGGGTTCACTCTCCCTAGACAGTCCACACAGGTCTGGTTCCAGGCATGAGCTAACATCTAATGAAGCTGGGAGTTCTTATAGAGGCCTAAATGAGCTGACAAGCTTCAGCTGGTCTCATCAACTCCCTGTCTGTACGACGCCCCACACTCTCCCTAGAGGTATGAGTCATCCATGAGCCCACTAGCCTTATACAACTCTCCACCTAGTTGTATAAGTCGGCGTAAAGCCTGAATCTGGGCGAAATATATCTACCCCCCTGGATGCAACCAGGTGACTTTACCTTCCTGCTGTCACAGTGTGTATGCCGCATTAGATGGCAAAGTGCCTTTTCTGATCATGAAGACATTTTAACTAGGGATGAGCTTTGAGTTTGAGTCAAACTCATGTTTGACTCGAACATTGCCTGTTCGCCGCGTTCGCCGGAAAGCGAACAATTTGGGGTGTTTGCGGCAAATTCGAAAAGCTGCGGAACACCCTGTAAAAGTCTATGGGAGAAATCTAAAGTGCTAATTTTAAAGGCTTATATGCAAGTTATTGTCAAAAAAAGTGTTTGGGGACCTGGGTCCTGCCCCAGGGGACATCAATGCAAAAAAAAGTTTTAAAAACGGCCGTTTTTTCGGGAGCAGTGATTTTAATAATGCTTAAAGTGAAACAATAAAAGTGAAATATTCCTTTAAATTTCGTAAAGCAGCACTGGTTTCCCGTGCTTAGAACTGTCCCTGCACAAAGTGTCATTTCTGAAGGAAAAAGGGTAATTTAAAAGCACTCGCGGCTATTAATGAATTGTCGGCTCCCGGCAATACAGAGAAAAGTCATTGATAAAAAAAAATGCGTCGGGGTCCCCCCAAATTCAATTACCAGGCCCTTCAGGTCTGGTATGGATATTAAGGGGAACTCCACCCCAAATAAAAAAAAATGGTGTGGAGTTCCCCCCAAAAATCCATACCAGACCCTTTATCCGAGCACGCAACCTGGCAGGCCCGCAGGAAAAGAGGGGGGACGAGAGAGGGCCCCCCCTCCTGAACCGTACCAGGCCACATGCCCTCAACATGGGGAGGATGCTTTGGGAGTCTGTGACCCCTCAAAGCACCATGTCCCCATGTTGATGGGGACAAGGGCCTCAACCCCCACAACCCTTGCCCGGTGGTTGTGGGGATCTGCGGGCGGGGGGCTTATCGGAATCTGGAAGACAATCTGGAAGACAAAGGGGACCCCCAGATCCCGATCCCGATCCCCCCTATGTGAATTGGTAAGGGGTACATTGTACCCCTACCATTTTACAAAGAAAGTGTAAAAAAAAAAAAAAAAAACACACAGGCACAGTTGGGGAAGTCCTTTATTAAAAATAAAAAAATAAAAAATAAAAAACCCATTCCAGCGATGTAATCCAGTGTCCCGCGGTGATCCGATGTCCAGCGCTGCAGTCTCCACTCCACACAAAACCCCCATGACGTATGAGGGGGCGGGGTCACCCGTCACATCATAGGGTAAGCCAGAGCTTTCCCCGCTTGCCGGGGAATAGCCAATGACGTAGGCGGGATCCTGCCAGGCGGAGAAATCTGGGGCTTACCCCTATGATCTAACGGGTGACCCCGCCCCCTCATACGTCAGACCCCGCCTACGTCATTGGCTGAGCGGACCTGATGGGAAATGTGATTTGATTCCTCTGCAGTGTAAAAAAAAAAAGAATAGACCCCGCCCTTCTCACTTTCCCCATCAGGTCCGCTCAGCGTTACACCCAGTGAAGGTGACCCCACCCCCTACGTCATTGGCTGAGCTGACCTGATGGGGAAAGTGAGAAGGGGTGGGATCTATTCATTTATTACACTGCAGAGGAATCAAATCACGTTCCCCATCGACGTACCCAAGCTACCCCAACCTACAGCACCGACCACCGCTACTCCGCTATCTTCCCAGATCCACACACACGGTCTAGCATAACAGACGTGTGTGACAGGAGCTCTGGCCTCACCGCTTCACAGAGCAATCCACATACATGGTCAAGCGTAATGGACTTGTGTGACAGGAGCTCTGGACTCACAGCTTCACAGAGCAATCCACACACACGGTCAAGCGTAACGGACTTGTGTGGCAGGAGCTCTGGCTATCCGGCCATCCGGCCATCCAGGACTCATCCTCGGATTCCTGTGTTTCTCTCCCCCAACAAACACGAACCTGACGACCTGTGGCGACCCCACTCTCCCCCTAGCTCAGGTCCCCCAGCTAAACATCGCGATGCCCACAGCCGCCGCCTGCCACCATCCAGGCGCCCGCCGCTAGACCTGCAGGACAGACAGCGGCTGTGGCCCAGCTCCAGCCAACCCATTATCCTCTCCACATTTCTCTTTCCAGCGGGCCCGCGTGTGCCGACCTGGTAAGTACACCTCCAACCAATAGAAAGTTGATCCAGGGTTCACCCGATCGCCTCTCATGGGGTCAGGAAGGAATTTTTCCCCTGCTGTAGCAATTGGCCTAGACTCGGCTGGGGTTTTTTGCCTTCCTCTGGACCAACGGGGGGGCGGCTAGGTCATTGGGCCCTATTTACCATCCCCATCACTTTTTTTTCTTCCCATCATGTGCAACTTTAAATACTCAGCTGACACCCTCCACAGGCTAAGGAATACCGCCTTAACACTACCAACCTCCACCCAAAAAATACTACGAAAAGAACAACTGCTAAGGATCAATCGACAATCGACCATCAAAAACATGAAGACACCACTTCAATTACAACATTTATCATGCGCCCTGATCAACACCAGATCGGCAGTCAAGCACAGACAGGAAATTCACAACTTCATCACGCAAAATTACATAGATTGCCTCTTTATCACGGAAAGCTGGCTAACACCCGACTGTAACCAGGGCCAGATTAACATAGGGGCTATTGGAGCTGCAGCTCCAGGCCCCTTCCTCAAGATAGGCCCATTTGCCCCAAAAAAATCAAAAAAAAAAAATCAAAAAAAAAAAAAAGATAGTCTTTGAGGATTATAGCTCGGCGACCAGGGGCCACAGAGACCCCATATTGGGGGGTATGTAGCTGAAGACCCACCCCACCACTGGTCAAAATATGGGGCTGCTATCCTTTATGGTTCCGGAGATACGAGGATCCTTGCACAGCCTGTCAGAAGCCACATACAGAACGGCCAGTTTAAATACAAGCTGACACACTCTGCAGCAGAGAGGATGAGCTCACGGTGCTTATAGTAATTATTTGTATGTTACTAAGACTGCTTTCACACTATGCCGCCCCGATCGTTGGCAGTAAAATAGCGGTAAACCGCTGCTATTTTACCGTCGGATTTGCGGCACATTTCGGCCGCTAGCGGGGCTCTTTTAACCCCCGCTAGCGACCGAGAAAGGGTAAAAACCGCCCGAGATGCGCCGCTACAGCGGCGTATTGCCGGCGTTACGGCGGTGCTGCCCATTGATTTCAATGGGCAGGAGCGCATTAGGAGCGGCGAGTTCACCGCTCCTAATGCACTCTAAAGAAGTTGCTGGCAGGACTTTTTCTGATGCCCTGCCAGCGCACCCCTCCAGTGTGAAAGCCCTCGGGCTTTCACACTGAAGTGAATAGAGCAGCTGTTTAAGGGCGGATTGCAGGCGCTATTTTTAACGCTATAGCGCCTGCAAAACGCCCTCAGTGTGAAAGGGGTCTTATAGTAATTAACCCCTTGCCACCCAGGCCAATTCTGACACTTCTCTCCTACATGTAAAAATCATCATTTGTTATTTGCTAGAAAATTACTCAGAACCCCCAAACATTATATATATTGTTTTAGCAGAGACCCTATGGAATAAAATGGAGGTCTTTTCAACTTTTTTTGTTACACGGTATTTGCGCAGCAATTTTTCAAACGTGTTTTTTTTTTTAAAAAGAAACTGTTTCATTCATTAAAAAAAAAAAAAAAACACTAAAGTTATCACTATTTATTTTGTATACTAAGCGATGCTTTACATTTTTTTACAGGTTACATGTTTAGAGTTACAGAGGAGGTCTAGTGCTAGAATTATTGCTCTCGCTCTATCGATCGTGGCGTATGTAACCTGTGTGTATCTGGCTCTGATACTAGCCAGTGCCTACCCAGCCAGTATCTCTCCCCAGCCTGTCCCCACGCACCTTCTCACCTGCTGACCTGTGGATGGGGGAATCGCTCCTGCAGTGTTATTGTGTTCTGCCAGTGAATATAATGATCAGTGTTGCTAACTATAGCTGGCAGCACTGATTGTGTTGGGAAAAACCTGACAGGCTGGTTGTACTCAAGTCAGATAATAGATTGACTTGTGTAAATCCAGCTAGCCCATACATAGATCGACTATGGCTGGTCTCTGCTTAATTAGCTTAATTTCAATCCATGTATGGCTCGCTTAACCACTACGCAGTCCCTAAACATCCTTCCGCAAACCTTTACATCTTTCCTTCCCAGATTCCCTTCATCCTCCTCACCTGTACATACTCTCCACACTTCTCTCCTGTACATACTGCTCACTGTCATACCCTCCACACTTCTCTCCTGTACATAGTGCCCACTGTCGTACCCTTCACACTTCTCTCCTGTACATAGTGCCCACTGTCCTACCCTCTACACTTTTCTCCTGTACATAGTGCCCACTGTCATACACTTCTCTCCTTTACATAGTGCCCACTGTCGTACTCTCCACACTCTAGACATGTGCGATTAGTTTCTTATGAATCTAAAATTCGTACGAATTTCCGGAAATTCGTACATTCGTACGAATCCGAAATACGAATTTTTATGCATACTAATTCTGTACGAAATACGAAATTTCATTTACGAACTTCGGAGCCAAAAGTGAAAAATTCCTTTAAATTTCGTACCTGGGGGGTGTGTATGCTATGCATGTAAAGTGGCGCATGTTTCCCGTGCTTAGAACTGTCCCTGCACAAAATGTAATTTTTGACGGAAAAAAAGTCATTTAAAACTCACTCGCGGCTATTAATGAATTGTTGGCTTTTATCAATACATAGAAAAGTCATTGATTAAAAAAAAATTAAAAGCGTGGGGGTTCCCCCAAATTCAATTACCAGGCCCTTCAGGTCTGGAATGGATATTAAGGGGAACCCCGCCGCAAATAAAAAAAAAATGGCGTGCGGTTCCCCCTAAATATCCATACCAGGCCCTTCAGATCTGGCATGGATTTAAAGGGGAACTCCACCCCAAATAAAAAAAAAATGGCGTGGAGTCCCCCCAAAAATCCATACCAGACCCTTATCCGAGCACGCAACCTGGGAGGGGGAGACGAGAGAGCGCCCCCCCCTCCTGAACTGTACCAGGCCACATGCCCTCAACATGGGGAGGATGTCCCCATGTTGATGGGGACAAGGGCCTCATCCCCACAACCCTTGCCCGGTGGTTGTGGGGGTCTGTGGGCAGGGGGCTTATCGGAATCTGGAAGACCCCTTTAACAAAGGGGACCCCCAGATCCCGGCCCCCCCCCATGTGAATTGGTATGGGGTACATTGTACCCCTACCATTTCACGAAGAAAGTGTAAAAAAAATGTAAATAAAAAAACACACAAACACCTTGGAAAAGTCCTTTATTAAAAAAAAAAATAAAAAAATAAAAACATTCCAGCGATGAAATCCAGTGTCCCGCGGCGATCCCGATGTTCAGCGCTGTCTGTCATTGGTTGAGCCTGAGCGGACCTGATGGGGAACTTCCTCCGCAGTGTTTTAAATGTATAGACCCGCCCCTTCTAAAGTTCCCCATCCATGCCAGATCTGAAGGGCCTGGTATGGATATTTAGGGGGAACCGCACGCTATTTTTTTTTTTTTTGGCGGCGGGGTTCCCCTTAATATCCATTCCAGACCTGAAGGGCCTGGTAATTGAATTTGGGGGAACCCCCACGCTTTTTTTTATTTTTTATCAATGACTTTTCTATGTATTGATAAAAGCTGACAATTCATTAATAGCCGCGAGTGAGTTTTAAATGACTTTTTTTCCGTCAAAAATGACATTTTGTGCAGAGACAGTTCTAAGCACGGGAAACATGTGCGACGTTTAAAATTTACGATTCGTACAAAATTCGTATTTCGTACGAATCCGAACTACATTTCGTACACGAATTACGAAATACAATTTTTTTTTAATACAAAACGGACTGAAACGAAAACAATTTTTTGACAGCGCCCATGTCTACCACACTCCTCTCCTGTACATACAGCTCACTGTCATACCCTCCACACTCCTCTCCTATACATAGTGCCCACTGTTATACCCTCCACACTCCTCTCCTGTGCATACTGCTCACTGTCATACCCTCCACGCTCCTCTCCTATACATAGTATCCACTGTCATACCCTCCACACTTCTCTCCTATACATAGTGCCCACCATCATACCCTCCACACTCCTCTCCTGTGCATACTGCTCACTGTCATACCCTCCACGCTCCTCTCCTATACATAGTGTCCACTGTCATACCCCCACACTTCTCTCCTATACATAACGCCCACCATCATACCCTCCACACTCCTCTCCTGTACATACTGTTCACTGTCATACCCTCCACACTTCTCTTCTATACATAGTGCCCACTGTTATACCCTCCACACCTCTATCCTGTACATACTGCCCATTGTCATATCCTCCCCACTCTTCACTGGCATACCCTCCACACTTCTCTCCTATACATAGTCCCCACTGTCATACCCTCTACACTTCTCTTCTGTACATACTGCTCACTGTCTTACCCTCCACACTCATCTCATGTACATACTGCTCAGTATCATACCCTCCACACTCCTCTCCTTTACATACTGCTTTCTCTCATACCCTCCACATTCCTTTCCTGTGCATACTGCCCACTGTCATACCCTCCACACTGTCATACCCTCCACACTCTTCTCCTGTACATACTGCTCACTGTCTTACCCTCCACACACATTTAATGTGCATACTGCATTATATTGGAAGAAACCTCATCCTCCTCCGTTTATATATTGGAAACAATTGATTAATAATAATCTTCCATTGTACAGAGATACCTATAGGAATAGGGGTCGCCCTAGCAAGTATGATGAGGTTTGGGCAAAGTGGCTGGATAAGCCATATACGGCATCTAACATAGAGGGAGGTAACAACTCATAGAAGGGATGTTCCCTATATGGGATATTTGTGTTTAGAAATGATTGGAAATAATAGTGATAATCATAATTTCTTTATTTCTTGTTTTTTGCTATGCAAGGTGATGGGATCGTGTTATTTTACTAATATATTTTAGATTTAATGTGTATGATGTGTTGTCATGTTATGTTATGTTTTGTCTGTTTAAGAAATTAAATAAAAAGATTTATAAAAAAAAAAAAAAAAAATGTACATACTGCTCAGTACACTTCTCTCCTGTACATACTGCTCACTGTCATACCCTCCACACTCCTCTCTTGTACATACTGCCCACATTTATAAACTCCTCTATTGTACATAGTGCCGACTGTCATACCCTCCACACTCCTCTCCTGTGCATACTGCCCACTGTCATACCCTCCACACTCCTCTCCTGTACATACTGCCCACTATCATACCATCCACACTCCTCTCCTGTACATACTGTAACCCAACCTTACCCTTCACACTCCTCTCCTGTACATACTGCCCCCATCATACCCTCCACATTCCTTTCCTGTACATACTGCCCACTGTCATACTCTCCACACTGCTCTTCTGTACATACTGCCCACTGTCATACTCTCCACACTGCTCTTCTGTACATACTGCCCACTTTCATACCCTCCACACTCCTCTCCGGTACATACCACCCTCTGTCATACCCTCCACACTCCTCTGCTGTGCATGCTGCCCACTGTCATACCATTCAAACTCCTCTCCTGTACATAGTGCCTTCTGCCATACCCTCCACACTCCTCTTCTGTACATAGTGCCCACTGTTAGACCCTCCACATTCCTCTCCATTACCTGCACATACTTTTTTATACTGTCCATACTCCTCCCCTAAGCTTCTTACCCACAAAAACAGTTCTTTAAAATTATACTGAATATCCTCAATGTTACCAGCTCTAGAATGGGCACAATTTTGTTAGTTCAACTAAAGGAAACCTTCTCAGACCTCATATTTGTTCTGCCACATTATTAGTACTCATTTCATTTTGTGATTACTACTGTGATGTATAGAGGAACACAGGGGATCTCAGCTACTCTAAATATAGCACTGGTGAAAAAAGTGCCCCTTAAAAATATTTTTGAAATGTTGGCAACTATGCACTTAGGCACTGACCAAGGGCCACCGGGTCAGTAGGGGGCCCCATGAGAGGCTCCTGGGATCCTGTGATAATAAAGCAGTAGTAAACTTTGCTAACATTACTACTTTTTAGAGGCCATGAGGTAGGTTATGCCATAGCATATTAGCACATTAGGGTACACATAAATTGTCAGACTGAGCCCTCCAGTGCTGCACTGTGATCAATCCGGCGGGTCCCGGGCGCTTCTATCTTCACCCAGTCTTCCTTCTGGGTTCTGTGCCTTTGGTCACTTGCCTTGGCTGGGCTGCGTTGATGTCATTCCCACGCATGCTCATGTGCATCATCTCTCTCTCTCATCCCCCTTTCTCTCTCATCCTCCCTCCCTTACCCCTCACCCCTCACCCCTCTCTCATCCTCTCTCTCATCCTCCCTCTCTCTTAATTTAATTTGTTATAACAAAAAATAGTTTGCATATTTATTTATTTATTTATTATTCATAAAAGGCCCACCAAAATCCTCAGCACCAGGCCCATGATGTTCTTAATCTGGCCCTGACTGTAACACCATCCTAACAGAATTAGTACCTGAGAACTACTGCATCCTAACTGAGCAAAAAGAAAGGACAAAGAGGAGGAGGCCTAGCAGTGATCTTCAAATCTCACCTCTCTCTCACCAAACCAACTCTACAGAGCTCATTGCCGTTCATGGAGACACTCACTCTGCAACTCCAAGCAACACCCCAGGACACCATTCACATACTGCTATGCTACAGACCACCAGGACCAAAGACAAATCTCCTCACACCCTTCACCGAATTCATCTCGACATACACCTCAAAAACTTTCTATTACTCTGGGACTTCAACCTCTGGGCTAACTCCACTCAGGACCCTATCGCCACCTCCTGCATCAACCAACTGGAAGAACTAGGTCTGCAGAAATTGATAAATGCCCCCCCCCCCGCATGGGTCGGGTCACAATCTTGACCTCATCTTCAAACAAAATATGGACATCAACACACTGGACAACATGCCGTTACCATGGACGGACTACCACGCTATCAAATTTAAAATTACCACCAACACCCAGTGGCGTATCCAGGGTATGGCAGATATGGCAAGTGCCATGGGCGCTATATGAAGGGGCGCTCCTGAGTGGCTGGGCAGAAAGGCACTTAGAGATCTCTTCTTAAAATGGCCCTGATATAGCCACTGTTACTCACTGTCAGCCTAGGGTGGGATCCTGGCCGGCGGACACTGCTTTAGGTCGTTCACCACTGGCCCCTGGCTCACTGCCCAAACTGGTTTCTAGCCACGCCCCACCTTGCGTCTATCAACCAGTGACGTCACGAGGAGGGAGGCAGAGACCAGCATTCAGAGCGAAGAAATTTAACTTCCTCCTCCGTGCCCACTGCTTGGCTCCACCCACCTCCTCCCTGCATCTTCTCCGACATGCACAAGAAACATATGAGACCCTGACTGCAGTGCACAAAGGGAGAAAGGAGTTTAGGCAGTGGCTCCTGGTGTCCCCCTAGAATATTTGCAAACTAGGCTGCCGTGCAGGAGAGGGGAAAGGAGTCGGGAGGTGTGCTGTGCTCTCCCTCCTCTCCAGCTTCACAGTCCTAAAACTGCAGTTCTTCTCTCCCAGTGGCTCTGTGTGAACAGGAGCGCCCTGCAGCTTCCCCCCTCCTGGCCAGAAACAGCAGAAAGGAACCAGCAACCTCATGTTATAGGAAGGCTGCCACAGGACAAGAAAGAGTTAAAAGCAGGAGCTGATCCACCTCCTGCTGCTTACTGAGCCAATGGGTGATGCTGTAACCCGCCCCCTTCTCAAGCCGCCCTTTTGATTGAGAAGAACAGAGTACTGGAGCCATGCTGGAGCCTGGAGAGAGAACTGAGCTGCCGTGGCGAGTGGGGAGGGGGCAGAGAAGGAGGAGAAATGAGTAAGCATGCGTGCAGAAGCCACTGTTCATGGCACAGGGTTCTAAAGGAACAGCACCAGTGGCCGTTCCTTCAGAGCGCATGCGCCAGTGATGTCACTGGCTCCATGTAATGTAAATATCTCCTAAACTGTACATGTTTAGGACATATTTACTGTACCTATAGGTAAGCCTATAATAAGGCTTATCTATATGTAAAAGGCAGTAAAGAAAGTTTACTTCCACTTTAAGTGATGGTGGAGCCCTCCCTCTGAATATCATAAACTGTATATGTGGTGTCCTGTAAACCAAATATACAACGTTATATCTTTCAAACAAATAACAATATCAAAATATAAAATTGCAGCATATTAGTGATATTAACACCCCCTCAAAATATTTTTGATAACAAGTTGCTATATGTAAGTGATGGTAACACCCCCTCAAGAAATAAAATAACTCCACTTACAATAGGGGGTGTCACCATCACTAATATACTACAATTTTATATTTTGAAATTTTGCCTTGTCGTTTTGTTAGGTGTTTTGAAAGTGGTATTAAAAGGTTTACTTTTAAATAACAAACATGTCATACTTACCTCCACTGTGCAGCACGTTTTGCACAGAGTTGCCCCGAACACCCTCTTCTGGGGTCCCACGGTGGCTCCTCCCCGCATCAGATAACCCCCTCTGTGAAGCTCTCTCCCGAGGGGGTTACCTTGCAGGCATGCTCCCATGTCATACAATCGGCGTCCATAGCTGCCGATTGTACAACACGGCCCCGCCCCCGCATCATTGGATTTGATCGACAGCAGTGGGGGCCAATGGCTGCGCTGCTATCAATCTATCCAATGAAGAGCCGATCAGCTATGGGGAGAATGATGCGGGATCGCGTCTGCGGAAATTCGGGGCTCGGGTAAGTAAAACGGGGGCTCGGGGGGGCAGACACTGCAAGGTGTTTTTTCACCTTAATGCATAGGATGCATTAAGGTGAAAAAACACGAAGCTTTACAACCCCTTTAAGGTTGCCGGAAAGATGTGTTTCAAATGTTTTGACAGGGGCGCAGTTTCAGTGCTTGCCATAGGTGCCATTTTCACTAGATACGCCTCTGCCAACACCATCTCTCAAAAACCGGAACACTCAATAACAACATACTGGACAAGATCTCAGAAGAAACTACACTCGGAACTCTTCAAAACCACACTATCAAAAAAAATAGCAACGCTAAATCAAAACCACTCAACGGAACAAACACTCAACTCCTTAAACAAAGCATTACTACAAACAGCACAGTCGCTCCGAGACGCAGAGCACTTATTCACAAAAACAACTCGGGCTGGTTTAATGACACTCTTACTCTACTGAAGCAAGAACGCAGAAGAGCTGAAGGAGCCTGGAGAAGAAACCCAACTGAGGAAAACCACACAAACTACAAAGCACTCACTAAGAAATATCACAAAGCAATTTTCAAAGCAAAAAAGGAACATTTCTCAAACACCATCAAAAAATCCCTAAACCGACCTTGTGAACTCTTCAAACTAGTCACTCAGACTATGAACCCTATCTGCCTAGAGGCGCCAGCAAACTAAACCCAAGAGTTCTGTAATGAGCTATCGGATTTTTTTATCGACAAAATCGAAAACATTCAGGAAATAATTCAACAGAAAAAACAACCAACCTCACTCAGCCAAAGCAAGCAGAGGAAATCAATACGAACATTATACAATTAACAACATTTTTGCTGGTCCCGATCACCATCGACACCACCAAAAACATCATCAGAAGCCTCAGAGACAGCACATCACCAAATGACATAATTTCTGCAAAACTCCTGAAAGAATGTACCGACATTTTAGCACCTACCATAACACATCTTGTAAATCAATCATTCAAAGAGGGTATGGTTCCGATTTCCCTCGAGCAAGGCATAATCAAACCCCTCCTAAAGAAACCCAACCTCGACCCCAAAGACCCAAACTACCGCAGACCGGTAACAAGCCTCAACACCATCTCCAAGATTATGGAGAAAGCAGTAGTACAACAGCTACAACTCCATTTGGACACTTACAAACTCTTGGACCCACTACAATCAGGCTTCCGCCCAGGCCATGGCACAGAAACAGCCCATCTCAAAATATGGGATGACGCCCTCGAAGCATCAGATGATGGAGAATCATGCCTTCTGGTGCTGCTGGACCTCAGTGCAGCGTTCGACACAGTAGACCACAAAACTCTACTCATTCGCAGGGATGAGCCGAACACCCCCCTGTTCGGTTCTCACCAGAACCTGCGAACAGCCAGAATGTTCATGTGAACTTTAGAACCCTATTAAATACAATGGACTCGAACGTTCAAAATCAAAAGTGCTAATTATAAAGGCTAATATGCAAGTTACTGTCCTAAAAAGTGTTTGGGGACCTGGGTCCTGCCCCAGGGGACATGTATCAATGCAAAAAAAGTTTTAAAAACTGACGTTTTTTTCGGGAGCAGTGATTTTAATAATGCTTAAAGCGAAACAAAAAAAAGTGAAATATTCCTTTAAATTTCGTACCTGGGGGGTGTGTATAGTATGCATGTAAAGTGGCGCTTGTTTCCCGTGCTTAGAACTGTCCCTGCACAAAGTGTCATTTCTGAAGGAAAAAAAGTCATTTAAAACTCACTCGCTGCTATAATGAATTGTTGGCTCCCGGCAATACATAGAAAAGTCATTGATAATTTTTTTTAAAAAAAAGTGTGCGGTTGCCCCCAAATATCCATACCAGGCCCTTCAGGTCTGGAAAGGATTTTAAGGGGAACTCCACCCCAAATTTAAAAATAAAATGGCGTGGAGTTCCCCCAAAAATCCAAATCCCTTTATCCGAGCACGCAACCTGGCAGGCCGCAGGAAAAGAGGGGGGGACGAGAGAGCGCCCCACCTCCCTCCTGAACCGTACCAGGCCACATGCCCTCAACATGGGGAGGATGCTTTGGGGGTCTGTGACCTCTCAAAGCACCATGTCCCCATGTTGATGGGGACAAGGGCCTCATCCCCACAACCCTTGGCGGTGGTTGTGGGGGTCTGCGGGCAGGGGGCTTATCGGAATCTGGAAGCCCCCTTTAACAAAGGGGACCCCCAGATCCCGCCCCCCCATGTGAAATGGTAATGGGGTACAAATGTACCCCTACCATTTCACAAAGAAAGTGTCAAAAATGTTAAAAATGACAATAGCCGGTTTTTGACAATTCCTTTATTAATGTCTTCCATCTTCCATGTTCGGTGTTCAATGTTCGGTCTTCAGTTCTCCTCTGGGTCCGCTGGCACCCGGTGGCCCCGCCCCCTTCTGACACCACGGGGAAAGTCCCCATGAAATCCATGTTCGTCAGAGGGGGCGGGGTCTCCGGGTGGCAGCGGACCAAGAGGAGAACTGAAGAACTGAAGCGTCACACAGCGGGAACCTCCAATTCAAGCGGAGCGGCCGGAGAAAGAAGAAGGGGAACAAAAAGCCGGAGCAAGATGTGGACGAGAACACCAAAGGAAGAAGGAAGATAAAGATGAAGAGGAAGATGAAGAACAAGATGGAGGAAGAAACTCGAATGGAGAAAAGAAGAAGATGGAAGAAAGGAGAAGTGTGACAGCAGGAAGGTAAAGTCACCTGGTTGCATCCAGGGGGGTAGATATATTTCGCCCAGATTCAGGCTTTACGCCGACTTATACAACTAGGTGGAGAGTTGTATAAGCCCAGCTGAGGCTAGTGGGCTCATGGATGACTCATACCTCTAGGGAGAGTGTGGGGCGTCGTGCAGACAGGGAGTTGATGAGACCAGCTGAAGCTTGTCAGCTCATTTAGGCCTCTATAAGAACTCCCAGATTCATTAGGTGTTTGCTCATGCCTGGACCCAGACCTGTGTGGACTGTCTAGGGAGAGTGAACCCCTGTGCGGTGAGACAAAGCCTGTGTGGCTATTTGCTTGGACATTTAAAACCAGGGACTTAGGGACTAGGACAGCACTAGGCTGATCCCAGTTGTTAGTTAGGAAACCTGTATGTTTAGTCAGAGGTCAAGTTGACCAGGATTTATTTTATTTATGTTTCTTTTGCTTTGCTGTGTTTTGTCACTGTAAATAGAAAATAAACCGCACCTTTTTGATTTTGAAAACCACAACCTCCGTTTACTGGGCCTGTTTTTGTGTGGGGAGCCCATCCCGGGGGTCACACACACCCGCTGCCGAGCTAACCCCCTCACAGTTGGTGGAGAACCAGTGGCAGTTTTTTTTAAGCCAGCATGGAGGAGATACTGAAGCAGCTGGCTCTAGCAAATGCCAATCAACAGCAGACAAATGCAGGTTTGCAAAAGAGCCTTGCAGCTCATCAACAGAGCCTTGCAGCTCAACAACAGAACTTCGCAGCCCAGCAGCAAGCTCATCAACAGAGCCTTGCAGCCCAGCAGCAGACAAACGCAACTTTGCAACAGAGTCTGGAGGCTCAGCAACAAGCCCAGCAGCAATCTGAGGCCCGCTTCATAGACCTGTTGCAGAAGCAAGAGCAGAGACTACAACAACAGATGGAAGCAGTAATGCAGCAACGTCCGCAGACCAGTGAGGAAAGCCGTCCCACTAATACCGCGTCCTTTGGGGTGAGTCGTTTATTGACAAAAATGACTGGAGAGGATGATCCAGAGGTATTTTTGACCACATTTGAAAGGACCGCTGAAAGAGAAAAGTGGCCTGAGGAGCAGTGGGCTGGACTGGTGGCTCCTCTGTTAACTGGTGAATCGCAGAAAGCTTACTATGACCTAGAGCCTAACCAAGCAAAAGACTATGTGATGCTAAAAGCTGAAATTTTGGCAAGGCTGGGTGTCACCCAGGCTGTCCGGGCTCAGCGTGTGCATAACTGGACTTTCCAGCTTGGAAAACCCCCCAGGTCTCAAATGTATGATCTCATTCACCTGAGCAGAAAGTGGCTACAGCCAGAGACTTTGTCCGCACCAAAGATTGTGGAACGTGTTGTAATGGATCGGTTTTTGAGAGCTCTTCCTACTGCCATCCAAAAGTGGGTAAGCCATGGAGACCCAGAGACGGCCGATGGTCTTGTGGATCGTGTGGAGAAATACTTGGCTACAGAGAACCTGACGGCCTCTTCCAGAGACACTCGGACTTTCCACCCTAAGACCAGACCATCCCCAGGGGCGGATAAGAGGATTCCAAGGGGTGAGGGTGGAGAGAGTGAGAGGGTGGGAGCTCTACCCCAAGTTTGGCGAGAACAGCCTGGGAAATCAGCGGCTCAAGAGGCGGCAAGAAGGATCGTTTGCTACCGCTGCCGGCAAGCGGGACATATTGCAGCCAATTGCCCGGTTGGGGAGGAACCCATGCAGTGTGACTTTCTGACGGGCAGACGTCAGTCGCTGTGTGCGACAGTCGCATGCACTGCCATTCGAGGAACTGAGAAACATTTATGCAAAATGTGTGTTAATGGTAGAAATGTTGTGGTATTGCTGGATTCAGGTAGCCTTGTGACCCTGATAAAGGCTGAGTTAGTTAAAACAGAGGTCTTTGGGAATAGCAAGGTAGCTGTTATTTGTGTGCATGGGGACACCCGAGAGTATCCAGTGACTACAGTGTGTTTCGAGACCCCCAAAGGTACCCTCTCTCATCCAGTGGGCTTAGTATCTCAGTTACCGCATGACGCCATTGTGGGAAGGGATTTTCCGAAGTTCTGGGAACTGTGGGATGATCCTGAGCCCCCCACTGGTGCCCCTATGTACCAGGAATGTGATAGCCAGAACTCCCCTGAGAGTGGTGAGGAGGACTCTCCGGAATTTCCCTTATCAATATTGGCAGGGGAGACTCAAGAAACTGGAGAGGAGCCCACCTCCTCAGACGAAAACCTACCGTCTGTGGAGTTTTCTGATCTTGAGGTTCACAGGGAAAACTTTGCCACAGAACAGTTGAAAGACCCCGCCCTAATAAAGGCACGGGAAAACGTAGTGAAAATAGATGGCGAGTTAGTGAACCCAGATAATACCTGCACTTACCCATACTTCAGCGTAGAGAAGGACCTACTGTATCGGGTGGCAAAAAGGGCAGAAGAAACCGTTGAGCAGCTTGTGGTGCCCAAACCTTACAGGAAGTTGGTGTTGGAGTTGGCCCATGGGCACATTCTTGGAGGTCATCTGGGGACAGAGAAAACCCGAGAGAGGGTATTACAGAGATTCTATTGGCCGGGGGGGGTGAAGGACATAGAAAATTATTGTTCCTCCTGCCCTGTGTGTCAGAGGTCGGCCCCGATGCCACATTTCCGTAGCCTGCTGGTCCCTCTACCCATCATTGAGGTCCCGTTTGAGAGGATCGCCATGGATTTGGTAGGGCCTATAATCAAGTCCGCTAGGGGGCACCAGTACATATTAGTTATAATGGACTATGCCACCCGTTATCCAGAAGCGATCCCTCTCCGAAATACCTCGGCCAAAACCATAGCCAAAGAGCTATCTCTTGTGTTTAGCCGGGTGGGTATTTGTAAAGAACTGCTTACGGACCAAGGTACACCCTTTATGTCCCGGGTTATGAAGGAGCTGTGTAAATTGTTCAAAGTGACGCAATTACGTACATCTGTGTATCACCCCCAAACCGATGGGCTGGTTGAAAGATTCAACAAAACCCTAAAACAAATGTTGAAGAAAGTGGTGGATAGAGATGGAAAGGATTGGGACTGTCTACTTCCTTATCTGATGTTTGCTATTAGGGAGGTGCCCCAATCCTCTACGGGATTCTCCCCCTTTGAGTTACTGTATGGGAGACACCCAAGAGGGCTGTTGGATATTGCCAAGGAAACTTGGGAAAGTGAGAGTTCTCCCCACAGGAGTGTGATTGAGCATGTCGCCCTGATGCAAGACCGAATTGCACAGGTAATGCCCATCGTGAAGGAACATTTGGCCCAAGCGCAGTTAGCACAGCAGAGAGTGTACAACCGTGGAGCCAAGACCCGTACCTTTTCCCCGGGGGATAGGATACTGGTACTTGTCCCTACGGTTGAAAGTAAATTCCTTGCCAAATGGCAAGGCCCCTATGAGATAATGGAAAAAGTGAGCGAAGTGAATTACAAGGTCAGACAACCAGGAAGGCGAAAGCCCGAACAGATCTATCACGTTAATCTGTTGAAAGCCTGGAGGGATAGAGAGTCCCTAGTCGCAGACACTTGGTCACCAGCTCAAACTGGTTGCGTGATTCCTGAGGTTGGAATAGCAGCCACCTTGTCACAACCCCAACAACAGGAGGTTAAGGAGTTTGTGCTTCGCAACAAGGAGGTATTCTCTGAGCTGCCGGGACAAACATCTGGGGTAGAGCATGACATCATTACCCCGCCCGGTGAAAGGGTGAAGTTAAAACCCTATCGGATCCCAGAGGCCCGACGGGAGGCAATACGGGAGGAAGTACAGAAAATGCTGAACTTAGGGGTGATAGAGGAGTCCCAAAGTGATTGGTCTAGTCCCATTGTGTTGGTGCCTAAACCGGATGGGAGCTGGCGATTTTGTAACGATTTTCGTCAGTTGAACAAAGTTACAAAATTTGACACCTACCCCATGCCACGTATAGATGAGTTGATCGACCGGCTGGGAACAGCCCGATACATGACGACTCTTGACCTCACAAAAGGGTATTGGCAAATCCCCCTGGCCAAGTCGGCCAAAGAGAAAACCGCATTTGTAACCCCAGACGGGGCGTTCCAATATAAAAGAATGCCGTTCGGGTTACAGAATGCGCCGGCCACATTCCAGCGGAAAATGGACCAGATGCTGAGGCCCCATCGGAAGTATGCTGCGGCTTACCTGGATGACGTAATTGTCCATAGCACAGATTGGGCCTCACATCTGCCAAAAGTGCAAGCAGTCCTGGACTCTGTTCGGGAAGCGGGGTTTACGGCTAACCCCAAGAAGTGTACCATTGGGCAGGAGGAGGCCAAATATCTTGGGTACACCATTGGGAGGGGAGTAATAAAACCCCAACTCAACAAAGTCGAGGCCATCCAGAGTTGGCCACGTCCCAACAGCAAGAAGCAGGTACGAGCCTTTCTGGGAATCGCTGGGTATTATCGGCGATTCATTCCCCACTTTGCTTCTAAGGCTGTGCCCCTAACCAACCTGACGAAGGGGAAAGGGTCGGTCATGACTAAATGGACCCCCGAGGCTGAGGCAGCATTCCAATTCTTGAAACAAGCCTTATGTAGCCAGCCAGTGTTGTACTCACCCGACTTCTCTAAAGACTTTGTCGTACAAAGTGATGCGTCAGATGTGGGGTTAGGAGCAGTATTGTCCCAGGTCTGGAACGGGGAAGAGCACCCAGTCATTTACCTCAGCAGGAAGTTGAAGTCCCATGAGGTAAATTACGCCACCGTTGAAAAGGAGTGTTTAGCGGTGAAGTGGGCTCTAGATTCCCTTCGGTACTACCTGCTAGGTAGGCACTTTGACATGGTTACGGATCACGCTCCGTTAAAGTGGATGGCTCAAAACAAGGAAACAAATAGAAGAGTGAATAGGTGGTTCCTGGCCCTCCAGGAATTCAACTTCACAGTAAAGCATCGCCCTGGCGTTCAAATGGGGAATGTGGATGCTTTGTCTCGAGTACATGAATGCCTGATTGCTGGTGTTCCAACCCCGAGGTTAAAACAAGAGGGGGGGGTATGTGACAGCAGGAAGGTAAAGTCACCTGGTTGCATCCAGGGGGGTAGATATATTTTGCCCAGATTCAGGCTTTACGCCGACTTATACAACTAGGTGGAGAGTTGTATAAGCCCAGCTGAGGCTAGTGGGCTCATGGATGACTCATACCTCTAGGGAGAGTGTGGGGCGTCGTGCAGACAGGGAGTTGATGAGACCAGCTGAAGCTTGTCAGCTCATTTAGGCCTCTATTAGAACTCCCAGATTCATTAGGTGTTTGCTCATGCCTGGACCCAGACCTGTGTGGACTGTCTAGGGAGAGTGAACCCCTGTGCGGTGAGACAAAGCCTGTGTGGCTATTTGCTTGGACATTTAAAACCAGGGACTTAGGGACTAGGACAGCACTAGGCTGATCCCAGTTGTTAGTTAGGAAACCTGTATGTTTAGTCAGAGGTCAAGTTGACCAGGATTTATTTTATTTATGTTTCTTTTGCTTTGCTGTGTTTTGTCACTGTAAATAGAAAATAAACCGCACCTTTTTGATTTTGAAAACCACAACCTCCGTTTGCTGGGCCTGTTTTTGTGTGGGGAGCCCATCCCGGGGGTCACACACACCCGCTGCCGAGCTAACCCCCTCACAGAAGACATTAATAAAGGAATTGTCAAAAACCGGCTATTGTCATTTTTTTTATTTTTGACACTTTCTTTGTGAAATGGTAGGTGTACATTTGTACCCCATTACCATTTCACATAGGGGGGGCGGGATCTGGGGGTCCCCTTTGTTAAAGGGGGCTTCCAGATTCCGATAAGCCCCCCGCCTGCAGACCCCCACAACCACCGGCAAGGGTTGTGGGGATGAGGCCCTTGTCCCCATGGGGACATGGTGCTTTAAAGGGGTCACAGACCCCCAAAGCATCCTCCCCATGTTGAGGGCATGTGGCCTTGTACGGTTCAGGAGGGAGGGGGGCCGCTCTCTCTCGCCCCCCCTCTTTTAGGTTGCACGCTCGGATAAAGGGTCTGGTCTGGATTTTTGGGGGAACTCCACGCCATTTTTTTTTAAATTTGGGGTGGAGCTCCCCTTAAAATCCTTTCCAGACCAGAAGGGCCTGGTATGGATATTTGGGGGGAACTGCACGCATTTAAAAAAAAAAAAAAATTGTGCCAGGGTTCCCCTTAATATCCAGACCTGAAGGGCCTGGTAATTGAATTTGTGGGGACCACACTTTTTTAAATTTTTTTTATCAATGACTTTTCTATGTATTGCCGGGAGCCGACAATTCATTATAGCTGCAAGTGAGTTTTAAATGACTTTTTTTCCTTCAGAAATGACACTTTGTGCAGGGACAGTTCTAAGCACGGGAAACAAGCGCCACTTTACATGCATATCATACACACACCCCAGGTACGAAATTTAAAGGAATATTTAACTTTTATTGTTTCACTTTAAGCATTATTAAAATCACCGCTCCCGAAAAAACGGCCGTCTTTAAAACTTTGTTTTGCATTGATACATGTACCCTGGGGCAGGACCCGGATCACCAAACACTTTTTATGACAATAACTTGCATATAAGCCTTTAAAATTAGCATTTTAGATTTCTCCCATAGACTTTTCGAACTTGCTGCGAACACCCAAAAATGGTTCGCTGTTCGGCGAACGGGCGAACAGGCAATGTTCGAGTCGAACATGAGTTCGACTCGAACTCGAAGCTCATCCCTACTCATTCGCCTTAAAGAAGTAGCAGGAGTCGCAGACCCTGACCTACCCTGGTTCGCATCCTTCCTAGATAATCGCTCCCAGACAGTGAAACTAGGAGCCTTCACCTCTGAAACTCGCGCAATTTCTTGCGGAGTCCCTCAAGGATTACCCCTGTCGCCCGTGCTCTTTAACATCTACCTCCGCCCACTCCTTAAAATCATCAGCAAACAGGACCTGTGCTACCACTCATATGCCGACGATACCAAACTCTACTTTCGTATCACCAGAAAAAAAGACCAATATCACGGATTTGAAAATTGCCTCACTCAATGGATCCAAAACAGAACTCTTTCTCCTCCAGGCAAACCGAAAGATAAAAACTAAAACGTCTTGGACACCACCCACCATTCTTGGACAGACCATTACCCCGAGCACCAAAGTCAAAAGTCTTGGAGTCAACTTTGACTCGGAGATGTCGATGGATGCCCAAATAGGATCAGTAGTCAGTGGATCTCACCATCTCCTCCGCCTGCTGCGTAGACTCTTCCCCTTAATTCCAGAAGAGGACACAGCCATTGGCAGTGCGTCCATAGTGGGCACAGGAGCGCCGCCCCCTCTCGCTCCTGCGCCCGTCACTCACAACAACAATACATAAGTTCATGCATTGCATGAACCTATGTATTGTCGCCGCCGCTACCGCCCACTATTCAGATGGCCGGCCCCCTGTTGAGCGCCGGCTATCTGAATAACAGCGGCTGGTTGGTGTTTGGAAGTGCCTATCAGAGCCAGCGGCTCTAATAGGCTTCCCGATTACAGCCTGAGGGCTGTAATCGGCTTCCAAATAGTTAACCAGAGGACGCACGGGGTGCGTTCCTTGGTTAACACTGACAGGCGTCTCAGCCAATCAGGTTCACCGGGTCTGGTTACCGATAACCTGATTGGCTGAAGCGACATTGAGGGCTGGAGAAGATATCGAGGACGGAAGAAGGACGGCACTGACCCGAGGAAGGTAAGTGCAGGGCAGGGGACAAACTGGCTATATTTGGGGATGTATATGGGGACAAACTGGCTGCATATGGGGACAAACTGGCTGCATATGGGGACAAACTGGCTGCATATGGGGACAAACTGGCTGCATTTGGGGGAACTGGCTGCATTTGGGGGGGCAAACTGGTGGCGTTTTGGCACAGTGTCTGCGTTTAATGGGCACAGTGGCGGCAATGGATGTTTTTTTGTTTTTCAGTTTGTTTGCGCCCCCCAAAAAATTTTGAGCACCAGCCGCCACTGGACACAGCAGTAGTAGTTGGAACAATTATCAACTCCCGACTCAACTACGCAAACTCCCTCTACCTCGGACTACCCAAATACCAGATTTCGCGCCTACAGAACACGGCAGCCAGACTGGTAACAGGGAAAAAACCTTGGGAATCCATCACCCCTTCACTGAGGACCCTTCATTGGCTATCCATAAAGGATCGGGTCACATTCAAGACGCTCTGTCTCACCCACAAGTGCACACAAGGAAACGCTCCTCAATATTTATGCGAGAAGATAAAACACTACATCCCCAATCGCACTCTCCGATCAACCAACCAAAACCTCCTTCACATCCCCAAGTCCAGCTACAAATCAAAGGGAGAACGAAGATTTGCAGTCCAAGGACCACGGCTATGGAGCGCTCTACCCACGGACATCCGCATGGAAGAAAACCATCGGGCCTTCAGGAAAAAAATTAAGACCCACCTATTCTGATGGATCAGGACGTCACTGGATGCAAATCGCCTTGAGGCGATTTAGTTCGCTTTTGTAGCGCTATACAAGTCACTCACTCACTCAGGTCCGCTCAGCCAATGACATAGGCGGGGTCTGACGTATGAGGGGGCGGGGTCACCCGTCAGATTATAGGGGTAAGCCCCGGCTTTCCCTATGATGTGATGGGTGATCCCGCCCCCTCGTACGTCATGGGGGTTTCGTGTGGAGTGGAGACTGCAGCGCTGGACATCGGATCACCACGGGACACAGGATTACATCGCTGGAATGGGTTTTTTATTTTTTTATTTTTAATAAAGGACTTTCCCAACTGTGTCTGTGTTTTTTTTTACTTTTTTACACTTTCTTTGTGAAATGGTAGGGGTACAATGTACCCCTTACCAATTCACATAGGGGGGGGCCGGGATCTGGGGGTCCCCTTTGTTAATGGGGGTCCACCAGATTCCGATAATTTTTGCTTTTTTGCATTTTTTTTTTGTATGAACGTTGGATTATCGTAATTTTATCACATAATCCGCATTTTAAATAGCACTGGTATATCTGGATGTGGCATTAACCATGTGATGTGGCAGGTTATTTATGATTATAAGGTGATTTTTATACTCACATTTTGTTTGAGACGGCGCATCATTAACATTTCTACAAAATTTGCACGGTCCTAGTATTCAGGGAATATTTGGTGCAGCAGTCTTAATTTAATTGTGGCTAAGGGAATTTTTTTACTTGTGTATATCACATATACTGGATAATATCAGATACGTACTCTGAGGAGTTTCTGCTTCATCCATGGAGTGAACTGGACCACGATAATACACACCAGAACCAGAAGTATCAGCACCAGCAAACCGATGATCATTCCCAACACACTGGAGAAAAAGGACACAACATAGAACACGGCATAAAAACATATAAATAAGGAGAAATACATAAATAAATGCCTTAAACACTTCCCTACTGTGCACGAAAACCCCCTTCCTGCCCAAGCCGTTTTTCAGCTTTCAGCGCTGTCACAATTTGAATGACAATTGCGCGGTCGTGCGACGTGGCTCCCAAACGAAATTTGTGTCCTTTTTTTCCCACAAATAGAGCTTTCTTTTGGTGGTATTTGATCACCTCTGCGTTTTTTATTTTTTGCGCTATAAACAAAAGAAGAGCGTCCAGTTTGGAAAAAAAACACTATTTTTTACTTTTTTCTATAATAAATACCCTTTTTTTTTTTTCCAATTAAAATTTTCCTCAGTTTAGGCCGATACGTATTCTTCTACATATTTTTGGTAAAAAAAAATCGCAATAAGCGCGTTTTGATTGGTTTGCGCAAAAGTTATAGCGTCTACAAAATAGGGGATAGATTTATAGCATTTTTTTTTATTTTATTTTTTTATTAGTAATGACGGCGATCTGCGATTTTTATTGTGCCTGCGATATTGTGGCGGACACATCGGACACTTTTGACACATTTTTGGGACCATTCACATTTATACAGCGATCCCTGCTATAAAAATGCATTGATTACTGTATAAATGTGACTGGCAGGGAAGGGGTTAACCACTAGGGGGCGGGAAGGGGTTAAATATGTTCCCTCAATGTGTTTCTTACTGTGGGGGGAGGGGACTGACTGGGGGAGGTGACCGATGGTTGTCCCTATGTACAAGGGACACACCATCGGTCTCCTCTCCCTCACAGGATGTGGATCTGTGTGTTTACACACACAGATCCACTTTCCTGCTCAGTTCCCGGGCAATCGCGGGTGCCCGGCGGCAATCGCGGCCGCCGGGCACACGCATCAGGTCCTTGGGAACGCGGCGGGCGCGCGCCCCCTAGCTCGTTTTAAAGGCAGGACATCATATAACGTCCTGTCAGAACGAGAGTGTCCTCCGCCCGCCGTAAATTGAAGGTGGGCGGGGGACAAGTGGTTAAACAAAACAGCTTGTAAGGGGTCTGGTGGGACAAGCTGGATACATGATTAATGGATTCATCAATTACTGGCCCTTTTTTTTACCAGAATTTTCCCAATAAAACAGACTGTGTGACATGGGTTTATTTTGCCAAAGCAGTCATTTAATGAAACCATAACAATAACCAATATATATGCAGCGGGGTATCGTTTTACCCGCAAGACTACATTTCCCAGCAGGCTTTGCGGCACCCAGGGTGCCATTCCCCGCGCAAGGACTGCTGGGGTGGACTTTAAAAGGGAGAGGCGGGGCTCGCTTCCTTCTCTTGGAACGCCGCCCTCCTTGCAAGAGGATCTCCTGCACTCACCTGCTGCGCGCGCTAGGCCTGAAGCCTGGGCCTCGCGTGTTTGTTCCAGAGAGCCCTCGGTTCCGCTGGGGAGTCTGCGACGCATCCGATCCACCTGAGGTGCCATCATCTTCTAAGAGACGGAAGACTTGTTGCATCGTGGGCCACGGTGACGCCACTCACAGAAGCGGAGGAACCGGACAGGAATCGGTCCGGTTTGGGTGAGAGAGCGCAAGCTCAGAACCTTAGATCGATAACTTTTGCTGCCTACTAACTTTGCCTAGGCCTCTCATTGAACATAGTTATACTTTGGAGAGACTGTTGTCCTGAACTGAGTTTGTCAGTCTCTCCAGCCTTGCCAGGTTGGCGGCCTATCTACTACCCCTTTTACTGGATTACAATTTGTTCTTCTATGTGCACCACCGACAGTTGCTAGCAAAGATTTCCAACCATCTATACCCTAAGTTTTAGTCAGGCCTGACTGGGTAGTATAGGACATTGCTGGGCGCCATTTTATGCTCACGAGGGAGGATTGCAGCAGCGGGGTTGAGGTGTATTATTGCATTATTGACTGTTATACCCTTTTAAATGTGCTCACCTACACTGCAGGGATCTGCATAGAATATTCTACACCATTTATCCTGTTAACTATACTTCTTTACTGAGAGTAAAAAGATAAGTAATTTTGTGGTGAGTGTCAATTACTGTGCTGGTATACAAGGGGGTTGTACTGTATAATAGTATATATAGAGATTATACTGTTGTACCATTCTTCCCCTTGTCCTAACTGTGTCAGAGAGAATTCAGAGCCGATTGCCAGGGGTTGGTAGCGGTGCATTACAGGGGCCAAACAAACAAGCAGCCCTCTTAAGCTGAGGGTACCGCTATATATACAATCCAAAAACAGCCACATTTTACCACTAAAGTTACCAGGAAGGGGGTCTTTGTTCTCAATATATTATAAATGGAACTGCTCTTTAGTCAGATTTTTAAGGGTAAAAATGTGTCGCCATTCCACGAGCGGGTGCAATTTTGAAGCGTGACATGTTGGGTATCAATTTACTCGGCGTAACATTATCTTTCACAATATAAAAAAAATTGGGCTAACTTTACTGTTCTAATGCCGCGTACACACGATCATTATTCACGGTGGTTAAAAAACAGCCGTGAATAATGTCATTTAAAACGGGGGAACGTTTTTCACGTCATTTTTTCTCTTGACGAGAAAAACGACCGTCTGTGGGCTCCGCGGCAGTGTTTCCCTATGGGAGACACTGCAGCGGAAAACATGTCGAAAAAACGACGAGAAAAATAAGTTCTAATTTTTCTCGTCGTTTTTAATGCCGTTTTTCTCGTCTAAAAAAACGACAGAAAGCCCACAGACTATCGTTTTTCTCGTCGAATGGGAAAAATGTCGTTTTTTTCGACGAGAAAAACGGCCGTGTGTACGCGGCATTATTTTTTAATTCAAAAAAGTGTGAGCAAATACAGTGTGACAGAAAGTATTGCGACCGCCATTTTATTCTTTAGGGTGTTAGAGAAAAAATATATAATGTTGGGGGTTCCAAGTAATTTCCTAGCAAAAAAAAAATATTTTAACTTGTAAACACAGTCTGAAAAATAGGCCCGGTCCTTAAGTGGTTAAAACAGTCTATAATTAAAGTGGAGATCCAGGAAAATTAGATTTTTGCCATTTAGATTCCCTTTTTAAAGAGGAAGTAAACCCAGGCATAAAAAATAAATAAAAAATACCACCTGCAAGGCTAAGGTATAATGAGCTAGTATGCATGGCATACTAGCTCATCACCTCCATCGAAGCCCCCGCAGCCGTCCTCTTCCAACACCTGGGCAGCCGACATATTGCCCGGGGGGTTACTTCCGCGTATCGCGGCTCCGGCACACTGATTGGCCGGAGCCGCGATGACGTCACTCCTGAGCATGCGTGCGGGAGCCGGCAGGGTCGCCCTTAATGAGGACCGGCACACTACAGTGTGCCTGCGCCGCTGTCTATGGCGCATGCGGCATAGACAGCGGCGCCCATGATTTTAGTAAATATCTCCTAAACCGCGGAGGTTTAGGAGATATTTCAAGCACCTACAGGCAAGCTTAATCTAGGCTTACCTGTAGGTTAAAGTGGTTGTAAAGGGTTTACAACCACTTTAACAAAACTTTGTAACTTGGCATTGCAGAACACCAGAAGGGGTTGACAAATGTCCAGTGAAGTGAACTTTGGTCGGTCTTTAGTTCTTATGTCCTTGGTGTCTATTTTCCTGGCATTCCTATTGTCAGCCTTATCTAAAATTTGTGTGAAGAGGGTGATGGAAAAAAAAAATTATAAACACAAAGCCCAGCTAAAAAAACACTGTATAGCAACGGATACAAAATAAGGCAAGTTTTGCTTAGTTGGGTGAAATATGGTAACAATTGAATCTGACTTAAAATAATTTGGGGATATAGGAGAATTATAATGTTACCCTTGTACAGAACATCACAGAACATCGGAGAGCTGGCTTCCATCAGTAAAGTATTTTTGGTGTCAGAAGTGCAGATCTTTATACTTACGGAATCAAGGAGCTGCCGGTCACACCTGTGGAATAGACAGGACAATGAATGACCCAACAGATACACGGGGACTGTCAGTATTGGACCCTGAGGACTGAACACAGATTAGGAGGAAAGAAGTGTGTCAGAGGTCTCCCCAAGGGGGGGGGGGGACATTTTGGGATGGGATTTTAAATGTGCCCAAAAGTCAATCACTATATAACATAAATACAATCAATATATTTGAATTTTTTTCACACAAGAACTTTAAAAATGCAAGTAATATCATTTTCATAAAAGTTATGTTGTACACATCGCCATACAATACAATTATCTGCATCTGGATAGATCCCACAAGATTTGGATCGACACGTTTCGTCCAAGGTGCAGGCTTCTTCAGAATCCAATTTTCAATATTTCAAAACCTTATAGCAGATAGACAGTACAATCAATATATCAGTTCCAAACATATATGTATGTATATATATCCACACACACACACACTCATTCTAATAAATCGAAAGGGAAGAAAGAAAGTGAGGCAGGATATCATTTGGTCAAAAGGTAACAACTACAAATTGGTGGGCAAGAGAATGAAAAAAAATAAGGAAATATTAAACAAAATTAAAATGGGGGAAAGGGGTAGGAGGAGGGAGAGGGAGAGGGCAAGACAAGCGTGAAGGACCATACAGAGTCAGCATATTGGGGGGACAAGAGGCTACAAAAAAGGGAGGAACCCTATAACTGGTAGTTTGTTTTGCCTCCAAAACAATATCCAAGAAAAATGTATAATAAGGTGTATTGTAGGTGTATACCCTAAAGGATCTGAGAAATGCTCTGCTCCAAAATAAAACATTCAGTCTATGGCGTCTAGATCAAAGACTAGGAATGGGATTGCCATCAGGAAACAGGCATCTGGTAAGCATAAATATCAAGAGTACAAATGTCCTGACTTACCAAGAAAGAGAAATACAACAATGAAGGGAAAGAGAGGAACTATCAACCATCAACTAGAGAGATCCAACTGCCACGAAAGTTATGTGTATAAGTCCACATAAAGGATCCAATACAGGGGTACAGGAAAATCAGATCGATTTGTGGGTCCCAACCCACTTACCAATTGTGATTAGGAGCGCCCGTAGGGTCATCTATGTGGTAGGCACAAAGATGGCGATGCCATAAACCAGAGGCGCATGTCAGCCTCTATATGTACCAGTGAGAATGGAGGAATTTCTCGCCATGTGCGCGCTCGTGGTTGTTTGACTGCGGCTTGTAAGGTGTGACATGGGGGGCAGGAGGCGGGAGGCTATGTCTCACTGGTACATATAGAGGTTCATGAGCATTTCTCAGATCCTTTAGGGTGTACGCCTACAATACACCTTATTATACATTTTTCCTTGATATTGTTTTAGAGGTAAGACAAACTACCACTTATATGTAGGGATGAGTCGAACTGTTCGGTTCGCACCAGAACATGCAAACAGGCAAAAAATGTGTTTGAACACGCAAACACAGTTAAGGTCTATGGGACACAAACATGAAAAATCAAAAGTGCTAATTTTAAAGGTTAATATGCAAGTTATTGTCATAAAAGGGGTTTGGGGACCCCAGGGGACAAGTTTTAAAAACTGCATTTTTTTCGGGAGCAGCGATTTTAATAATGCTTAAAGTGAAACAATAAATGTGAAATATTCCTTTAAATTTCGTACCTGGGGGGTGTCTATAGTATGCCTGTAAAGTAGCACGTTTCCCATGTTTAGAACTGTCCCTGCACAAAATGTAATTTCTAAAGGAAAAAAAGTAATTTAAAACTACCCGGCAATATAGATCAAAGTCATTAAAAAAAATGGCAGGGGTCCCCCCCCAGTCCATTACCAGGCCCTTTGGGTCTGGTATGAATATTAAGGGGAACCCCAAACCAAAAAAAAAAGCGTGGGGTTCCCCCAAAAATCCATACCAGACCCTTCAGGTCTGGTATGGATTTTAAGGGGAACCCTGCACCAAAATAAAAAAAATGGCGTGGGGTTCCCCCCAAAAATCCACACCAGACCCTTATCCGAGCACGCAACCTGGCAGGCCACAGGAAAAGAGGGTAGGACGAGAGAGCGGCCCCCCTCCTGAACCGTACCAGGCCACATGCCCTCAACATGGGGAGGATGTCCCCATGTTGATGGGGACAAGGGCCTCATCCCCACGACCCTTGCCCGGTGGTTGTTGGGATCTGTGGGCGGGGGCTTATCGGAATCTGAAAGCCCCCTTTAACAAAGGGGAACTCCAGATCCCGCCCCCCCATGTGAATTGGTAACGGGGTACATTGTACCCCTACCATTTCACAGAGAAAGTGTAAAAAATTGTAAAAAACACACAGACACAGTCCTTTATTAAAAATAAAAAAATAAAAAATAAATTCCAGCAATGTAATCCAGTCTCTCGATGTCTTTCGCCTCATGGGGGTTTTGTTCCTCGCTGGAGAATGAGTGGAGACTGGAGCGTCGCTGGAGAATGGATCATCGTTGGACAATGAGAGACGGGATTACATCGCTGGACATCGAGAGATGGGATTACATCGCTGGATTTTTTTTTTTTTAATAAAGGACTTGTCACAAGCTGTGTCTGTGGTTTTTTTTTTTAAATTACACTTTCTTTGTGAAATGGTAGGGGTACAATGTACCCCGTTACCAATTCACATAGGGGGGCCGGGATCTGGAGTTCCCCTTTGTTAAAGGGGGCTTCCAGATTCCGATAAGCCCCCACCCGTAGACCCCCACAACCACCGGGCAAGGGTTGTGAGAATGAGGCCCTTATCCCCATCAACATGGGTACGTCCTCCCCATGTTGAGGGCATGTGGCCTGGTATGGTTCAGGAGGGGGGCCGCTCTCTCGTCCCCCCTCTTTTCCTGCGGCCTGCCAGGTTGCATGCTTGGATAAGGGTCTGGTATGGATTTCTTTCTCGTACATCACGGGACACAGAGCGACATAGTCATTACTAATGGGTTATATAGATACCGTCAGGTGCTGGCACTGGCAACTTCCAAAACCGGAAGTACCCTCCCCTATATAAGACCCTCCCATCCGGGAGCACCTCAGTTTTTTGCCAGTGTCTAAGGTGTTGGCCAAGAAGAAACATGTGTTTTTCACTGAGCTTGCGTACAGGTTCTTTTGGGCCTCAGTAAGCTATTCCGGATCCGACCAAAAAAGCTTCATAGCTAAACGGTCGGTACCCGGGCCTTGCAAAGAAGAGCAAGGTTTTGCCTGTAATGCTTCTCTTAGGAGAGCTGGACCCTGGGATCCAGAGCTCTGGTCATACCCACGACCAAGATGTTTTCTGTGCAGGGTGCTATACAGGTCCAGGGGAGTGGAATCCTTGGGAACCCGGTCCCTGAAGGTTTGATTACAATGCCTGCCGTGATAGGTGAAGTTTGGGCTTTTGTGGACCAAACAAAGTCCTGCGGCGGGGAACAGGTAAGTGGGGGCCCCCAGGAACTTGGTTCTATTGGGGGACCCCCAAGCCTAATTTGTCTTTCTGTCTGTTACCTAATGGTATTCCCGCTAATATCTGTGCATGCCTGTAACTACTAAAAAAATGTAATAATTTTTAAATGGTGGTCAAGAAAATTTTTTTTTTTATATATATATATATATTTAATATATTAGACTGCGGTACCTGTGTTTGTCCACTAGAGGCCGCTGTGGAACGTTTCTTGTCATGTGGACTAGTTTCTTCTCATCAGAGCGAGTCCAGGCAGATGGTGAGTTCTCTTATGGGAAACTGCTTCCTCTGCCATGTTGCAATGCTCGTCCATCCCCCGGCCTGCGGCAAAGGGGCCCTGGCTCTTGTCCCTGGTTTCCATTTTCGAAATTAGCGCCGAAGGCGCACGTGGCCGCGCGCGTGCGCGTGCACGCGCCTCTATATATAGAGGTGAGCCGGGAAAGGGGGCGGAGCCTGGGGGATGACGCTCTGTGCGCGCCGCAGCGCTTCTGCGCATGTGCGGGCGTCCCAGCATGTTAAAAACCACAATTTTGTGTGGTGAGCTGGCTATGAAGTACAGAGACAGAGCTGGCAACATTTAAAGAAGGCATACAGCAAGCGGTTGATACAGGCATCCCCTAGAAAGGCACATTAGTAGACACCAACTGTTTCTTATAGCAGCATTTATGCTAGACTATTGTCAGTAACTGGTGTATTTCGGCTGGAATACCTCAGCTTTGTGGCTTAGGAATATGCCGTCTAAAAACTCCGGGACTAGAAATTCCAGGAGGAATAGGGGGTCTCCATCGGGCTCTGAGGATCTTGGGCATGCTTTGGCTGCACCAGTCTCCCCTGAAGAATCAGAGGTTAGTGACCGTAGAGCACCCTCAGGAGTACCTGGTACTGTGGCTGTCCTCAGTTCACCTGCTCCTGTGTATGTAACGGAGGAGGTTTTTTCCTCAGCTCTGGGAGGGCTGGAAGAGAGATTGTCAGCATTGATCGCGGCTTCTCTGTCACAGGAGAAAAGCGCCCGATCTCCGTCTCCTCCCTCAGAGTGCCTGTTAACAGAGCAACAGTCGCATACAGGGATCGACCTACCTGAAGGGGATCAGGATGAGGTCGATTCGGTTGTAGAGGAATCAACAGTGGAAGAGCCGTTCTCAGCATCACATGCTGAAAGGTTATGGGTTCAGTCCCTGACTAATATGGTCCGATCAGCATTTAAAATGCCACTTGCGGAGCCATCATCCACTTCTGTCTCCTCGTTGGGGTCGCTAAAAGCTCCCCAGACTGTTTGTTCCTTTCCGATCCATCCTTTACTGGAAGGGCTCATTTACCAGGATTGGGAGCATCCTGACAAAATATTTACTCCCCCCAAGAGATTTCCGGTGGTCTATCCCATGGAGGATAAGTTCATCAGAAAATGGAGGGTCCCTACAGTGGACGCAGCCATCTCTTGTGTGAATAAATCACTGACATGTCCGGTGGATAATGTCCAAATGTTCAAGGACCCAATAGATAAAAAATTGGAGTCCTTATTAAAATCTGCTTTCTCTACAGCAGGATTGGTGACACAACCAGCAGTGGCAGCTATTGGGGTCTGCCAAGCAGTGAAGGATCAGTTGAAACAGGTCTTAAGGGACTTGCCAGATCAGCAGGCTCTTGCCCTAGCTGATCTACCTAGAGCCTTATGCTTTGCGGTGGACGCTATAAAGGATTCAATCCATCAGGCCTCCCGCCTTACGCTGTCTGTGGTACATATGCGCAGGCTTCTATGGCTCAAAAACTGGTCTGCTGAAGCTCCCTGTAAAAAATTGCTGGTCAGCTTCCCATTTCATGGTGAACGCTTATTCGGGGAAGACCTGGACAAATATATCCAGAGAATTTCCAGCGGTAAAAGTACACTTTTGCCGGTTAAAAATAGAGTTAGAGGTCCCTCTTTTAAGAGGCCTGCTTCTCCAGTCCCTAGGGCATCGGCTGTGAAACAGTTCCGACGGCCTCCTCGGTCAAATCCCGGAGGTAAAAATCAGGGACAATTGCAGGGTAACAAGAAGCCCTGGAGCAGGAGAGGTACAAAACCTCCCCCAAAGTCAAATGCATGAAGGGTTGCCCCCACCCAATCGGGTGGGGGGAAGACTTCAGTTGTTCACAGAGACCTGGCGGGACACGATCCGAGACAGATGGGTGCTCTCCGCAGTAAATCTGGGATACAAATTGGAGTTAAAAAACTCCCCTCCTTCCCGCTTTATAAGGTCAAACGTGCCAAGGGATCCCCAGAAGAGAGGATCCCTCCTGTTGGCACTAGAACAATTATTGCTCCAAGCAGTAATTATAGAGGTTCCCCTGGAAGAATGGGGGTTCGGGTTTTACTCAAACCTCTTTACAGTCCCGAAGCCAAACGGGGACGTGAGGCCCATATTAAATCTAAAAGGGCTAAACAAATTCCTACATATCAGGACTTTCCGGATGGAGTCGATCCGATCGGTAGCCACTGCCCTACAAGGGGAGGAATGGTTAGCCTCGATCGACATCAAAGATGCTTATTTGCACATTCCCATCTTTCCAGCCCACCAAAAATTTCTACGCTTTGCGGTAGAAGGGCGCCATTTTCAGTTCAGAGCCTTACCCTTCGGTCTGGCCACAGCACCAAGAGTGTTCACAAAAATTCTGGCCCCATTATTGGCCAATCTAAGAACACGAGGTGTAACGATAATGGCATATCTAGACGACTTGTTGCTGATAGACCACTCAGTGGAAAAACTAGAAGTGGTTGTTCACGAGACAATCAAGTATCTGGAATATCACGGTTGGATTATCAACCGAGACAAGTCAGCCCTAAAACCAGTCAAAAGTCTGGAATACTTGGGGCTAAGGCTGGATTCAGACCAGAGAAAAATTTTCTTGCCTCAAGAAAAGGGGTCGTCTTTGAGAGATTTGATCCACTTAGTGGGTTCAAAAAGACAGCCATCCATACGCCTGTGCATGAGGCTGCTGGGAAAAATGGTGGCATCATTCGAAGCAGTACCCTACGGTCAATTCCATTCAAGGAAGTTGCAAAGGGCCATACTGTCAGCCTGGAACAAAAAAGTTCAGGCTCTGGACTTACCAATGTCCTTGTCCCCTTCCGTTCGCAAGAGCCTCCGCTGGTGGTTGGTTCCCCAGAATCTGGAAAGAGGGAAATCCTTCAGTCCGATTTCCTGGAAGGTGGTCACTACAGATGCCAGCCTTATAGGCTGGGGAGCAGTACTGGAGCAATGGTCTCTCCAGGGCAGATGGTCGGATGCGGAAAAGGCCCTGCCCATCAATCTCTTAGAGATACGAGCAGCTCGGTATGCCCTAGTAGCATGGACATCCAAACTCCAAGGGTCCCCTGTCAGAATTCAATCAGACAATGCCACAGCAGTGGCATATATCAATCGTCAGGGGGGCACCAGGAGTCGTGCAGCCCAAAGGGAAGTAAATTACATCCTGAGATGGGCAGAAAGATATGTCCCAGCCATATCTGCGGTATTCATTCCAGGAGTGGAGAATTGGAAGGCGGACTTTCTAAGTCGCCAACAATTATGCCCAGGGGAATGGTCCCTTCATCCCGAGGTTTTCCAGACAATATGTCAGCGGTGGGGAACACCGGATGTAGATCTGCTAGCATCCAGATTCAACACAAAAGTGGACAGGTTTGTCTCTTGGACAAGGGATCCCCTAGCTTGCGGCTCGGATGCCCTAGTGTTCCCTTGGGATCAGTTCAAGCTGATATATGCATTCCCACCGCCACAATTGTTACCTCGATTACTCCGCAGAATCAGGGTAGAAAAGAAACCAGTGATTCTGGTGGCTCCAGCGTGGCCCCGAAGAGCATGGTACGCGGAGATTGTAAAAATGTCTGTGGGGAGTCCTTGGACCCTCCCACATCGTCCGGACCTGCTTTCGCAAGGACCGATATACCACCCTTCCTTACCAGCCCTAGGTTTGACGGCCTGGCTATTGAAGCCCACATTCTAAAAAAGAGAGGGCTCTCTAATGCTGTGGTATCTACCATGATCAATGCCAGGAAGCCGGTATCCAGGCAGATCTATTATAGAATCTGGAAGGCGTACATCGCCTGGTGTGAGGCCAAGAAATGGCATCCACGTAAATACGTAATAGGGAGGATTCTGGACTTCCTACAATGGGCTGTAGATAGGAAGCTTGCCTTGAGTACTATCAAGGGTCAGATTTCGGCCTTGTCAATATTTTTTCAAAGGCCCTTGGCTTCGCATTCACTAGTCAAAGCCTTTATACAAGGAGTGATGCGTATTAGTCCTCCGGTTAATATTCCCATATGTCCATGGGATCTAAACTTGGTTCTGTCGGTTTTACAGAAACAACCATTTGAACCATTACAGCATATTTCCTTGGTGCTTCTCACCAGGAAATTGATTTTTCTAGTAGCCATTTGTTCGGCTAAAAGAGTGTCGGAATTAGCAGCTATGTCCTGTAAAGAGCCATATCTGGTTATCCATAAGGACAGAGTAGTATTACGTCCTCAGCCAGCCTTTCTTCCTAAGGTGGTATCGAGGTTTCATTTGAACCAAGATGTGGTTCTTCCTTCTTTTTTCCCCAAACCTACTTCGGTAGAGGAAAAGTTATTGCATTCTTTGGATGTAGTAAGAGCAGTTAAAGCTTATCTAAAAGCCACTGCTCAGATTCGCAGAACGGATACTTTGTTTATTCTGCCGGAAGGCCCCAGAAAGGGTCAGGCAGCGTCAAAATCTACTTTAGCCAGGTGGATTCGACAGGTCATAATACAAGCCTATGGCTTGAGAAGGAGACCGCCTCCGTTCAAAGTTAGAGCGCACTCCACGAGAGCAGTTGGAACTTCATGGGCAGTGCATCACCAGGCCTCCCTGGCTCAAATCTGTAAGGCCGCAACATGGTCTTCAGTTCATACGTTTACTAGGTTCTACCAGGTGGACGTTAGAAGTCAGGAGGATGTCGCCTTTGGGCGCAGTGTGTTGCAGGCCGCAAAAGATCCTCATGTCTGATAGCGCTCAGCTTATATATGGTGTATCCCCCCCCTCATTTGGCATTGCTTTAGGACATCCCATTAGTAATGACTATGTCGCTCTGTGTCCCGTGATGTACGAGAAAGAAAATAGGATTTTTATAACAGCTTACCTGTAAAATCCTTTTCTTGGAGTACATCACGGGACACAGAGCTCCCGCCCCTCTTTGGGGACACTTATTGCTTTGCTACAAAACTGAGGTGCTCCCGGATGGGAGGGGCTTATATAGGGGAGGGTACTTCCGGTTTTGGAAGTTGCCAGTGCCAGCCCCTGACGGTATCTATATAACCCATTAGTAATGACTATGTCGCTCTGTGTCCCGTGATGTACTCCAAGAAAAGGATTTTACAGGTAAGCTGTTATAAAAATCCTATTTTTTGGGGCGAACCCCATGCCATTTTTTTAATTTGGCGCGGGGTTCCCCTTAAAATCCATACCAGACCTGAAGGGCCTGATATGGAATTTGGGGGGACCCCCACGCTTTTTTTTTGTTCGGGGTTCCCCTTAATATTCATATCAGGCCCAAAGGGCCTGGCAATGGACTGGGGGGGACCCTGCCATTTTTTTCAATGACTTTGATCTGTATTGCCGGGACCGACAATTCATTAATAGCCACGAGTAGTTTTAAATAACTTTTTTTCCTTTTAGAAATTACATTTTGTGCAGGGACAGTTCTAAACACGGGAAACATGCACTACTTTACAGGCATACTATACACACCCCCCAGGTACGAAATTTTAAAGAATATTTCACTTTTATTGTTTCACTTTAAGCATGATTAAAATCACTGCTCCCGAAAAAAATGCAGTTTTTAAAACTTTCTTTGCATTGATACATGTCCCCTGGGGCAGGACCCGGGTCCCCAAACACTTTTTATGACAATAACTTGCATATTAACCTTTAAAATTAACACTTTTGATTTCTCCCATAGACTTTTAAAGGGTGTTCCGCGGCTTTTCGAATTTGCTGCGAACACCTCAAATTGTTCGCTGTTCGACGAACAGCCAATGTTTGAGTCGAACATAAAGCTCGTCCCTACTTATATGGTTCCTCCCTGGTTTTTGTAGCCTCTTTCCCCCCCAATATGCTGACTCTGTATGGTCCTTCACACTTCTCTTGTCCCACCCCCCATTTTATTTTATATAATGTAATTTTTTTCCCTTCTCTTGTCCACCAATTTTTCTAGTTGTTGTGTATATATACATATATTTTGATCGAATGATATCCTTCCTCCCTTTCTTTCTTCCCTTTCAATTCATTAGAATGAACATGTCAGTATATGCTATAATGTGTGTATATTATACAGTATGTTTGGAGCTGATATATTGTTTGTACTGTTTATCTGCTATAAGGTTTAGAAATATTGAAAATTGGATCCTGAAGAAGCCCACACCTTGGGCGAAATGTACCAATCCAAAACTTGTGGGATCTATCCAGATGCAGATAATTGTATTGTATGGCGATGTGTACAACATAACATATCTTTTATGAAAATTACATTTCTTGCATATTTTATGTTTTTGTGAGAAAAAAATATTTCTTAAATTTTTTATGTTTTTGTGAGAAAAAATAAAAATATATTGATTTTATTTATGGTATATAGTGATCGACTTTTGGGCACATTTAAAATCCCCATCTGGGACACACTTCTTTCCTCTTAATCATTTAGGGGATTGTGCCAGAATTTATTATACAGGCTCTCACCACCCAGTATTCTCGACTGAACACAGATGGTGACCTACGCCATACCTAATTAATTTCTCTCTGCTGGTTACATCCTCCAACTGTGTAATAATTATACTCCTCAGGGGCGGGGCTGGACAGCAATGAGTGGCATTGCACTTACGTGTTTTTTTTAGTCCAATACTTTTTGTATCATAAGATAAACACACTTTGTAACAGGGCTTTTCATATATCCAGATAATCATATTAGAGGAAACTTATACTGAAAATATGGCGGCTGCCAATACTGACATCTCCTTCTGAAAATGCCAGCTCTTAGTTTCACATAACATTTTAGTAAATCAATTCAAATATGAATCAGGGCTCTTTCCCTTTATCAGGTTTAATAATTAGTTTTTATCAAAAAAGGGGTCACACCCCTGACAGATAACAGAGCCCCCCCATATACAGAGGAATGTTACAGTAGAGACTCTATAACCCGACTTACCTTCAATGGCTCCAGCAAAAGCACATGATGACGTCTCCACCTGCAGGAAAGATGGGATAAGCCAATCACCATTCTCTATATATCAGCTAGCTCTACTGTTATTGTCATTGGTAAAGGGGATTTATAGTGTTTTTTTTTTTTTTACTATAACTAGATCAGGGGTGTCAAACTCCATTTCATTTTGGGCAACATTAGCTTTATGGTTGCCCTCAAAGGGTCAGTTGTATCTGTAAGACTAGATGTCCAGAGCACCTCACCCCACCTTACATCAGAGGTCAAGAGCCTTCTCACCTTTAGAAGTCAAGAGTCCCTCACCCTCCCTTACATCACAGTGCACCTCCCTTTGTGCTGCTACCAGGAAGAAGCTGGGGGAGGAAGCTGAAAAGTGCAGGGTCTGAAGGAGGGCCAGAGAAGGGCTGGAGTCAGCTGCCGGAGTCTGCTGAATGCTGACACCAGGGAAGGCGGAGACAAAGGTGTGCTGTGGCTGCACAGAGAGGCGCAGGATCTGTAGGAGGAATTCTCTGCTGCCAACTGCTGAGACCAGGGGAGGGGTCAGAGATTAACCTCTCCGCAGCTACACAGAGATGTGTAGGTTCTGGCAGAGGAGTTCTGTCCTCCTCTGTGCTGCTGACTGCTGAGTAGGGATGGCCCGAATGACCCCTGTTCAGTTTGCACCAGAACTTTGAACCTCGTGAAAGTTAGGAACCGAATAACTAAACACATTGAAGTCGATGGGACTCGAGCTTGAAAAATCTAAAGTGACCATTTTGAAGGATTATATGCAAGTAATTGGGCATACAATGGTAGTGGGGGTCTGGGTACTGCCATGGGGGACAAGTATCAATGAAAAAAAACTTTGTAAAAAATTTAATTTATAAATGAACAGTGATTTATTGATGCTTAAAGTGAAAGCATAACAATGAAAAATTCCTTTCAATATAGTGTCTGGGGGGGGGGGGGGCTTAGTCTACCTGTAAAGTGGTACATGTGCACTGTGTATAGAACCTGCTGAAGAAATACCGTATTTATTGGCGTATAACACGCACTTTTTTACCCTTAAAATCAGGGGAAAATCGTGGGTGCGTGTTATACGCTGATCCCCACCGATCCCCGTCGATCTCCGCTGACTATGAGCGGAGCGGAGCGATCGCCACCGAGATACACATAGCTGAGTGTAGTCGGCTCTTCTCGGCTCCGCTCAAATGGTTACAGTACAGTACATGCATCCTTTATCAGCAGCCATTGGCATGGGAAAAAAGGCTTAGCCAACCTGAGCCTGTCGTTGTGCAATACTCACACAGGTACTCGTTGACGGCCCTCTGCTGCATGTGCAGCCAATGTAGCATTGCCAAAGTCGGGTTCCACCTGGTGGGCATGTCACAAATCAGGTGGTTTACGGGCAGGTTGAATTCCTGCTGAATTTCAGCCAACCAAGCACTGGCTGTGTATGACCGCCTGAAATGACTACAGACTATTCTGACCTGCTTTAGCAGATCTTCCCTGAGTACTTATTTAGGATATGCTGCAACACCAAATGGAGGACATGTAGTGAGTGAGTGAGTGAGTGAGTTACTTGTATAGCGCTACAAATGCGAACTAAATTGCCTCAAGGCATGGCACATGTGTCAACTTCCCCTGTCTAAGGGCAGACAGGAGGTTTGTGCCATTATCACACACCACCATTCCTGTGGTTCCTGTCCCCTAGACACACCAGCTGAATCACTGCATGGCACCTTTTAGCCTGTCTCATTGAAGAGCCCCTTGAATGCTTAGGGGGTACTTGTGGTTCATAGGACAATTCAGCAGAGGAGGGCATAGAGGCCGAGGAGGAGGAGGAGGGGTTAAAGCTGAAAAATCTGGCATCATCACCACTAGATGTATGTATACATGGTGGCATAGCAAGCTGCAGCACTGAGCCCTGTCCTGCATCCTTCTGAGTTGCAAGCAGAGTTACCCAGTGTGCTGTGAACAAAATATATTATCCCTGACCATGCTTGCTGGACCACAAGTCAGCAGTTACATGGATTTTGCGGCTGACTGCCTTGCCCAACGATGCCACAACGTTGCCTTCCACGTGATGGTACAGAGCTGGAATGGCCTTACGTGAAAAGAAATAGCAACTGGGAACCTGCCATTGTGGTACAGCACATTCTGCAAAATCAGAGCAAGGGGCAGAATCCACCAGATGGAAAAACAGAAGTTGTAGAGCCAGCAGCTTTGACAAGCTTGCATTTAGATGCTGGGCATATGGGTGGCAGTGACTGTATTATTATTATTTTTTTGCTGCAGCAGATGGTACAGAGAAATTTGCCTGCTATAGTCTAAATCTGGTGGTGCGATGCAAGGACCTGGGACACCATGCGGATTACCATCATCCCTGTCAGTGGAGGCTGCTGAGAGGTCATGAGGTATAGTAGGGACAGACTAAGGTGAGTAAGGAGGAGGAACAGATTTGTGCCCCTTTTGTGTGGCTTTCAGGTGCTTTTGCCAACAGGCTGAGTGGTGGGAGTTTAAATGCCTTGTCAAGCATGTGGTACCCAAATGACTGGTGTTTTTTCCACGCTTGATGTGCTTGAGACAAAGTTTGAAAATTGCAACAGTGCGATCGGCTGCAGATGTGTAAAAAAGTCCCAGACAGCGGAGCTGTGGGAAGTGGGCCGGGAGATAACAGCTCCACAATGTCATGGAATAGAGTGGCTGCTCTCTACTCTTCCATGTTGGCTGCCTCGTTGGGGTTGTGCCTCACCCTCACTTTCCTCCTCTGCTCTATGTGGCACCCAAGTCACATCCAGAAGTTCCCTTAATTATAATTTCCACCACAATCTCCAGAAAACAGAGAGTATCAGACCTCATTCATGGCACTCACACACCAGGAAGACATTAGTATAGACATACGTGTTTCCAGCTGCTGGTGACCCGAATGTAGACGGTGTAGTTGGCTTTGGGGATAAGAGGAGCATTGTGGAACCCATTATAATGGTGGTTATCTCCCAGGGTGAAGGTTCTGGGTCCGGTGAGGTTCTCTGCAGGAAGGACAGCCGCAGTATAACGGGTCGGAGACCAGATGAAATTGTACGGAGTGGTTTTGAAAGTCAGACACTCCTTTGTTGAATTGACTTCCTGACCGCCAAAGACAATTATTTCATAAGATCTGGAGGCAGAAAATACCGGAATAATCTCAGCTATGCAAATTTAATATGTGTGCTTATCTCTGCTGTCCATCATTTCCAATTGTAATTATTATATTAACACAGATAAAGACATTCTGCTGAACTCTAAATGCATCATATTTCAGGATTTTTTTTTTCAAACATTGCAGAAATGAAGGAGCAAACATGTAAATAGACAGGGGCTCCATGTTTGTTCAGAGAAGGGGTGGGATGTTAGGATCTTTAAAAGCCCGGGGCTCACATATGTAACATAACAAAGAGCAGATGGGGTGGATTTCATCCCCTTATTATCTCTCGCCCTTCTCCTTTATCTTTGTTGTCCTCCTTTAGTATCTTTCTCTTCCCCAACGTGCTCACTTAAGCCGGCCATAGATGGTGCAATTCCCCCCATCAACACAGTCGGTGTTCTACTGGCGTGGGAAGTCATCCCAGCTGGTAAAACACACAGTGGTTATTGCTAGTGGCTATAGCTGCTGGAAAAAGTCACATGAAAAGTCAGACAGACTGCTTGTAGCCAAGTTGATAGATCGATCAACTTGGGTACAATCCGCCTGCCCATACCCAGCCTCCCTGTTGAACCGGCCGAGATTCGAACCGTCCATGGCTGGCTTTAGAGTGAAACCATTAGAACTCTGGTTAGTGACAAAAGCCTAAATCAAGAATTGAAGGGCAATTCAAAGGACACAAAGGTACCCAGAATGCTCACTGCTTCCTCCATACCATATGTCCAGATCTAATGCCGCGTACACACGACCGATTTTAATGACGAGAAAAATTAAATTTTTTCAAATGGTCATTAAAAATGATCGTGTGTGGGCCTCAGAGCATTTTTCACGACGTGAAAAATGGCCAAAAAAATAATTGGAACATGTTCTAATTTTTCTCATCGTTTTTCACATCGTCGTTTTTCTCGTCATGAAAGCCCACACGGCTTTAACGACGTGAAAAAAATGCGCATGCTCAGAATCAAGTATGAGACGGTAGCTCTCGTTCTGGTAAAACTAGCGTTCGTAATGGAGATAGTACATTCGTAACTCTGTAACGGACTGAAAAGCACGAGGCTGAAAAGAGCGAATCGTCTCTCACCAAACTTTACTAACATGAATCACGAACGGAACTTCCCCTTTATAGTGCCGTCGTACGTTTTGTACGTCACCGCGCTTTACTCTAACATTTTTTTCAACGATAGTGTGTAAGCAAGGCAGGCTTGAGAGGAAACATGAAAAATCACGTCGAGAAAAATGCCATTTTTTTCAATGACATTAAAAACGGTCGTGTGTACCCGGCATAATACTTACAAGAGTTTAAAAGAAAAAAAGCACAAATAGTTGCCCCTAAACAATTGTAACTCTAAAGCCCTGTACACACGATCGGATTTCCTATGGATTCAAATCCGATGGATTTTTCTATCGGAATTCCGATGAAGCTGACTTCCATCAGTCTTGCCTACACGCCATCAGTCAAAAATCCGACGGTCCCAAACGCCGTGACATAAAACACTCCGATGAGCCGAGAAAAATGAAGTTCAATGCTTCTGAGAATGCGTCGACTTGATTCTGAGCATGCGTGTGTTTTTTCTCCGATGGAGTTCCACACAGACGATTGGAGTTTGCTATCGTTTTTTTTTCCATCGGATAAATTTAAAACATTATTTTTTCTCACCAATTGAAAAAAGACCGATGGGGCCCATAAACGATCGGTTTGTTCCGATGAAAAAAGTCCATCGGACTGTTTTCATCGGTAAAACCGATCGTGTGTACAGGGCATTAGGCCCCCTTCATACATGTTTGGTTCATTGAGTGATACCAAAGACACAATAATGATAGTTTTTTTGTGTATAACGTTGGTTGAACTAGATGGACTTGTGTCTTTTTTTTCAACCTGGCTAACTATGTAACATTAAGCCCATTTATTCAGGTCTGGTATGAATTGGGGGGGGACTTCACGCCAAAAAAAAAAAAAAAGGGGTGAATTCCCCCCAAAATCTATATCACACCCTTACCTGAGAATTGAGTCAGGCAGGCCATGAAAGCTGAAAATGAGCATGCAGCCTCCCTTCCCGAACCAGGCCACATGCCCTGAACATGGATGGTACTTTGGCTTTTTCACATAATGATGAAGACAATGTCCTCTTCCCCACAACCCTGGCCTGGTGGTTGTGAGTGTGCACGGACTACTTATAAGAATCTGGAAGCCCCCAGATACCTGCCTTCCTATGTGAATAAATATGAGGTACATATTACCCCTACTCACTCACCCAAAAAATGCAGAAGTAAATAAAAACACAACACAGTTTGACAAATCCTTTAACCTCTTAACAACCATACTATAGACAGAGCGGTTGCACATTGCCAGAAGGATGTCTATAGATGTCCTCCCATGACCGCGCTTCTCGCGCAGTCCATGTGGCACGCATCAGCAGGGTTCTGTGATCTGATCACAGATTGAAGTAAAGAGCCAATCACAGCAGATCTTTACCACATGACCAGCTGTGTCCAATCACAGCTGATCACAGATTTGCTGATTATCGGCATTCTCTGACAGCATTCAAGTTGACAGCACGTGAGGAGAGTGGATAACCAGCAAATCCATACAGAGGACATCTACACTGATAATCAGGACACTGGTCATCAGTGTTCTGATGATCAGTGCAACACCAACAGTGCCCATCAGTGCTGCCAATCGGTGCCCACCAGTGCTGCCAATCAGTGCCAATCAGTGCCCATGCCCGTGCAGTGCATTGTTGCGTTTCACCCCTCATCCAGGGCATCATCAAGGATTGATAACAGTGCTTCACTATCACTCCTTTCTCTCTGGCACTGATAGACACTGATAGGTGGCACTGATGGGCACTGATAGGCGGCACTCATAGAAAATGATAGCGGGCACGGATAGGTGGTGCTGATGAGCACTGAAAGGCAGTTTTGATTGGTGTCACTGATTGGTGTCACTGATGGGCACTGATTGGTGTCACTGATGGACATTGATTGGTGTCACTGATGGGCACTGCTGTGGCTACACTGTAATCAGTGCTCTGATTATCTAAGTATGTCTCCCCTGCAAGGAGATGCCGCTGATCAGGTCTCCTCACCTCACAATTCTTCATTTACATGTGACTGGCTGCGATTGGACACAGCCGATCACAAGGGTAAAGAGCTATAACTATTACAACAGGCACCAACACCAGGACAGGTTTGTCCAGTGCTCCTGGCAAGGATAATGAACTGCTTCCCCTTCCCAAATTCCAATGCAAACCATAAAATGGGTGTACTGCCCTGTGCCCATCTCCTGCCCCTTTGCTCCAGCTGCCCATGGTTGGCATTGAGTGGACACTGCACATGCAGGAACAATTGCTAGCTTTGAACAGCTAGAAGGTAGTTGCACAAGCATGGCGTGTTTTTCTGGTCAGCTGTGGGTGGAGAGTGAAAATGCTGTAGATGTCAGAGCAAACATGAAGCCAAGGCCCGCTGGTTACTAGCCACTGATTTGGAGTGTAAGTGCAGTGACGGGACACTCCCTATACTGTTGTGCCAGGGGCGGCTGTCCCTCCCAGGCACTTGGCCTTCTCTCTAGGACCACCTCCACTCTAAAGCCTCATACACATGTAGCACTACCCCCGTAGGAGCTGCTGGTTTAAATTTGGGCCTGCCGTTACCTTACTGTTTCGTATGCTCGTCTCAGAGGTTCTCCTTGAAGAGTTGTCCAGAAGAAGTTTGCACCAACACAAAGTCTCTTTCAAGGGTTTTATTGAATAAAGATTCCAACAGAGGGGGTTGAAGGAATGGACTCAGGTACCTTAGTTGCAGATCACAGGAATCTTCCTAGGTCCAGAAGAGCAACTGTCTCCACGCTGGACTCAGCAAACACCGGATAGGCCCAATCTCACCGGCCTAGCAACCGATGCGTAGCTCGATCACATATAGTCTCTGCCACAGACTTGGTGAAAATAGAACAGTCTCTGCCACAGACTTGGTGTAACCCTTCCCTGGGTTACCTTCTGAATAAAGAACACAGCTCTCAATGCCAGGATCTTCCAGCCGTTCCGGCAGCACTGTGAGGTAGATTATGATCCGGATGCATCCTCCAATTGAGTCCTCAATTGCTTGGTCCCTTCCAGCAGGTAAGGCGACACAGGATCATCCCCGGATCAGTAGGCCCCCAGTAACTCCTGGGTCTACATCTCAGTAGCAGAGCCTCAGGCCAACGTGGCCCCGAGGTGGAAATTGCCAGCACCTCCCTGAGGCCATGAGGGCCCTCAGGTCGGGATCGGGAGGGTGGTAACCACCACCAACAAACGACGCCCCCACAAGATGGTGTCTGTCTCTTAAGTACCCTCTCCCAGAATGCACAGTTGGTTGACCACGCCCCTGAGCCGCTTCTGAGAAAGAGATACCCAATGCATTCAGCCTGTTGCCTTTCCTATCCTGACCAGTGGTGACAGCGACACCCACTGTCAGGAGGAAAATCATGCAACCAGCTGAATTGAAACAGAGTAAAATTTGTAACACAATCCTTCTGAGCCAAACTATTGCTCAGACAACTAAGATTTTAACACATAGCGCCCACTCATTGGGAGCAGGGCGCTAAATACTCCCCTCTCCTCAAAAAGACGATGTCCCCATCGTCGAGAAAAATATATGACCTTCAGTCCTGAGGGTCAGTTACCTGAGTCCAAAAAAAACATGGATGGGGAAGGGAAAGGTGGGGTAACAAGAAGATATAAAAGTTAGCATAAACACACATTAATCAAATCACTATACATTACAATGTTCCTATCTATCTATCTAACCCATCCAGCTCTGTAGTAGTCTGGCAGGATAAACCAGAGTACCTGAAATACAAAAACAGCACACACAGACAGCAATGCAAACATTACTGTACAATCAGGAAGCAAAGCCTTACTTCCTATGAAATAAATCTTTCTTTCCCATATACCGGTATATGCATTTCTCTTAGTGCAAGAAAAGTTATGTAGCTAAGTGCAGAAAAGTCCAGTTCTGCTGACCAAGAAAACCTTTGCCACCTAGTGGTCGAAGAGCAACACACAGAGTCCCATTTGAGGTACTGGACCGGGTAAAGAAATCTTGACTCAACGTCTAACACCCTAGCAATAACTAGCTAGTTACCCCAAGTCCTTCAAAGAAGAAAAATAAAAGAAAATCTTCTCCTTTGCAAAATTACAATAACTGGTCAGTCACCATTTATCATCACCAGTAAAAGCAAGGGTCAGGCAATGTTAGTGAATTCCCTTGTTTGTCCACAGTAGTAGCAAAATAGATGTAGTCCTCCTTTCTAGGCCGGCAGATAACTACCTTGTCCGCATAGATGTGCTAACCATAACTCCACTGCAACAAACACCTTCTGAAGCGTTCATCCATGGCAAAGGAATGGCCTACTTTCCGGAACGGTTTAGGTACTTCAAGGTGGTCCCACACAGCTTCATTGTACCATTCCGCTCTATTGGCCTCAATCTCTTGCATGGTTTCCCTGGGAACATAGGGGAACTCTAGTCCATACTCCCTGGCTACCCATTTGTTTAGCAATCTTTGAGATCGGGCATACCTGGGCAAAGATCTGGTACTACCATATCCAGGCGGTATACAAGAAACTTCGGACTTGTGTACCATGCAATTTGCAGACTGTTTTCCTGTCCCATATGAACTGGTAACTTTGGGCAGGATTTCACTGGTAACAACCGGGGCTTCCCCTCTGGGTGTTGTCTCCCCAGAATCCAGGCCGTCAACTCCGAAAAACCATGTACTGAGGCAACATCCTCCATGTTGCTCCACAACAACTCCTGAGACATGGACTCAAACAAGTAATCATCTCCAGCATCCAACAAAGAGTCTAACTCAGAGTTTTCCAACTCTTCTGCCGGCAAATAGTTACATACAGTCTCAGGCACTTTTCCCCCAGATGTCTTACCGGTTCCTGACGTGGATCTCCCGGGGACATCATCTCTCTCGGGGTCTGGTTCCGGTATTCTCTGGGGTTGAACTCTACCACGGCCGCGGGAGGCCTTCCCGCATCCCACCTTCTTCTGTACAGGTGCAGCGAAGATGGGTGCAGCGACGGTAGACACAGTCAAAGAAACAGTGGAAGTAGCATCCGCTGGTAACCCACTCACAGGGGGAACAGGAACATCCCCTTCTGGATTACTTACAGCAGCAGATGCGGCAGGTATGGGCCGGACAATTTGGTTGAAGGCAGCAGCTTCTTCTGTCATGTTGTCCGTGACCAAGTCCACTTGGTGAGCGCGGGGTGGCATGGTGGGTTGCTCCACAAAAAATAGGTAACCCCCGCATCGTAAGCATCGAACAAAGGGACGGGGGTGCATAGCCAGTCCATCACACCTGTTACACAGCATACCCAGGGCCTCCACACCACCGATCGTGTAGAGCATCAATCGCCCATGCAGCTTCAGTCGGATGCCAGTGTCCGTCAGCACGGTTCCCGGCATCATGGCACTTGCAGCTGTGCCCACAGGAAACATCCTGGGCTCAAAAGCAGACTGCAGAGATAGCACTGAAGACATGGTGGTGCTCCATTTCTCCAAGTGCTGGACACACATGCGGCGTCTCACGCAGCAAACAAGAAAGAACTCCTCCCACTTTCTCTTCTTGGCACGTAGCTCGGGGGCTTTTCTTTTCCTCAAATCCGCCCACGGCCCACGCGGCCAGAAAGTGATCGCAATTTCTTCCCCGTTTTAGAACAGTCCTTCTCCCTCTGTGGAATAGGTCCCCAAATGAACAGTCTATTTTAGTTGCGAGAGGTAACGGCAAATCCTGGACTCGAGTCCCCACATGTAGCACTACCCCCGTAGAAGCTACTAGTTAAAATTTGGGCCTGCCGTTACTTTACTGTTCCGTATGCTCGTCTCAGGGGTTCTCCTTGAAGAGTTGTCCAGAAGAAGTTTGCACCAACACAAAGTCTCTTTCAAGGGCTTTATTGAATAAAGATTCCAACAGAGGGGATGAAAGGATGGGGAGGACTCAGGTACCTAAGTTGCGGATCACAGAAATCTTCCTAGGTCCAGAAGATTAACTGTCTCCATGCTGGACTCAGCAAACACCGGATAGGCCCAATCTAACCGGCCTAGCAACCGATGCGTAGCTCGATCACAGAGAGTCTCTGCCACAGACTTGGTGTAACCCTTCCCTGGGTTACCTTCTAAATAAAGAACACAGCTCTCAGTGGCAGGATCTTCCAGCCATTCTGGCAGCACTGTGAGGTAGATTATGATCCGGATGCATCCTCCAATTGAGTCCTCAATTGCTTGGTCCCTTCCAGCAGGTAAGGCGACACAGGATCATCCCCGGATCAGTAGGCCCCCAGTAACTCCTGGGCCTACATCTCAGTAACAGAGCCTCAGGCCAACGTGGCCCCGAGGCAGAAACTGCCAGCACTTCCCTGAGGCCATGAGGGCCCTCAGGTCGGGATCGGCGGTTGGTGCCCGCCACCAACGAACGACGACCCCAGAAGATGGTGTCTGTCTCTTAAGTACCCTCTCCCAGAATGCACAGCGGGTTGACCAAGCCCCTGAGCCACTTCTGAGAAAGATACCCAATGCATTCAGCCTGTTGCCTTTCCTATCCTGACCAGTGGTGACAGCGACACCCACTGTCAGGAGGAAAATCATGCAACCAGCTGAACTGAAACAGAGTATAATTTGTAACTTAATCCTTCTGATCCAAACTATTGCTCAGACAGCTAAGATTTTGACACATAGCGCCCACTCATTGGGAGCAGGGCGCTACACACACGATCGGATTTCCATTGGACAAAGTAATGGAATTTTGTCCGAAGGGCGTTGGCTGTGAACTTGTTTTGGTTACAGACGGCAAAACTTTGTCAGCCAACAAATACGAAACAACGTGGTTTTTCCGCTCTTTAGCGCAACCCTTTGGGCAACTTCTGCTAATGTTGTCTTATGGTTAGCATTGCTTCTGAGCATGCGTATTTGTACTTTGGATTTATTTCCAATGGATTTGTGTACACACGATCGGATAATCCGACGGAACACATTTGTTGCCGGAAAATTTTAAAGCATGCTATCCAACATTTGTTGTCAGAAATACTGACAACAATTGTCCGATGGAGCATACAGACGGTCGGGTTTTCCGACAAAACCCTGCCATCACACATTTGTTGTCGGAAAATCTGATCGTGTGTACGAGGCTTAAGGGTTCTGGTGAAGGGAAAGAAGGATTCTTTCTCTCTCCAAAGGGTTAACTGAAGAATGGACGCTTCTAGAAACAGGTCTCAGTTGCTTTGCTAGGTCATCAAAACAAACAGAGGCAAGGAGTCACTGCACAAATAAAGTGTCTTCCTCAGACAGGAGTTCTTAACCAGTTCAATACCGGGGAACTTTCACCCCTTTCCTGCCCAGGCCAATTTTCAGCTTTCAGTGCTGTAACAATTTGAATGACAATTGCGCGGTCATGCAACACTGGACACATATGAAATTTTGATAATTTTTTTCCCCACAAATAGAGCTTTCTTTTGGTGGTATTTGATCACCTCTTCGGTTTTTATTTTTCGCGCTATAAACAAAAAAAGTGTGACAAAAAAGCAATATTTTGTACTTTTTGCTATAATAAATATCCCCCAAAAATATATAAAAAAAACAAAATTTTTTTCCTCAGTTAGGTCGATACGTATTCTTCTACATATTTTTGGTTAAAAAAAAAAATCGCAATAAGCGTATATTGATTGGTTTGCACAAAAGTTATAGCTTCTACAAAATAGGGAATAGATTTATGACATTTTTATTAGTTTTTTTTTTTACTAGCAATGGCGGCGATCTGCAATTTTTATCGTGACTGACATTTCGACGGACAGATCGGACACTTTTGACACTATTTTGGGACCATTCACATTTATACAGCGATCAGAGCTATAAAAATGCACTGATTACTGTATAAATGTGACTAGCAGGGAAGGGGTTAACACTAGGGGGAGAGCAAGGGGTTAAATGTGTATCCTAGGGAGTGATTCTAACTGTGGGGGGAGGAGACCGATCGGTGTTCCTCTGTACTGGAACACACAGATCAGTCTCCTTTCATCTGATAGGACATGGATCTGTGTGTTTACACACACAGATCCACGTCCCTGCAGTGTGACAGGCAATCACGGGTGCCCGGCGGACGTCGCGGACGAGTGACGCTGCGGCGGCATGCGCACGCCCCATAGAGGCTCAGGAAGCCAAAGACGTCATATGACGGCGGCCCAAAGGGACAGAGGGTTCCGGCCACCGTCATATGACAATGCGCGGCAGGGAAGTGGTTAATCGCCACTAGCCATTTTTTTTTTGTTAAACGGAAAAGGAGCGAAAATTGAGAAAAAATTCTGTTATTAAATTTTGTAATAAGTATTTTTTCTATTTCACTGAGGTGGGCTGATGAGATTGCACTGATGGGCACTGATATGCTGCACTGGTGGGCTCTGATGAGGAGGCACTGATGGGCAATGATGAGGTGGCACTAATGGGCACTGATGATGAGGCTGCACTGATACAGTATGTGGCACTTATAGCTGGCAATGATGGTCACTGCTAGGCAGCACTGATGGGCACTGATAAGCTGCGCTGATGGGCAATAGTGAGGCTGCACTGATGAGGCTGTACTGATGGGCACTGATGAGGCTGTACTGATGGGCACTGATATATTGCACTGATATGCTGCGCTGATGGACACTAATATGCTGCACTGATGGGGTCCTGATTATCAATGTAAATGTCCCCTGTAACTAGAAAGCCGGTTATCAATTTTCCTTTCTTCAGACACTGACAGCGCTGAGGAAAGGAAATGCAGATAACCAGCATTTGTTTGTGATTGGACACAGCTTATCACATGGTAAAGAGCCTACGTCATTGGCTCTTTACCCCGATTGGTGATGTGCTGTGTCCTAGGGACACAGCTTACCACTAATCACCATGCTGCGCGCCACGGGGGGTTGCATATAGGCCGGACGGGAAGATGGTAAAATGTTTAGAAAGGTGGATAAGAGACACTGGAACCCTGAAGATTTTTACAGAGAATCTTATATGGGGCTGCCAGTTTCTGAACACCACAGAACTTCCATTGGGTTCTGATAGGGATGAGTGAGTTAAGAAATTAAAGCACCACTCCAAAATACTGAAGTCCAAATACTTTATTCCAAAAAGAGGAAACACAAAAAAGTGTCACCCTCGGTGTGAAGTTCCTAAAGTGACTCTATCACTGGAGAGTCTAAAGCAGCAAAGCCTCAATACACGGTCCACCAAAAGTTGGTGGTGTCAGTAGGGGGGTGTTAATAAATTTCAAAAAAACTTTTAGATGAGCATCTTAGTGAATGCAATATACAGGGATATGAGAAATGGTAGTGACATAAACACATACAGATACCCACATAGGTTGAACTGGATGGACTGGTGTCTTTATTCAACCTTACCATCTATGAAACTAAGTATAGAGCATCTTCTTCTACAGTAGGGAGGCATAAAAATCACCACTCACAAGATTACATAGCATGCCGACATCCAAAGAAAGCAGGTGCAGGCTGCATCACATAGATTAGCTGCACATTATTGATGTTGGTATTCTCATAAAATTGTTCCCAATGCCACCTGGGGCCTCCTTCCTCTGCCACGTTTCACCCTAGGGATGGGCTCTCTACAGGTAAGTAGACATGTGCATTTGTATTCGTCCGAATGCATTTTCGTCCGAATTTCAGGGATTTTCGCGTTCGTTTTAACAAATGATAACGAATGTACAGAGTCCGAAATCCGAAAGATCCGACATAAAAAAATGCTTTATTTTCGTTTCGTGTCAACAACAGTTGGATATAGATAGAAGATTCGACATGACGGTGACAATAACAATCTGTGTCTATCGAACCTGTGGTCGAATGTGCCTAACCAAACTCTATTAGTCCGAGATTATTCGACATAGAGAGAAAAGATTCGACATTATAGAGACGTGAAGATTCAACGAAGCAGCTAAAAACATACGATCGACTCGAGCGGACATTTATAGTAAAATGCATCCGCCAATAGGCTCTAGAAGAAATCTAATGTTGGTTGACTAGTAATAATAATTAATAAATATAATTATTACTAGTTATACAACATTAGAATTCTACTATAGCTTGTAGGCGGAACATTCGACCGGAAATGTACGATTGCAGCGTCGTACAGTTTAGCTGCTCCGTCTAATCTTCTTAAAACATTCGACAGACACCATAAGCCTTCAATGACAGATTCGACCTTCATTCATTCTGATTTTCAGATGAATGCATTTTTTAACGAAACAAAATAAATAAAAACTAAATTTGTCAGTAACTAAATAATTACATTTTTTGGACGAAAACGAAATTCCAAAACAAAATATTTCAGGTAAGCATGCCTCCAAGATGAAACTCAATAACAGTAATGGTCCCAAGCTGGGCTTCCAGCGTTCACATCCAGAACAATGAAGTTTTAGGAAAATGCTGACATCAGTGTGGCGTTTTGCAATTTTCTTTTTACACGCTGAGCAAATATTTCTCACCTGATTGGCCCATTCAGATTAGGAACTGGGTAGAGCTTCAAAGTGTCATCATGTAGGGTCTTCTCCATGTGGAGAGGAGGATCTGGAAAGGAAGATTCAGTAATCTGATCAGGAAACAGAACTAATCTGTTGTGTGCCAGTAATGACTATCTGACCACAGATGATATGGAAACTGCAAACTGTAGAATTAGTTTGGACTTGGACCAAACATTGAGTAATGGTTGCTTTCAGATATCATTTGATAGCATTTACAGTTTAATTCACTGAAAATGAGAGTAAACTGAGAGACTTCCTTTTGCATCCCTGTATTCAACGCTGGGACAAGTTCATCCAGTTGTAAGTACCGTATATACTCGAGTATAAGCCGAGTTTTTCAGCACTTTTTTTGTGCTGAAAATGCCCCCCTCGGCTTATACTCGAGTCACCTTTTTGTGCCTGATCTCCCGGACCAGCCGGCCGTAGGTCCCCTGGACCCCAAATTTGTCACATATATATCTCCTCTCTTCTTCTACAAGTGTGCAAAGTTTGTTGTCCGGGGGACCTATGGCCGGGGAGCAGCGATTTTTCAAAGCCGGGCACCCCTTCCATAGACTCCCATGTTAAACGGTAATTTCTCTGGTAACTTTGGGGACCCGGTACCGGCCGGCCATAGGTCTCCTGGACCCAAACCTTGGCGCACATGTAGCCCCAGTTCTACTCTACGAGTGTGCAAAGTTTGGGGAAGCTACGGACGGGGAGCACCGATTTTTCAAAGCTGGGCACCCCTTCCATATACTCCCATGTTAAATGTAAGTCTAGTCATGGGCACAGTGAGGCATGGGCACAGTGAGGCAAAGCGAGGCACAGTGAGGCATGCAGATGGACACCCTAGGCTTATACTCGAGTCAATACGTTTTCCCAGTTTTTTGTGGTAAAATTAGGTGCCTCGGCTTATATTCAGGTCGGCTTATACTCGAGTATATACGGTAGGTTGGAATTTGTGCGAGTTACAATAGGTACTGCCCTGGAATGGGAGGGTTTGAGTTAATGCCTTTCCTGGTTCTTTGGTTTTAGTGGGTTTTCTTTCGGTCCAACCCACTAATCTTGTGATATAAAGGAGGGACAGTGGTCCAGAGCAGAGAGCCCCTCCCCCTGGCCCCTGAGCAGAGAGGCCCAGAGTCTGTAAGAGAACCCCATAAGGAAGAAGATTTGAGAGCCCCCCCCCCCGGAGGAGGGGGGGCTCTCGAGGAATGTCACTTGCCACTGCCGTGATGTAGAAAGTCATCAGTACCTAGAATTCATCCCCGAAGATTCCAGCGCTGGGAAATGTCGCTATTGGATCCTATTCTTCGTACATTAACTCTACCTTTTGCAGGTATGCCGGGGCAGCACACAGACTGAGTTAGGAGTAAGGATATAGGAAAAATCGTGTTCTTGCATGTTGGACTTTGAGATGTTCATTTTACACTTTTGTAAGTAAAGGTTTGAAACTTTGTTCCCATCTGGTCTGAAGTTACTTAAGGGGTGTGTAGCAAGGGGTTATTATCTAAAGTATCCTAAAGACTACGTTGTGTTTCTATAATTAAGTTGGCACCCTCTAGGGTTTGTTTATGTTGTGACATTGAAGTTCGTTCAGTCCAGTTGCACTATGGCACAAAGCATGGTGGGCATTGTAGTGCGAGAGGAAGTAACTCTATTGTCGTGGGTTGGATTGAGACTACAATACCCACAGTGCCACTGTGCTATCAGAAAACAGTGCGCCACCGCACAGCCTGCTGGGGAATGTTATATAACAGACGAGTAAGGCCTCAGCACACTCTCTCTGGACGCCATCCTCAACAGGCAAGAGGCCTGCTGTGAGCGCGCCTAGGCCGGAAAAAGCCTGGGCCTAAAGTTGGAGAGCGGATCGCCGATGGAGGGATCCTTGTGGACCGCATCGCTGACTGAGCCAGAGAGGGGGCCATCCTATGCTCCACAGCATCTGCAACCATCTGTCCATCTGCACCTTGTGAGCAGCCGACGACATCTTGTCTGACGGGGATACCAGAGATCCAAGGCTTCCAGCCGGGTGAGAGGGCACTTGCCTACCAACATAGTTGATTGAGTTGCAGGAGAGTGGTCTATATAATCCTACTTGTAGTTGCTGACACTTGCAGTGCCACAGATAGGGATCCCTTGTAACCACGTGCAGTACAGCGGCCTGGGAGGCCTAGCGGTTCTTCTGCTCCTATTCTACTTTCACTGAGTGATCACTTTTCCTTTTGTTACACACTGATTGGAATACAATTAAAGTGCACCAACTGAGCTAGCAGAAGACAAGCTGAACTTAATGGAACAATCATCACTCTATTTCTTTTCAACGTTCACTACAAAAGGATACGTACCAGTTTGAACTGCCCGCTAGAGGGAGCCATAAAGTCATATGAACTATAAGGTCTAATGTAACTGTTTGCATTGTATTTGTCGCTTTATTGTTTTAGTGATTTGTGTGAGCCTTGGTGGAGAGGTGTCCCAGTGCCGGTACCAAAGTATTGGGAGATTTCTCCACCACACACTCATTCACATCTGACTCAGGGTATGGTAATTGGGTCTTGTGTTATAGAATTCTTGAACCAGTTAGGCTTCATTGACTTTGCAGGGATCTGTGTACAGTAAAATGTTTATTTGAATAACCACTATGTTACTCTTTTCCAAGTAAACATTTTACAACTGGTTAAGTACTACCTGTGTGGGACTTTGTCTATTTCAGCTGTGAACCAGGTGACCAGTGCCAAGATAAGAATAACTATATACATTACAGTGTGGTATTGTTGTGGTCCCCTCTGCTATTTGGTTCCGCATTTATATTGTTGTCCAGTTGTGCCAAGGGGGGGTTTGAGCCAAATTTCTGGGGTTGACAGGCAGAGTGCAGACCCAAAATTAAACCAGCAGCTCCTACGGGGGTAGTGCTACAGGTGTAATGCAAGTAACTGGCACACATAGTCTGTAGTTTGGGTCACTAGACACACTGGGGTATGAAGACGTCAGTACCAAATTTGGTGCAGTATGCAGATACAAGTGGTCACCCATGGTAACAGAAGTCTACCAAGCAGCCTGAGATAGGTGAGAGAGACCCTTGCAGGAGGGAGTTGTTGGTGCTCTCTCCATGAGTGGTCTATCTCCCATAGCAATAAGAGCAGACTTGTGCCGCAGAGGTCCCTGGCCTGTAGACAGGTATGGAAGAGTCAAGTGAACTTTAGTGCATGCATGGTGACCATGCTGGGTGCAGGGCTTGACCAGATACGGTTACTGGTCTGGGAGTGAGGTAGTGGTGATACGCTGCACTTTTTGATTGATTCATTGATAAAAACAGCACAGAACAAAGGTACCCCATGTGTGATACAGTCAGTGCGACCATAGAGGGCACCGGAGCGCCGTCCCCTCTCGCTCCTGCACCGCCACTGAAAAACAATACATAGGTTCATGCATTGCATGAACCTATGTATTGACGCCGCTGCCGCATCCGCCCACTATTCTGATGGCCGGCCCCCTGGCGAGCGCCGGCCATCTGAATTAGAGCGGTGGTCGGCGGTGGGTGTGTTTTGGAAGTGTCTATCAGAGCCAGCGGCTCTGATAGGCTTTCCGATTACAGCTCTCAGGCTGTAATCGGCTTCCAAATAGCTGACCAAGGGACGCACGGGGGTGCATTCCTTGGTCATCACTGACACGCATCTCAGCCAATCAGGTTCACTGGATCTGGTTACCGGTATCCTGATTGGCTGAAGCGACATTGAGTGCGGGACTTGGGAGAAGACATCGAGGGAGGATGGCTGACCCGAGAAAGGTAAGTGCTGGGGGAAGCAATCTGGCGGTTTTTGAGGGGGCAAACTGGCGGCAATTGATGGACACAGTGGTGACAATTGCTGGCACAGTGGTGACAATTGATTGCACAGTGGCTGCATTTGATGGCATGGCACAGTGGCTGCATTTGATGGCATGGCACAGTGGCTGCGTTTGATGGCATGGCACAGTGGCGACAATTGATGGCACAGTGGTGACAATTGATGGCACAGTGCTTAAAGTGAAACAATAAAAGTGAAATATTCCTTACAATTTTGTACCTGGGGGGTGTGTATAGCATGCCTGTAAAGTAGCGCAGGTTTCCCGTGCTTAGAACTGTCCCTGCACAAAGTGTCATTTCTAAAGAAAAAAAAGTAATTTAAAACTGATCACGGCTATAATGAATTGTTGGGTCCTGGCAATATGGATAAAAGTCATTGAAAAAAAACAGCGTGGGTTCCCCCTTAGTCCATTACCAGGCCCTTTGGGTCTGGTAAGAATATTAAGGGGTACCCCGAACCAATAAAAAAAAGTGTGGGGTCCCCCACAAAATTTCATATCAGGCCCTTCAAGTCTGGTATGGATATTGAGGGGAACCCCCTGCCATTTTTTTTTTTTAAATGGCGTGGGGTTCCAAAAAAAAAATGGCGGGGTCCCCCCCAAATATCCATACCAGACCCTTATCCGAGCACGCAACCTGGCAGGCCGCAGGAAAAGAGGGGGGATGAGAGAGCGCCCCCCTCCTGAACCATACCAGGCCACGCAGTCTGTCCAGCGATGATCAATGAATCTCCAGTGATGCAGGTCTCCAGCGAGGAACGACGCACATCTTCCCTGTACCGGAGCCCCCCGGCTAATGACGCGCAAGCAGTGTTTGACAGTTCTTTTATAACCCAGGTCCGGGCCACCCGTGACGTGTGGGTAACCCCGCCCCCTGTAACGTGTCACAGGGGTGGCCCGACCTCGGTTATAAAAGAATTGTCAAACATTGCTTGCGCGTCATTAGCCGGGGGGCTCCGGAGCAGGGAAGATGTGCGTTGTTCCTCGCTGGAGACTCGCATCGCTGGAGAGAGAATGGATCATCGCTGGACAGACTGCAATACATCGCTGGAATGTTTTTTTGTTTTTTAATAAAGGACTTTCCCAACTGTGTCTGTGTGGTTTTTAACATTTTTGACACTTTCTTTTGTGAAATGGTAGGGGTACAATGTACTCCGTTACCAATTCACATAGGGGGAGCGGGCGGAATCTGGGGGTCCCCTTTGTTAAAGGGGGCTTCCAGATTCCGATAAGCCCCTCGCCTGTAGACCCCCACAACCACTAGGCAAGGGTTGTGGGGATGAGGCCCTTGTCCCCGTCAACATGGGGACATCCTCCCCATGTTGAGGGCATGTGGCCTGGTACGGTTCAGGAGGGGGGGGCGCTCTCTCTCTCTCCCCTCTTTTCCTGCGGCCTGCCAGGTTGCGTGCTCGGATAAGGGTCTGGCATGGATTTTTGGGGGGGACCCCATGCCATTTTTTTTTTTTTGGTGCGGGGTTCCCCTTAAAATCCATACCAGACCTGAAGGGTCTGGTATGGATTTTTGAAGGGAACCCCATGCCATTTTTTTTTATGGCGCGGGGTTCCCCTTAATATCCATTTCAGACCTGAAGGGCCTGATATGGAATTTGGGGGGACCCCCACGCTTTTTTTTTTTTTTTGGTTTGGGGTTCCCCTTAATATTCATACCAGACCCAAAGGGCCTGGTAATGGACTAAGGGGGGAACCCATGCTGTTTTTTTTCAATGACTTTGATCTGTATTTCCGGGACCCGACAATTCATTATAGCCGCGATCAGTTTTAAATTACTTTTTTTCCTTTAAAAATTACATTTTGTGCAGGGACAGTTCTAATCACGGGAAATATGCGCTACTTTACAGGCATACTATACACACCCCCCAGGTATGAAATTTAAAGGAATATTTCACTTTTATTGTTTCACTTTAAGCATTATTAAAATCACTGCTCCCGAAAAAACGGCCGTTTTTAAAACTTTTTTTTTGCATTGATACATGTCCCCTGGGGCAGGACCCAGGTCCCCAAACACTTTTTATGACAATAACTTGCATATTAACCTTAAAAGTAAGCACTTTTGATTTCTCCCATAGACTTTTAAAGGGTGTTTCGCAGCTTTTTCGAATTTGCCGCGAACACCCCAAATTGTTCGCTGTTTGCCGAACGGGCGAACAGCCAATGTTTGAGTCAAAGTCATGTTCAACTCGAACCTAAAGCTCATCCCTAGAGGAAGCCTCCCGTTAGTCTGCCTTGCTTGCTGTTGGATCTCCTATGTATGACCCGGATTGGATACTGGACTATCCCCTAAACTCAGCCTGCCTTATTACCTGAACTGCCTTTGAACCACGCTTTCTGTCTGCTAAACTGCAAGTACCTGTTTGCTTTGCTCAGTTCGCATCTGCCCTGGCGTGGTAGCCAGACACTATAGCATTGTGTATAAGTCCTGGGGGCAACCAAGTACCGGTAGGCCTGCTTGTCTAAGGGGGAAGGGGGCTGCTATAGTTGAAGCACACAGTAGCCAGGTATAGTGTCTGACCACCTGCGTTGGGGTAGACGTGACAGCTGGGCTGACAGAAGTAGTGATGCCCCTGTCACTACTCCGGTCAGCCTTAAAAGGTAGAAGGAACTTGTGGCACTCCCAATCCCTACAATGCATGTTGTGCCCAGGGCAGCCCCCCTTTAGCCCACCCCTTGTCCCAGGCCTGTATCCAGGCACCATCCTATGTGAGGTCCCTCAGCTATAGCTCATGGAATCCCTAGCACCCTCTGGGGGAACCCTAGGGTTCCACAGAACCCCGGTTGAGAATGGCTGCTATAGCTGATCATCAAGTCTCTGCAGCAGATTGGTGTCAGTGGTGAACCTTCCATTGTGACACAAGATCAAACGTCCCGCTGCTTCAAACCTATGAATATTGTTCTGCCAAAGAATTTACAATTCCCATATCTGCCAGTGTACTCACCTCCAATATCAGTCTCAATGTTCTCGGTTGTAACCTCCTTAGCCCCAGATGTTGCGAGTCCTCGGAGGGCGATGGTGTAGTTGGTTCCATACTGGAGGGGGATTTTATATTCTGTCACATTGGGTGGAAACTGGAGAGACTCATCCACAGCAAAGGACACATTGTAATCCCTCCAGGCTGAGATATTCATCTACAAGGAATTATATCTTATATGACTCATTTGATGACCATGTAGTAAAGATTAAAAATAAGCAAATTGGTTCTTTAGTAAGCTGAAAAGAAATATACAATGCCAATTTTTACATTTATATACTGTATTTTTAAAATAGTTTTAGGTTAATAACATTCTTTTAGGGTACCATTGACACAGGATTTCTAGAGCTTCATGGGTGATCTGAAAGGAAAACACTTCTCTGCACTAGCTGCCTTCTTCTAGACACTCTGAAGGAAATCTCAGAAGGGCCACAAAGCTACCGAGCTCTCTAAACAGCCGGATATTTCATCAGGAGGTAAGGAGAAACTAGAAATGTGGAATAGATGCAAAAACTCCACCTCCATTTTATTTTTTAGTCCTAATCATAATAAATACAATAGCAAACTATGTAGAAACCATTGTAGATTGTCTCTCTATGGACTCTACTTTCATGACAGATACCATTGATCAGTATGAATAGCACTGCCTGGTAGTGAAGGCTACAACCGCTTAGATCTGCTCAGCTGTCATTGGCACAATGATGGCCAACCTCAGAATATTATTATTTCTTATTGGGTTTCCAAGGCCTGGCTTCTCCTGGACTCTCCCACTGACACCAATTATAGGGCACTATTCCTCCCACTGATACCAATTATGGGACACTATTTCCTCCAGTGACCTATTGTTGGCCAATATTTAGACTTTGCTAATGCCAATTTTTGGTTGCAGAGAAAAGTAATTTCAGTAAAATAATTTGTCTCGACAAGAAGCCTCTGTGTGATAATATATCAGAAGTGTTCAACAAAGCCAATGCTTTGGACGTTAAGTGATAGATGTGGTGAAAACCTGGCCATCATTGTCCTAAAATCTCACATGCAGACCAGTAGCGTGATTACTCCTGAGGAAGTAGGGTTAGCTATGTAAGTACCAGGAGGATGGAAAGACTAGGCCTCAGGCTGTCACCCATACACAGGACAGCATTGGTTTGGGCTGATCAACCTGTGACACCCTGCAACCTTTATGTAAAGGCTGATGCCCGGTGGTTTATGAAGACTATGTGGAACTGGGCCAGGCACCAGCCATCTTACAAGCCTATCCTGCCTCCATTTAAAAACTGTGCCTTCTCCATCAACTAATCCCTCACAGTTATTACATTTTGTACCACTCTCCCTTCCCTTTTAAATTGTAAGCTCCTATGAGCAGGGCCCTCTAATCCTCTTGTGTCAGATTGTAATGTAACTGTACTGTCTCCCTTTATCTTGTAAAGCATTGCCAAAATGTTGGTGCTATATAAATCCTACACAACAATATTAATAATAGTATGTCAGGGCAGTGACTCCTCCCCCTCCCTCTAAACAGCTCCACCTGAGGTTTCATTCAGGGACAGACGGGTTGGTTTACTAAAGCATATTAGGTTGTTCACCTTGCAAGGGAATGTAGTGAGAAAATCACTTTGCAAAGAATACCCAATCAAGTGCAAGGAAAGTAAAAGAAAAACTGGATTTTTCCTTCGTTCATCGACGGACACAGCGCCTCTTTAATCTTGACCATTGGGTTATATTACCTCTGCAGCAGTAGGACTAGGCAGAACATAAAACTTGGCTACGCCCCATGGGGTGTCCTTAGTCAGTATATAACCCACTCCCTGCTCTAGGTATTCAGTTTTTTATTGTCTAGTCAGGAGTACGGACCAAGCTCCTTGCTGGGATCTTTTTGGTCCTAGCAATTATTATTTTTTTATTCCTTCCATGCTTCTCCTGGGAGATCTAGATCCAATGGTCTCCCCAGTCCAGCCAGCGAGCGCGCGCAGACTGCAGCGCAGACCGCAGCTACTTGCTAGGTCGGCCGAGACATAGCTTCAACAGACAGAGGCTGGCCTGCGATGTTTAATGTCTTGCAGGGTCACATACGACTGGGCTTTGGTCCAAGTCCCACTGTCCCTCTGGCTGACAGCCCCCTATTTCAGTGGCGAGGGTCCTGTCTGGAGCGATACCCGCAGCCGTAGAAGGGTAAGTACAGTGCAGGGGGTGGGGTGGACGCGGCTACCCTCCAGGGATGGTCGTACTTGCCTGCAGGTTCCCTCCTCCCATCCTTCAGTTAAGCTGGGTTTCCCCTTATCTCCCCTCCATCCCCCCTCTGTGAGTGTTCCCTGAGGTGGGGGGAGAGGGAGCACATGTGTATACTGCCTTGATCGGTGGGGCTGCAGTGCCTGGAGCCATTGGAGTCCCAGTGCAAGGTTTTCCCCATCCTCTCTCTGTGGGTGTTCTCTGGGGGGGGGGGCTCATGTGTCAGTGTGGGTACAGTACCTGATGGGGTGTCCCAATGCAGAGGGCGCAGTGGAGGTATGAGTATACACTTACTCATGATTATGCGATTGTATGTTAATTTATATAACAAACTGAATTCTTTATACCTACGTGTTTCATTCAAAGTCCCAATCCCCTTTCCCCTCCTTTTTGACAGGGAGGAAGAATACCTTCCGGCCACAGTCTAAGAAAGGGAAGGGCCCTTGCAAACATGGGCCTTCCTTCTCAGCCCATAAGAAAGGTGAGGGGACAACTTTGCTGGTTTCCAGTTTCGAGGACCTCCTTTATGAGCATCAAGGGGATCCACAAATTGATCGTTTTGGGGGTAGCATAGAAGAGGGGCAGAGATTGTCCGCTTCAAGGGGCCCTGAGTCTCCTTGTGCGAATATAGTTCCTGCAAAGGTTAAGATGACGTCCAAACTAACCAGTCTCCTCTATCACCATCCAGAAAATTGAATTACCTGGGTCGGACTCTGGATTTAATACTGACCAGTGTAGTCTATTTTTCTACTCAAACTTCTGCTCTTTCAGCAGGTTTAGTTCAGTAGGAAGTTACCGAGACTTGTGGCAATCTCACGGGTTCCTCCGGTAGACGTCGCAGTCGTCCTAGTGCCACTGCGGGGCCAAAACCTTCCTCTTCTGCGGTGCCTGTGAAGGACCGAGGGCGAAAGTCTTCTGGCCATTCTGGTGGCCGTAAACGTCCTCTGGGAGCTACCTCTCAGAGAGGACCAGCTGTTCCAAGGGCTGATTTACCATCCTGCTCTGCAGTTGCTGGTTTTATTGGCTTAGCCATTGAAAGCCAAGTATGTTGAAGGCGAGGAAGTCGACTTCTAGTAAGATATACGATTGTACGTGGAAAGTGTATATTTCTTGGTGTGAGTCAATTGGAGCTCATCCTCGCTCTTTTTCTATAGGTCGGATCTTGACCTTCCTGCAACAGAGCAGGGGTTGGTCTTGAGTACCATCAAGGGCCAGGTGTCTGCCTTAGCAATCTTCTTTCAGCGACCCCTAGCCACTCACTCTTTAGTTTGTATCTTCATTCAAGAAGTCCGCCATGGTATTTAAACTTAGTATTATCGGTTCTCCAGAAACGTCCATTCGAGATTATTCGGGAGATTCCCTTACCTACGTTGTCCCAGAAGGTGGCATTCTTGGTGGCTATCACCTCAGCCCGCAGGGTTTCCGAGTTGGTGGCATTTTCCTGTTGTAGTCCCCATGTAGTACTCCATAGGGATAAAGTGGTTCTTCATCCCTGTCTGTCATTTCTGCCCAAGGTTGTCTCTGACATCCATTTGAATAAGGACATTGTGTTGCCGTCCTTGAGTCCCAAGCCGACCCATCCCAAGGAATTTGCTTTGCATATCTTGGATGTGGTTTGTGCGATTTGGGTGTATTTTGGCAGCCGCGGTGTCCTTTCGGAGGTCAGACCCGCTTTTTGTGGTTACACAAGGACCAAGGAAAGGTCTGCCCGCTTCTTTGGCTATCATCTTCAGATGGATCAGACTATTAAAGGTCGGGTTCCTCCTTTCCCTGTGACGGCGCATTCTACTCGAGTGCTTAGTACTTTTTGGACCTTCCGTCATCAAGCGTCAATATCACAGGTTTGCAAGGCGGCCCCTTGGTCATTGGTGCATACCTTCACTAAATTCTATAAAGTAGATATTTTGGCATCTGCAGATGCTTCTTTTGGCCACAAGGTTTTGCAGGCTGCTGTTTAACCACATAAGGACCGCTGCACGACGATATACGTCGACAGAATGGCACAGCTGGGCACAAGGGCGTACAGGTACGTCCCCTTTAAGATCCCAGCCATGGGTCGTGAGCGCGCCGCCCGGTCCGAAGCTCGATGACCTCGCCCGCGGGACCCATGGACCCGATCGCTGCTGGTGTCCCACGATCAGGTCACAGAGCTGAAGAACGGGGAGAGGTAAGTGTAAACAAACCTTTCCCCGTTCTTCCTAGTGGCATGTCAGTGATCGTCTGTTCCCTGTCATAGGGAACGACGATCAGTGATGTCACACGCCAAGCCACGCCCCCCTACAGTAAGAATCACTCACTAGGGCACACCTAACCCCTACAGCGCCACCTAGAGGTTAACCCCTTCACTGCCAGTGTCATTTTCACAGTAATTAGTGCATATTTATAGCACTAATCGCTGTAAAAATTACAATGGTCCCAAAAATGTGTCAAAAGTGTCCGATGTGTTGTCTGCCATAATGTCGCAGTCACGATAAAAATCGCTGATCACCACCATTAGTAGTAAAAAAAATATTAATAAAAATGCCATAAAACTATCCCCTATTTTGTAGACGCTATAATTTTTGCGCAAACAAATCAATAAATGCTTATTGCGATTTTTTTACCAAAAATATGTAGAAGAATACGTATCGGCCTAAACTGAGGAAAAAAATAAGTTTTTTTATATATTTTTTGGGGATATTTATTATAGCAAAAAGTAAAAAATTTCATTTTTTTCAAAATTGTCGCTCTACTTTTGTTTATAGCGCAAAAAATAAAAACCGCAGAGGTGATCAAATGCCACCGAAAGAAAGCTCTATTTGTTGGAAAAAAAGGACATCAATTTTGTTTGGGAGCCATGTCGCACGACCGCGCAATTGTCAGTTAAAGCGATGCAGTGCCGAATCGCAAAAAGGGGCCTGGTCCTTTAGCAACAAAATGGTCCGGGGCTTAAGTGGTTAAAGAGGGGGGTTGCCTCTTGAGGGGTATTTTTCTTAAAATTTTCTTTTTTTCGGATGGGGCTCCTGTGACCAGGTTGAGGCTCCTGTGTCCTGGTTAGGGCTCTTGTGTTTAACCTTGGGTTATTTTCTCCACCCCTCATTTTTCTTTGGCATTGCTTTTGGATGTCCCAATAGTCAAGATTAAGGAGGCGCTGTGTCCGTCAATGAACGAAGGAGAAAATGGGATTTTTGTACTCGCCGTAAAATCCATTTCTTTGTGTTCATTGACGAACACAGCAGCCACCCCTCTATTTTTTTTGATACTTCTATTACTGCTTGCTACTAAACTGAATACCTAGAGCAGGGACAGGGTTATATACTGACTGAGGACAGCCCATGGGGCATAGACAAGTTTTATGTTCTGCCTAGTCCTACTCCTGCAGAGGCAATATAACCTAATGATCAAGATTAAGAAGGCGCTGAGTCCATCAATAAATTCAGAGAAATGGATTTTACGGTGAGTACAAAAATCTAATTTTTCCCTTGCACAAAGCTAGCTGAGCTTCACCTCATTCACTAAGCTAAGGGAAAATTCCCTTACAAAGTGAGCAATCTATTTGCCTTAATAAAGAAACAACCAGTGCTGTGTTCTCTTGTTAGTTAACTCGCAGTGCTCTGGGAATCTTGTGTTATAAATACACCCTGTAAGAAATGTTTTTTGTAAATTACCATGAAAAAAATAAACATATTTTCTAAAATGCATTCCCTTTTAAAAGTCAAATAAAATTAACTCATAACCATTACCTTTAGATAAGGCAATTAGTCTTCAACATGTAAGCGGTAACTGGTCGATATGGAATCGGGAATAAAATACAAAAAATGTAGGATGGTTTTACCTGGAACCCGGTAATATTTCCCCATTCCTCAGACAATCTCCATCTAATTGTATTATCTTCCATTGATGGAACTTTCAGTATTTCAGGCTGACTTGTAACTGCATGGAAAATACAATGTTACAGAATGTAATCAGGGTAATCTGTCCGTACACACAGAGGTCAGTGTCCCTTTCCCCTGCAAGGAACTGCATAACTAAAATATGGGGATATTAAACAGAGAAAGACACACATCTGCTTGTGGGTTTTTCTTTGTATCCAAAAAAATCCCAAAATTATTTGTTTCCAAAAAAAAAAGCTTTATTGTAACTTGCAGAAACCTACAAAGCCAAACTGATGCACATTTGCTCACCACCAGACCCAATTTATTCTGTTACACCAAACCCCACTCCTATTCACGCATAGAAGCCTTCGCCATCTTAACCCTTCTCTTCTTTTTTCTGCCCCAGATTATCTATACGACAAAATCTCATCCTTGTCCTGCCCCAACTTGGCCACTTCTCTCTACAACAGTTCACTGTCATCCACCCTGGATACCTTCGCCCCCCTCACTACACACAGAATCAGGCCCTGACCGCTACAACCCTGGCAGACATACAATACAAGAAGACTCAAAAACCGTAGCCATGCTCTTTAGCGTCTGTGGCGTAAGACTAAGTCACAGCAAGATTTCAGCCAATATAAATCTGCCCTCCAAAACTACCATTACTGCCTCCACACTGCCAAACAGATCTACTTTATCACTCTCATTAACACCCTCTCACGCAGTCCCTGTCAACACTTTTCTACCTTTACCACTCTACTTCGTCCTCCATTACCTCCACCCACTAACTTACTCACTGCCCAGGAGATTGCTAATCACTTTAAAAATAAGATTGAGATGATTCATCTTGAGTAGGGATGAGCTTCGTGTTCGAGTCGAACATACGTTCGACTCGAACATCGGCTGTTCGATCGTTCGACGAAGATCGAACGATTTGGGCCGTTCGCGCCAAATTCGAGTGACGCGAACGGCCCACAATGCACTACGCCATCGCAGTGTCATCCAGGCGCTGTGATTGGCCAAGCATGCACTGTGACCCCGCATGCTTGGCCAATCACAGCGCCGGCAGCGAGGAGAGCAATGATTGGCCACAGGCAGGATGCCTGTGGCCAATTATTGCTGAGGGGGTTTAGTACACACCCCACACTATAAAAGGCCGCCAGCGCGGCGGCCTTGTGTAGTGTGTTACGGAGCAGGGAAAGAGAAGCATAGGCAGGGACAGTGTCATTTTTTTCCTTTACTAATCCTGGATTCCTTGTGTTTAGGGACAGAGAAGGATAGGTAGGGAGAGTGTCAGTGTGTCATTCTGTGCTAAACCTTGTTTGTAGGGACAGAGAAGGACAGTGAGGGAAAGTGTCAGTGTGCTATTCTGTCCTAAACCAATCTTGCTGAACCATATTTGAAATCCTTGAGTTTAGGGACAGAGAAGGACACTCGTGGAAACTATCAGTGTGCTATTCTGTGCTAATCCTTGTTTGTAGGGACAGAGAAGGACAGTGAGGGAAACTATCAGTGTGCTATTCTGTCCTAAGCCAATCTTGCTGAACCATATTTGAAATCCTTGAGTTTAGGGACAGAGAAGGACACTCGTGGAAACTATCAGTGTGCTATTCTGTGCTAAATCTTGTTTGTAGGGACAGAGAAGGACAGTGAGGGAAAGTGTCAGTGTGCTATTCTGTCCTAAACCAATCTTGCTGAACCATATTTGAAATCCTTGAGTTTAGGGACAGAGAAGGACACTCGTGGAAACTATCAGTGTGCTATTCTGTGCTAAATCTTGTTTGTAGGGACAGAGAAGGACAGTGAGGGAAAGTGTCAGTGTGCTATTCTGTCCTAAGCCAATCTTGCTGAACCATATTTGAAATCCTTGAGTTTAGGGACAGAGAAGGACACTCGTGGAAACTATCAGTGTGCTATTCTGTGCTAAATCTTGTTTGTAGGGACAGAGAAGGACAGTGAGGGAAAGTGTCAGTGTGCTATTCTGTCCTAAACCAATCTTGCTGAACCATATTTGAAATCCTTGAGTTTAGGGACAGAGAAGGACACTCGTGGAAACTATCAGTGTGCTATTCTGTGCTAAATCTTGTTTGTAGGGACAGAGAAGGACAGTGAGGGAAAGTGTCAGTGTGCTATTCTGTCCTAAACCAATCTTGCTGAACCATATTTGAAATCCTTGAGTTTAGGGACAGAGAAGGACACTCGTGGAAACTATCAGTGTGCTATTCTGTGCTAAATCTTGTTTGTAGGGACAGAGAAGGACAGTGAGGGAAAGTGTCAGTGTGCTATTCTGTCCTAAACCAATCTTGCTGAACCATATTTGAAATCCTTGAGTTTAGGGACAGAGAAGGACACTCGTGGAAACTATCAGTGTGCTATTCTGTGCTAAATCTTGTTTGTAGGGACAGAGAAGGACACTCGGGGAAACTGTCAGTGTGCTATTCTGTTCTAAACCAATCTTGCTGAACCATATTTGAAATCCTTGAGTTTAGGGACAGAGAAGGACACTCGGGGAAACTGTCAGTGTGCTATTCTGTTCTAAACCAATCTTGCTGAACCATATTTGAAATCCTTGAGTTTAGGGACAGAGAAGGACACTCGGGGAAACTATCAGTGTGCTATTCTGTGCTAAATCTTGTTTGTAGGGACAGAGAAGGACAGTGAGGGAAACTATCAGTGTGCTATTCTGTGCTAAACCAATCTTGCTGAACCATATTGCAAATCCTTGTGTTTAGGGACAGAGAAGGATAGGCAGGGGACAGTGTCAGTGTCTTTGTTGCTAAGCCTCCTGCACAGTATACACCTGAAGGTAGCCCTTATTGCTGTTTTTCCCATCTCCCTGCAGGCCATCCATTAAAATGTCTGGAAGGCAAACAAGGAGAGGCAGACAGTCAGGAGGAAAAAAAAGAGGGCAAGCAGGCTCTGTGTCTAGGGGCAACAGTGCTGGTCGTGGACGCGGTGCATTGTCATCAGCACATGGCCATGGGACACGCTTGTCCTTCTTTTCGGCAGCTGGACATGTTGAGCCACATCATGCCGAAGACTTGGTAGAGTGGATGACCAAGCCCACCTCATCCTCCTCATCCTCTCTCTCCCAGGCTCAGGGTACTGGCAAAGCAGCTGCCAAAGCGTCCTCTTCTCTGGTATCAATGTCATCATTAGTCACTCCTTCCCTAGACCCACCATGTCCTCCTCCTGAGGAGTCCCCCGAACTGTTTGAGCACAGTGTTGGGTACATGCTCCAGGAGGATGCCCAGCGTTTCGAAGGATCTGATGATGATACCCAGCTAGAGGAAGGCAGTAGCGTGAGAGCTGAGAGAGGGGATGCTCAAGAAGGACACCAATCTGGCAGTCATGCTCCAGCAGCTGCAGCATACTGCCAGATTGGCTCCAGTGATGAGGAGGGAGGGGATGATGAGGTCACTGACTCCACGTGGGTGCCTAATAGGAGAGAGGAGGAGGAGGAGGATGAGGAGGAGGCACATCTCCAACGAGGCAGGATGCCCTTGGGTGGCCAGCGTATGGGCAGCACACCGACGGAATCACACCGCAGAGCTCCGCCTGTGCAGGGCGCTGCCTCTGCCCGTCATTCAAAAAGTTCTTTGGTGTGGGCCTTTTTTGAGGCGAGTGCATCAGATCGCACAGCTGCTGTTTGCAACATATGTCTCAAGCGTATATCGCGTGGCCAAAACATCAGCCGCTTGGGCACCACATGCTTGATCAGACATATGTTGACCTGCCATGCAGCTCGTTGGCAAGCCTACCTTAAAGACCCACACCAAAGAACAAAGCGGACCTCTCCTTGCACCGCATCAGCTGGGATCTCCAACCCCAGTATACCTTCAGTCCTCTCTGAAACCTGCACTGAGAGAAATGAAGGTGTAGAATTAGGTGTGTCACAGCCAAGTACTTGCGGCCACTCTGCTAGCAGTACACCGACGTCCGATTCTAGCAGGCAAATTTCCCTGCCCCAGCTGCTGGACCGTCGAAAGAAGTTCACTCCCAGCCATCCACATGTCCAGCAGTTGAATGCTAGCTTGGCTAAATTGCTAGCGCTTCAACTGCTGCCTTTTCATTTGGTAGACTCGGCCCCCTTCCGTGAGTTTGTGCAATGTGCGGTTCCTCAGTGGCAGGTTCCCAAACGCCACTTTTTCTCATGGAAGGCGATTCCGGCTCTCTACAGGCATGTGGATGGCAATGTCTTGGCCTCGCTGGACAGGGCGGTCAGCGGTAAGGTGCATATTACCGCTGACTCATGGTCCAGCAGGCATGGACAGGGACGTTACCTTTCTTTCACGGCCCATTGGGTCACTCTTTTGGCAGCTGGGAAGGATGCAGGACAAGGTGCAGTAGTGTTGGAGGTTGTTCCGCCGCCACGCCTCCAAAATGCTACTACTGGTTGTGACACACCTCTCTCCTCCACCCCCTCCTCTTCTTCTTCCTCCATGGCCTCTTCCTGTGGTTTGTCCTCGGAACCAGCGGTGCTCCGTAGGCGTTCAAGGGGCTACGCAAGTACGCAGGCAAAAAGATGCCATGCCGTGCTTGCGCTGGTGTGTTTGGGGGACAGGAGCCACACTGGGGCAGAGGTCCTGTCTGCTCTGCAGGGGCAGGCCGAGAGGTGGTTGACGCCACGCCAGCTTAAGCCAGGAATGGTGGTTTGCGACAATGGCACCAACCTCCTCTCCGCCCTCCGACAGGGACAACTGACCCATGTGCCCTGTATGGCTCACGTCCTTAACCTGGTGGTGCAGCGGTTCTTGGGCAGGTACCCGGGCTTACAGGATGTCCTGAGGCAGGCCAGGAAAGTCTGTGTGCATTTCCGCAGATCTTATAATGCCAGTGCTCGCCTGGCTGAGCTGCAAAAGGAGTTGAACCTGCCCAAGAACCGCCTTATATGTGACATGCCCACCAGGTGGAACTCAACGTTGGCCATGCTGCAGCGGCTGCACATGCAGCAGAGGGCCATCAATGAGTACCTGTGCGACTACGGCACCAGGACAGGGTCAGGGGAGCTCGGGTTTTTTTCACCACGCCAGTGGGGCATGATCAGGGATGCATGCACTGTCCTGGCACCATTTGAGGAGGCCACGAGGATGGTGAGCAGTGACAGTGCATGCATCAGTGACACTGTACCTCTTGTCCACCTGTTGGAGCACACGCTGCGTGGAATAATGGACAGGGCACTTGAGGCAGAACAGAGGCAGGAAGAGGAGGACTTTCTTGCCTCTCAAGGCCCCCTTTACCCAGACAGTGTTCCTTCTGTCCCACCCATCGCACAGGAAGAGGAGGAGGAGGAGGAGGAGGATTGTGTCAGCATGGAGGTGGAGGCTGGCACTCAGCATCATCAGCAGCAGTCTTTTAGGGATGATTTACAGTCCCAAGAAACCAGTGGACTTGTACGTGGCTGGGAGGAGGTAGCTGCGGATCATGTCGTCCTTAGTGACCCAGAGGACTCCGGACTGAATGCCTCAGCTAACCTACGCTGCATGGCCTCCCTGATCCTGCAAAGTCTGCGGAAGGATCCTCGTATTCTTCGAATCAAGGAGAGGGACCATTACTGGCTGGCCACTCTCCTTGATCCACGGTACAAGGGTAAGGTTGCGGACCTTATGTTACCGTCGCAGAGGGAGCAGAGGATGAGACAACTCCGGGAGGCCTTGCAGAAAGGTCTGTGCAACGCGTTCCCAGAGACTGGGAGGTTACAAACTCCTGGTCCTGGACAACGAGTTGCTGAGGCTTCAGGCAGTCAAAGAAGGAGCGGTGGGGAAGGTGGCCGTCTGACCGATGCGTTCAGACAATTCTTTAGTCCGCAGCCCCAAAGTATGATCGGTTCCAGCAACCATCGCCAGCGTCTGATATACATGGTGCAGGAATACCTAGGGGCAAGGTCAGACTTGGACATCTTCCCCACCGAAAATCCTCTGGCTTACTGGGTCTTGAGGATGGATCACTGGCCAGAGCTTGCACAGTATGCAATTGAGCTACTGGCCTGTCCTGCATCCAGCGTTCTTTCAGAACGCACATTCAGTGCTGCTGGAGGATTTGTCACGGATCACAGGGTGCGCCTGTCCACCGACTCGGTTGATCGACTGACTTTCATAAAGATGAACCAGTCTTGGATCACCACCAGCTACCACACACCTGATGCTGATATAACAGACTAATTGATTTTAAAATGTCACATCCCTTCAAGACTGATGCTGATGCTGAGTGCCTGTGCTGTTATGTTGACTGGCTATCCTCCTCCTCCTCCTCAATGATACGATTAATGATGATAGCTTAGAAGATCATTTTGGTTTATGGGTGACGCCACCAGTGGCTAAGGCCCAATTTTTCAGCCCCTGTTTAACAGGGGCGTGTAATTACAATTTTTGATGCAATACTTTGCAACAGGCCTCATTGCTGTGCTCCAAGTACAGTACCTGTGAGGGGTTGCAGTGTTGTGCCACCAGTGCCTAAGGCCCAATTTTTCAGCCCCAGTTCAACAGGGGCATGCAATTATAATTATTGATCTAATAATTCACAGCAGGGCCCATTGCTGCGCCCACCAAGAGTAACTGTCAGGCCTTACAGTGTTGTGTCAACACCACCACCACCACCACCACCACCACCACCAAAGGCCCAATTTTTCAGCCCCTGTTCAACAGGGGCATGCAATTATAATTATTGATCTAATAATTCACAGCAGGGCCCATTGCTGCGCCCACCAAGAGTAACTGTCAGGCCTTACAGTGTTGTGGCACCAGCACCACCATCAAAGGCCCAATTTTTACTACCACTGTTCAACAATTATATGTTATTACAATTCCTGATATAATAGTTGACAGCAGGGCGTTCCAGCACCCACCAAGAGTAACTGTGAGTGCTTACAGTGTTGTGCCAACACCAACACCTAAGGGGCCAATTTCTGCAGAGTATATACGGCAGGTCCCTACTTTCAAACATCCAACTTACAAACGACTACTACTTGCAAACGGAAGAAGACAACAGGAAGTGAGAGGAAATCTACCCCTTGGAAGGAAAATTCTCTCCTGTAAGAATTAATATGGGAGAAAGGTGTCTCCTCTCTACTGATGCTTTATCACCAATCCTTGTTTCAATAAAAACACCACATTTCAAAAACAGTTGTCATTGGGACGCAAAGTGAGGTGAAATGTTCTGAACAGGGGCACAGACAGCAAAACAAATGTTACAGGGGTGATAACCCTTCCCTATGTTTTCCAAAAAGCTTAAAAATAGATTTTTTGGCTGGAGCTACACTTAAACAATGTACCTGTTCAAAATTACAAACAGATTCTACATAAGAACAAACCTACAGCCCCTGTCTTGTATGCACCGCCTGTATACGGCTGTTCAGAGTATATAGGGCCTTTTTTATTTTGTGTGCGGGGTTCCCCTTAATATCCATACAAGACCCAAAGGGGCTGGTAATGGGCTGGGGTAGGGGGGGGGGTGATGGGGTAGCTATGCCATTTTTCTTAAAGATTTTCATCCATATTACCGGGACCAGACATTACATTAAAGCCGCAAGCAGTTTTAAATGGCTTTTTTTTCCTTTAGAAATGTCATTTTGTGCAGGGACAGTTCTAAACACGGGAAACATGTGGCACTTCACAGGCATACTTTAGACACCCCCCAGGTACAATATTTAAAGGAATATTTGACTTTTTTTTTTTCACTTTATGCATCATTAAAATGACTGCTCCCGAAAAATGACCGTTTTTAAAACTTCTTTTTGCATTGATACATGTCCCCTGGTGCAGAACCCGGGTTCCCAAACTCTGTTTAGGACAATAACATGGATAATAGTCGTTATAATTAGCACTTTAGAATTCGAACGTTCGCATCCATTGTATTTAATAGGGTTCTAATGTTCGTGCGAACTTTCGGTCCGTTTGCGGGTTCTGGTGCGAACCGAACCCGGGGGTGTTCGGCTCATCACTAATCTTGAGTTCTCCGCTCTACAGATATCTCCCTCACTTTACACTCCTTGTCCTGCTGCAAAATCAATACTTCCCTTGTTTAACCCAGCTCTTATAGAGGAAGTCTAAACTTTTTTCTAACGCCCACCTAACCTCCTGCCCCCTGGACCCTGTTCCTTCTCAAATACTATGGTCACCATCTTACTCTATCCCACACTCTTTACCTCATATCTTCAACCTCTCACTCTCTACTGGCATCTTCCCCAACCCTCTTAAACATGCGCTAGTCACTCCTATACCAAAAAAGGCCTCATTAGACTCCACCAATCCTAACAACCTTAGACCCATCTCTTTACTCCCTTTTGCCTCCAAACTCCTTGAACGTTTAGTCTACATCCGACTGAGCGGCCACCTCATTGAGAATAAAGGGATTTTTATAACAGCTTACCTGTAAAATCCTTTTCTTGGAGTACATCACGGGACACAGAGCGACTTAGTCATTACTAATGGGTTATATAGATTACCTTCAGGTGTTGGCACTGGCCAATTCCAAACCGGAAGTACCCTCCCCTATATAAGCCCCTGCCATCCGGGAGCACTTCAGTTTTGTAGCCAAGCAATAAGTGTCCCAAAAAGAGGGGTGGGAGCTCTGTGTCCCGTGATGTACTCCAAGAAAAGGATTTTACAGGTAAGCTGTTATAAAAATCCCTTTTTCTTTTTCGTACATCACGGGACACAGAGCGACTTAGTCATTACTAATGGGACGTCCCAAAGCAATGCCAAATGAGGGGAGGGATACATAAGCTGGGCGCCATCAGGCATGAGGATCTTTTGCGGCCTGCAACACACTGCGCCCAAAGGCGACATCCTCCTGACTTCTAACGTCTACCTGGTAGAATCTAGTAAACGTGTGTACCGAAGACCATGTTGCGGTCTTACATACTTGAGCCAGGGAGGCCTGGTGATGCACTGCCCATGAAGTTCCAACTGCTCTTGTGGAGTGCGCCCTAACTTTGAACGGAGGCGGTCTCTTTCTCAAGCCATAGGCTTCTATTATGACCTGTCGAATCCACTTGGCTAAAGTGGATTTTGATGCTGCCTGACCCTTTTTAGGGCCTTCCGGCAGAATAAACAAAGTATCCGTTCTGCGAATCTGAGCAGTGGCTTTTAGATAAGCTTTAACTGCTCTTACTTAGGGATGAGCTTCGTGTTCGAGTCGAACATACGTTCGACTCGAACATCGGCTGTTCGATCGTTCGATGAAGATCGAACGATTTGGGCCGTTCGCGCCAAATTCGAGTGACGCGAACGGCCCACAATGCACTACGCCATCGCAGTGTCATCCAGGCGCTGTGATTGGCCAAGCATGCACTGTGACCCCGCATGCTTGGCCAATCACAGCGCCGGCAGCGAGGAGAGCAATGATTGGCAGGATGCCTGTGGCCAATTATTGCTGAGGGTGTTTAGTACACGCCCCACACTATAAAAGGCCGCCAGCACGGCGGCCTAGTGTAGTGTGTTCCAGAGCAGGGAAAGAGAAGCATAGGCAGGGACAGTGACATTTATTTTTTCTTGCTTAACCTGGATTCCTTTAGTTTAGGGAAAGAGAAGGATAGGTAGGGAGAGTGTCAGTGTGTTTTACTGTGCGAATCCTTGTTTCTAGGGACAGGGAAGGACAGTGAGGGAAATTCTCCTTGTGCTATAGTGTGCTTTAAAAAAACGTTTTTTCTAGGGACAGAAAACTATAGGTAGGGAGAGTGTCAGTGTGTTTTACTGTGCGAATCCTTGTTTCTAGGGACAGGGAAGGACAGTGAGGGAAATTCTCCTTGTGCTATAGTGTGCTTTAAAAAAACATTTTTTCTAGGGACAGAAAACTATAGGTAGGGAGAGTGTCAGTGTGTTTTACTGTGCGAATCTTTGTTTCTAGGGACAGGGAAGGACAGTGAGGGAAATTCTCCTTGTGCTATAGTGTGCTTTAAAAAAACATTTTTTTCTAGGGACAGAAAACTGTAGGTAGGAAGAGTGTCAGTTTCTTTCACTGTGATAATCCTTGTTTCTAGGGACAGGGAAGGAAAGTGAGGGAAATTCTCCTTGTGCTATAGTGTGCTTTAAAAAAACATTTTTTCTAGGGACAGAAAACTATAGGTAGGAAGAGTGTCAGTTTCTTTCACTGTGATAATCCTTGTTTCTAGGGACAGGGAAGGACAGTGAGGGAAATTCTCCTTGTGCTATAGTGTGCTTTAAAAAAACATTTTTTCTAGGGACAGAAAACTATAGGTAGGAAGAGTGTCAGTTTCTTTCACTGTGATAATCCTTGTTTTTAGGGACAGGGAAGGAAAGTGAGGGAAATTCTCCTTGTGCTATAGTGTGCTTTAAAAAAACATTTTTTCTAGGGACAGAAAACTATAGGTAGGAAGAGTGTCAGTTTCTTTCACTGTGATAATCCTTGTTTCTAGGGACAGGGAAGGAAAGTGAGGGAAATTCTCCTTGTGCTATAGTGTGCTTTAAAAAAACATTTTTTCTAGGGACAGAAAACTATAGGTAGGAAGAGTGTCAGTTTCTTTCACTGTGATAATCCTTGTTTCTAGGGACAGGGAAGGAAAGTGAGGGAAATTCTCCTTGTGCTATAGTGTGCTTTAAAAAAACATTTTTTCTAGGGACAGAAAACTATAGGTAGGAAGAGTGTCAGTTTCTTTCACTGTGATAATCCTTGTTTCTTTGGACAGGGAAGGAAAGTGAGGGAAATTCTCCTTGTGCTATAGTGTGCTTTAAAAAAACATTTTTTCTAGGGACAGAAAACTATAGGTAGGAAGAGTGTCAGTTTCTTTCACTGTGATAATCCTTGTTTCTAGGGACAGGGAAGGAAAGTGAGGGAAATTCTCCTTGTGCTATAGTGTGCTTTAAAAAAAAAAAATTCTAGGGACAGAAAACTATAGGTAGGAAGAGTGTCAGTTTCTTTCACTGTGATAATCCTTGTTTCTTTGGACAGGGAAGGAAAGTGAGGGAAATTCTCCTTGTGCTATAGTGTGCTTTAAAAAAACATTTTTTCTAGGGACAGAAAACTATAGGTAGGAAGAGTGTCAGTTTCTTTCACTGTGATAATCCTTGTTTCTAGGGACAGGGAAGGACAGTGAGGGAAATTCTCCTTGTGCTATAGTGTGCTTTAAAAAAACATTTTTTCTAGGGACAGAAAACTATAGGTAGGAAGAGTGTCAGTTTCTTTCACTGTGATAATCCTTGTTTCTTTGGACAGGGAAGGAAAGTGAGGGAAATTCTCCTTGTGCTATAGTGTGCTTTAAAAAAACATTTTTTCTAGGGACAGAAAACTATAGGTAGGAAGAGTGTCAGTTTCTTTCACTGTGATAATCCTTGTTTCTAGGGACAGGGAAGGAAAGTGAGGGAAATTCTCCTTGTGCTATAGTGTGCTTTAAAAAAAAAAATTTCTAGGGACAGAAAACTATAGGTAGGAAGAGTGTCAGTTTCTTTCACTGTGATAATCCTTGTTTCTTTGGACAGGGAAGGAAAGTGAGGGAAATTCTCCTTGTGCTATAGTGTGCTTTAAAAAAACATTTTTTCTAGGGACAGAAAACTATAGGTAGGAAGAGTGTCAGTTTCTTTCACTGTGATAATCCTTGTTTCTAGGGACAGGGAAGGACAGTGAGGGAAATTCTCCTTGTGCTATAGTGTGCTTTAAAAAAACATTTTTTCTAGGGACAGAAAACTATAGGTAGGAAGAGTGTCAGTTTCTTTCACTGTGATAATCCTTGTTTCTAGGGACAGGGAAGGAAAGTGAGGGAAATTCTCCTTGTGCTATAGTGTGCTTTAAAAAAACATTTTTTCTAGGGACAGAAAACTATAGGTAGGAAGAGTGTCAGTTTCTTTCACTGTGATAATCCTTGTTTCTAGGGACAGGGAAGGACAGTGAGGGAAATTCTCCTTGTGCTATAGTGTGCTAAAGCATTCCTCATCAACCATCTTTGAAATCCTTGTTTTTTGGACAGTCAGGGAAATTGTCGTTGTGCTATTCTGTGCAAAAGCAATCATCCTCAACCATATTTAGAAATCCTTAAGTAAAGGGACAGAGAAGGACACCTGAAGGTAGCCCTTATTGCTTTTTTCCCATCTCCCTGCAGGCCATCTATTAGAATGTCTGGAAGGCAAACAAGGAGAGGCAGACAGTCAGGAGGCAATAAAAGAGGGCAAGCAGGCTCTGTGTCTGGGGGCAACAGTGCTGGTCGTGGACGCGGTGCATTGTCATCAGCACATGGCCATGGGACACGCTTGTCCTTCTTTTCCGCAGCTGGACATGTTGAGCCACATCATGCCGAAGACTTGGTAGAGTGGATGACCAAGCCCTCCTCCTCCTCCTCATCCTCTCTCACCCAGGCTCAGGGTACTGGCAAAGCAGCTGCCAAAGCGTCCTCTTCCCTGGTATCAATGTCAGACTCATCATCAGTCACTCCTTCCCTAGACCCACCATGTCCTCCTCCTGAGGAGTCCCCCGAACTGTTTGAGCACAGTGTTGGGTACATGCTCCAGGAGGATGCCCAGCGTTTCGAAGGGTCTGATGATGAAACCCAGCTACAGGAAGGCAGTAGCGTGAGAGCAGACAGAGGGGATGCTCAAGAAGGACACCAATCTGGCAGTCATGTTCCAGTAGCTGCAGCATACTGCCAGATTGGCTCCAGTGATGAGGAGGGAGGGGATGATGAGGTCACTGACTCCACGTGGGTGCCTAATAGGAGAGAGGAGGAGGAGGAGGATGAGGAGGAGGCACATCTCCAACGAGGCAGGATGCCCTTTGGTGGCCAGCGTAAGGGCAGTACACCGACGGAATCACACCGCAGAGCTCCGCCTGTGCAGGGCGCTGCCTCTGCCCGTCATTCAAAAAGTTCTTTGGTGTGGGCCTTTTTTGAGGCTAGTGCATCAGATCGCACAGCTGCTGTTTGCAACATATGTCTCAAGCGTATATCGCGTGGCCAAAACATCAGCCGCTTGGGTACCACATGCCTGACCAGACATATGTTGACCTGCCATGCAGCTCGTTGGCAAGCCTACCTCAAAGACCCACACCAAAGAACAAAGTGGACCTCTCCTTGCACCGCATCAGCTGGGATCTCCAACCCCACTATAACTTCAGTCCTCTCTGAAACATGCACTGAGAGGAATGAAGGTGTAGAATTAGGTGTGTCACAGCCAAGTACTTGCGGCCACTCTGCTAGCAGTACACTGACGTCCGATTCTAGCAGGCAAATTTCCCTGCCCCAGCTGCTGGACCGTCGAAAGAAGTTCACTCCCAGCCATCCACATGCCCAGCGGTTGAATGCTAGCTTGGCTAAATTGCTAGCGCTTCAACTGCTGCCTTTTCAGTTGGTAGACTCGGCCCCCTTCCGTGAGTTTGTGCAATGTGCGGTTCCTCAGTGGCAGGTTCCCAAACGCCACTTTTTCTCACGGAAGGCTATTCCGGCTCTCTACCGGCATGTGGAAGGCAATGTCTTGGCCTCGCTGGACAGGGCGGTCAGCGGTAAGGTGCATATTACCGCTGACTCATGGTCCAGCAGGCATGGACAGGGACGTTACCTTTCTTTCACGGCCCATTGGGTCACTCTTTTGGCAGCTGGGAAGGATGCAGGACAAGGTGCAGTAGTGTTGGAGGTTGTTCCACCGCCACGCCTCCAAAATGCTACTACTGGTTGTGACACACCTCTCTCCTCCACCCCCTCCTCTTCTTCTTCCTCCATGGCCTCTTCCTGTGCTTTGTCCTCTGAACCAGCGGTGCTCCGTAGGCGTTCAAGGGGCTACGCAAGTACGCAGGCAAAAAGATGCCATGCCGTGCTTGCGCTGGTGTGTTTGGGGGACAGAAGCCACACTGGGGCAGAGGTCCTGTCTGCCCTGCAGGGCCAGGCCGAGAGGTGGTTGACGCCACGCCAGCTTAAGCCAGGAATGGTGGTTTGCGACAATGGCACCAACCTCCTCTCCGCCCTCCGACAGGGACAACTGACCCATGTGCCCTGTGTGGCTCACGTCCTTAACCTGGTGGTGCAGCGGTTCTTGGGCAGGTACCCCGGCTTACAGGATGTCCTGAGGCAGGCCAGGAAAGTCTGTGTGCATTTCCGCAGATCTTATAATGCCAGTGCTCGCCTGGCTGAGCTGCAAAAGGAGTTGAACCTGCCCAAGAACCGCCTTATATGTGACATGCCCACCAGGTGGAACTCAACGTTGGCCATGCTGCAGCGGCTGCACACGCAGCAGAGGGCCATCAATGAGTACCTGTGCGACTACGGCACCAGGACAGGGTCAGGGGAGCTTGGTTTTTTTTCTCCACGCCAGTGGGGCATGATCAGGGATGCATGCACTGTCCTGGCACCATTTGAGGAGGCCACGAGGATGGTGAGCAGTGACAGTGCATGCATCAGTGACACTGTACCTCTTGTCCACCTGTTGGAGCACACGCTGCGTGGAATAATGGACAGGGCACTTGAGGCAGAACAGAGGCAGGAAGAGGAGGACTTCCTTGCCTCTCAAGGCCCCCTTTACCCAGACAGTGTTCCTTCTGTCCCACCCATCGCACAGGAAGAGGAGGAGGAGGAGGAGGAGGAGGAGGATTGTGTCAGCATGGAGGTGGAGGCTGGCACTCAGCATCATCAGCAGCAGTCTTTTAGGGATGATTTACAGTCCCAAGAAACCAGTGGACTTGTACGTGGCTGGGAGGAGGTGGCTGCGGATCATGTCGTCATTAGTGACCCAGAGGACTCCGGAGCGAATGCCTCAGCAAACCTACGCTGCATGGCCTCCCTGATCCTGCAAAGTCTGCGGAAGGATCCTCGTATTCTTCGGATCAAGGAGAGGGACCATTACTGGCTGGCCACTCTCCTTGATCCACGGTACAAGGGTAAGGTTGCGGACCTTATGTTACCGTCGCAGAGGGAGCAGAGGATGAGACAACTCCGGGAGGCCTTGCAGAAAGGTCTGTGCAACGCGTTCCCAGAGACTGGGAGGTTACAAAGTTGCTGAGGCTTCGGCCAGTCAAAGAAGGAGCGGTGGGGAAGGTGGCCGTCTGACCGATGCGTTCAGACAATTCTTTAGTCCGCAGCCCCAAAGTATGATCGGTTCCAGCAACCATCGCCAGCGTCTGATAAACATGGTGCAGGAATATCTAGGGGCAAGGTCAGACTTGGACACCTTCCCCACCGAAAATCCTCTGGCTTACTGGGTCTTGAGGATGGATCACTGGCCAGAGCTTGCACAGTATGCAATTGAGCTACTGGCCTGTCCTGCATCCAGCGTTCTTTCGGAACGCACATTCAGTGCTGCTGGAGGATTTGTCACGGATCACAGGGTGCGCCTGTCCACCGACTCGGTTGATCGACTGACTTTCATCAAGATGAACCAGTCTTGGATCACCACCAGCTACCACACACCTGATGCTGATATAACAGACTAATTGATTTTAACATGTCCCATCCCTTCAAGACTGATGCTGATGCTGAGTGCCTGTGCTGTTATGTTGACTGGCTATCCTCCTCCTCCGAGTCCTCAATGATACGATTGATGATGATAGCTTGGAAGGTCATTTTTGTTTATGGGTGCCGCCACCAGTGGCTAAGGCCCAATTTTTCAGCCCCTGTTTAACAGGGGCGTGTAATTACAATTTTTGAAGCAATAATTTGCCATAGGGCTCATTGCTGTGCTCCAAGTACAGTATCTGTGAGGGGTTGGAGTGTTGTGCCACCAGTGCCTAAGGCCCAATTTTTCAGCCCCTGTTTAACCACTTAAGCCCCGGACCATTTCGGGCCATTAGGACCAGGCCTGTTTTTGGGATTCGGCACTGCGCTGCTTTAACTGTAAATTGTGCGGACATGCAATGTTGTACCCAAATGAAATTTGCGTCCTTTTCTTCCCACAAATAGAGCTTTCTTTTAATGGTATTTGATTGCCTCTGCGATTTTTATTTTTTGCGATATAAACGGAAAAAGACCGAAAATTTTGAAAAAAAAATGATATTTTCTACTTTTTGTTATAAGAAAAATCGAATAAACTCAATTTTAGTCAGACATTTAGGCCAAAATGTATTCAGCCACATGTCTTTAGTAAAAAAAATGTCAATAAACGTATATTTATTGGTTTGCGCAAAAGTTATAGCGTTTACAAACTAGGGTACATTTTCTGAAATTTACACAGCTTTAAATTTATGACTGCCTATCTCATTTCTTGAGGTGCTAAAATGGCAGGGCAGTACAAAACCCCCCCAAATGACCCCATTTTGGAAAGTAGACACCCCAAGGAAATTGCTGAGAGGCATGTTGAGCCCATTGAATATTTTTTTTTTTTGTCCCAAGTGATTGAATAATGACAAAAAAAAAAAAAAAAAAAAAAATTACAAAAAGTTGTCACTAAATGATATATTGCTCACACATGCCATGGTTATATGTGGAATTGCACCCCAAAATACATTTTGCTGCTTCTCCTGAGTACGGGGATACCACATGTGTGGGACTTTTTAGGAGCCTGGCCACGTACGGGACCCCGGAAACCAAGCACCGCCTTCAGGATTTCTAAGGGCTTAAATTTTTGATTTCATTCCTCACTACCTATCACAGTTTCGAAGGCCATAAAATGCCAAAATAGCACAAAACCCCCCCAAATGACCCCATTTTAGAAAGTAGACACCCCAAGGAAATTGCTGAGAGGCCTGTTGAGCCCGTTGAATATTTTTTTTTTTTTGTCCCAAGTGATTGAATAATGACAAAAAATAAAAATAAAAAATAAATTACAAAAAGTTGTCACTAAATGATATATTGCTCACACATGCCATGGTTATATGTGGAATTGCACCCCAAAATACATTTTGCTGCTTCTCCTGAGTACGGGAATACCACATGTGTGGGACTTTTTAGGAGCCTAGCCGCGTACGGGACCCCGAAAACCAAGCACCGCCTTCAGGATTTCTAGGCACAAATTTTTGATTTCACTCCTCACTACCTATCACAGTTTCTAAGGCCATAAAATGCCAAAATAGCACAAAACCCCCCCAAATGACCCCATTTTGGAAAGTAGACACCCCAAGCTATTTGCTGAGGAGGCATGGTGAGTATTTTACAGCTCTCATTTGTTTTTGAAAATGAAGAAAGAAAATTTTTTATTTTTTTTTTTTTTTTTTCAATTTTCAAAACTTTGTGACAAAAAGCGAGATCTGCAAAATACTCACAATACCTCTCAGCAAATAGCTTGGGGTGTCTACTTTCCAAAATGGGGTCATTTGGGGGGGTTTTGTGCCATCTGGGCATTCCATGGCCTCCGAAACTGTGATAGGCAGTGAGAAGTAAAATCAAAAATTTACACCCTTAGAAAGCCTGAAGGCGGTGCTTTGTTTTTGGGGTCCCGTACGCGGCTAGGCTCCCAAAAAGTCTCACACATGTGGTATCCCTGTACTCAGGAGAAGCAACAGAATTTATTTTGGGGTGTAATTCCACATATGCCCATGGCATGTTTGAGCAATATATCATTTAGTGACAACTTTGTGCAAAAAAAAAATTAAAAAAAAAAATTGTCTTTTTTCCGCAACTTGTGTCAACATATAAAATATTCCATGGACTCGACATGCCTCTCAGTATATAGCTTGGGGTGTCTACTTTCCAAAATGGGGTCATTTGGGGGGGTTTTGAACTGTTCTGGCATTTTATACACAACATTAGGAAGCTTACATCCACTCTTCTAACCACTTGAAGACAAAGCCCTTTTTGACACTTTTTGTTTACATGAAAACATTTTTTTTTTTTGCAAGAAAATTATGTCGAACCCCCAAACATTATATATATTTTTAAAGCAAAGGCCCTACAGATTAAAATGGTGGGTGTTGCATTTTTTTTTTCTACACAGTATTTGCGCAGCGATTTTTCAAACGCATTTTTTGGGGAAAAAATACACTTTTTTTAATTTTAATGCACTAAAACACACTATATTGCCCAAATGTTTGATGAAATAATAAAGATGATCTTAGGCCGAGTACATAGATACCAAACACGACATGCTTTAAAATTTCGCACAAACGCGCATTGGCGACAAACTACATACATTTTTAAAAGCCTTTAAAAGCCTTTACAGATTACCCCGTTAGATTTACAGAGGAGGTCTACTGCTAAAATGACTGCCCTCGATCTGACCTTCGCGGTGATACCTCACATGCATGGTGCAATTGCTGTTTACATATGACGCCAGACCGACGCTTGCGTTCGCCATTGGGCAAGAGCAGGGCAGGACAGGGGTGCTTTTTTTTTTTTTTTTTTTTTTTTATTATTAATTTTGCTTTTTTATTTTATTTTTAAATTGTTCCTTACATATATTTTTTTTTTTATAATTTTTATTGTTATCTCAGGGAATGTAAATATCCCCTATGATAGCAATAGGTAGTGACAGGTACTCTTTTTTTGAAAAAACTGGGGTCTTCTAGACCCTAGATCTTTCCTCTGCCCTCAAAGCATCTGACCACACCAAGATCGGTGTGATAAAATGCTTTCCCAATTTCCCAATGGCGCTTTTTATATCCGGGGGGGGGACATTCCCTCCCACTGCTTGTAAAAGCAGTCCAGAGGCTAATTAGCCGCTGTGATTGCTTTTACATGAAAGCCGGCCGCTGGCTGAAAAGAATGATACCAAGATGATGCCTAAACCCGCAGGCATCAATCTGGTATAACCATTCAAAGTCCAGCAACATACCAGTACGTTGCTGGTCCTTGTTGGACATGTATTGTAATCTTTTTTTTTCATGCAGCCTGTTGGCTGAACGAAAAAAGAGATTGATCGGTGGGTATGCCCACCATTAGAATACCGCCCTTCATCCACCCACTTCTAATGATGGGCATACATGCACCATTTATATATGCCGAAGCATGGGGGCATCCTCCCGCAAAAAAGTTATGCCGCACACACATGGTCAAACGTTTCCACGGGCAAGCCTCCGTCGGAATTTCGACCGTATGTATGCGGCATTAGGAGCAAAATCACTCCTCCGCCCCTGCTGCCCCAATGCTTCGGCATATATGCTTTTTTTTTTTTAACTGTGGTGGTGAAATCACCTCCTACAGCACTGGAGTCGCAGGGATCAGGCCTGTCTCTGCGAACGCTGCAGTTATGTGTGTTGTGTTTTGTAAGTGACAGTGATCGATCGATACTGCACTTGGGTGGCCTGGGCTGGACGGAGGGGCAAAACGCAGGTGCTAGCAGGTATCTGGGCTGATCCCGCTAACACTGCGTTTTTGGGAACCCTAAACCGCTGGTATAGATCTGATCAGATCAGATATTGATCTGTTCAGATACTATACCACTAAGGGGGGTGTATGCTTTACGCGTGGGTGTTAGCGTTACTGGCACTAACCTGACGCTGCCTGGGGTGTGACGCAGACCCTCTCTGACGCTAAAACCTAATTGATATCACCCACCGGGCGATCAGGGGGTTAAACCTTTATTGGGTTATATACGGCGGGTGCCCTGACACTATAAAAAGCAAACTAACTAACCAGCGTCACCCGTAACACTTATATGGTGATCACTGGTGAAAGGGTTAACTAGGGGCAATTAGGGGGTTAAAACCTTTATTAGATCATATTTGGGGGTACCTGACGCTATAAAAACCTGCGGCGAACCTAAAAAAAATGACTGGCTACCGATTGGCATCACCGACACGAAGACAGCGATCAGAAAAACGATCGCTTAGTGACAGTGGTGATAGGGGGTGAAAGGGTTACCTGGGGGGCGATCAAGGGGGTTAAACCTTTATTAGATAATATATTGGGGTACCCGACGCTATAAAAACCTGCGGCGAACCTAAAAAAAATTACTGGCTACCGATCGCCATCACTGATGCTAAGACAGCCATCAGAAAAATGATCGCATAGCGACAGCGGTGATAGGGGGTGAAAGGGTTACCTGGGGGGCGATCAAGGGGGTTTAACCTTTATTAGATAATATATTGGGGTACCTGACGCTATAAAAACCTGCGGCAAACCTAAAAAAAATTACTGGCTACCGATCGCCATCACTGATGCTAAGACAGCATCAGAAAAACGATCGATTAGCGACAGCGGTGATAGGGGGTGAAAGGGTTACCTGGGGGGCGATCAAGGGGGTTAAACCTTTATTAGATAATATATTGGGGTACCCGACGCTATAAAAACCTGCGACGAACCTAAAAAAAATTACTGGCTACCGATCGCCATCACTGATGCTAAGACAGCCATCAGAAAAATGATCGCATAGCGACAGCGGTGATAGGGGGTGAAAGGGTTACCTGGGGGGCGATCAAGGGGGTTTAACCTTTATTAGATAATATATTGGGGTACCTGACGCTATAAAAACCTGCGGCGAACCTAAAAAAAATTACTGGCTACCGATCGCCATCACTGATGCTAAGACAGCATCAGAAAAACGATCGATTAGCGACAGCGGTGATAGGGGGTGAAAGGGTTACCTGGGGGGCGATCAAGGGGGTTGAACCTTTATTAGATAATATATTGGGGTACCCGACGCTATAAAAACCTGCGGCGAACCTAAAAAAAATTACTGGCTACCGATCGCCATCACTGATGCTAAGACAGCCATCAGAAAAATGATCGCATAGCGACAGCGGTGATAGGGGGTGAAAGGGTTATCTGGGGGGTGATCAGGGGGTTAAACCTTTATTAGGGGGGGTTAGGGGGCTACACTGGACCTAAAACTAAACTTTAGTGACACTTTCACAGTCACAAATGTCACTGATTGCAGTGATCACTAAATAAATGGTCACTGCAATCAGTGACACTGTGACTGGGGGCTGGGGGGTGATCTGGGGGGTGATCTGGGGGGGGTCTGGGGGTCCTGGGGGGGCGATTAGTGTTCCTATGTGTCCTGGTGTCAGTGTAGTGTTGTGCTCACTGACCTGATGTCTTCTCTTGTACGGCGCTCGGTATATGTGAGCGCCGCACAGGAGATGACATCACTTCCTCCTGCCTCCTCTGTCTGAAACAGACAGAGGAGGCATTTCCATTCGCCGGGAGCGATCGCGAGGGGGGGGCCGGAATCGAAAGGCCGCCCCCTCATCTGGGATCGCTCCCGGTGAAGTAACGACCGCTCACGGCACAGAAGGGGGGTCCGGATGGACCCCCCAACTGTACAAAGGCAGTCACGTAGATCTACGTGATTCTGCCTGTCCGTGCCATTCTGCCGACGTAAATCGGCGGTGGGCGGTCGTTAAGTGGTTAACAGGGGCGTGTCATTACAATTTTTGAAGCAATACTTTGCAACAGGGCTCATTGCTGTGCTCCAAGTACAGTATCTGTGAGGGGTTTGAGTGTTGTGCCACCAGTGCCTAAGGCCCAATTTTTCAGCCCCTGTTCAACAGGGGCATGCAATTACAATTCTTGATCTAATAATTCACAGCAGGACCCATTGCTGCACCCACCAAGAGTAACTCTGAGGGCTTACAGTGTTGTGGCAACGCCACCACCACCACCACCACCACCACGAAAGGCCCAATTTTTCAGCCCCTGTTCAAAAGGGGCATGTAATTACAATTCTTGATCGAATAATTCACAGCAGGGCCCATTCCTGCACCCACCAAGAGTAACTCTGAGGGCTTACAGTGTTGTGGCAACGCCACCACCACCACCACCACGAAAGGCCCAATTTTTCAGCCCCTGTTCAAAAGGGGCATGTAATTACAATTCTTGATCTAATAATTCACAGCAGGGCCCATTCCTGCACCCACCAAGAGTAACTCTGAGGGCTTACAGTGTTGTGGCAACGCCACCACCACCACCACCACTACGAAAGGCCCAATTTTTCAGCCCCTGTTCAAAAGGGGCATGTAATTACAATTCTTGATCTAATAATTCACAGCAGGGCCCATTCCTGCACCCACCAAGAGTAACTCTGAGGGCTTACAGTGTTGTGGCAACGCCACCACCACCACCACCACGAAAGGCCCAATTTTTCAGCCCCTGTTTAAAAGGGGCATGTAATTACAATTCTTGATCTAATAATTCACAGCAGGGCCCATTCCTGCACCCACCAAGAGTAACTCTGAGGGCTTACAGTGTTGTGGCAACACCACCACCACCACCACCACCACGAAAGGCCCAATTTTTCAGCCCCTGTTCAACAGGGGCATGCAATTACAATTCTTGATCTAATAATTCACAGCAGGGCCCATTGCTGCACCCACCAAGAGTAACTGTCCTGGCTTACAGTGTTGTGGCACCAGCACCACCATCAAAGGCCCAATTTTTACTACCACTGTTCAACAATTATATGTAATTAAAATTCCTGATATAACAGTTGACAGCAGGGCGTTCCAGCACCAACCAAGAGTAACTGTGAGTGCTTACAGTGTTGTGCCAACACCAACAACTAAGGGGCCTATTTCTGCAGAGTATATACGGCAGGTCCCTACTTTCAAACATCCAACTTACAAACGACTCCTACTTGCAAACGCAAGAAGACAACAGGAAGTGAGAGGAAATCTACCCCTTGGAAGGAAAATTCTCTCCTGTAAGAATTAATATGGGAGAAAGGTGTCTCCTCTCTACTGATGCTTTATCACCAATCCTTGTTTCAAGAAAAACACCACATTTCAAAAACAGTTGTCATTGGGACGGAAAGTGAGGTGAAATGTTCTGAACAGGGGCACAGACAGCAAAACAAATGTTACAGGGGTGATAACCCTTACCTATGTTTTCCAAAAAGTTTAAAAATAGATTTTTGGGCTGGAGCTACACTTAAACAATGTACCTGTTCAAAATTACAAACAGATTCTACATAAGAACAAACCTACAGTCCCTGTCTTGTATGCACCGCCTGTATACGGCTGTTCAGAGTATATAGGGCCTTTTTTATTTTATGTGCGGGGTTCCCCTTAATATCCATACAAGACCCAAAGGGGCTGGTAATGGGCTGGGGTAGGGGGGGGGGGGGGGTCATGGGGTAGCTATGCCATTTTTCTTAAAGATTTTCATCCATATTACCGGGACCAGACATTACATTAAAGCCGCAAGCAGTTTTAAATGGCTTTTTTTTCCTTTAGAAGTGTCATTTTGTGCAGGGACAGTTCTAAACACGGGAAACACGTGGCACTTCACAGGCATACTTTAGACACCCCCCAGGTACGATATTTAAAGGAATATTTGTTTTTTTTTTTCACTTTATGCATCATTAACCACTTGACAACTGGGCACTTAAACCCCCTTCCTAACCAGACGAATTTTCAGCTTTCGGTGCTCTCACATTTTGAATGACAATTACTCAGTCATGCAACACTGTACCCATATGAAATTTTCGTCCTTTTTTTCACACAAATAGAGCTTTCTTTTGGTGGTATTTGATTGCCTCTGGGTTGTTTTTTTTTGTGCTATAAATGAAAATAGACCGAAAATTTTGTAAAAAAATGAATTTTTCTTAATTTCTATTATAAAATTTTGCAAATAAGTAATTTTTCTTCATAAATTTGGGAAAAAATGTATACTGCTACATATCTTTGGTAAAAATAACCGAAATTAGTGGATATTATTTAGTCTGGGTGAAAGTTATAGGGTCTACAAGCTATGGTGCCAATCACTGAAAATGTATCAATTTGATCACACCTGATGTACTGACAGCCTATCTCATTTCTTGAGACCCTAACAAGCCAGAAAAGAACAATTACCCCCCAAATGACCCCTTTTTGGAAAGTAGACATTCCAAGGTAGTTAGTAAGAGGCATAGTTAGTTTTTTGAGGTTGTAATTTTTTCTCACAATTCTTTGCAAAATGAAGATTTTTTTTATTTTTATTTTTTTTCACACCAAATTGTCATTATAACAGGTTATTTCTCTCACATGGCATGTACATTCCACAAATAACACCACAAAATATATTCTGCTACTCCTCCTGAGTATGGCGGTACCACATGTGTGAGACTTTTATACAGCCTGCCCACATACAGAGGCCCAACATTGAAGTAGCCCCTTCAGGCGTTCTAGGAGCATAAATTACACATCTAATCTCTCAACCACCTATTACACTTTTGAAGGCCCTGGAGCACCAGGACAATGGAAACGCCAACAAAGTGACCCCATTTTGGAAAGCAAACACCCCAACGTATAATCTATGAAGCATTATGAGTCTTTTGAGCTGTTCATTTTTTTCCAGAAGTTTTTGGAAAATGTGGAAAAAAAATGAAAACGCATTTTTTTTACACAAAGTTGTCCATTTATAAGATATTTCCAACACATAGCATGTACATAGCAAAAATTACACCCCAAAATATATTCTCCTACTCCTCCTGAGTATGGCGGTACCACATATGTGAGACTTTTACACAGCCTGGCCACATACAGAGGCCCAACATTGAAGTAGCAACTTCAGGCGTTCTAGGAGCATAAATTACACATCTAATCTCTCAACCACCTATTACACTTTTGAAGGCCCTGGAGCACCAGGACAATGGAAACGCCAACAAAGTGACCCCATTTTGGAAAGCAAACACCCCAGCGTATAATCTATGAAGCATTATGAGTCTTTTGAGCTGTTCATTTTTTTCCAGAAGTTTTTGGAAAATGTGGAAAAAAAATGAAAACGCATTTTTTTTACACAAAGTTGTCCATTTATAAGATATTTCCAACACATAGCATGTACATAGCAAAAATTACACCCCAAAATATATTCTCCTACTCCTCCTGAGTATGGCGGTACCACATATGTGAGACTTTTACACAGCCTGGCCACATACAGAGGCCCAACATTGAAGTAGCAACTTCAGGCGTTCTAGGAGCATAAATTACACATCTAATCTCTCAAACACCTATTACACTTTTGAAGGCCCTGGAGCACCAGGACAATGGAAACGCCAACAAAGTGACCCCATTTTGGAAAGCAAACACCCCAACGTATAATCTATGAGGCATTATGAGTCTTTTGAACTGTTCATTTTTTTCCAGAAGTTTTTGGAAAATGTGGAAAAAAAATAAAAACACATTTTTTTTACACAAAGTTGCCCATTTATAAGATATTTCCAACACATAGCATGTACATAGCAAAAATGACACCCCATAATATATTCTCTTACTCCTCCTGAGTATGGCGATACCACATGTGTGAGACTTTTACACAGCCTGGCCACATAGAGGCCCAATATCCAGGAAGCACCATCAGGTGACCTAGGGACATAAATTACGCATCTAATTTCCTTACAATCTATCACATTTTTGAAGGCCCTTCATATTTCTAGCATATAGCATGTACATACCAAGAATTACACCCTGAACTACATTCTGCTGAGTAAATGGTAAACAAAAGATTACCTGTGGTTTTAGTAGTGCAATTGTCCACAGAAGGAGAGCCCTGATCCAGGCAGCAGGCAGGGACGTGGTCAGCGTCAGTGAATGTAATTGTCCAGGCAGCAGGCAGGAATATTGTCCATAGTCAGTACAGGCAGAGATACTGTCCATATACAGTCCAAGGTCAGTGCAAGTAGAGACATTGCCAGCAGTGCCAAAATATTGGTCCTGGTAGTAAGCAGGAACATGGTCCAAGTAGCAGGCCAGGAAAGAATGGGGACAGGGGTAGAGGCTTCTCCCACCCAAATCTCTTTGAAGCCTCCGAGTCTCCAGACCCTAATCCGGGAATGAGAAAACTAAAAAATTTGTTTTCTTCATCCAGAAAAACAATTCTGGAGCCCCTCACACCCCTGTGTCCCCATTAGCATAGCAGGGTAAAAGATCAATCCAAGAGGCAGGCAAAAAACGTGGTCAAACAGTCCAGGGTCAGTTCCAGAGCAGGCAGAGGTAGGTACAGTTTAGGGTTAGGCAGAAGCGTGGTCGTATAACAAGCCAGGGTCAGTTCCAGAGCAGGCAGAGGTAGGTACAGTTTAGGGTTAGGCAGAAGCGTGGTCGTATAACAGGCCAGGGTCAGTTCCAGGGCAGGCAGAGGTAGGTACAGTTTAGCGTTAGGCAGAGGCGTGGTCGTTTAGCAGGTCAGGGTCAGTTCCGGAGAAGGCAGCGGTATGTACAGTGGCATAAGGGGTATGGCGGTAAATGACAATTAGGTTTACCATACTTTCCTAATAATGTAGAAAAGTATGGTAACGACGGAAACATCGACCAAAACAAAGGCCTGGTTGGGAAGGACAATCGGGACAATAATACACAGTGTCTCTTCTAGTTCCTTCTTTGGAGCACACCCGGCATCTCTTCTGACGTTTTCGGCCTGTTTCATGGGGGGGGGAGTTTATCAGGAAAGTGGCGTTCATGGAGTCTGCTCACTGAATCTGAGCGAATGCTTTCTGGTGGGTCTTCAGGGTACAAAAGGGCTTCGATAATTTCTTCTTGGTACTGAAAATAAGATAAGGGGGTCCTTGTAGATTTACGGTAAATGACATAAGTATTGTAAAGGGCCATACTGAAAAGATATATGGAGACCTTTTTATACCAATAGCGGCTTTTTCTTGTGGGAAGATAGGGTTCAATCATCTGATCATTAAAATCGACTCCCCCCATGAACAAATTATAATCATGAACACATGCTGGTTTTTGGATAGGGCCGTTTCTTTTGGGGATTTCCACGTAGGTGTCGTTATGTATCGTTGAGAGCATGTGGACATTTCTTTTGTCCCTCCACCTGATAGCCAATAGCTCTTCATTCCGCAAAGACGCCGTCTCCCCTTTTCGTAGTCTTTCAGTAACGAGTCTTTGCGGGAAACCCTTCCTGTTGGCTCGCACTGTACCACACGCTGGAGTGCCCTTCCGGTAAAGGTTGCGGAAGAGGGGGATGCTGGTATAGTAATTATCCACATAAAGGTGGTAACCCTTTTCAAGGAGTGGATATATAAGCTCCCAAACAACCTTTCCGCTGGCACCGATGTACTCAGGACATTCAGGGGGATGCAGTTGGGAGTCCTTCCCTTCATACACCAGGAAGGCGTAAATGTAGCCAGTGACCCGGTCACATAGCTTGTAGATTTTAACCCCATATCGGGTCCTTTTGCTTGGAATAAACTGCTTGATGCCAAGCCTGCCTGTGAAGTGGACCAATGACTCATCCACGGATATATTTTGGTCGGGGATATATAACTGGGGGAATTTCTCAGAGAAAAAATTTAGAAGTGGCCGAATTTTAAATAATTTGTCATGTGATGGGTCATTTCGGGGAGGGCACTGGGTATTGTCATTGTAATGGAGAAAGCGCATTATCATGAGGTATCTGGATCTTGACATAATGGATGAAAAGACTGGCATGTGCTGGATGGGTTTGGAGGACCAATAGGAGTATACTTCATTTTTTTTTGAGAGCCCCATGTTGAACGTTAGGCCTAAAAATAATTTAAATTCCTCCACTGTCAATTCTCTCCACACATAGGGACGGGCATAACTTGAATCAGGGTTGTTAGTTATGAATTGTTGTGCAAAGAGGTTGCACTGGGTCACGATGGAGGATAATAGGTCTTGGGTAAAAATTAAATTAAAAAAATCAATAGGGGCAAAATTCTCTGTGTTCACCTGAACACCTGGCTGGGCGGTGAAAGGGGGGATGTTTGCTGCTCCTGAATTGGGGGGAAGCCACAGAGGGTTTTCAAGGGCATAGGGAAGCCTGGCATGGGTCCTAACCCTTTGGGGCTGAGATGACACCCCGCTAGTTCTTGGCCTTTGCTGTAGTGGTACTTCATTTCTTGTGGATGGCACTGTGCTACTGGTGGATGGCACTGAGCTGCTGGTTGATGCCACAGCACTACTTGTGGTAGCCTGCTGATCCATGTCAGAACGCCTTCGTTTCCTGGGCACACTTTCCTCTTCCTCTGAATCTGTAGAAGACCCACTGCTTATAACAGGTTCATATTCTGAACCAGAATCAGACTCAGAGAGCTCGTCGCTGCTCTCGTCAGTCAAGCAAAGCTGTTGGTATGCCTCCTCAGCGGAAAACATTTTTTTCGCCATACTGGTGACTGTGGGCTGTGGTGACAAACTGTGGTAGGAAAACTGGAACAGATATGGCTGCACTGATGGGTGCTGATGAGGCTGGTCTAATGAGGCTGCACTGCTGGGTTCTGATGAGGGTGCTGCTGGGTTCTGAGGAGGGTGCTTCTGGGTTCTGATGAGGATGCACTGCTGGTAACTGATGAGGGTGCAGATGAGCACTATAGTGGCGCTGATGTGGTACTGATGGCACCGATGGGGCACTGTAGTGGCACTGGGCACTGTAGTGGCACTGGTGGAGCACTGGCGGCACCGATGGGTACTGAAGTGGCAGAGGTGGCACTGATGAGAACTGGTGGCACTGATGAGCTTTGTAGTGACACTGATCAGCCTTGTAGTGACACTGATCAGCCTTGTAGTGACACTGATCAGCCTTGTGGTGGCACTGATCAGCCTTGTGGTGGCACTGATGGACACTAGTGGCACTGATGGGTACTCTGGTGGCACTGGTGGCACTGATGGGCACTGTAGTGGCACTGATGAGTATTTTTGTGGCACTGCTTACACAGATGGGTACTGTAGGGGAGCTGTAGGGGCGCTGATGGGTAGTGTGGGGCACAGATTGGCACTTGTGTGGCACTGTGTGGCACTGTGTGGCACTTAAGGGCACTGCTGAATATATATGAGACACTCACTGTTAAAAGGATCTCTCCTCTCCTCACACGCTGTATCGGTGTGAGGAGAGAAGAGAGCTGGACCTCTGTTTGACCCCAGTTTGTTTACATTCTGATCGCTCCCTCATTGGAGGGAGCGATCAGGTGGTAAAGAGCCGCTATCATTGGCTCTTCACCGCGATCCTTGTTGCAGTGGGAGCCGTGAACTCGGCGAGCACGGACACTTCCGCGAGCGCGCACCAGGGGGCGTGCGGGAAGCGCGAATGCACGAGGACGTCCCAGGGACGTGAGCTCAGGATAACTCGACCACTCTGTGGACGTCTTTTGTCCATGACGCGGTCGGGAAGTGGTTAAAATGACTGCTCCCGAAAAACGACCGTTTTTAAAACTTCTTTTTGCATTGATACATGTCCCCTGGTGCACAACCCGGGTTCCCAAACCCTTTTTAGGACAATAACATGCATAATAGTTGTTATAATTAGCACTTTAGAATTCGAACGTTCGCATCCATTGTATTTAATAGGGTTCTAATGTTCGTACGAACTTTCGGTCCGTTCGCGGGTTCTGGTGCGAACCGAACCCGGGGGTGTTCGGCTCATCACTACTCTTACTACATCCAAGGAATGTAATAACTTTTCCTCTACCGAGCTAGGTTTGGGGAAAAAAGAAGGAAGAACCACATCTTGGTTCAAATGAAACCTCAATACCACCTTAGGAAGAAAGGCTGGATGAGGACGTAATACTACTCTGTCCTTATGGACAACCAGATATGGCTCCTTACAGGACAAGGCGGCTAATTCCGATACTCTTTTAGCCGAACAAACGGCTACTAAGAAAATCAATTTCCTGGTGAGAAGAACCAAGGAAATGTGTTGCAATGGTTCAAACGGTTGTTTCTGTAGAACTGACAGAACCAGGTTTAAGTCCCAAGGACATATGGGAATACTAACCGGAGGGCTAATACGCATCACTGCTTGTATGAAAGCTTTGACTAGTGAATGCGAAGCCAAGGGCCTTTGAAAAAATATTGACAAGGCCGAAATCTGACCCTTGATAGTACTCAAGGCCAGCTTCCTATCTACAGCCCACTGTAGGAAGTCCAAAATCCTCCCTATCACGTACTTACGTGGATGCCATTTCTTGGCCTCACACCACTTAATGTACGCTTTCCAGATCCTATAATAGATCTGCCTGGATACCGGCTTCCTGGCATTGATCATGGTAGATACCACAGAATTAGAGAGCCCTCTCTTTTTCAGAATGTGGGCTTCAATAGCCAGGCCGTCAAACCAAGGGCTGGTAAGGAAGGGTGATATATCGGTCCCTGCGACAGCAGGTCCGGACGATGTGGGAGGGTCCAAGGACTCCTCACTGACATTTTTACAATCTCCGCGTACCATGCCCTTCGGGGCCACGCTGGAGCCACCAGAATCACTGGTTTCTTTTCTACCCTGATTCTGCGGAGTAATCGCGGTAACAATTGTGGCGGTGGGAATGCATATATCAGCTTGAACTGATCCCAAGGGAACACTAGGGCATCCGAGCCGCAAGCTAGAGGATCCCTTGTGCGAGACACAAATCTGTCCACCTTTGCGTTGAATCTGGATGCTAGCAGATCTACATCCGGTGTTCCCCACCGCTGGCATATTGCCTGGAAAACCTCGGGGTGAAGAGACCATTCCCCCGGGCATAATTGTTGGCGACTTAAAAAGTCCGCTCTCCAATTTTCCACTCCTGGGATGAAAACCGCGGATATGGCTGGGACATATTTTTCTGCCCACTCCAGGATGCAATTTGCTTCCCTCTGGGCTGCACGACTCCTGGTGCCACCCTGGTGATTGATATATGCCACTGCTGTGGCATTGTCTGATTGAATTCTGACAGGGGACCCTTGGAGTTTGGATGTCCATGCTACTAGGGCATACCGGGCTGCTCGTATCTCTAAGAGATTGATGGGCAGGGCCTTTTCTGCTTCTGACCCTTTGCCCTGGAGAGACCATTGCTCCAGTACTGCCCCCCAGCCTATGAGGCTGGCATCTGTAGTGACTACCTTCCAAGAAACCGGACTGAAGGGTTTCCCTTTTTCCAGATTCTGGGGCACCAACCACCAATGGAGGCTCTTGCGAACGGAAGGGGACAGGGACATTGGTAAGTCTAAAGCCTGAACTTTTTTGTTCCAGGCTGACAGTATGGCCCTTTGCAAATTCCTTGAATGGAATTGACCGTAGGGTACCGCTTCGAATGAAGCCACCATTTTTCCCAGCAGCCTCATGCAGAGGCGTATGGATGGTTTTCTTTTTGTACCCACTAAGTGGGTCAAATCTTTTAAAGACGACACCTTCTCTGGAGGTAAGAAAATCTTTCTCTGATTTGAGTCCAGCCTTAGCCCTAAGTATTCCAGACTTTTGACTGGTCTTAGAGCTGACTTGTCCCGGTTGATAATCCAACCGTGATATTCCAGATACTTGATTGTCTTGTGAATAGCTACTTCCAGCTTTTCCACTGAGTGGTCTATTAGTAGCAGGTCGTCTAGATATGCCATTATCGTTACACCCTGTGTTCCTAGATTGGCCAATAATGGGGCCAGAATTTTTGTGAACACTCGTGGTGCTGTGGCCAGACCGAAAGGTAAGGCTCTGAACTGAAAATGGCGCCCTTCTACTGCAAAGCGTAGAAATTTCTGGTGGGCCGGAAAGATGGGAATATGCAGATAAGCATCCTTTATGTCGATCGAGGCTAACCATTCCTGCCCTTGTAGGGCGGTGGCCACCCTAACTCGACTCCATCCGAAAAGTCCTGATATTTAGGAACTTGTTTAGCCCTTTTAGATTTAATATGGGCCTCACGTCCCCATTTGGTTTGGGGACTGTGAAAAGGTTCGAGTAAAACCCGAATCCGCTTTCTTCCAGGGGAACCTTCATGATTACACCTTGGAGCAATAGTTGTTCTAGTGCCAGAAGGAGGAATCCTCTCTTCTGGGGATCTCTTGGCACGTTTGACCTCAAAAATTGGGCAGGAGGAGTGCCTTTTAACTCCAGCTTGTATCCCAGACTTACTGCGGAGATCACCCATTTGTCTCTGATGGTGTCCCGCCAGGTCTCTGTGAACAACTGAAGTCTTCCCCCCACCCGATTGAGTGGGGGCAACGCTTCATGCCTTGGGGGGAGGTTTTGTACCTCTCTTGATCCAGGGCTTCTTGTTACCCTGTGATTGTCCCTGATTTCTGCCCCCTGAATTTGACCGCGGAGGCCGTCGGAACTGCTTCACAGCCGATGTGCCCGGGACTGGAGAAGTAGGCCTCTTAAAAGAAGGACTTCTACCCTTGTTCTTAACCGGTAAGAGTGAACTTTTACCGGCAGAAATTTTCTGGATATATTTGTCCAGATCTTCTCCAAATAAGCGTTCTCCATGAAATGGGAAGCTAACCAGCAGTTTTTTACAGGGAGCTTCAGCAGACCAGTTTTTGAGCCACAGAAGCCTACGCATATGTACTATAGACAGCGTAAAGCGGGAGGCCTGTTGGATTGTATCCTTTATGGCGTCCACCGCAAAACACAAGGCTCTAGGCAGGTCAGCTAGGGCAAGAGCCTGCTGATCTGGTAAGTCCCTTAAGACTTGTTTCAACTGATCTTTCACTGCTTGGCAGACTCCAATCGCTGCTACCGCAGGTTGTGTCACCATGCTTGCTGTAGAGAAAGCAGATTTTAGTAAAGACTCCAATTTTTTATCTATTGGGTCTTTGAACATTGGAACATTATCTACTGGACATGTCAGTGATTTGTTAACAGAAGAGATGGCTGCGTCCACTGTAGGGACCCTCCATTTTTTTATGAACTTATCCTCCATGGGATAGATCACCGGAAATCTCTTGGGGGGAGCAAATATTTTATCAGGATGCTCCCAATCCTGGTAAATAAGCCCCTCTAATAAAGGGTGGATTGGGAAGGAACAGACAGCCTGGAGAGCTTTTAGCGACCCCAGCGAGGAAACCGTAGTGGATGGTGGTTCCGCCAGAGGCATTTTAAATGCTGATCGGACCATGTTGGTCAGAGACTGAACCCATAATCTTTCAGCCTGAGATGCTGAGAAAGGTTCTTCCACTGTTGATTCCTCCATAACTGAATCAACCTCATCCTGATCCCCTTCAGGTAGGTCGATCTCTGTGTGGGGCTGTTCCTCCACTAACAGGCACTCTGAAGGAGGAGACGGAGATCGGACGCGCTTTTCCTGTGACAGGGAAGCAGCGATCAATGCTGTTAATCTCTCTTCCAATCCTCCCAGAGTTGAGGATAAAACCTCCTCTGTTATATATACAGGAGCAGGTGGACTGGGGACAGCCGCAGCACCAGGCATTCCTGCGGGGTTTCTACGGCTACTGACCTCTGAATTCTCAGGGGAGATTGGTGCAGTACAAGCATGCCCAATATCCTCAGAGCCCGATGGAGACCCCTTTGGCTTCCTGGAAGACCTATTTCCGGAGCGTCTGGACGACATATCCTTTAAGCACAAAGCTGAGGTATTCCCGTCGTCATACACCAATTTTTGCTGGTAATAGTCTAACACAGTTGCTGCTATATACCAGCTGGTGTCCACTAAAGTGCCTTTCTATGGGGATGCCTGCATCAACCGCCTCTGTGTGCCACTGTTTGTTGCTAGCTCTGTTTGCATCCAGCTGACACTTGTACTGTGTCTTTTAACCATGCTGGGACGCCTGCACATGCGCAGAAGCGCCGCGGCGCGCATCGAGTGTCATCCACCCGCCCCGCCCCGTTTTTTTCATAGGAGGCGCATGCACGCGCCCGCGCGCGCGCCCGTGCGCCATTGGCGCCCTTTTCGAAACCAAACAGGGACTATGAGCCAGGGCCCTTTTTGCCGGAGGGCCTGTGCGGTGGATGAGCACAGCAACAGGGCAGAGGAAGTGGATTCCCACAGAGAAACTTACCAACTGCCTGGATCTTTTGACTTGAAAAAACCAAAGATCCACATGACAAGAAAAATGGACTACAGCGGCCTCTAGTGGTTTAACACAGGTACCGCGGTCCCCTTTTTTTTTTTTTTTTTTTCTTGACTACTATTAAAATTTTACATTTTCAGTAGTTACAGGCAAACACAGATATTTAGCGGGAATACCGTTAAGTAACAGACAGAAAGACAAATTAGGCTTGGGGGTCCCCCAATAGAACCAAGTTCCTGGGGGCCCCCACTTACCTGATCCCCGCCGCAGGACTTTGTTTGGTCCACAGAAGTCCAAACTTCACCTATCACGGCAGGCATTGTAATTAAACCTTCAGGGACCGGGTTCCCAAGGATTCCACTCCCCTGGACCTGTATAGCACCCTGCACAGACAACATCTTGGTCGTGGGTATGACCAGAGCTCTGGATCCCAGGGTCCAGCCCTCCTAAGAGAGGCATTACAGGCAAAACCTTGCTCTTCTGCTGCAAGGCCCGGGTACCGACCGTTTAGCTATGAAGCTTTTTTGGTGGGATCCGGAACAGCTTACTAAGGCCCAAAAGAACCTGTACGCAAGCCCAGTGAAAACACATGTTACTCTTTGGCCAACACCTTAGACACTGGCAAAAAACTGAGGTGCTCCCGGATGGGAGGGGCTTATATAGGGGAGGGTACTTCCGGTTTGGAATTGGCCAGTGCCAACACCTGAAGGTAATCTATATAACCCATTAGTAATGACTAAGTCGCTCTGTGTCCCGTGATGTACGAAAAAGAAAACCTTCTTGATCCCCTTCAGTCTGGATTTCGCCCACAGCACTCCACAGAAACTGCCCTCCTAAAACTCACAAAACTACTTACTAACAGCCAAAACCAACAGTCATTATTCCGTACTCCTACTCTTGGACCTTTCCGCTGCCTTTGATACAGTTGACCACCCCCTCCTCCTCAAAAAACTAAATTTGCTTGGTCTCCATGGCTGCACTGTCCGTTGGTTCGAATCTTACCTATCTCATCGCACCTTCAGCGTCACTTACAACTCCACTTCCTCCTCTCCAACTCCTCTTACTGTTAGGGTCCCCCAAGGTTCTGTCCTTGGGCCTCTACTATTCTCAATCCACACCTCCTCCCTGGGTCAGCTGATAGCCTCCCATGGCTTTCAATACCATCTCTATGCTGATGACACCCAAATCTATCTCTCTGCCCCTCAGCTCACCCCATCAATCTCCTCACGCATCACTGATTTACTAACAGACATATCAGCCTGGATGTCAAACCACTTCCTCAAACTGAATCTATCTAAAACTGAGCTCTTAATATTTCCTCCCCCACGTGCCCCTTCCCCTAACTTCTCTATCAAGATCAATGGCACATCTATCAGTCCGTCCCCACATGCCCGGGTGCTAGGGGTAACCTTAGACTCTGAACTGTCCTTTCAGGCCCACATCCAATCCCTGTCCAAATCATGCCGCCTTAGCCTCCGCAACATTTCTAGAATACGTCCCTTTTTAACTAATGACACCACCAAGCTTCTAATTTACTCCTTGGTTATCTCTCGCCTCGACAACTGCAACTCCCTTCTCATTGGATTACCTTTATATAGACTAGCCCCCCTTCAGTCAATCATGAATGCCGCTGCAAGACGCATCCACCTTACCAACCGTTCAGTGTCCTCCACCCCTCTCTGCCAATCCCTCCACTGGCTTCCACTCACCCAACGAATAAAATTCAAAGTACTAACAATAATTTACAAAGCCATCCACAACTCGGCCCCCAGCTACATCACTAACCTAGTCCCAAAGAACCAACCAAGCCGCTCTCTTTGGTCCTCCCAAGACCTCCTGTTCTCTAGCTCCCTCGTCACCTCCTCCCATGCTCGCCTCCAGGATTTCTAAAGAGCTTCTCCCATTCTCCCATCCTTTGGAACTCCATACCCCAATCTGTCCGACTGTCCCCTAATCTATTCTTCTTTAGGTTCAATAAGTGTTTATTGTTTTAGGTAAGTATCAAACAGAAAGTAAAAGGACCAGATGCCCGGCAAAGGGCCAACTGATCCACAAAACATGAGACATATACACTCAATAACATGTAAGCGGGTGTGTACAAATGATTACCTCATAGCTATAACAGCTAGACAAGTATAGACTTACAATGCTAACTTGCGTTCAAGAAATACTTCCCCCGACCTGGGCGCCCCTATGGGAACCTGCTGTGCCCAGGGTCCGGGGAAGTAAATGGGGAGATAATTAAGACAGGGGTGCTGTCTGCATCAAAACTTCAAGGAGTCTGTACATCACATAAATATCAAAACTGACACCTTAGAGTAATCGGGTGTATATGAATACTTGGTGCGGCCACTCAGAGTTGGCCCAAGAAAGAGGGAAAGAAGACAAAGTATAGGGTGAAGAAGGAGAGTCCAAGAAAGAAAGGGAGGGGGAGGGGAGTAAGGGAGGGTTGGGAGGACGGCGAGCTCAAATCCAATGCAGAGTGAATATTCCGCTATGTGATGACGTAGGCAGAGACCCATCAAGGATTCAGAGGACATTTGCTGATGGGAGTCTGTTCTTAAGTTTATCTGAGGTGGAGTAGTGCCTCCACACACTCCATATAAAGGAGAATTTTGCATATCTATAAAGGGATTTGGCATGTATCTCTTCCATTAGCATAATGCCATTCATTTCACTTACCCATTCGACGAGGGTCGGAGGGGAGGAGGTTTTTCAATGTCTAGAGTTTAGTTGTCGACCCTGGCTGAGAAAGAACTTAAGGAGGTTATGTTTTTGGAATTTGATAGTACCCGGGAGAATGGAGAGGAGGGCTATAGTAGGGGAGGGGGTGAAAGGCTTATCGTAGATTTCAGAGTAAATTTGGAAAATTTGGTTCCAGAATGGGCGAATTACATCACATTCCCACCAGATGTGACAGTATGTACCTGTTGCAGAGTTACATCTCCAGCACGTGTCGGAAGCTGATGGAAACATGATCCTGAGGGTGGTCGGTACTCAGTACCATCGTGATATCACTTTATAGTTTTTTTCCTGAGCGTAGCTCGAAATAGAGGATTTGTGAGTATAGAGAAAAGCTTTGCTCCAATCAGCCTCTGTGATATCCTTCCCAAGTTCCTCCGATCAAGCTGTAGCATATTTAGGTAAGGAGCTGTGAGTGTGGCCTAAGATGAATTTATAGGTCAGAGAAAGAGTGTGGCGGGGGGTTTCGGGAAATTAACAGAGTTGTTCAAAACTGGTCATGGGTCTATGAGTCTGTCTGGAGTCATGGAGCTTTTTGCAAAAAGATGTCAGATGTATGCGGGTGAGCCAGGTCACTCTAGGGGGCGTAGGGGAGTCAATCGTTACGAAGGAGCCAGAGAAAAAGTTAACAAATTGTTGATCTATCCATCTTTAGACGATCCCTGAAAACCCTTCTCTTTAAAGAAGCCTATCCTGCTTCTAACTAGCACTGTTTTACTTCATCCATCAGCTCATCCCCCACAGCAATTACCTTTTGTATCATTTGACCCTCCCTTTTTAGATTGTAAGCTCTATTGAGCAGGGCCTTCTGATTCCTCTTGTACCAAATTGTAATGTAACTGTAATGTCTGCTTTTATTTTGTTAAGCGCTGCGCAAACTGTTGGCACTATATAAATCCTGTATAATAATAATAATAATAATATTCCTTCTCTTCCACCAGACCCCACTCCCATTCCTTCTATTCCACCAGAGCCCAATCCTATTCTTTCTATTCCACCAGAGCGCACTCCTATTCCCTCTATTCCACTAAACCCCACTACTATTCCCTCTATTCCAACAGACCCCATCCCTATTCCTTCTCTTCCACCAGACCCCCACTCCCATTCCTTCTAGCCCACCAGACCTTGCTCCTATTCTTTCTATTCCAAAAGTTCCTGCTCTTATTCCTTCTATTCCATCAGTCCCTGCTCTTATTTCTTCTATTTCACCAGACCCCGCTTCTGTGTCTTTTTTTCTACCAGACCCTGCTCCTATTCCTTCTATTTCATCAGAGCCTGCTCCTATTTCACCAGACCCCGCTTCTTTTCCACCAGACCCCACTCCTATTCCTTCTATTCCACCAGACCCCACTCCTATTCCTTCTATTCCACCAGACCCCGCACCTATGTCTTCTTTTCTACCAGACCTCACTCCTATTCCTTCTATTCCACCACACCCCGCCACCTATGTCTTCTTTTCTACCAAAACCCTCTCCTATTCCTTCTATTCCAGCAGAGCCCACTCCTATTCCTTCTATGCCACCAGAGCCCGCTCCTATTTCTTCTATTACTTTTATTCCACCAGACCTCACTCCTATTCCTTCTATTCCACCAGACCCCACACCTATGTCTTCTTTTCTACCAGACCCCACTCCTATTCCTTCTATGCCACCAGACCCTGCTCCTATTCCTTCTATTCCTTCAGACTCCACTCCTATCTCTACTATTCCACCAGACTCTGCTACTATTCCATGCGCCACTCCTATTCCTTCTATTTCACCAGATCCTGCTACTTTTCCTTATATTCCACCAGACCTCACTCCTATTCCTTCTATTCCGCTAGAGCCCACTCTTATTTTTTCTATTTCACATTACCTAGCCCCTATGTCTTAATTTCTACCAGACCCTGCTTCTATTCCTCCTATTCCACCAGAACCCGCCCCTATTCCTCCTGTTCCACCAGACCCCACTCATATTTCTTCTATTCCAGCTCCTATTCCTTCTATTCCACCAGACCCCTGTCCTATTCCTTCTATTCCACCAGACCCCATTCCTATTCCTCCTATTTCACCAGACCCCACTCCTATTCAATCTCTTTCCACCACCCGCTGCCACCCCCCCCACCTGGTCATAGACGACAGACCTCCAATCCCGGCCCAAGGTCAGTCGGCCGGCTGGACCATGGTCGGCAACCCCCCCGGTTGGTGAGTCAGTCAGGGGCCCGCACTTACCCCATGTCGTGGCCAGCATGGCGAGCGGGTGGCGGCGGCTTCTCTCTCGGCTGCGGGCTGCTTGTTTGCTGCTCGGTTCCCCTACGTGCGTCCTCTTCCTCCTCTTCTCCGTGCGCGGTGTGTCTCCTGCCGGCCAATCCAATCGGATCTCCTTTCGCCCAATCGGGTGATGGGTATCATGACCCTCTTCCTGATTGGTCAGTAGGAGATTCAGTGTTACAATAACGAATATTCATTCACTATTGTGACACAATTGGGTGGGATCAGAACGCAATTCTCTGCGCCCTAAACCCACCCTTTTTTGAAGCCTATAAGAGCCTCTTATCACATGATTAAAAAAACACCCCCCCCCCATTGGAATCCATGCATTTGGCGCCCTTGCATGTAGATCAGGGGGCCGCACTCATGTATGGGGGGGCGGCCCCTAGTGGATGAGCTGCCACTGCCCCACTCCTATTCCTCCTATTTTACCAGACCCCACTCCTATTCCTTCTATTCCAGCAGACTCTCACTCTTATTCCATCTATTCCAAAAGACCCAATGTCTATTCCTTCTATTCCACCAGTGCCTGCTTCTATTCCTTCTGTTCCACCAAACTCCGCTCCTATTCATGCTATTCTAACATACTCTGTTCCTATTCCTTTTATTCCACCAGACTCCCATGCTATTCCTTCTATTCCCCAATACCCCACCCCTATGTCTTCTTTTCTACCAGACCCTGCTCCTATTCTTCTATTCTACCAGGCTTCCCTGATATTCCTTATATTCCCCAATACCCCACCCCTATGTTTTCTTTTCTTCCAGACCCTGATCCTATTCCTCCTATTTCACCAGACCTCACTCTTATTCCTTCTATTCCATGAGACCTCACTCCTATTCTTCCTATTTCACCCGACCCCACTCCTTTTCCTCCTATTTCATCATACCCCACTCTAATTCCTTCTGTTCCACCAGAACCCACTCCTATTCATTCTATTCCAACAGACTCTGTTCCTATTTCTTCTATTTCACCAGTCAATGCTTCTATTCCTTCTTTTCCACCAGACCCCACTCCTAATTCGTCTATACCTTTCACCCAAACTCAGTCAAAGAGGGAGAGCAACGGAGTCACTTTAATTCCAATCAAGCATCATCTGAATGATATATGTGTGTCTAATAAAGAGGCCACTGAGTGTTCAAGGTCATAACCTTGAACACTTAGTGGCCAATAAACCCTACAGGAGCCGCTGGAAATGAACTGGGTCCTCCTGTTTAAAGGCTGCCCGCCCTGTTTCTAGTCCCAGTAGCTCACTGAGAAACTCCAACTAGCTCCAGTCTAGTGATCTCTTCATGGTTTATTGAAGTACATATTTAAAATGCAGGAAGGAGGGTTTGGTGCAGGTTGCTTCCTAAATATTTTATCCTAGCAGAATTATATTTTGAGGCTGTTGCTAAAAGACCTGACTGTCTGAGTATTATGTGCGGTGTTTGCTGATATCAGAACAGACAATACTTGTATAGGAACAGACCATTCTCTCACCTGAGTCATCCGTCCAGATAACTTTGTCCACCAGGTTGAATTGTTCCCGCTCTATATAAAGTTTGGTGTGTATATTATATCTCGAGGATGGCTTTAGATCGGTGAATGTCCCACCTTTACCATTCAAATCTTTACATGATCCACCATAATAATAATCATCTGTCTTAGGACACAACTGCACATCAAATCTCCAGGTATCGGGACATTGAGGAGTACAGGAGAACTGGAAGCTGATACTGATTGAGGTGACTTTCCAATCCGTAAATGTGACTCCTGACAAAAGACAAGATGGAGACATTAAAGCGGGATTCCACACGCAATTTTTTTTTTTTTTTTAAAGTCAGCAGCTACAAATACTGTAGCTGCTGACTTTTAACCACTTCAACACCGGGCTTTTTGTACCACTTCAATACCGGGCCTATTCTAGCACTTCTCTCCTACATGTACAAATCCTCATTCTTTTGCTAGAAAATTACTCAGAACCCCCAAACATTATATATGTTTTTTTAGCAGACACCCTAGGGCATGGATATGCAATTAGCGGACCTCCAGCTGTTGCAAAACTACAAGTCCCATCATGCCTCTGCCTCTTGGTGTCATGCTTGCTGCTGTCAGAGTCTCGCTATGCCTCATGGGACTTGTAGTTTGGCAACAGCTGGAGGTCCGCTAATTGCATATCCCTGCCCTAGGGAATAAAATGACGGTCATTGCAACTTTTTTTCTTGCATGATATTTGCGCAATAATTTTTCAAACGCCTTTTTAAAAAAGAAAAATGGTTTCATGAATTAAAAAATAACAAAACAGTAAAGTTAGCCCAATTTTTTGTAAAAAAATATGAAAGATGATGTTACGCCGAGTAAATAGATACCTAACATGTCACGCTTTAAAATTGTGCACACTCATGGAATGGCGCCAAACTTCGGTACTTAAAAATCTCCATAGGCGACGCTTTAATTTTTTTTACAGGTTACCAGGTTAGAATCACAGAGGAGGTCTAGTGCTAGAATTGTTGCATGCACTCTAACGCACGCGGCGATACCTCACATGTGTGGTTTGAACGGCGTTTACATATGTGGGTGACTTACGTGTGCATTCGCTTCTGATCGCGAGCTACCGGGGACAGGGGCGTTTTAATTTTTTTTTTTTTTTTTTTTTTTATTATTATTATTTATTTATTTTTTTACAATTATTTTAACTTTTTTTTTTTTTTTGATCACTTTTATTCCTATTACAAGGAATGTAAACATCCCTTGTAATAGGAATGTGTGTGACAGGTCCTCTTTATTGAGAGATGCGGGGTCAATAAGACCCACATCTCTCCTCCAGGCTGGAAAGCATGAGATCAGTGAAATTTTTTTCGCTGATCTCATACTTACTAGCCGCAATGGCGGCTTTGTTTACATTTGAGGACCCGGGCGTGACGTCATCACATCGCGCCCGGGCCTCCGACGATCATAGAGATGACTGGTGACCATCTGGTCACCAGTCATCTCTATGCTCGTCACGTGACCCACCAACGGCGCCGGAAGATTCGCTCCGGGTCCCCGATCACACGGGAGAGCCCGGAGAAGCACCGGATGGCGGCGGGAGGGGGGGGATGTCCCCTCCCGCTGCCTATAAGAACGATCAAGCGGCGGAACCGCCGCTATGATCGTTCTTATGGTGCACAGAATCGCCGGCACTTTAAAAGGATATCTGAATGATGCCCCTACAAAGCCGAGGATTTTTTCAGGGTGGAACTCCACTTTAAACTCTCAGAGAGGATTTATAATAAAGGAAAGATATCCACTCTCCATTACATTCAGCTGTATTTCTAAATACCGGGATCTATATTATGCAGTCTATTCATAAAACTGATCCTGAGGAAGTGCACAGATTTCTCCCTGGTTAACACAACAGAGTGTTCCATGATTGGAGGAGAGCCCACCAAAGTCACATCACAGGATTCTCATGGTATTTTTTTGTAGCGCTACCCCCAGTTAAGAGAGCCGCTGATTTGATTTCGGGCCCTGAACACAGCACCGCCAACCCCCGGCAATCTTACTCGACCCACTCTGGCACAGTCAGTCTAGGGTTAAACTCCTATCACTCTCAGGTGTATTATACTTTACAATCTCTAAACAGTCAGACAACACGCTGAGGCAAGAATATAAAATATATATCAGCTTTACTGGTAATGAAAGATTCAAGGTATAACATGCAATATATATATATGGGCCTGCAGAGCCCTGCATCAATCAATGTACTAGGTGCAGCACAATAATATGGTGCCGTGCAGTATCCACCACGCGGAGCTATTATGGCGTGCGCTCGCCTATGGCGTAGTAACACAAACTTTCTAAACTCCCTACCTAAGTCAGGCCTGACATGTGATGGAACTGAGTCTCTTTTCCCCAAGGAAGGAAGGTTTCTTCACCGGCCAGCTTTCGTTGGTGCACTTAAAGAATGACCATTTGTAATCCACATTGGGTGTTAACTTGAAATAACCGGGGCAAAACGGGGGGGGTAGTTACTTCAACTCTGTCCCGCTACCGGACTCCCCAAGAAACACTGGTGAGCGAACATCGGGCCTAGGCAGTCTACAGGCCTGAACACAACTCAGTCTATTGATATGGGCAGGTGCCCGCTCACCACTCCAGGCGCGATCCCAGCCTGGGACTTCCACCTCCTGTGTGTTGCACACAGCGTCTGCTCCGATCGAGTCCTCGATCCAACTCACATCCTATCACGATGGGTCAGGATCCACCCAGGCTCCGAAGTATGGTGGAAGGCTCTTCGGACTTCAAGCAAGGCCTCAGGCTTCAGGCCTTGCTCCACAGCCGATCCGCACAGGATGACTTGCTGCTTGACGCGCCGTGTCCCAAGAGAGCGAGCTCCGCCTCTCCTCTCACTTAAGTAACCCCTCCCATGAGTCTCTGCGGTGTAACCTCCGCCCTGGGGCCGAATGGGGTTCTGGGTAACGTAGTCCTGGGGCCTTAAAAGAGACCCCGCTACACACTCCCCCCACTTGAACTCTTTGGTCCCCAAAGATAACATAACTTCAAGCTACACATTTAACAACATCCATCAATTCTCCATATGATGTCGGCAGAGGAAATTCCCACCAGAAACGAGGCGGTGAACTCCTCTGCCCACAGGACACATTAACAACAGCATCCTGTCTAACTGTGCCAGAGAGTGAGCTGGGGTTGCCTCCCACCAAATGCACAGTGGGAGGGTCAGGGTCTTCCATACTCCTGGCAGTGAATACAGTGTCTTCCGCACTCTTCCCCATTTGTGGGTAGGTTAATCTCTTGGGAGGTTTTATTGCCCTCCGCTCCCTCTGTCCTCTGGGACTTTCTGTGGTAACAGATTCTTCTTCTGTAACCAACTCGGGAGTTCCTTCTAATTCAGGAGCATCTGGCTCCGGAGCAGGAAGATACATGGCTTCCCTTGGGTCCTCTTCAGGGGATAGTTCACCGACACTCTCCCAAGCATCTGACCAGTGACTATATGGAATGAACTCCGTAGCTTCTGCATTCAGTGTGTGATCCTCGGTATCTTCGTCAGGTGGAAGATCAATAGCAGAAGTCGTTGGGTCCTGGGAAGGCCAAAGCCAGCCAATTTCCTCTCCCTCGTCTCCACTAATTTCTGAATCCTCTGTATCCTCTATCTGAGGGGTCTGAGACCAAGTGTTGGGTCTAGGGGTGTTCGGAATGGACATGGGTCCAGGGGAATCCATCCTAGGAGGCAACCGAACTGCTTCAGCTAACGGAAGTAGGTGGTTTCGATGCCAAGTCTTCAAAGGCCCCAACTTCCCCTTGGGTTTAAGTCTATAGACGGGTAGGCCCGGTAATTTTTTACAAATGACATAAGGTTCTGGTCTCCATCTATCTGCCAGCTTATGTTTTCCAGGGACCCCAGGTTCCGCAACAACACTCTGTCTCCTGGTTGTAGGTCTTAGATCCTAACTTTTAGGTCGAAATTCCTCTTGTTGCGAGCTCCCCTCTGTTCCAAGGTCGCCTGAGCTTGCTCATAGGCCATCTTCAAATTGTGTCTAAGTCTATCTACATATCCCTTGTGGGAAGCAGCAGAACAATGATCTATGGAAGTGTCATAGGCCAGATCCACCGGCAATCTTGCTTCTCTTCCGGACATAAGTCTGTAAGGTGAATATCCTGTAGCATCGCTGACAGTGCTGTTGTAAGCATGTACAAGGGCCGCGATGTGATTACTCCAATGTTGCTTCTTTTTGCCACTTAAAGTTCCCAGCATGTTGAGCAGGGTTCGATTGAACCACTCCGGCTGAGCATCACCTTGAGGATGATAGGGAGTAGTCTTGGTCTTCCTGATCCCTAAGGCATCTAGTAGTTTTCGTATCAGTTTACTCTCGAAATCCCTCCCTTGATCTGAATGGAGCCTTTGTGGCAGTCTATAATGTATAAAGTACTTCTCCACGAGTATTTTGGCCACAGTAGAGGCCTTCTGGTCCTTGGCTGGAAAAGCCTGTGCATACCGGGTGAAATGGTCGGTTACTACTAGAACATTTCCTAGTCCCTTCAGGTCGGGTTCGAGGCAGAGGAAATCAATGCACACCAGGTCAAGCGGACCTTCACTTTGTAAATGGCCCATTGGGGCAGCTTGATGGGGCAGAGTCTTTCTCTGTATGCATCGTGCACAGGAATGGCAGTATTCCTCAACTTCAGCCCTCATGCAAGGCCAATAGAAACGGTCTCTAACAAGTTGGAAAGTCCTTTCCGCTCCCAGGTGACCATGGTTGTCATGTAAGGCATTTAAGACCGTCTCCCTGTGTTTCTCTGGCAGGAACAACTGCCACTTGTCTTCTTGATCATCAGAGGGGCCCCTTCGGTAGACCACTCCCTGATGCACCTGTAGCCTGTCCCACTCTTTTTTCAACAGGCGAACTTCCTTCGAGGGGTGACGTAGGAGTATGTTTGGGTTCTGATTCTCTAATGCTTCTAGGACCAATCTCACCATAGGATCTTCCCATTGGTCGGATCTCAACTCCTTTTTGGTCAGTCTGGGTAAGTTGTCTTCCCCCAGTAAGGTTGCTCCACAGTACTGCTTGGGGACTCCTACGATAGTGACCCCTATCTCTTCTGCTCTTGAGCCTCCCTTGGCTTGGAGCTCAGCCCCTTGGCAAAGGGCCCGCACCCCGTCAGGTGCCACTTGGGTCCAGTCTTCACTACTGTGGGTGGGGACATGAGACCTTCTGGACAGGGCATCCGCATCTCGGTTTCCCGCCCCAGGTCTATATTTCAAGCTGAAACTGAAGGCAGACAACGCCGCCAGCCATCTATGTCCTGTGGCGTCCAGCTTCGCTGTGGTAAACAGGTAGGTAAGGGGGTTGTTATCCGTTTTGACAGTGAAGTCTTCCCCGTATAGATAATCTCGAAGTTTGTCTACTACGGCCCACTTGAGGGCCAGGAACTCCAACTTATGGGTGGGATAGTTCTTTTCAGAGGGAGTCAGGTCTCTGTTGCCCTTCATGCTCCTGGTAGAGTACTCCTCCCAGACCATCATGACTGGCATCCACATGAAGTTCGTAAGGCTTCTTTGGGTCTGCATAGGCCAGAACAGGGGCGGTGGTCAAAATCTTTTTCAGCATCTGGAAGGCGTCTTCACACTTCTCATTCCACTGGTCCTTGACTGACTCCCCCGGCTTCCTGGGGCCCGAGTCATCCTCTTCCCCCTCCGTCTTCAGTAGCTCATTCAAGGGTCTCGCTATCCGAGCAAACCCCTCCACGAACCTCCTGTAATAGGAACAGAATCCTAGGAAAGACCTGAGTTCTGTTACGGTGGTGGGTCTTGGCCAGGAGGTGACAGCCTCCAGTTTTTCAGGGTCTGTAGACACCCCATCTTCAGACACTATGTGTCCCAGATAGTTGACTGAAGACTGGTAAAATTGGCATTTCTCAGGTGAGAGCTTGAGTCCTTCTTCACTCAGTCTCTTCAAGACCTTCTCCAGCCTTTCCTCATGTTCCTCCAAAGTTCTGCCAAAGACTATGATGTCATCCAAGTATACAAGGACCTCGATGAGGTTCATGTCTCCCACAGTCTTCTCCATGAGTCTTTGGAATGTGGCTGGAGCTCCAGACAGACCTTGAGGCATTCGGTTGAATTCAAAGAACCCCACCGGGGTTATGAAAGCCGTCTTTTCTTTGTCTTCTGGGTGCATTGGGATTTGATAATACCCACTCTTTAAGTCCATAACACTGAACCACTTGGCTCCGGACAAGCTCTGCAAGGCATCTTCTATCCTTGGAGTGGTATACTGATCCGGGGTGGTTCCCCTGTTGAGGGTTCTATAGTCAATACACAACCTTAGTGACCCGTTCTTCTTCCGGACCACTACTATGGGGGAGGCATACGGACTTCTAGATTCCTGGGTCACACCTGTTCGCTTGAGCTCCGCAAGCTGTTCCCTCAAATCTTCCAGGTCTGCCAATGGAACTCACCTAACCCTTTCTCTGAAGGGCTTTTCTTCCTGGAGGCGGATTCGATGGGTGGCACTCTTAGCACACCCCACATCAAACTCATCATGTGAGAAGATTCTCTCCCACCGAGTCAACTGGTTCCGGGCTCTCTCCCTCCAAGCCCTGGGCAGGTTTGGATTCTCCATGGAAAGCTTCTCCCACACTGTACTTCCTCCATCTGTCTTCACCACGTCGGATGAGGCAACTGGTGTGGCTGTGCTCACCCGTCCCAGTAACAGCCTGGCTGGGACTTCCATTGGGACCATCCGTGGTATTTCTGACACTCACAGGCACTTTGCAGTGGGCCTTCTTCAGAGCCCTCACCGGAACCACTTCCGGGACTACCTCCAAGCCTGAAGGTTCTTCTCTTGGGTCGGGTTCCAACATCACAAAAGGGCCCGGCTGCTCCCAAGTGAGTTTCACTGTGGCCTTCAAGCAGGTTACTTCACCAGGTTGCAGCACTATCCCCTTTCCTCCGAGTCTCCAGACCTTTCCTACCCCCTCTTCCGGGGCCTTTTGCTCTAAGATCAGCCGTTGGAAGGCGGTCTTCAACATTGGATGAATCTCTGTGACTGGGAGGTTTTTCCTTCTTGTTAGTGGAACCAAAAGTCTTCGGACCAGATCCGTGTTGGTTCCTATTATCAGGGAACTCCTGTTAGCTCCAGGTGGTCGGGGGCACACCACAGCCAAGGTGTCGAACACTTCCCCTTTCCCAGCTATGGATGGGTCAAACGTCAGTCTTATGGGTAGGTAGCCATCATAAGGAAACTTCTCTGTTCCAATTCCTCATATCTCCAAGTCTTCAATCTTCTGAATGGGTAGGTGCCTTAGGTGCCTGTCGTAGAAGTCTCGATACAACAAGGTCACCTGCGCTCCAGTATCCAACAGGGCTCTTGTATAGATCCCCTCCACTTGAATGGATACAATTGGTGAGGGACCCACCAGTTTCTCTGGGTACTGCTTCGAAGGGGTCTCTTTCTTTTGATCTTTGCATTTCCCTTCTTGACTTTCCTTTCTCTTTTTGTCTTTGGACCTAAGTCTCTCCTGAGCCTGGTATGCATTAATCTCTCTCCTCTGTATGGGTGTAACTACCCACTGAGGGACTTTATTGTGTTTCTTTGGAGTACGTTCCTTCTGAGGAACCCTTGATTTCTTCTGTGGGGTCCTGCCCCCTTCTCTCATGTGCTTCTTATTCAGTATGGAGTTCCTTGATGATGATGGGCACCCGGTTGACTCCTTCACCGGGGCCCGTTGAAGTTTTCCGGCGGCTTGCAGTTATTCAGTCTCTTCTTCTTGGGACTGGCACATACTTTGGCCAGATGGCCAGCTCCCCCACAATTGAAGCAGATCATATTTCCCCAATTTTCCAGGGATGCGGGTGCTGAGGTATTCGGGAACAATTCCTTCCTCGGACTTTCCCTCTCTGGTACCCTAGACTCCTTTTCCATCAGGGAGGTCAACATTCCCAGCACTTGGGACATCTGCGACTTCAAGGTATCTACTTCTGCATCTCTTTCTAAGGTCATGGCCGTCCTGACCATCACCGGAGGAGGGTTCACCGTCTCAACTGGTTGGCTCCTCTTTTTCTCCTCCAGCATAGCTTCTTCCTCTCTGACTACTCGGATCAAGTCAGGGTACTCCAGGCTCTTCCCGTCCTGGCTTGTACGTAGCGCCAGTGCGATGGGATCCAGGGGTTGAGATCCTCTCATTACCTGTTGGACTCGGGCCTCATCCACCTTCTTCGGGTCAATCCCCTTCTTTAGGATCATCTTGTGCAGTATTTTATCTAGGCGCATCATGAACTCTGATAGCTTCTCTCCTGCCTTTTGATAACAATGCTTCAGTTGGTAGGTAAGTTCAGTGATCTTCTCTGTTCCTCCGAACACATTCTGCAGAATGTCTAGATAGTCCTGTGCAGTACAGTCTGTCTTACTAATCTTTAGGTTGTGTACGGCCTCTAAAGCAGGCCCCTTCAAACTCTCAGCAATTCTCTGCTTCTTCCTGTGGTCTGGGACTTCCCACTCCTCCAGAGCCTGAGTTGCACCGTCTAACCACTCCTCAAATCCTTCTTTGCCTGAAGGTACAGGTTTCCTTCCTGAAAACATTCTGAGTTTCCGGTATCCTGATATTTGATAATCCGCCGGGTCTTTCTTGCATTGCGCTATGATTTCTCCTAAAACCGTGCATAATTCTGTACTGAGGGTGCCCTGCGGCGACCCGGGACTCTCTTCTTTCTTTACATCTTTTAGGTTGGGTGGAGCGTGTATTAGCTTATAAGTTTGTTTATCTACCGTTTCTATGCTTGGCTTCTTGAAGTCTTCTGGGACTCCATCCTTCCATTTTATCAGTACATATGTCAGAGGAGGTTCTGATCTGACATCCACTATCCATGCCTTCTGTTGTGGGGACAGTGACATCACTAACTGTTTCACTGCATCTTCTTGCCATATCCCTGGGAGTTCTATGATCACTGCCCCATTTGGATCTGTGTTGACTGCTGCGCACCACTTCACTACTTCTAGTGGGTCCATGCTGGTACTTTTTGGCTGCTATTTGCTGCAACAGGATCCCGGACTCACGAGCCCCCACGTGTAGCGCTACCCCTAGTTAAGAGAGCCGCTGATTTGATTTCGGGCCCTGAACACAGCACCGCCAACCCCCGGCAATCTTACTCAACCCACTCTGGCACAGTCAGTCTAGGGTTAAACTCCTATCACTCTCAGGTGTATTATACTTTACAATCTCTAAACAGTCAGACAACACGCTGAGGCAAGAATTCTTAAATATATATCAGCTTTACTGGTAATGAAAGATTCAAGGTATAACATGCAATATATATATATATATGGGCCTGCAGAGCCCTGCATCAATCAATGTACTAGGTGCAGCACAATAATATGGCGCCGCGCAGTATCCACCACGCGGAGCTATTATGGCGTGCGCTCGCCTATGGCGTAGTAACACAAACTTTCTAAACTCCCTACCTAAGTCAGGCCTGACATGTGATGGAACTGAGTCTCTTTTCCCCAAGGAAGGAAGGTTTCTTCACCGGCCAGCTTTCGTTGGTGCACTTAAAGAATGACCATTTGTAATCCACATTGGGTGTTAACTTGAAATAACCGGGGCAAAACGGGGGGGGGTAGTTACTTCAACTCTGTCCCGCTACCGGACTCTCCAAGAAACACTGGTGAGCGAACTTCGGGCCTAGGCAGTCTACAGGCCTGAACACAACTCAGTCTATTGATATGGGCAGGTGCCCGCTCACCACTCCAGGCACGATCCCAGCCTGGGTCTTCCACCTCCTGTGTGTCGCACACAGCGTCTGCTCCGATCGAATCCTCGATCCAACTCACGTCCTATCACGATGGGTCAGGATCCACCCAGGCTCCGCAGTATGGTGGAAGGCTCTTCGGACTTCAAGCAAGGCCTCAGGCTTCAGGCCTTGCTCCACAGCCGATCCGCACAGGATGACTTGCTGCTTGACGCGCCGTGTCCCAAGAGAGCGAGCTCCGCCTCTCCTCTCACTTAAGGAACCCCTCCCATGAGTCTCTGCGGTGGAACCTCCGCCCTGGGGCTGAATGGGGTTCTGGGTAACGTTGTCCTGGGGCCTTAAAAGAGACCCCGCTACATTTTTTTTACAATCCCATTCATTTTTAGATCTCCCAAAGCCTTCAGGCTATGCATATTTATTAACCACATAAAAAAAAAGAACTATGGCAGTCTACTGACTGGAATGGTACCAGCTGATTGGAGAAAAGCCAATTTAGCACCAATATTTAAAAAAGGGCCAAAATACATCCCTGGGAATTACAGACCAGTTAGCCTAACATCAATAGTATTCAAGCTCTTGGAGGGGATGATAAGGGACTTTATACAAGATTTTAGTAGAGAACAGTATCATTAGCAGTAATCAGCATGGATTCATGAAGAATTATTCTTGCCAAACCAATCTATTAACCTTCTATGAGGAGGTGAGTTGCAATCTAGATAAAGGAAGGCCCGTAGATGTGGTGTATCTGGATTTTGCAAAAGCATTTGACACAGTTCCATATAAACGTTTGTAGCAACCTCACCCCTCTCACCCCTTCTTGTTCTCGGCTTGTCTAGGGGTTAGTACTGGGGGGAGGGATGAGATACACCACGGCCCATGTCCTCCAATGTGTAGAGGTGAAGGCCAGAACTATCAGGCTTTGTGTGCATGTCCCAGAGTCAATCCTTTACTGAATGACCCCCCTTTGCTTCCAGTAACTGAAGATCCACACACTGAAAACGATCCAACTCGTATTTATTCTTCTCCAATAAATAGTCATACAGTACAGACAGGTTGAGACCCAACGAACAGTTCAGTATTTGTGGGGAGTAGGTCGAGGCACAATCCTTTACGGTAGAGCTAACCACTGTGGTGTCACCAGTGGCGCATAGTCACTGCCACTGACTATATAGAACAGGAACATGGATTACCTTCGCTAACGTAGCCCCTGTCAGGGGGAAGACATCCGCCCAAGACAGTTACCGGAGGCCTCTCCGTCACCAGCAAATGCTGCGCCGGACTCTCCGGAGAAGTTCCGCTCACCGGCCTCCTCGTCTCAGACATGGGCACCCAAGGAGTTAGGGCCCCCTTGGATTCCTCCACCCTCGCGGAACTCAGTCGAAGGTACTGAGCTCCAGGCTTCCGCCATAGTACCTCACCCCAGGCTAAAGGTGCCTGGGATGGACTCCATCTCCCGCTCTGGCCAGGTCAAAGGCACCTGGGCCCGGAACTCCGGAACGCCAGCACCCAGGCTGAGGGTGCCTGAGTGCGGCCGCGTCCTCCGACTTCGAACTCTGAACCCCAAGGTAAGGGTGTCCGCCACTTTTATCTCCTCTCCCTTTGCATCACAGCGGGTTCCCCGCCCCGCTGTACAAGTGCCAGGAAAGGACAAAAAAGGCAAGTCTTGCGGTGTGGGTTCAACCACGGCCCAGGGCGACAATGCCTCCTGCAGGCCGCGGGGAACCTCACACCACCAGAGTCCTCCAAGTCTACAATGGGTCCCCAATCTCTAACAATCAGGGTGCATTGGGTCATACTGCCACCCATGCACTCCCCCTAGATTTAGACCCCCGCTACACATTTATTGTACAAAGTAAGGTCCGTTGGCATGGACCATAGGGTACATGGATTTAAAACTGGCTACAAGGGCGAGTTCAGAGGGTGGTGATAAATGGGGAGTACTCAGAATGGTCAGGGGTGGATAGTGGGGTCCCCCAGAGTTCTGTGCTGGGACCAATACTGTTTAATTTGTTCATAAACGACCAGGAGGATGGGGTAAGCAGTGCAATCTCTGTATTTGCGGACGACACTAAGCTAATCAGGGCAATAACTTGTTCAAACCTTGCAAGAGGATCTGAACAAATTAGTGGGCAACTACATGGCAAATTAGGTTCAATGTAGAAAAATGTAAAATAATGCATTTGGGTGGCAAAAATATGAATGGAATCTATACACTGGGGGGAGAACCTCTGGGGGAATCTAGGATGAAAAAGGACCTGGGGGTCCTAGTAGATGATAGGCTCAGCAATGACATGCAATGTCAAGCTGCTGCTAACAAAGAAAACAGAATATTGGCATGCATTAAAAAGGGGATTAACTCCAGAGATAAAACAATAAATCTCCCGCTCTACAAGACTCTGGTCCAGTCGCACCTGAAGTATGCTGTCCAGTTCTGGGCACCAGTCCTCAGGAAGGATGTACTGGAAATGGAGCGAGTACAAAGAAGGGCAACAAAGATAATAAAGGGATTTTTATAACAGCTTACCTGTAAAATCCTTTTCTTGGAGTTCATCACGGGACACAGAGCGACTTAGTCATTACTAATGGGTTATATAGATTACCTTCAGGTGTTGGCACTGGCCAATTCCAAACCGGAAGTACCCTCCCCTATATAAGCCCCTCCCATCCGGGAGCACCTCAGTTTTGTAGCCAAGCAATAAGTGTCCCAAAAAGAGGGGTGGGAGCTCTGTGTCCCGTGATGTACTCCAAGAAAAGGATTTTACAGGTAAGCTGTTATAAAAATCCCTTTTTCTTTTTCGTACATCACGGGACACAGAGCGACTTAGTCATTACTAATGGGACGTCCCAAAGCAATGCCAAATGAGGGGAGGGATACATAAGCTGGGCGCCATCAGGCATGAGGCTCTTTTGCGGCCTGCAACACACTGTGCCCAAAGGCGACATCCTCCTGACTTCTGACGTCTACCTGGTAGAACCTAGTAAACGTGTGTACTGAAGACCATGTTGTGGCCTTACAGATTTGAGCCAGGGAGGCTTGGTGATGCACTGCCCATGAAGATCCAACTGCTCTTGTGGAGTGCGCCCTAACTTTGAACGGAGGCGGTCTCCTTTTCAAGCCATAGGCTTGTATTATGACCTGTCGAATCCACTTGGCTAAAGTAGATTTTTGATGCTGCCTGACCCTTTCTGGGGCCTTCCGGCAGAACAAACTAAGTATCCGTTCTGCGAATCTGAGCAGTGGCTTTTAGATAAGCTTTAACTGCTCTTACTACATCCAAAGAATGCAATAACTTTTCCTCTACCGAACTAGGTTTGGGGAAAAAGGAAGGAAGAACCACATCTTGGTTCAAATAGAACCTCGATATCACCTTAGGAAGAAAGGCTGGATGAGGACGTAATACTACTCTGTCCTTATGGATAACCAGATATGGCTCCTTACAGGACAAGGCGGTTAATTCCGATACTCTTTTAGCCGAACAAATGGCTACTAAGAAAATAAATTTCCTGGTGAAAAGAACCAAGGAAACGTGCCGCAATGGTTCAAATGGTTGTTTCTGTAGAACCGACAGAACCAGGTTTAAGTCCCATGGACATATGGGAATACTAACCGGAGGGCTAATACGCATCACTCCTTGTATGAAAGCTTTGACTAATGAATGCAAAACCAAGGGCCTTTGAAAAAAATATTGACAAGGCCGTCTGACCCTTGATAGTACTCAAGGCAAGCTTCCTATGTACAGCCCACTGTAGGAAGTCCAGAATCCTACCTATTACATACTTACGTGGATGCCATTTCCTGGCCTCACACCACGTAATGTACGCCTTCTAGATCCTATAATAGATCTGCCTGGATACCGGCTTCCTGGCATTGATCATGGTAGATACCACAGGATTAGAGAGCCCTCTCTTTTTTAGAATGTGGGCTTCAATAGCCAGGCCGTCAAACCTAGGGCTGGTAAGGAAGGGTAGTATATCGGTCCTTGCGAAAGCAGGTCCGGACGATGTGGGAGGGTCCAAGGACTTCCCACTGACATTTTTACAATCTCCGCGTACCATGCCCTTCGGGGCCACGCTGGAGCCACCAGAATCACTGGTTTCTTTTCTACCCTGATTCTGCGGATTAATCGCGGTGGGAATGCATATATCAGCTTGAACTGATCCCAAAGGAAAACTAGGGCATCCGAACCGCAAGCTAGGGGATCCTTTGTGCGAGACACAAATCTGTCCACCTTTGCGTTGAATCTGGATGCTAGCAGATCTACATCCGGTGTTCCCCACCGCTGGCATATTGCCTGGAAAACCTCGGGGTGAAGAGACCATTCCCCGGGCCTAATTGCTGGCGACCTAAAAAAGTCCGCTCTCCAATTTTCCACTCCTGGGATGAAAACCGCGGATATGGCTGTGACATACCTTTCTGCCCATTCCAGGATGCAATTCGCTTCCCTCTGGGCTGCACGACTCATGGTGCCACCCTGGTGATTGATATATGCCACTGCTGTGGCATTGTCTGATTGAATTCTGACAGGTGACCCTTGGAGTTTGGATGTCCATGCTACTAGGGCATACCGGGCTGCTCGTATCTCTAAGAGATTGATGGGCAGGGCCTTCTCTGCTTCTGACCACTTGCCCTGGAGAGACCATTGCTCCAGTACTGCCCCCCAGCCTATGAGGCTGGCATCCGTAGTGACCACCTTCCAAGAAACCGGACTGAAGGGTTTCCCTTTTTCCAGATTCTGGTACCAACCACCAATGGAGGCTCTTTGCGAATGGAAGGGGACAGGGACATTGGTAAGTCTAAAGCCTGAACTTTTTTGTTCCAGGCTGACAGTATGGCCCTCTGCAAGTTCCTTGAATGGAATTGACCGTAGGGTACTGCTTCGAATGAAGCCACCATTTTTCCCAGCAGCCTTATACACAGGCGTATGGATGGTTTTTCTTTTTTGTACCCACTAAGTGGGTCAAATCTTTCAAAGACGACACCTTCTCTGGAGGTAAGAAAATCTTTCTCTGATTTGAATCCAGTCTTAGCCCCCAAGTATTCCAGGCTTTTGACTGGTTTTAGGGCTGACTTGTCTCGGTTGATAATGCAACCGTGAGATTCCAGATACTTGATTGTCTTGTGAACGACCACTTCTAGTTTTTTTCACTGAGTGGTCTATCAGCAACAAGTCGTCTAGATATGCCATTATCGTTACACCTTGTGTTCCTAGTTTGGCCAATCGTAGGGCCAAAATTTTTGTGAACACTCGTGGTGCCGTGGCCAGACCGAAAGGTAAGGCTCTGAACTAAAAATGGCGCCCTTCTACTGCAAGGCGTAGAAATTTCTGGTGGGCCGGACAGATGGGAATATGCAAATAAGCATCCCTTATGTCGATCGAGGCTAACCATTCCTGCCCTTGTAGGGCGGTGGCCACCGATCGGATCGACTCCATCCGAAAAAGTCCTGATATGTAGGAACTTGTTTAGCCCTTTTATATTTAATATGGGCCTCATGTCCCCATTTGGTTTGGGGACTGTGACAAGGTTCGAGTAAAACCCGAACCCGTTTTCTTCCAAGGGAACCTTCATGATTACCCTTGGGGCAATAGTTGCTCTAGTGCCAGAAGGAGGGATCCACTCTTCTGGGGATCGCTTGGCACGTTTCACCTTATAAAATGGGCAGGAGGAATGTCTTTTAACTCCAGCCTGTATCCCAGACTTACTGCGGAGATCACCCATCTCTGATGGTGTCCCGCCAGGTCTCTGTGAACAACTGAAGTTTTCCCCTCACCCGATTGAGTGGGGGCAACCCTTCATGACTTAGGGGGAGGTTTTGTACCTCTCTTGACCCAGGGTTTCTTGTTACCCTGTGATTGTCCCTGATTTCTGCCCCCTGGATTTGACCGCGGAGGCCGTCGGAACTGTTTCACAGCCGATGTGCCAGGGACTGGAGAAGTAGGCCTCCTAAAAGAAGGACTTCTACCCTTGTTCTTAACCGGTAAGAGTGAACTTACACCGGCAGAAATTTTCTGGATATATTTGTCCAGATCTTCTCCAAATAAGCGTTCTCCATGAAATGGGAAGCTAACCAGCAATTTTTTACAGGGAGCTTCAGCAGACCAGTTTTTGAGCCACAGAAGCCTACGCATATGTACTATAGACAGCGTAAAGCGGGAGGCCTGTTGGATTGTATCCTTTATGGCATCCACCGCAAAACACAAGGCTCTAGGCAGGTCAGCTAGGGCAAGAGCCTGCTGATCTGGTAAGTCCCTTAAGACTTGTTTCAACTGATCTTTCACTGCTTGGCAGACTCCAATCGCTGCTACCGCAGGTTGTGTCACCATGCTTGCTGTAGAGAAAGCAGATTTTAGTAAAGACTCCAATTTTTTATCTATTGGGTCTTTGAACATTGGAACATTATCTACTGGACATGTCAGTGATTTGTTAACAGAAGAGATGGCTGCGTCCACTGTAGGGACCCTCCATTTTCTTATGAACTTATCCTCCATGGGATAGATCACCGGAAATCTCTTGGGGGGAGCAAATATTTTATCAGGATGCTCCCAATCCTGGTAAATAAGCCCTTCTAATAAAGGGTGGATTGGGAAGGAACAGACAGCCTGGGGAGCTTTTAGCGACCCCAGCGAGGAAACCGTAGTGGATGGTGGTTCCGCCAGAGGCATTTTAAATGCTGATCGGACCATATTAGTCAGAGACTGAACCCATAATCTTTCAGCCTGAGATGCTGAGAAAGGTTCTTCCACTGTTGATTCCTCCATAACTGAATCAACCTCATCCTGATCCCCTTCAGGTAGGTCGATCTCTGTGTGGGGCTGTTCCTCCACTAACAGGCACTCTGAAGGAGGAGACGGAGATCGGACGCGCTTTTCCTGTGACAGGGAAGCAGCGATCAATGCTGTTAATCTCTCTTCCAATCCTCCCAGAGTTGAGGATAAAACCTCCTCTGTTATATATACAGGAGCAGGTGGACTGGGGACAGCCGCAGCACCAGGCATTCCTGCGGGGTTTCTACGGCTACTGACCTCTGAATTCTCAGGGGAGATTGGTGCAGTACAAGCATGCCCAATATCCTCAGAGCCCGATGGAGACCCCTTTGGCTTCCTGGAAGATCTATTTCCGGAGCGTCTGGACGACATATCCTTTAAGCACAAAGCTGAGGTATTCCCGTCGTCATACACCAATTTTGCTGGTAATAGTCTAACAAAGTTGCTGCTATATACCAGCTGGTGTCCACTAAAGTGCCTTTCTATGGGGATGCCTGCATCAACCGCCTCTGTGTGCCACTGTTTGTTGCTAGCTCTGTTTGCATCCAGCTGACACTTGTACTGTGACTTTTAACCATGCTGGGACGCCCGCACATGCGCAGAAGCGCCGCGGCGCGCATCGAGCGTCATCCACCCGCCCCGCCCCTTTTTTTCATAGGAGGCGCGTGCACGCGCCCGCGCGCGCGCCCGTGCGCCATTGGTGCCCTTTTCGAAATCAAACATTGGACTAGGAGCCAGGGCCCTTTTTGCCGGAGGGCCTGTGCGGTGGATGAGCGCAGCAACAGGGCAGAGGAAGTGGATTCCCACAGAGAAACTTACCAGCTGCCTGGATCTTTTGACTTGAGAAAACCAAAGATCCACATGACAAGAAAAATGGACTACAGCGGCCTCTAGTGGTTTAACACAGGTACCGCGGTCCCCTTTTTTTTTTTTTTTTTTTTCTTGACTACTATTAAAATTTTACATTTTCAGTAGTTACAGGCAAACACAGATATTTAGCGGGAATACCGTTAGGTAACAGACAGAAAGACAAATTAGGCTTGGGGGTCCCCCAATAGAACCAAGTTCCTGGGGGCCCCCACTTACCTGATCCCCGTCGCAGGACTTTGTTTGGTCCACAGAAGTCCAAACTTCACCTATCACGGCAGGCATTGTAATTAAACCTTCAGGGACCGGGTTCCCAAGGATTCCACTCCCCTGGACCTGTATAGCACCCTGCACAGACAACATCTTGGTCGTGGGTATGACCAGAGCTCTGGATCCCAGGGTCCAGCCCTCCTAAGAGAGGCATTACAGGCAAAACCTTGCTCTTCTGCTGCAAGGCCCGGGTACCGACCGTTTAGCTATGAAGCTTTTTTGGTGGGATCCGGAACAGCTTACTAAGGCCCAAAAGAACCTGTACGCAAGCCCAGTGAAAACACATGTTACTCTTTGGCCAACACCTTAGACACTGGCAAAAAACTGAGGTGCTCCCGGATGGGAGGGGCTTATATAGGGGAGGGTACTTCCGGTTTGGAATTGGCCAGTGCCAACACCTGAAGGTAATCTATATAACCCATTAGTAATGACTAAGTCGCTCTGTGTCCCGTGATGTACGAAAAAGAAAAAGGGTCTGGAGGATATTAGGTTTGAGGAAAGGTTGTGAGCACTGAACTTATTCTCTCTGGAGAAGAGACGCTTGAGAGGCGATATGATTTCAATTTACGAATACCGTACTGGAAGGGAGTTTAATAAGACACGTGGTCACTCACTAAAATTAGAAGAAAAGAGGTTTATCCTTAAAGTACGTAGAGGGTTCTTTACTGTAAGAGCGGTAAGGATGTGGAATTCCCTTCCACAGGCGGTGGTCTCAGCGGGGAGCATCGATAGTTTCAAAAACCTATTAGATAAGCACCTGAACCACCACAACATACAGGGATATACAATGTAATACTGACATATAATCACACGCATAGGTTGGACTTGATGGACTTGTGTATTTTTTCAACCTCCCCTACTATGTAACTATGTAACTATCATGGGCGTCCGCAGAACTTTGTTCGGGGGGGTATCATTTTAAGGTCACCCATACTTCGCCACTTTTCGACAATGTCATCATGGTCAGAGACTGCAGACGTAGTATAGGAGATATTCAGAGACTGCAGACCAAGTACATATACATTACATCCCCATACACACTAAACCCCCCATACACACAGATTACACCCAGATACATTACACCCCCATACACACACAATCATTAGTATGGAGAACTCCCCTCCAATCAATTTCTATATTGCAAGCTTCAGATGATATTAGAGAGAATTAAATGGATTACTAACCCCAGAAAAGGCAGATGGAAGGCTCCAACAACTGCTGCACATGCCAAGCAGCTCAATCAATGTTACCTCCATGTTGTGTATGTGACTCCAGGCCCTGGGACATGCAGCCCGGCGCCCCCCATTTATATGCACACTTGCCTATAGGTAGAACCAGCCCTTCCAGGGGGGGGGGGCACTTGACCCCCCTTGCCCCTACCTGCGGACGCCCATGGTAACTATGTAATACAACCACACCTGCTCCTAAAATGGAGCTCAGTGTCAGTGCCTTTTCATAGGAAGATCTTTCTGTGTATGTGTAGCACCCTTTAGTGTGCTACTAGTGGTAGTGCAGGTAAATTGTAGTTTGGCTCATGGCTAGGCCTGAGCCATGGAATCTGGGTCTGGGTTCATTAGAGTTCAGGGCTGGATGACTCATCCAGGCAGCTCTCTGGTCCCTCCCCCTGGTTCTAGAGCATTGAAGAATATTCTAGACATTACTGGGTGGAAGCTAGGAGGGTTGTCTTGCATATTTAAGGGCCCTTAGCAAATCCCCAGGAAGTGGGCCTGGCAGGGGACTAAGTGGGCCCTTAAATAGACATGAGTCTTGCCAGCAAGGTAGTCAGGTGGAAGATGGAGATGCAGTGATGACGGAGTCTGTCGGTGGCCCTAGAGGGACCCCTGCCGGGGAGAGGCTCTACCTCGGGCCAGGGCCTGGAAAGATCCTATCACAGGAGAAGTTGAAAGGAGGCTTTCCAAGGAGGCAGCAGGTGTAAGGAAGGACAGAGTGAGTAGATCAGCACCGTGCAGGGACAGACAAAGGGAGAGACTGCCACATGTAGCAGGTCTCTCTTAAAGACATCGGTGTGCTTAAGTCTTCAGCCTTGCCCTGTGAGAACTCCAGTGTGTCAGTTGGTTTGGACTGGTGCAGTGTCAGTCGGGTAGGCTGGGAATAAGTAGCAGCCAGGTGGGCTGGTGAAGAGGCAGCCAGGTAGGCTAGCATTTACTGTAAGAAGTAGAGCTGGGACCAATAATGTCTACAGGGGAGCTGAAGGAGTTTCAGGATGCAGTTCACTCCACATGTGCTACTTATCTAAGGGACTGAGAGTTCCTAGCCTGTAAGGGGCTTTTGCTGAGCTAAAAAGAGACTGTTTGTTTCTACTAAAAGGAGCAAATCAAGCGGAGCTGTACAGTGGCATATGCCCACTGACGTTTTTACAGCAGCTTTTAGGAGCATTTTTCACAGCTTAAAAACGCCTCTCCATGTTAGCCTATGGTCTCATGCCCACCAAGGCATTTAGGAGCTGTAAGTGGCATAGGCATTTTTAAGCTCTAAAAAAAAAACCAGTGCGTTCTGAGGCTCCAGCGCTAGAGCTGTAAAAATGTCAGACGCCGGCAAAAGGTGTTAAATGCGATTTAACGAGGCTTAACGCTGTGTTAAGCCACGTCCGCGGTTTCTGTCTCTATTCAAAATCAATGGTTCCCTATGGGAGTCCATTGATTTGAATAGAAGTTGCACCAGAAGTCGGATCAAGATGATCCGACTTGCGGCACGACTTGTGTGCTGAGAATCTTGAATGGAGAACCCCGCCAAAATTTTAAAAATAAAAATTGCGTGAGGTTTCCCCCCAAGACGATACCAGACCCTTTGGTCTGGTATAGATTTTAAGGGGAACCCCCCACGCCAAAAAAAATGGCGTGGGGTCCCCCCCAAGATCCATACCAGACCCTTATCCGAGCATGCAGCCCGGCAGGTCAGGAAAGGGAGGGCGAGCGAGCCTGGACCATACCAGACCACATGCCCTCAACATGGGGGGGTTGGTGCTTTGGGGAAAGGGGGGCCTTGCGCCCCCACCCCAAAGCACCTTGTCCCCATGTTGATGAGGACAAAGGCCTCTTCCCGATAACCCTTGCCCGGTGGTTGTCGGGGTCTGTGGGCGGGGATTATCGGAATCTGGAAGCCCCCTTTATCCCGCCCCCCACCCTAGGTGAATGAGTTTGGGGTACATGGTACCCCTACCCGTTCACCTAAAAAGAAAAGTGTCAAAAATAAACACACTACACAGGTTTTTTAAATATTTTATTAAGGCAGCTCTGGCTCTTCTCCCTCTTCTGGCAACGTCTTCTCCATCTGCTGGTCCTCCTCCCCTCTCTGGTTCTTCTCCTCTCTGCGCTGTCCTCTCTCTCTCCGCTGTATTTTGCTCTTTTGCTGGGTCTGAAAGCCAGGGAGGCTAAACGTGCATTGAATTCAATGCAAAACGATTGAGTTTTTAACGCCGCTTTTTTCCTACCGTCTGTACTAGCTTTACAACCTATTTTTTAAAACATCCGTGGGCATGTGGCCTTAATAGGAAGGAAGTTGTCCCTGGTTAATTTTTTATTGTCAAGTTGGGCATCCCATAATCCCTAACCCCATCCACGTTATTATACCCTCAATAAAACAACAAAAACACTCTCAAGGACTGTTTTCTGAGCCTGGATGCAAGTTGAAAATGCTATGTGACTGGCTGTGCAGCTGACATTTGCAACTTTTACAGGGGTAGTGCTACATATGGACAATGTGCAGTCAGTGCTGGGAAGTGTGAGGGAGGACACACGAGGAGATCACCCGCTAGCCTCATCCAATTACATTCACCTAAGCCAGATTACAATAGGTAAACAGCGGGGCTGAAGTGCATTAAATGAATTATAAAACAAAATAACAATGTACTAATAAAACTCTACCATAAATAAAAACTGCCCAGTGATAAATGAAGAAAACAGAAGTCCATATAGAAATAAAAGGGCCAAAGTTTGCCACAGGTGTAATTCGATGATCATCAAATAAAAGAAAAGTATCAAATCTTCACACCACACCATGAGTGCATGCCATCGCTTCCCCATCAGGTTTGAACTCACCGGATCAATTTGCCTCATCCCTCTGGGAGGACTATGAGTTGGAGCCAATGGGAGGGGGTCTCCCGCCTCAACCCCAGACAAGAGAACATATCCCGAACCATCTCCACTCCACCCTAGGAGCTGCAGAGTCACACCTATGAGTTACCTCCATAGGTAAAGTATCCGTTGCTAGATTGTGCCTCTTGTCTTTTAGATGGAAAGCATATGTTATCAGATACCTGCCCATTTATTTATTTTTACATATATTAATTTACCTTATAGCATCCTACTCCTGATGAGTGGCTTAAAACGCCATGAAACGCATAGAGTCCATACTCAAGGGTGCCAAGCTATAGCTTATTCACCATCATGAATTTTTCATTATTTCTACATATACCGGTATTTGTATCCTTATATCATGTATTGTTTGTATATTTTTTATGACAATCATGCATAATTGATCTATATGTTTATTATATGTATTATTGTTCTCTGTATTAATCATGTTCATTCAAGATTTAATATTAAATATGTTATTATTATTAACCACTTAAGCCCCGGACCAATATGCAGCATAAAGACCAGGCCCTTTTTTGCGATTCGGCACTGCGTCGCTTTAACTGACAATTGCGCGGTCGTGCGACATGGCTCCCAAACAAAATTGACGTCCTTTTTTTCCCACAAATAGAGCTTTCTTTTGGTGGTATTTGATCACCTCTGCGGTTTTTATTTTTTGCGTTATAAACAAAAATAGAGCGACAATTTTGAAAAAAAATGCAATACTTTTTACTTTTTGCTATAATAAATATCCTCCAAAAATATATTAAATTTTTTTTTTTTTCCTCAGTTTAGGCCGATATGTATTCTTCTACGTATTTTTGGTTTATTAATTGCTTTGCGCAAAAGTTATAGCATCTACAAAATAGGGGATAGTTTTATGGCATTTTTATTAATAATTTTTTTTTTCTAGTAATGGCGGTGATCAGCGATTTTTTTAGTGACTGCGACATTATGGCGGACACATCGGACAGAGTTACATAGTTACATAGTTAGTCAGGTTGAAAAAAGACACAAGTCTATCCAGTTCAACCATAAAAAAATAAATAAATAAAATAAAAAATATCGTACAATCCCATATACCCAATTCTATACCCACAGTTGATACAGAGGAAGGCAAAAAAAAAACAGCAAAGCATGATCCAATTTGCTACAGCAGGGGAAAAATTTCCTTCCTGATCCCCCGAGAGGCAATCGGATTTACCTGGATCAACTTTACCTATAAATGTTAGTACTCAGTTATATTATGTACATTTAGGAAAGAATCGAGGCCTTTCTTATAGCAATCTACTGAGCTGGCCAGAACCACCTCTGGAGGGAGTCTATTCCACATTTTCACAGCTCTTACTGTGAAGAAACCTTTCCGTATTTGGAGATGAAATCTCTTTTCCTCTAGATGCAAAGAGTGCCCCCTTGTCCTCTGTGTTGACCGTAAAGTGAATAACTCAACACCAAGTTCACTATATGGACCCCTTATATATTTGTACGTGTTAATCATATCCCCCCCTCTTCTCAAGAGTGAATAAATCCAGTTCCTCTAATCTTTCCACATAGCTGAGCTCCTCCATGCCTCTTATCAGTTTGGTTGCCCTTCTCTGCACTTTCTCCAGTTCCCTGATATCTTTTTTGAGAACTGGAGCCCAAAACTGAACTGCATATTCCAGATGAGGTCTTACTAATGATTTGAACAGGGGCACAATGATATCTCTCTCTCTGGAGTCCATACCTCTCTTAATACAAGAAAGGACTTTGCTCGCTTTGGAAACCGCAGCTTGGCATTGCATGCCATTATTGAGCTTATGATCTACCAAAACCCCCAGATCCTTCTCCACTATGGATCCCCCCAGTTGTACTCCCCCTAGTATGTATGATGCATTCATCTTCTTAGCCCCCAAGTGCATAACTTTACATCTATCAACATTAAACCTCATCTGCCACATAGTCGCCCAATTAGACAGAGCATTGAGGTCGGCTTGTAAATTGGCGACATCCTGTAAGGACGTTATTCCACTGCATAGCTTGGTGTCATCTGCAAAGACAGAAATGTCTTTTGACTTTTGACACATTTTTGGGACCATTGTCATTTTCATAGCGATCAGTGCTATAAAAATGGGTTAACCTCTAGTGAGCGCTGAAAGGGGTTAAATGTTTCATAGGGAGTGATTACTACTGTGTGGGGGCGTGGCTTGGTGTGTGATGTCACTGATCGTTGTTCCCTATGACAGAGAACAGATGATCAATGACGCTCACACTAGGAAGCATGGGGAGAGGTTTGTTTACACTTACCTCTCCCCGTTTTTCAGCTCTGTGACCCGATCGCCGGACACCGGCGGCGATCGGGTCCGCGGGTCCAGTGGGCGCGGTCACAGAGCTCAGGACCGGGTCGCAAGCGCGACCCACGGCTGGGCTTCTTAAAGAGGATGTACCTATACGTGCTTGTGCCCAGCCGTGCCATTCTGCCAACGTATATCGGCGTGAGGCGGTCCTTAAGTGGTTAATCATGGTTTTCCTTGTAAACCTTATGCATTATGTATTTTTATATGATGCATTATATATTATACTCATTTATCAAAAAAAAAATCACCCCTGTCACCCGTGCTCTTTAACATCTACCTCCGCCCACTCCTTAAAATCATCAGCAAACAGGACTTGTGCTACCACTCATACGCTGATGACACCCAACTCTACTTTCGTATCACCGGAACAAAAGACCAATATCACGGACTGGAAAATTGCCTCACACTGATCTATGATTGGATGACAGAGTTCCCTCAAACTCAATGGATCCAAAACAGAACTTCTTCTCCTCCACGCAAACCGAAAGACAAAAACAAAGACTTCTTGGACACCACCCACCATTCTTGGACCGACCATTACCCCGAGCACCAAAGTCAAAAGTCTCGAAGTCATCTTTGACTCGGAGATGTCAATGGATGCACAAATAGGATCAGTAATCAGTGGATCGCACCATCTCCTCCGCCTGCTGCGGAGACTCATCCCCTTCATCCCGGAAGAGGACATAGCAGTACTAGTTGGAACAATCATCAACTCCCGCCTCGACTACACAAACTCCCTCTACATAGGACTACCTAAATATCAGATTTCGCGCCTACAAGTCATCCAGAACACGGCAGCCAGACTGGTAACAGGGAAAAAACCTTGGGAATCTATCACCCCTTCACTGAGGACCCTGCATTGGCTAACTGTAAAGGATCGGATCACATTCAAGACCCTCTGTCTCACCCACAAGTGCACACAAGGAAACGCTCCTCAATACTTATGCAAGAAAATAAAACACTACACCCCCAATCGTATTCTCCGATCAACCAACCAAAACCTTCTCCACATCCCCAAGGAAAGGTAAGAAAGAGGAATAGTCCAAATTGTGCAAAGTAGGTTGCAGGTTAGTAGAGCCTGAGTGTAGGTCCAATGCGTGAATAAGGTAGGTGCCAACCGTGTACCAGAAGGAACCACCAGCGTCACGCAGCGTGAGTAGGAGAAAGGCGGCGCAATCGCCTGGGTAGTAGCTACCGCTCGGCGCTGTGGCGTCTAACCCTTCTCGTGGAACACACAGTGTGATATAGCGCGTCGATGCTGTGACGTCAGAACTGACGTCACACGCACGGCACGCAAGCGTGGCGCCGACCCGCAGCAAGTGACCGCCCTGCCCCCTCAGAAGGAGGGAAGAGGGGAAGTCCCGGTGCGGTTCGCAGCTCCCGGGGATAGCGGAGAACATCCATCCCCAGTAGCGGGGAGTGGCCCCTATATAATGAGAGATATTAAAGGAAACATAATGGCCAGGATAAGTCACAGTTAATAAAAATAGTAAAATTGGTATAGTAGTGTGCTTTCATCCCCTATATGACATGGCTCAACCGCACAGTCCAGCAGTAACAGTTCCTGGTTCCTTTCTCTTAATAATGAATTCCGTCTCTGTGGTGTTAAAGAAAAGTGGTCCCCCATCAGGACTTTCTCCTCAGCACCTGGTAGGCCCTCATGCCTGGGGCCTTCACACAGACACTACTGCCCCATCTTCTTTCCTCTCACGACTCCAACCCAGTGGCATGTTACCTCAGCTTATATAGCAGGCCCGACCCCTGCCAACCCTAGTTGGGGATTGGTCAGAGCTGCCACACAAGCTGCCTGTCACTCAGAGCCTCCAGCTCCGCCTCCTTCCAGAATATTCTCCTGAAAGCAAGGGAGGAGTTCCAGAGCCTGAGCACAGGTGGCCACACCCACTGCTACTCTGACATTCCCAGTCCCAGATCAAAACCACCAGGCCTAGCTTAATGCACAGGCCTGCCTAAATTTACCTGCACTGACAGTTTAAAACTAATGAACACTATTTCTACACATACCAAAAGGCAGTGGGAGCTACATATTTACCGTATATATATATATATACATACACCGTAGTTTTTAGATGCTATAACTTTCACACAGAGGCTGGGCCTAGGTCCCAATACGCTCTTGTGGATAGCGTTACTTTATAGCTCCCCAGAGGCTTGGGTTAAAGTGAATGGCGTCCTTTCAGGTCCGTTCCCCATTTGTAATGGAATAAGACAGGGGTGCCCCTTGCCCCCTCTTATATTTAGCACTCACCCTTTGAACCGCTGCTTAATAAAATTTGCTTGAATCCCGATATTAAAGGATTCCACGTGGGGACGGTGGAACATAAGTTGTCTGCTTATCTGCTTATGCGGATGATGTCCTGTTCTACATTTCTGATCTGTTGATCTCTCTCCCCAACATCATGGCAGAGCTGCAGGGCTTCGCTCTCGAATTTTAAAATGAATTACAAGAAATCTGAAATTTTGCCTATGGTTATACCCTCGGGCTTGCATACACAGCTGCCGTCTTCGTTCTCATTCACCTGGTGTCATACCTTCCTAAAAAATCTGGGTATTCATCGCCCTTCCCATTACTCTCAGCTGTACACCAGTAATTATGCCCCACTGCTTTCTACCATACCAGCGAAATTTGGGATTTAGCCACCTTTTTGTGGATGGGTCGAGTCATTGTCTTAAAGATGAATGTATTGCCCCAGATTCTTTTTTACCTGCAAATGGTACCCATCTCTTTACCCAGGTCCTTCTTTTCTACCCTCAAAAGTCTGCTTTTAAAATACATATGGCATGGGCGGAGTCCACGTTTGGCTCTTCGCACCTTGCAACGTCCTAAGCGGATGGGAGGCATGGGTATACCCGTTATTCGCTGTTCGCTAAGTATTATGGGGCGATTGCCCTACAATGGATATTGGACTGGCACCATAACGTGACCACTATATTGTGGGTTCCACTCAAAAATGTTTTGACTGACTGTAATCTATCCCATGCTCCTTTGCTCCCCTGGGAATATTGAGGGCCATCTGAATTTACCTCTCCCACTACCACTCATTCTCTGAAGTTATGGGATGCTTTAAATAACTTGGGACAGCTATCCCCTCTTGCTCCCTTTGGGGGCTCCCCTTGGTTTACTCCAAGGGAACACCTCTCCCTTTTTTCTCCTGGGTGGCTGATGGGGAAGTGAGATGTGGCAGTTTTGTACAAGACCAGGGACTGCTACCCTTGGCTAGACTTAAAGAACAATATGGTTGCTTTCCACTAGATGACTGGTGTTACAGACAACTTCAACATTTTACTTGTAGTCTGCTTCAAGTCATATGCCCCCTTTTCTCGCCCGTTTTAGGAAGCTCTGTACATCAACCTCCAGCATTCCACATTCAATTTCTGTTTTATATGGGATGTTGCAATTGGCGGAGCCTAGAGGAAAACCTGTATACATAAGAGAGTGGGAGAGAGACCTGCAACCTGTGTTTACCGAGGCCCAGCTTGACCATCTCTACTGCCTCACCCACACCAGCTCTGTGGATATAAAAATGCAAGAAAATGGTTTTAAATTACTTACTCGCTGGTATAGGGTTCCTCTAAACTAGCTAGGATTTACTCAGCTCTGCCAGATGCTTGTTGAAGGGAGTGTGGGCATCGGTGGACATTCCTACACATTTGGTGGGAGTGCCCCAAGATGCAACTATACTGGCAAGACATTAGATCCCAAATTAAAGAGATTTTGAATATTGAGTTGGCCGACTCCCCACTGGATCTTTTGCTTCAAGTCCCCTTCATCCCTCTCAGCGATTAACGCAAGTCAGTATTGCCATATCTTCTAAACGTGGCTAGTTGATTGATTCCTGTGTACTGGAAGAAAGCTCAAATTCCGGGCCCTGCAGAGTGGATTCATCTAGTGAATAATGATATGGCTGCGGAGGAATGGATAGTGACATGTAAGGGTCACCACCATAAGTTTTATAGCATCTGGGCCACATGGATTCATTACACGATTCATTACACAGGCAATGCCCTACCAGGATCTAAAACAACCCCGTCTGAGCCAGCTCCTAACCCCGACACAGTCGGGACTATCTAAGGCCCTCAACCTCGGGGGTTTCTTGTTGGTCATTTAAGATAGACTAGACCTGATCCCAAGGGATCTCTAACGCATAGGGATCTATACATCCCGGAAGAGGACACAGCAGTAGTAGTCGGAACAATCAATCGAAAAAATCATCAATTCCTGACTCAACTACGCAAACTCCCGCTACATAGGACTACCTAAATACCAGATCTCACGCCTACAAGTCTTCCAGAACACGGCAGCCAGACTGGTAACGGGAAAAAACCCTGGGAATCAATCACCCATCCCTGAGGGCCCTCCATTGGCTAACCGTAAAGGATCGGGTCACATTCAAGACCCTCTGCCTCACCCACAAATGCACACAAGGAAACGCTCCTCAATACTTATGCAAGAAAATAAAACACTACACCCCAGATCGTATTCTCCGATCAACTAACCAAAACCTCCTCCACATCCCCAAGTCCCGCTATAAATTGAAGGGAGAATGAAGATTTGCAGTCCAAGGACCACGGCTATGGAACGCTCTACCCACAAACATCCGCATGGAAGAAAACCATCGGGCCTTCAGGAAAAAACTTAAGACCCACCTCTTCTGAAGGATCAGGAAAACACTGGATGGAAATAAGCACCTTGATGCGATTTAGTTTGCATTTGTTGCGCTATACAAGTTATTCACTCACTCACTCATCTAGCGCTGGTCTACTTGGGGCAGTATATTATTGTAAGTTCTCATTGGTTATAGTGTTATGTTGCTTTTTCTGCCCTAAACCCCCTTTACGCAGGGTGGCTAACTGGACTCCCTCATTTCCTGTTGGTTATGTTTATGTGCATCATGACCATTGCCCATTTTGACTCATTCTCTTCCTTTATGTTATTTACTTGTCTGTTTTAAGACTTTTGTATGTGAAATTATGAAAATATAAATAAAGATTACATTAAAAACAAGTAAAAGAAATGAGTTTTGCCTGCTCACTTACATTTTCTTACAGTACATACTGTATATTACTAATTCTCCAAGGGGATGCAAACTTTTGAGCACAACTGTATATCACCCTGATCCAGTGGCAACCCGTCCATTAGGGGTGCATGGGCACCGCTTCCCCCCATTTATGCATCTGGCCCCCTTAATCTACATGCAGGGCGTCAGACATATGGATTCCAATGGGGGGGGGGTTTGAACAACGTGATTAGAGCTAGAGGCTCTAATAGGCTTCAAAATAGGGTGGGCTCGGGGCGCAGAGCATTGCGCCTGAAGCCCACCCAGTTGTGTGACAATAGCAAAGGAATATTCGCTATTCTCACACTGATCCTCCTCCTGGCCAATCAGGAAGCGGGTTGTGAGACCCATTCCCCGATTGGCCGAAAGAAGAAGTGATTCCATTGGCCGAGGAGGGGGGAGGAGGGAGGAGACGTGCGGCTGAGGACCGAGAGACTGACCCACCAGCCGACAAGTCTGAGCCTGCACAGAGACCCCTATTATCTCCAACACAGGGTAAGAGAGCAACTGGGGGGACGGTGACCAGTTTGTGGTGGCGGGCTGGAGAAATGGGGGGGTGGGTCAGGTCTGTCTGCGCTCCCTCCCCCCGACCACTGCCATATTTTCTGGATCATGTACCTGTGGTCATGTGGACCTTACTACTGACCATGTGATCCAGTGACATGGAAACTCCATGTGCCAGTGAAGGGAAAAGTAATGGCAGCTGGGAACCTGCCACTGCAGTATAGCACAGGTCACAAAATCCTGAAAGGGGGCAGAATCCCCACTTGGAAATACAGAAGGTGTAAAGCAGCACAATTTGGCCAAGCTGGCATTTACAGGTGCTGGGCATGAGGAGTTGTATTATTATTTTTTTTTTACACTATAACATTTGGGGGGCGGTCGATTTCAGCCCCGGTCCTATGCTGATTGTCATGCCTTCGGCCTACAAAGAATTTTAATATTTTCTGGACTTGCAATTGTCCACTAGATGCCAGTCTAACAAAAGACTATTGATGGGTAGGGATTAGTGTTGAGCGGACCCGAACTGTAAAGTTCGGGTCCGTACCGAATTTTGGCGTTTTCCCGACCCCGGACCCGGACCCGGATTTTGCGCTAAAGTCCGGGTTCGGGTTCGGATTCGGGAATTTAATGGCGCAGTTAGAAATGCTTCAGGGGCCAGCCAATCACCATTTGATTAGCTGGTGTGCCCTTAGAAGCCATCATAGCCATGCCTACTAATGGCATGGCTGTAATTGGTCAGTGCAACATGTGACCCAGCATGTGACCAGCTTCTATATAAGAAAGAGGCACACAGCACAGATCGTCACTCTGCTTTTAGACAGTGTAGGGAAAGGATCCTGGCTGCTGTTGCTGTGAGGGAGAGAATAGGAGTTAGTCCTGATTCTGCAATCTACTGATAGAAAAGATAGGGAGACAGTGTAGTGTAGTGTAGTGTAGGGGCAGGATCCTGTTTGTGCTTTCAGGGAGAGAGATTTAGATAGGAGTCCAGATTGAGAGATATAATAGCTCAGCGATCTGCATAGGTTTATCTGTTTGTGTTGCAAGCTCAGTGCACCAGCACTGCATTACGTTGAGTGATACACCTATTCCATACTGTGGCTGTATTGTGCTCTTGCTAAAAGACCTATTTTGGTCAGAAAAAAAAAAAAGGCACTTTATTGTGCTTTTGCTAAAAAGACCCATTTTTGGGCCCCAAAAAAAAAAAAAAGGCACTTTATTGTGCTGTTGCAAAAAAAAAAAAGGCACTTTGTTGTGCGCAAAAAAGACCTATTTTTGGGCAAAAAAAATATTTTGCAGTGTATATCTCTAGTTGTGTGAAATAACCAATTTCTATATATTTTTCTTGTACAGTGCTATACTAAAAAAAAAAAAAAAACTTTTTTTTGAATAGCAATTTCTAGATATTGTACAGTGCTATACTAAAAAAAACAACATTTTTTTTGAATAGCATTCTCTGCACTTCTATAGCTGTGCGATTCAGTGGTTAAATACTGTGGTTGTGTTGTGCTCTTTCAAAAAACGCCATTTAGGGCCACAGAAAATATTTTGCAGTGTGAAATACACATGTGGAGGTGTGTAAAATAAACAATTTCTATATATTGTACAGTGCTATACTAAAAAAAACAACATTTTTTTTGAATAGCATTCTCTGCACTTCTATAGCTGTGCGATTCAGTGGTTAAATACTGTGGTTGTGTTGTGCTCTTTCAAAAAACGCCATTTAGGGCCACAGAAAATATTTTGCAGTGTGAAATACACATGTGGAGGTGTGTAAAATAAACAATTTCTATATATTGTACAGTGCTATACTAAAAAAAAAAACATTTTTTTTGAATAGCATTCTCTGCACTTCTATAGCTGTGCGATTCAGTGGTTAAATACTGTGGTTGTGTTGTGCTCTTGCAAAAAACGCCATTTAGGGCCACAGAAAATATTTTGCAGTGTGAAATACACATGTGGAGGTGTGTAAAATAAACAATTTCTAGATATTGTACAGTGCTATACTAAAAAAAACAACATTTTTTTTGAATAGCATTCTCTGCACTTCTATAGCTGTGCGATTCAGTGGTTAAATACTGTGGTTGTGTTGTGCTCTTGCAAAAAACGCCATTTAGGGCCACAGAAAATAAATTGCAGTGTGAAATACACATGTGGAGGTGTGTAAAATAAACAATTTCTATATATTTTCCTTGTACTGTGCTATACTAAAAAAAACAACCTTTTTTTTTGAATAGCATTTTCTGTAGCTGTGCGATTCAGCGGTTACGTGCTGTGGGTGTGTTGTGGTCTGGCAAAAAACGCCATTTAGGGCCACAGAAAATATTTTGCAGTGTGAAATACACATCTGGAGGTGTGTGTAAAAAAACAATTTATATATATTTTCCTTGTACTGTGCTATACTAAAAAAAACAACCTTTTTTTTTTGAATAGCATTTTCTGCAGTTCTGTAGCTGTGCGTTTCAGCCATTACGTACTGTGGGTGTGTTGTGGTCTTCCAAAAAACGCCATTTAGGGCAAGATCCTAAATTTGGAAAATATGAGGGGAAGGTCAAAGGGACGTGGTGGCCCCGGTCGTGGTGCTGCTGGTGGAGCTCCTGTTGCAGGGAGAGGACGTGGTGGATCTGTGCCAGCTACACGCACAAGTGAAACACCTTCCTCAGGTGCGAGTAGGCGACCGAGCCTGCGGCGGTATTTTGTCATGCCTAATGAGGCTGTACCAATGTTTAGGCCAGGACAAGTACAGGCGATAGTAGATTGGGTTGCTGACAGTGCCTCGGGTTCCTTCACATTGTCTCCCACCCACTCTTCTGCTGAAAGATCAGAGTTGGCACCTGAAGCCCATGTCCATCAGTCTTTCACCTCACCCCCTTGCAAATCAGCCAAGCAGTCTGAGCCCCAAATCATGCAGCAGTCTCTTCTGCTTTTCGATGACTCTGTTAGCAGGGTTTCCCAGGGCCATCCACCTAGCCCTGCCCCAGAAGTGGAAGAGATTGAGTGCACCGATGCCCAACCACTTATGTTTCATGATGGGTACATGGGAGGACCATCGCAGCACGTCTCGGATGATGACGAAACACAGGTGCCAACTGCTGCTGCTTTCGCAATTGTGCAGACAGACATGGAGGGCAGGGGTGAAGACTGGGTGGAAGATGATGTGGAGGACGATGAGGTCCTCGACCCCACATGGAATCAACGTTATGCAGGTGACCAGTGTAGTTCAGAGGAAGAGGCGGTGGTCGCACAGAGCCACCAGCACAGCAGAAGAGGGAGCAGGGTGCAAAAACGGAGCATTCGTCCCCTAGACAGTACATCTGCTACTGCCCAACGCAGCAAGGGACCGAGCACACCAAAGCCAGGTCCAAGGACTTCCCTAGCGTGGCAGTTCTTCACACAGTGTGTTGATGACAAGACACGAGTGGTTTGCACGCTGTGCAATCAGAGCCTGAAGCGAGGCATAAACGTTCTCAACCTGAGCACAAGCTGCATGACCAGGCATCTAAGTGCAAAGCACGAGCTGCAGTGGAGTAGACACCTCAGAAACCAAGAAAGGTCTCTGGCTCCTCCTGCTTCCTCTTCTGCTGCAGTCTCGGCCTCTTCATCCACCTCTGTAGTGACAGTGGCACCTGTCACCCCGCAAACAGAGGATCTGCCAGCAACACTACCACCTGGGTCACCGACCATCTCCACAATGTCCCATGGAAGCGTTCAGCTCTCTATCTCCCAAACATTGGAGCGGAAGAGGAAGTACCCCCCTAGCCACCCGCGATCCCTGGCCCTGAATGCCAGCATTTCAAAATTCCTGGCCTTTGAAATGCTGTCATTCCGTCTGGTGGAGACGCAGAGTTTTAAAAGCCTGATGGCATTGGCTGTCCCGCAGTACGTCGTGCCCAGCCGCCACTACTTTTCCAGGCGAGCCATCCCTTCCCTGCACAACCAGGTGGGGGACAAAATCAGGTGTGCACTGCGCAACGCCATCTGTGGCAAGGTCCACCTAACTACGGATGCGTGGACCAGTAAGCACGGTCAGGGACGTTATATCTCCCTAACAGCACACTGGGTAAATGCAGTGGCTGCTGGGCCTGAGGCAGATAGCGGTTTGGCGCATGTCCTTCCACCACCGAGGATTGCAGGGCGCTTCAGTTTGCCTCCTGTTGCTAACTCCTCCTTCTCCGCTTCCTCATCCTCTACCGCCTCCTCATCCATTCAGCGTAACACCTTCACCACCAACTTCAGCACAGCCAGGGGTAAACGACAGCAGGCAGTTTTAAAACTTTCCTGTTTGGGGGAAAATCCCCACACCGCGCAGGAGTTGTGGAGGGACATGGAACAACAGACCGATGAGTGGTTGCTGTCAGTGAGCCTCAAGCCCGGCCTGGTGGTGTGCGATAATGGGCGAAATCTCGTAGCAGCTCTGGGTCTAGCCGGTTTGACGCACATCCCTTGCCATGTGCTGAACTTGGTGGTCCAGAGGTTCCTTAAAAATTACCCCAATATGCCAGAGCTGCTGCAGAAAGTGCGGGCTGTGTGTGCGCACTTTCGGCGTTCTCACCCTGCTGCTGCTCGCCTGTCAGCGCTGCAGCGTAACTTCGGCCTTCCAGCTCACCGCCTCATATGTGACGTGCCCACAAGGTGGAACTCCACCTTGCACATGCTGGCCAGACTGTGCGAGCAGCAGCAGGCAATAGTGGAGTTTCAGCTGCAGCAATCACGCGTGAGTCGCTCTGCGGAACAGCACCACTTCACCACCAATAACTGGGCCTCCATGCGAGACCTGTGTGCCTTGTTGCGCTGTTTCGAGTACTCCACCAACATGGCCAGTGCCAATGACGCCGTTCTCAGCGTTACTATCCCAGTTCTATGCCTCCTTGAAAAAACGCTTCGTGCGATGATGGAAGAGGATGTGGCACAGGAGGATGAGGAGGAGGAGGAGGAAGCGGGATCATTTCAAAGGCTTTCAGGGCAGTCTTTCACAAGTGGCTACGAGGGTGGGTTCCTGCACCAACAAACGCCAGGTACACAATTGTCCGGCAGAAAGGGCACAGTTCTGGAGGATGACGAGGTGGAGGAGGAGATGGAGGAGGAGGAGGAGGAGGAGGAGCCATGTTCACAGCAGGGTGGCACTCAGACCAGCTCGTGGCCATTACTGGTGCGTGGCTGGGGGGATACAGAGGACACAGACGATACACCTCCCACAGAGGACAGCTTTTCTTTGCCTCTGGGCAGCCTGGCACACATGAGCGATTACATGCTGCAGTGTTTCCACAACGACAGCCGAGTTGCCCACATTTTAACTGGTGCTGATTACTGGGTGGCCACCCTGCTGGATCCCCGTTACAAGGACAATGTACCGTCCTTAATTCCCTCACTGGAGCGGGATCGTAAGATGCGCGAGTACAAGCGCACGCTGGTAGACGCGCTGCTGGTGGCATTCCCACCTGACAGCGGGCGTACGGTGGAAGCACAAGGCGAAGGCAGAGGAGGAGGAAGAGGTCGCCAACGCAGCCGGGGCACCGGCAGCACCTCAGAAGGCAGGGTTAGCATGGCCGAAATGTGGAAAAGCTTTGTCAGCACGCCACAACAACCAGCACCACCAGCTGAGATGGAACGTCTTAGCAGGAGGCAGCATTTCACCAACATGGTTGAGCAGTATGTGTCCACAGGCCTACACGTACTGGATGACGGGTCTGCCCCCTTTAACTTCTGGGTCTCCAAATTGGGCACATGGCCTGAGCTTGCCGTTTATGCCTTGGAGGTGCTGGCCTGCCCTGCAGCCAGTGTATTATCTGAACGTGTATTTAGCACGGCAGGGGGCGTTATCACAGACAAGCGCAGCCGCCTGTCCAGAGCCAATGTGGACAAGCTCACGTTCATTAAAATGAACCAGGCATGGATCCCACAGGACTTGTCCGTACCTTGTGCAGAATAGACATGTATACCGGTGTTGTGACAAAAACTGTCCGGCCATCGGATTGTGCCCGGCCCGTACTGCGCAGGCGCAGCGCTTGCGCAGTACAGAGGACAAGGAGATTCACAAAATCTCCGAAGATGAACGGCGCCTGCGCTGTGAGTGCAGGTTCAAGCCCCACCATCCAAGAGGACATACGGTAGCACATAGTAACAGGGCCCCTCACGGGCTCGCTTCGATCGCGGCCTTGCTTGGCTCGGCTTGAACCACGGATGGTGTGGCCTTCACCTGAACTCAACACGCAGGCGCCATTAGTCTTGGGAGATTTTTGAAATCCCCTTGTCCTACATACTCAGCAAGCGCAGTACAGGGCGGACACTATTCGACAGGGGACAGAATTCGACACATCACCGGCCTTACCCAGCCATTGTTGTATTTTTGAACCAGTGTTGGCTGCCTCGTCCTCCTCCACCGCCGCTTCCACCTACACAGCCACATCCACCGCCACCTCAACCTCCTACTCCATATGGACCTCGTCCTGCTAGGCCAAGAATAAAATTTTTATTTTATTTTTTTGTAGCGCACAGATCCTTTCCCCCTTACCTACCTTTATGTTGTTGGCTCTTCGCAGGAGGGAGAAAGGCACACCGCACTACCAGCCCGTATCATCCTATATAAAGAGGTTGAGCGGTGTACTTGACGGGCCGTGTCCACAGCCGGAGTCAAAACTCCTCCAGAGGATGATTCTCACCTCTACTGTAGGTAGAGGCAAGTCCTTTAATTGCCAGTAAAGTCAATGTCCACACCAGCTGAAACTCCAACTCTTATTCTCTCATGGCAAAATAAACTGTACTCAGATAGAAAAGGTTAGAGCAAAGAAACAGGACAGCTTAAGGTGTGGAGGAGGTCCAGGCACAAACGTAGCACATTCACTTCACTGCTTAGGTTTCTCAAACAGTTTTTGGCGCACGGTCTCTGCCACAGACATTGAGGTTGGTCTCTGCCACAGACCGGGTGTACAAGGCCCCTGCCACGGGCCTGGAGAACTTTGGTCTCAGCCACAGACCAGGGTGTATAAGGCCCCTGCCACGGGCCGGTTGAATAAGGCCTCTGATACAGTCAAGGTGACCTTGAGCTTCTCCTTCTACGAACCTAGCCCATATCAAGGGGAAGACATCTCTCCAGGGAGTCAATAGACCATTCCTTCACCGTGACTCCCGCATCGGTCCATCAGAATGATCCTCCCTTCCCTGGAACAGGGTCCCCTACACGAGGCGGCTCTGGACTCCAGGCTTTACTCCCGCCCCTAGGCCTCCATACCCAGGGCAGCAAGAACTCCAGGATAGTACCTCACCCCGGGCTAAAGGTGCCCGAGATGGAACAGGAACACATGCACCCAGGCCGAAGGCACCTGGGCGCGGACCCCACTGGACATCAGCCCCCAGGCCAAAGGTCTGCCCCTTTTATATGCTCTCCCGGCATGCACAGCAGGTTCCCCGCCCCACTGTACTACTGCCAAGAGGGGACACAAAAGGCGCCACCTGTAGGCCGCAGGGAACTGCACACCAATACTGTCCCCCGAGGACAAAATGGTCCATGACTCCTACAGAATTAGGGTATTTGAGCCTATTTACCACTCAAACACTTTCCTTAAATTTAGCACCCCGCTACATTTTTATTTCAAAGTATTTTATTTTCCCACTAGCTTATCCATTAAATTAAATAATTTATTCCAGAAAGGGCGTATTCTGGGGCATTCCCACCATATGTGTGGCATTGTGCCGTTGAGTTTCTGAGGTTCTTAATGACTTCCTGTACCTCTTCTGCTGAAAAGGGGGCCTCCAGCATATTTTTTTATTTTTTAATTTTTTTTATGTTCTTTTAAGTTATTTCCTATCCACATTTGTTTGCAGAGCACTTGCCATGTTCTTAACAACATTTTGCTGCCATTTGCAGCCCTCTAGCCCTTTCCATTACTTTTTTAGAGCCTTTTTAGTCGTCAGAAGTCCGGGTCCCCATTGACTTCAATGGGGTCCGGGTCCGGGTTCGGGTTAAAGTTCGGTCCCGAATCCGAACTTTTTTCCGAAGTTCGGCCGAACCCGCCGGACCCGAATATCCAGCTACCCGCTCAACTCTAGTAGGGATGAGCCGAACACCCCCCTGTTCGGTTCGCACCAGAACCTGAGAACATACCTAATGTTCGTGCGAACTTAAAAACCCTATTAAATACAATGGACTCGAACGTTCAAAATCAAAAGTGCTAATTATAAAGGCTAATATGCAAGTTATTGTCCTAAAAAGTGTTTGGGGACCCGGGTCCTGCCCCAGGGGACATGTATCAATGCAAAAAAAAGTTTTAAAAAGGTCAGTTTTTTCAGGAGCAGTGATTTTAATGATGCTTAAAGTGAAACACTAAAAGTGAAATATTTCTTTAAATTTTGTACCGGGGGGGGGGCGGGTGTATAGTATGCCTGTAAAGCAGCGCTTGTTTCCCGTGGTTAGAACCGTCCCTGCACAAAGTGTCATTTCTGAAGGAAAAAAAGTAATTTAAAAGCACTCACGGCTATAATGAATTGTCGTCTCCCGGCAAAACAGAGAAAAGTCATTGATTAAAAAAAAAAATGCGTGGGGGTCCCCCCAAATTCCATTGCCAGGCCCTTCAGGTCTGGTATGGATATTAAGGGGAACCCTGTGTCAAATTTTTAAAAAAAAATGACGTGGGGTTCCCCCCCAAATATCCATATCAGACCCTTCATGTCTGGTATGGATTTTAAGGGGAACTCCACGCCAAATTTTAAAAAAAAGGCGTGGAGTTTCCCCCAAAGATCCATACTAGACCCTTTATCCGAGCACGCAACCTGGCAGGCCGCAGGAAAAGAGGGGGGACGAGAGAGCGCCCCCCCTCCTGAACCGTACCAGGCCACATGCCCTCAACATGGGGAGGATGCTTTGGGGGTCTGTGACCCCTAAAAGCACCATGTCCCCATGTTGATGGGGACAAGGGCCTCATCCCCACAACCCTTGCCCAGTAGTTGTGGTGGTCTGCGGGCGGGGGGCTTATCGGAATATGGAAGCCACCTTTAACAAAGGGGACCCCCAGATTCCGCCCCTGCCCCATGTGAATTGGTAACAGGTACATTGTACCCCTACCATTTCACAAAGAAAGTGTAAAAAAATAGCAAAAAAACACACAGACACAGTTGGGAAAGTTATTAAAAATAAAAAAATTAAAAACCCATTCCAGCGATGTAATCCAGTGTCCCGCGGTGATCCGATGTCCCGCGGTGATCCGATGTCCAGCGCCTTAGTCTCCACACGAAACCCCCATGACGTACGATGGGGCGGGGTCACCCGTTACATCATAGGGTAAGCCCAGGCTTTCCCCGCTTGCCGGGGAATAGCCAATGACGTAGGCGGGACCCTGCCCCTTTTAACGTTCCCCATCAGGTCAGCTCAGCCTAGCCAATGACATAGGCGGGACCCCGCCCCTTCTCACGTTCCCCATCAGGTCGGCTCAGCCTTACACGCAGTGAAGGTGCCCCGCCCCCCTCTGACGTCATTGGCTATTTCCCGGCAAGCCTATGATGTAACGGGTGACCCCGCCCCCTTGTACGTCATGGGGGTTTCGTGTGGAGACTGCAGCGCTGGACATCGGATCACCGCGGGACATCGAATCACCGCGGGACACTGGATTACATCGCTGGAATTCGTTTTTTTTTTTTTTTAAATAAAGGACTTTCCCAACTGTGTCTGTCAGTTTTTTTGCAATTTTTTACACTTTCTTTGTGAAATGGTAGGGGTACAACGTACCTCGTTACCAATTCACATGGGGGGGCCAGGATCTGGGGGTCCCCTTTGTTAAAGGGGGCTTTCAAATTCCGATAAGCCCCCCACCCACAGACCCCCACAGACCCCCACAACCACCGGGCAAGGGTTGTGGGGATGAGGCCCTTGTCCCCATCAACATGGTCGCATGGTGCTTTGAGGGGTCACAGACCCCCAAAGCATCCTCCCCATGTTGAGGGCATGTGGCCTGGTACGGTTCAGGAGGGGGGCACTCTCTTGTCACCCCCTCTTTTCCTGTGGCCTGCCAGGTTGCATGCTCAGATAAAGGGTCTGGTATGGATATTTGGGGAGAACCCCCACGTCATTTTTTTTTTTTTATTTGATGCAGGGTTCCCCTTAATATCCATACCAGACCTGAAGAGCCTGGTAATTAAATTTGGGGGGGACCCCAACGCAGTTTTTTTGTTTTTTTTATCAAAGACTGTTCTATGTATTGCCAGGAGCCGACAATTCATTATAGCCGCGAGTGAGTTTAAATGACTTTTTTTCCTTCAGAAATTACACTTTGTGCAGGGACAGTTCTAACCACGGGAAACAAGCGCAACATTACAGGCATACTATACACCCCCCCCCCCCCCCCCAGGTACAAAATTTAAAGAAATATTTCACTTTTAGTGTTTCACTTTAAGCATCATTAAAATCACTGCTCCCAAAAAAACGGATCTTTTTAAAACATTCTTTTGCATTAATACATGTCCCCTGGGGCAGGACCCGGGTCCCCAAACACTTTTTAGGACAATAACTTGCATATAAGCCTTTAAAATTAGCACTTTAGATTTCTCCCATAGACTTTTACAGGGTGTTCCGCGGCTTTTCGAATTTGCCGCGAACACCCCAAATTGTTCGCTGTTCAGCGAACGGGCGAACAGGCAATGTTCGAGTCGAACATGAGTTTGACTCGAACTCGAAGCTCATCCCTATTGATGGGCAGTGTTCTATGGTTAATACACATTTCCTGTCATATCACTGGGAACTAGCTCCACTTCCTACTACATCTCTCTTTCATCTTCTCCATTGGGACAGACCACATGAGCTAAGCCTGCACCACGTGTTTCTGAGGAAAATCCTGGTCCTTCTAAGGCAGCATCGCTGCTATGCTAAAGATTGTTTACCTGTATACTTAGATAAATAAACATAAACAATTGTCCTCTGTTTATTTCTAGTTTCACTATACATACGTGAGAGAAAATGAAGGTACCCCTAGGGGTTTTTAATTGCAGCAATAAGTAAAAAATTGGAATTGTTTATAAAAATATAAATTTATTATGGTAAAAAATTAACATAATTAATAGGAATCAGGACATGAACTCCAAATTACATGTTAATAAAATTGACACACAAATCTGATACATCCAATTTGGGTGTGATACCACATAGGGAAAAGTTGGTGAAAAGAACGCAATTGCCCCAACGCGTTTCGACCTTAACAATAGCGGTGGTCTTCTTCAGGGAGAATAAGCTTTGCGCACTTGAATTCTATGATAAAACATATGTATGTCAATAAATACGAAGAATCAACCAATAAAACAAACGCACCTCACAAAAACACCTATTGGGTGCACTGCTGGGGCGCGTGTGATACTGAATGTGAACGTTCCAATTAATCATGGTGTTTGAAGTAATTAAATGCCTACCCGAATGGACATCAGCAGCCTGGACTGGTGATCACCAGGTGGCCCCACCGTCAGGTAGCACCAGCGGAAGCTCTCCTAGACTAGCAGGGGGAGGGGTCAGGTGGAATACCACAGAAGGGCACAGGAAAACAGCCTGGGAATACAAAACCACACAGGCCTACGAGAGGCCGCGACTTAACACCCCCTCGCCCCTGAGGAGGTGATCGGGGATGTGGAGGGGACGAAGTGGGGGCCAACACAGGGTGGGGCAGATGGTCCTGTACGCGCCCGGCCAGCTCAAGGCTAGCAGATGGGGATGGGGGAGGGGCCGGTAGGGAGGGGACCCGACAGACCAATCGAAAAGAGGCCCTACAAAAAATATCCAAAAAATAATGAAATTAGTATGATATAATGAATTAGGAAGAAGCATTTGTTTTGATGATGGGTTAACCCTATAGAGAGAAAAGTGAAACATGGAAAGGAAGAGAAGGAAAACAACAAAAAATTAGACCTTAGTGGTCAATGAAAAAAGAAATGGTGAGAAGTGAAGAAAAGGAATGTGTTGTGTGTGTTGGGAGTGTCAAAGTAGGAAAACTAAGTGAAAGGGGAAAAATGCTGTGTGAGAGCATAAACAAGGTTAAGGTCGAAACGCGTTGGGGCAATTGCGTGCTTTTCACCAACTTTTCCCTATGTGGTATCACACCCAAATTGGATATATCAAATTTGTGTGTCAATTTTATTAACATGTAATTTGGAGTTCATGTCCTGATTCCTATTAATTATGTTATTTTTTTACCATAATAAATTTATATTTTTATAAACAATTCCAATTTTTTACTTATTGCTGCAATTCAAAACCCCTAGGGGTACCCTCATTTTCTCTCAAGTTCTATCAGGGGTGTGCAGCACTTCTATCCACAATAAGCATCGCCTTCCCTTTGCTCACTATACATACGTGTACATCCTATTCTTATATGGCCACTACCTGTTTATTGTAATAAAGATCCAAAGTTATAGACAGTCTGGTTATTTTAGGATTCAAGTTTAAACTGTATGTTGAGCTACATACACACCAGAGGCAACCGTGTAGCGAGAACAGAACAGTGAAAAAGTGACTATCCAGCAAGTGGAATTTAGGACAGTGACTACACAGAGGCCTGCAACCAGAGGCATAGCTTGAAGCTTGTGGGCCCTGATGCAAAAGTTGACCTGGTTCCCCACTACCTCCCACCGCTTTCACCGTGCGTGCAGATACACCCACCACACGCCAAGATACTCAAAGTGGTTTTAAGAGTTTTGAGTTCCCAGAGTTCCTCCTTACATCAGAGGACAGGGATCACCGCTGGAGAATCAGAGGACAGGGACCCCTGGCAGGTCACTTGGCAGAGATCCTTTCATTCACATCCCAGCACTGTATACAGCTCCTCCCCCCCCCCCCCACACACACACACACACTACACAGGGCTGAAATCACATTCCTTTACACACAGTCTGTCAGCCTTCACAGAGTGTATCTGGCTTTTATGTTGCTGTTTTGACCTGTGAAATTCTCTGGTCGGAATAACAGTGTAGTTGCAGTAGGCAAATACACCATGTACAGATCGTGGCTAACTGGCTTTGTTTTAAAGGAATGTGATTTCAGCACTGCGGGGGAGGAGCAGTATAGAGTGCTGTAATGGGAAAGGAGCTCATCAGCCGGGGATAGCATCCAGGGAAGAGGGGGTGGTTAGGGGGCTTTGTGGGGGGGCACAACTTAGATCTGGGGGGACAAAGTCATGTTACACAAAATCTGGAGCCTGCAGACCCTCAGGGGCCACTCAAGAGGTGTTAAGGGATTTGTTTTAGCAATTTCTGAAGGTTTCTCTGTCAGTGTTGGCAAGTGTTGGGGGAAAGTCACCTCCCGGAGGTTTGTGTCTTTTCCCCAGTTGTCAGGGAAGTAGGTTAACCGGACATCCCCGGGTGGGGGGGGGGGGAACGAGAATCCCAGCTAATGACTAGGAGACACTGAGCAGTGTCTTACCTCACCAGTGACATCGGTCACATCGTGGCTACAGGATGGCACTCTCCTCCTCTTAACTCGCTGAACTCAGGTTACCATTCCATGCACACAGCACAGACACTTCCCCATCCTGGACTGTTCTCACCCCGTGCTCCTCTCCATTCAGGAAATGTTTTACAGCTTCTCCCCAGACAATGGGAATAGAGAGGAGAGGACTGTGGAAGGTAAAGTGGAAGCCCAGTACTGGAGCCTGGCTGTGGGGCCCTAGGGCAGATCAGAGATGGACTTTGTGGAGGATATGATAACATGACAGGGAGGCTTCAGGGGCCCCCTGGAGCTAGAGGCGGGGTTGCGATTGTGACCCCTGCAACCCCTTATGCTACGTCCATGCCTGCTACCCTGTCAGTGCAGTCACCTGCATACGGCAACACAGCAGTCTCTACACAGTCAAGCATTCCTGCAAGCAACATGTCACATAGCCAGGCGTCCTCACTTCAAGACAAGGTCCCAAGTTTTCGACTCCTCTAGATATTCCTCCGCAAGCAATGCACTCGCTATCGCACGTGAAAAAGCTGAAGCCGCCAAGTCCCGAGCAGCCTTCGCTGTGCAAGAAATGCAGATTAAAAAAGAGAAAGTACAGTTAGAGGCCTAGGAAGCCCTCTTATAAGTAGCCCTAGAGCAGGGGTGTCCAAACTTTTTTCAAAGAGGGCCATATTTGATGAAGTGAACATGCTCGAGGGCCGACCATTTTGCCTGACATTCTTTGAACCATTAAAATTCGGTCTTAGTGTGTTCGTCCGAGCACTAATACACTGCCCAACAAGAATTCTCTTGCATTTGTGGCTGTGTGTGAGTAAAGAGGTGAGCTCTGTGTGTTTCACTTTAAAGAGGGAAGTTTCAGGGAAAAAATTGAGTTGTTTTTTTTTAAGTAAAGGTCTGTGAAGCAGATCCCCAGACCATCACGGACTGGGGATCTGTGAGGGGCTGGGGATCTGTGAGGGGCTGGGGACTGGGGATCTGTGAGGGGCTGGGGATCTGTGAGGGGCTGGGGATCTGTGAGGGGCTGGGGATCTGTGAGGGGCTGGGGATCTGTGAGGGATTGGGGATCTGTGAGGGGCTGGGGATCTGTGAGGGGCTGGGGATCTGTGAGGGGCTGGGGATCTGTGAGGGGCTGGGGACTGGGGATCTGTGAGGGGCTTGGGATCTGTGAGGGATTGGGGATCTGTGAGGGGCTGGGGATCTGTGAGGGACTGGGGCTCTGTGAGGGATTGGGGATCTGTGAGGGATTGGGGATCTGTGAGGGGCTGGGGATCTGTGAGGGACTGGGGATCTGTGATGGGCTGGGGATCTGTGATGGGCTGGGGATCTGTGAGGGGCTGGGGATCTGTGAGGGGCTGGGGATCTGTGAGGGGCTGGGGATCTGTGAGGGGCTGGGGATCTGTGAGGGGCTGGGGATCTGTGAGGGACTGGGGATCTGTGATGGGCTGGGGATCTGTGATGGACTGGGGATCTGTGATGGGCTGGGGATCTGTGAGGGGCTGGGGATCTGTGAGGGATTGGGGATCTGTGAGGGATTGGGGAATGCCCCAGTCCATCACTGCCCCCCCATCACACAGCCCACTTGATAGACCCCACTCCATCTCAGACCCCCCCCCATTACAGACTCCCTCCATATTAGAGTCAGACTGTCACTTACATCAATGCAGCATTCCCCCTCCCCACACTGCCCTACCTTAATCACACAAACCAGGAAGCACACATGGCATGGCAGGTCCAGACAAAGGGCGGGACTTTTCAAGTTAAATGCGGGTGATTGGTTGCTGGGACCGCCCCACTGTCTAGCAACCAATCACCTGCTTTGTAACTTGAAAGATCCCGCCCTTTGTCCGGACCTGCAGCACTTCCAGGCTTGTGTGGGGAGGGGGAGGAAGGGGGAGTGATACGAGAGTCGGCAGAGGGGAGAGAACACTGACAATTTAGCAAAGCTGCGGGCCACTACTGGGTCCGGATTCGGCCCGAGATCCACTATTTAGTGATGCCACATATATATCTTTTGTGGTCCCGGTGCTGGGAGATCGTTGGGGGCCACAAAAGATATATATGCCCAGATAACCAATCGGGCCGTTCAAAACCGGCCCGCGGGCCGCAATTGGCCCGCGGGCCGGACTTTGGACATGCCTGCCCTAGAGAAACTCACTGTAGAGAAGGAAGCAGCAGCCTCCATAGCCGAAGCAGAGGCCTTAGAACTAGCTGTATACCCGAGAAGTGAATGCAGCAGACACAGCAATATTCTCGACCCAGAAGCTGAAACTCAAGATTCTCTACAACAAAATTCAGATTACATCAATCAACATTTTAAGCCAAGCAGTGACAAAGATGACGTCAAAGAGACAAGCCAAAGACACGACACAGTGTTGTAATATGTTGGCCGATTTATGTGGGATATTATTATATATATATACACATACAGTACCATATTGACCAGGCCAGATTTCAGTTGACAATGGTTGAGTTGTCCGAGCCAACTCAATTTTTAACATATAAAAAGAGACAGCTGATGACCCTTTGATGTGTTAATCTTATGCAAGTCTACCTACAGTACCTACCCGCGAGAATGTGTTTCTAGCACAATCCCATCTACCTAGGTGTGTGAGGTATGGCCTGTTAACCTAATTGAACATTTCAAAGGGTACACTGTGTACATAAAATTGTGAATGCTTTCGCGCTACTAGTGAGTAAAAGAAAATGTGAACAAAAAGGATAAAATGTGTTCTAAAGCAGCAGAATCTAGCAGTGTTCACTGTACACAATAAATAGATAAAATATAAATTGTGATTAGCGCTAAAGAATGGTGATTATTTTGTGTATATTGTTAGTCATTATCCCCAAGGGATTTCTTTAGCGCTAATCACCATTTGTATTTTATACATTGTTTACATACTTAAGAAAGTATTTATTGATGGTAATTAGACTTAAGGGGGTATTCATGGGAAACATTTGGTTAATCTAGCAGAACCCCCCCCCCTCCCCCCCTAGTGTCAGACCAGTACTTGAGAGGACATTCAAGCTGGTATTCAGTCAGTCTTGTCTCTCTCCATGAATATGAAGGCACAGGTCTAGGAAAGATGGGACTCTGAATTATATTTACTCTGTTGGATTTGTGTCATCTGTGGACTTTGGACTTTGTTCTGTGCTGGAAGTCAATAAATTGCACTCTCTGGAAGAATTGGGTTGCTGCGGAACATAACTTACATCATTATAATAACCTAAATATTAATTATCGAACCACTATACTACTTCACTACATACTACAGATGACTTTTATCTAGCAGTGGGGGTATATGTTGTAAAATGTTGGCCGATTTCCGTGATATATATGTACACATACAGTACAATATTGACCAGGCCAGATTTCAGTTGACAATGGTTGAGTTGTCCAAGCCAACTCAATTTTAACATATCAAAGGGACAGCTGAAGAACCTTTGATGTGTTAATCTTATGCAAGTCTACCTACAGTACCTGAGCCGCGAGTAGGGATGAGCTCGGTGTTCGAGTCAAACGCATGTTCGACTCGAACATCGGATGTTCGACTCGAACATCGGCTGTTCGCCTGTTTGGCGAAACCAGAACTTTGTGGGCCATTCGCGCCAAATTCGTGTGACGTGAACGGCCCACAATACACTGCGCCATTGCAGTGCATTGCCGGCGCTGTGATTGGCCAAGCATGCACTGTGACCCCGCATGCTTGGCCAATCACATCGCCGGCAGCGAGTAGAGCCATAATTGGCCACAGGCAGGATTGCCTGTGGCCAATTATAGCTCAGGGGGGTTTAGTACACGCCCCACACTATAAAAGGCCGCCAGCGCGGCGGCCTTGTGTAGTGTGTTGGCGTGGAGGGACAGAGAAGGATAGGCAGAGAAAGTGTCTTTGATATTTTTTCATTAACCTTGTGCATTTACAGTGTGTTGGTATACAGGGACAGAGAAGAATAGGCAGGGACAGTGTCAGTGATATTCTTTCATTAACCTTGTGCATTTAAAGTGTGTTGGTATAGAGGGACAGAGAAGAATAGGCAGGGACAGTGTCAGTGATATTCTTTCATTAACCTTGTGCATTTACAGTGTGTTGGTATACAGGGACAGAGAAGGATAGGCAGGGACAGTGTCAGTGTCATTTTTGCTAAGCCTCCTGCACAGTATACACCTGAAGCTACCCCTTATTGCTGTGTTTTCCTGTTGTGTAACACAGGCAGGCATCTGCAGCAGTTACAGTGGGTGTAGTGTGCCTCCTGCATAGTATACACCTGAAGCTACCCCTTATTGCTCGTGGTTTTTTTCTTTTGTGTTACACTAACAGGCATCTGCAGCAGTTACAGTGGGTGTAGTGTGCCTCCTGCACAGTATACACCTGAAGCTACCCCTTATTGCTGTGTTTTCCTGTTGTGTAACACAGGCAGACATCTGTAGCAGTTACAGTGGGTGTAGTGTGCCTCCTGCACAGTGTACACCTGAAGCTACCCCTTATTGCTGTGTTTTCCTGTTGTGAAACACAGGCAGGCATCTGCAGCAGTTACAGTGGGTGTAGTGTGCCTCCTGCACAGTATACACCTGAAGCTACCCCTTATTGCTCGTGGTTTTTTCTTTTGTGTTACACTAACAGGCATCCGCAGCAGTTACAGTGGACGTAGTGTGCCTCCTGCACAGTATACACCTGAAACTACCCCTTATTGCTGTGTTTTCTTGTTGTGTAACACAGGCAGACATCTGCAGCAGTTACAGTGGGAGTAGTGTGCCTCCTGCACAGTATACACCTGAAGCTACCCCTTATTGCTCTGTTTTCCTGTTGTGTAACACAGGCAGGCATATGCAGCAGTTACAGTGGGTGTAGTGTGCCAGCTACCCCTTATTGCTGGTTTTCCCATCTCCCTGCAGGCCATTAGAATGTCTGGAAGGCCAACAAGAAGAGGCAGACATCCTCCTCATCCTCTCTCACCCAGGCTCAGGGTACTGGCAAAGCAGCTGCCAACGCGTCCTCTTCCCTCGTATCAATGTCATCAGTCACTCCTTCCCTAGACCCACCATGTCCTCCTGAGGAGTCCCCCGAACTGTTTGAGCACAGTGTTGGGTACATGCTCCAGGAGGATGCTCAGCGTTTTGAAGGGTCTGATGATGATACACAGCTAGAGGAAGGCAGTAGCGTGAGCGCAGAGAGAGGGGATGCTCAAGAAGGACAGAAATCTGGCAGTCATGTTCCAGCAGCTGCAGCATACTGCCAGATTGGCTCCAGTGATCAAGAGGGAGGGGATGATGAGGTCACTGACTCCACGTGGGTGTCTGATAGGAGAGAGGAGGAGGAGGAGGATGAGGAGGAGACACATCTCCAACGAGGTAGGATGCCCTCCGGGGGCCAGCGTAAGGGCAGCACACCGACTGAATCACACTGCAGAGCTCCACCTGTGCAGGGCGCTGCCTCTGCCTGTTGTTCCAAAAGTTCTTTGGTGTGGGCCTTTTTTAAATCGAGCGTATCTCGCGTGGCCAAAACATCAGCCGCTTGGGCACCACATGCTTGACCAGACATATGTTGACCTGCCATGCAGCTCGTTGGCAAGCGTACCTTAAAGACCCACACCAAAGAACAAAGCAGACCTCTCCTTGCTTCTCATCAGCTGGGATCTCCAATCCCACTATACCTTCAGTCCTCTCTGAAACCTGCACTGAGAGGAATGAAAGTGTAGAAGTAGGTGTGTCACAGCCAAGTACTTGCGGGCACTCTGCTAGCAGTACACCAACGTCCGATTGTAGCAGGCAAATTTCCCTGCCCCAGCTGCTGGACCGTCGAAAGAAGTTCACTCCCAGCCATCCACATGCGCAGCGGTTGAATGCTAGCTTGGCTAAATTGCTAGCACTTCAACTTCTGCCTTTTCAGTTGGTAGACTCGGCCCCCTTCTGTGAGTTTGTGCAATGTGCGGTTCCTCAGTGGCAGGTTCCCAAACGCCACTTTTTCTCACGGAAGGCGATTCCGGCTATCTACCGGCATGTGGAAGGCAATGTCCATGCCTCGCTGGACAGGGCGGTCAGCGGTAAGGTGCATATTACCACTGACTCATGGTCCAGCAGGCATGGACAGGGACGTTACCTTTCTTTCACGGCCCATTGGGTCACTCTTTTGGCAGCTGGGAAGGATGCAGGACAGGGTGCAGTAGTGTTGGAGGTTGTTCCGCCGCCACGCCTCCAAAATGCTACAACTGGAAGTGACACACCTCTCTCCTCCACCCCCTCCTCTTCTCCTTCCTCCATGGCCTCTTCCTGTGCTTTGTCCTCGGAACCAGCGGTGCTCCATAGGCGTTCAAGGGGCTACGCAAGTACGCAGGCAAAAAGATGCCATGCCGTGCTTGCGCTGGTGTGTTTGGGGGACAGGAGCCACACTGGGGCAGAGGTTCTGTCAGCTCTGCAGGGGCAGGCCGAGAGGTGGTTGACACCAAGCCAGCTTAAGCCAGGAATGGTGGTTTGCGACAATGGCACCAACCTCCTCTCCGCCCTCCGACAGGGACAACTGACCCATGTGCCCTGTGTGGCTCACGTCCTTAACCTGGTGGTGCAGCGGTTCTTGGGCAGGTACTCAGGATGTCTTGAGGCAGGCCAGGAAAGTCTGTGTGCATTTCCACAGATCATATAATGCCAGTGCTCGGCTGGCTGAGCTGCAAAAGGAGTTGAATTTGCCCAAGAACCGCCTTATATGTGACATGCCCACCAGGTGGAACTCAACGTTGGCCATGCTGCAGCAGCTGCACACGCAGCAGAGGGCCATCAATGAGTACCTGTGCGACTACGGCACCAGGACAGGGTCAGGGGAGCTTGGGTTTTTTTCACCACGTCAGTGGGCTATGGTCAGGGATGCATGCACTGTCCTGGCACCATTTGACACTGTACATCTTGTCCACCTGTTGGAGCATACGCTGCATGGAATAATGGACAGGGCACTTGAGGCAGAACAGAGGCAGGAAGAGGAGGACTTCCTTGCCTCTCAAGGCCCCCTTTACCCATACAATGTTCCTTCTGTCCCACCCATCACACAGGAAGAGGAGGAGGAGGATTGTGTCAGCATAGAGGTAGAACCTGGCACTCAGCATCAACAGCAGCAGTCTTTTAGGGATGATTTACAGTCCCAAGAAACCGGTGGACTTGTACGTGGCTGGGAGGAGGTGGCTGCTGGTCATGTCGTCCTTAGTGACCCAGAGGACCCTGGACCGAATGCCTCAGATAACCTACGCTGCGAGGCCTCCCTGATCCTGCAAAGCCTGCGGAAGGATTCCTCGTATTCTTCGGATCAAGGAGAGGGACCATTACTGGCTGGCCACTCTCCTTGATCCACGGTACAAGGGTAAGGTTGCGGACCTTATCTTGCCGTCGCAGAGGGAGCAGAGGATGAGACATCTCCGGGAGGCCTTGCAGAAAGGTCTGTGCAACTCGTTCCCAGAGACTGGGAGGTTACAAACTCCTGGTCCTGGACAACGAGTTGCTGAGGCTTCGGTCAGTCAAAGAAGGAGCGGTGGGGAAGGTGGCTGTCTGACCGATGCGTTCAGACAATTTTTTAGTACGCAGCCCCAAGGTATGATCGGTTCCAGCAACCATCGCCAGCGTCTGATTTACATGGTCCAGGAATACCTAGGGGCAAGATCAGGACTTGGACACCTTTCCCACCGAAAATCCTCTGGCTTACTGGGTCTTGAGGATGGATCACTGGCCAGAGCTTGCACAGTATGCAATTGAGCTACTGGCCTGTCCCGCATCCGGCGTTCTTTCGGAACGCACATTCAGTGCTGCTGGTGGCTTTGTAACCGATCACAGGGTGCGCCTGTCCGACTCGGTTGATCGACTGACCTTAATAAAGATGAACCAGTCTTGGATCACCACCAGCTACCAAGCGCACCTGAAGCTGATGTAACCGAATAATTTTTTTTGAAATGTCACATCCCTTCAAGACTGCCTATGCTGATGCTGAGTGACTGTCCCGTTATGTTGACTGACTATCCTCTTCCTCCTCAATGATTCTGCCGATAGCTTGGAAGAACATTTGTGGTTCTGGGTGCTGCCACCAGTGGCTAAGGCCCAATTTTTCAGCCCCTGTTTAACAGGGGAGTATAATTAAAATTTTTGATGCAATATTTTGAAACAGGGCTCATTGCTGCGCTCCAAATACAGTATCTGTGATGGTTTGAAGTGTTGTGGCACCATTGGCTAAGGCCCAGTTTTTCAGCCCCTGTTTAACAGGGGCGTGTAATTAAAATTTTTGATGCAATGCTTTGCAACAGGGCTCATTGCTGCACTCCAAATACAGTATCTGTGATGGTTTGAAGTGTTGTGGCACCAGTGGCTAAGGCCCAATTTTTCAGCCCCTGTTATCAGGGGCGTATAAATAAAATTTTTGATGCAATACTTTGCAACAGGGCTCATTTCTGCGCTCCAAATACAGTATCTATGATGGGTTGAAGTGTTGTGGCACCAGTGGCTAAGGCCCAATTTTTCTTCCCCTGTTCAACAGGGGCATGTAATAACAATTCTTGATCTAATATTTCACAGATGGGCCCATTCCTGCGCCCACCAAGAGTAACTGTGAGGACTTACAGTCTTGTGGCACCAGCACCACCGCCACCACCAAAGGCCCAATTTTTCAGCCCCTGTTCAACAGGGGCATGCAATTACAATTCTTGATTTAATAATTCACAGCAGGGCCCATTCATGCGCCCACCAAGAGTAACTGTGAGGGCTTACAGTGTTGTGGCACCAGCACCACCACCAAAGTTCCAATTTTTACTACCTCTGTTCAACAATGGCATGTAATTACAATTCCTGATATAATAGTTCACAGCAGGGCGTTCCAGCGCCCACCAAGAGTAACTGTGAGGGCTTACAGTGTTGTGGCAACACCAACACCTAAGGGGCAAATTTCAGCAGAGTATATACGGCAGGCCCCTACTTTCAAACATCCAACTTACAAACGACTCATACTTGCAAACGGAAGGAGACAACTGGAAGTGAGCGGAAATCTACCCCTAGGAAGGAAAATTCTCTCCTGTAAAAGTTAATATGGGAAAAAGGTGTCTCCTCTCTACTGATGCTTTATCACCAATCCTTGTTTCAATAAAAACCCCACTTTTCCAAAAACATTTGTCATTGGGACGGAAAGTGAGGTGAAATCTTCTGAACAAATGTTACAGGGGTGATAACCCTTCCCTATGTTCTCCAAAAAGCTTAAAAATAGATTTTTTGGCTAGAGCTACACTTAAAAAATGTAGCTGTTCCAAATTAGAAAAAGATTAAGAACAAACCTACAGTCCCTGTCTTGTTTGCACCGCCTGTATACTGCCCCTATTGCAGCGAGCCAGAGAAAGAAGCAACAATGTCCCCTCTCCATGGAGGGGACATTGTCGGGTATCCGACTTGGATCCCTGCCAATACCAGGCACTGTGTTTGGTATGAATCATGAGGGGGAACTCCACGCCAAATTTTAAATAAACAACCGGCATGGGTTCCCCTCCAGGAGCATACCAGGCCGTTAGGTCTGGTATGGATTTTAAGGGGAACCCCCTATGCCGAAAAAACGGCATGGGGGTCCCCCCAAAATCCATACCAGACCCTTATCCGAGCACGGAGCACGGCCGGTCAGAAAAGGGGATGGGGACGAGCGAGCGCCCCCCCTCCTGAACTGTACCAGGCCACATGCCCTCAACATGGGGGTGGGTGCTTTGGTGCAGGGGGGCGCCCTGCGGCCACCCCCACCTCAAAGCACCTTGTCCCCATGTTGATGAGGACAAGGGTCTCTTCCCGACAACCCTGGCTGTTGGTTGTCTGGGTCTGCGGGCCGGGGCATGATGGGACTGTGATGTCATAAGAGGCGGGGTCGCCAGGTGGCATCACCCGGTGACCGCGTCCCATGCCTATATAAATCGTTGTGCACCGCGCACACAGCATTACAGCGGGAGAGAGCGTCGTGTCAAAATCGGAAGAAGAAGAGAAGAGGGAAGAAGACGACAGGGAAGACCGTGCCAACGCTAGTAAAAGAGGTGGAAGAAGATAGCGGAGGAGCCCGGCAGAAGGTAGAAGGCACCGAAGAGCGGGAGAAGAGGCCGAAGAGCGGAGAAGTCTGAAGAGACCCCCGAAGTTGGAAGAAAACCCCTGAAGTCAGAAGAAGACCCCCGGAGCTGCCTAATAAATGACTTTAAAAACCTTGTGTAGTGTTTTTTTTTTCTTGACACTTTTTTCCTCCAGGTGAATGGGTAGGGGTACGATGTACCGCATACTCATGCACATAGGGTGGGGGGCCGGGATCTGGGGCCCCCTTATTAAAGGGGGCTCCCGGATTCCGATAAGCTCCCTGCCCGCAGACCCCGACAACCAAATGCCAGGGTTGTCTGGAAGAGGCCCTTGTCCTAATCAACATGGGGGCAAGGTGCTTTGGGGTGGGGGGGCGCAGGTCGCCCCCCTGCCCTAAAGCACCCACCCCCCATATTGAGGGCATGCAGCCTAGTACGGTTCAGGAGGGGGGGGGGGGCGCTCGCTTTGTCCCCACCCCCTTTCCTGACCGGCCTGGCTCCGTGCTCGGATAAGGGTCTGGTATGGATTTTGGGGGGACCCCCACGCCGTTTTTTCGGCATAGGGGGTTCCCCTTAAAATCCATACCAGACCTAAGGGCCTGGTATGCTCTTGGAGGGGAACCCACGCCGGTTTTTTATTTAAAATTTGGCGTGGAGTTCCCCCTCATGATTCATACCAAACACAGTGCCTGGTATTGGCGGGGATCCAAGTTGGATCCAAGTCATTGAAAGTTGGACGTATGTCGGCTTTGGGAAAGGAAACACATTTTTCCTTTCCCGATGAGCGAGCCAGCTTGGTGCTGGCTCCCACGACGGGGCTCGTAGGTGGTCAATCTCACCGATAATAGCGGTGAGATTGACACAATATCGCGGTCACCTACTGTAGGTGTGTGAGGTATGGCCTGTTAACCTAATTGAAAATTTCAAAGGGTACATTGTTTACATACTTAAGGACAGGGCTTTTTTTCAGGTGGAACTTGGTGGAACTCAGTTCCACCACCTCTGGCTCAGACCCTTTGGTGCCTGCTCACCACAATCACTTGTAAACACAGAAGTCTGGTTTCTGTGTTTACAAGTGACAGCTCTGCACTCTGTGTGTAGTGCAAACCCTCCTACTGTTTGTGAAATATGACCACACCCACTATTTGATGTGATTTGGAGGGTGTGTGTGGGGGAGGGGTTTTGGGGGGTCGTGATTGAGTTCCAGCACCTATTGTTTGGGAAAAAAAGCCCTGCTTAAGGATGATATAGGACCATAGAAGAAGTATTTATTGATGGTAATTAGACTTGAGGGGGTAACAATAAGATCAAAGAGTATTTTGGGTTGACCTAGGAGAGACTCCCTCCTAGTAGACCAGTACTGGAGAGGACATTCAAGCTGGTATTCAGTCAGTCTTGTCTCTCTCCATGATTATGAAGGCACGGGTCTAGTAAAAATGGGACGGAGTTATATTTACTCTGTTGGATTTGTGTCATCTGTGGACTTTGGACTTTGTTCTGTGTTGGAAGTCAATAAATTGCACTCTCTGGAAGAAGCGGGTTGCTGCGGAAGATAACTTACATCATCATAATAATACCTAAATATTAATTATTTAACCACTATACTACTTCACTACACACGGGAAAAAGAGAAATCCCTGCAAAGTGACGCCTCCTACGACAGACTCCCTACACGTGAGATAACAGAGCCTTCTAATCGTCCTCCAGAACAAACGTCCAAGACAGAAGGGTACGAAAGAGGCCGGCTTGACACCCTCAAAATGTATGACTACACAAAGCCATCTCACCATGGCAACACACAGCAGGCTAACCAAGCCACCATAGACTTTGCAAGGTTCTTTGCACGACGTGAGTTAGTCACCAAAGGAATTGAAAAGTCTAATGAACGCCCTGAAAGCTACAGAGCCTGGCGGTCTTCCTTTCAAAATGCCATTAGAGACTTAGATTTGTCTTGCAGTGAAGCGATAGACCTCCTGATCAAATGGCTTGGAAATGAGTCTGCCGAGCACGCCAGGCGAATCAAGACAATAAATATAAACCACCCAGACACTGGTTTTAAAACGATCTGGGATAGACTTGATGAGTGTTATGGTTCAGCAGAAGCAGTAGAAAGTGCACTATTCAAAAGACTTGATAACTTCCCCAAAATACCTAATAAAGCCTACCAGAAACTTAGGGAGCTAAGTGACTTGCTAATGGAACTTCAAGTAGCTAAATCCGAGGGAGACTTACAAGGACTTGTATTCCTTGACATAGCCAAAGGTGTCAACCCCGTTGTACAAAAGTTAACCCTATAACTTGCAAGAGCAGTGGATTACACATGGATCCCGATTTAAAAGACAGCATGATGTTCCATTACCTCCATTTTCTGTTTTTGTGGACTTTGTGTGTCAGCAAGCTAAAACAAGAAATGATCCAAGTTTTGATTTTACATTGTCATGTGCTGCTCCTTCAGGACTTAACCCTCGCAAATCTCCAGTAGCAGTACACAAAACTACATGACTCCTCCAGATTCTTTTCACAGGTCTGCCAGCTTCTCTAACTCGGAGACAAATGTAGCGGACCCCTAATTTTAGGGGGTCGCTATGCCCAAATTTAGGGGGTGGTCTGAGCAATAGTTTGGCTCAGGCCTTTTGATTCGTTAGACTGGACTCTGCTCTGCTGTAAGTGTTGTCTGGTGTACAGTTCCCTTTTGGCCTGCGGGTGGCACTGTTGCCCGGGCCTGGGGTCGAACCACAGCTGACATGATAGCGTGATTGGGTGTCCTCTCTTGGCGGCAGTGCAGTGGGCGTGGTCTGCCCGATGTGCATGCTGGGAGAGGGTACATAAGGGGCAGACGCCCTGATCTAGGTGTGGTGTGCCGGGGGGGGGTGAGTCCAAAAGGGACCCCCCTGGTGGTGAAGTCACGCCCTGTGGCCCTGCTGGCCTGGGGGTGCGTGAACTGGCCGAGGAGTCTCCGGCACCTTTAGCCCGAGGCTGCAACATTCCAGGCAGGCCCAGTACCTTTAACTGGGTCTGCGATCCATATGCTGGAGTTCCAGGGAGCCCGTGTGAGGGGCGGCCCACTCTGAAAGAGAGGAAACCAGGAGAGGACCTGTCTGATTGAACGGTGAGAGATGTCACGGTGGAAGAGGGGCCTGGTTTGCCTATCAGAGAGAGGACTCAGTATCCAGCAAGATAACCCTGTAAAGTGCCCATTGGCATCATCGGTTCTCTAAGTTTTACAGAGGTTTGGGAAGTGTTCTGGATTCAGGAATAACAGGATTCTGCTACAGTTAGAGAATCTCCTGAACCCGTCCCTGGAGGGGACAAAGTTGCCGTATTGTTCGAGCTCCACTCCGGCTGCTAGAACTGTGAGAGGGATCTATCCGGATGAGCTAAGCCCACTCGGGATTGAGTGGCGACGAGTAAGCCAAGTGTTGTGTGCCTGAATCTACCTCCTATCTTCGCTACTTCTTTCTCTCTTCAATCCCTTCGTTAACTGAAGCAAAGAAAAATAAACTCTTTGTTGGAGTTGAAGTGGTGTGGACATTGGCCTTCTTGGGGGAGAAATAGAGACTTGTCCCTAAACTCTGGGGATGAGAACCAGTGGAAAGAGGTAACTCGCTGCAGGACCCAAAATTGTGAACACCGCCTGACCTCTAATACAGGGGACACGGGCTTGTGGCATGGTGTGTCTTATCCCCTGCAGGAGAAGGTAAGCGGGGGAAAAGGATCCGTGTGCTACACAAAGGTCAAAGATCCTGGTAAGCAGTGCCCCTTGCATCGGAAGCCACATCCTCTCCTAAAATGCAGAGCCTTCAGAGAGAAAACCCTGCAGGACCGCAAGGCCTTCCTCAAGGAGAATCACATCTGCTACAGGTGCTGCTCTTCAATAGTGATGAGCCGAACACCCCCGGGTTCGGTTCGCACCAGAACTAGTGATGAGCCGAACACCCCCGGGTTCGGTTCGCACCAGAACCCGCGAACGGACCGGAAGTTCGAACGAACATTAGAACCCTATTAAATACAATGGATGCGAACGTTCGAATTCTAAAGTGCTAATTATAACAACTATTATGCATGTTATTGTCCTAAAAAGGGTTTGGGAACCCGGGTTCTGCACCAGGGGACATGTATCAATGCAAAAAGAAGTTTTAAAAACGGTCGTTTTTCGGGAGCAGTCATTTTAATGATGCATAAAGTGAAAAAAAAAAAGTCAAATATTCCTTTAAATATCGTACCTGGGGGGTGTCTAAAGTATGCCTGTGAAGTGCCACGTGTTTCCCGTGTTTAGAACTGTCCCTGCACAAAATGACACTTCTAAAGGAAAAAAAAGCCATTTAAAACTGCTTGCGGCTTTAATGTAATGTCTGGTCCCGGTAATATGGATGAAATTCTTTAAGAAAAATGGCATAGCTACCCCATGACCCCCCCCCCCTACCCCAGCCCATTACCAGCCCCTTTGGGTCTTGTATGGATATTAAGGGGAACCCCGCACATAAAATAAAAAAGGCCCTATATACTCTGAACAGCCGTATACAGGCGGTGCATACAAGACAGGGACTGTAGGTTTGTTCTTATGTAGAATCTGTTTGTAATTTTGAACAGGTACATTGTTGAAGTGTAGCTCCAGCCCAAAAATCTATTTTTAAACTTTTTGGAAAACATAGGTAAGGGTTATCACCCCTGTAACATTTGTTTTGCTGTCTGTGCCCCTGTTCAGAACATTTCACCTCACTTTCCGTCCCAATGACAACTGTTTTTGAAATGTGGTGTTTTTCTTGAAACAAGGATTGCTGATAAAGCATCAGTACAGAGGAGACACCTTTCTCCCATATTTATTCTTACAGGAGAGAATTTTCCTTCCTAGTGGTAGATTTCCTCTCACTTCCTGTTGTCTTCTTGCGTTTGCAAGTAGGAGTCGTTTGTAAGTTGGATGTTTGAAAGTAGGGACCTGCCGTATATACTCTGCAGAAATAGGCCCCTTAGTTGTTGGTGTTGGCACAACACTGTAAGCACTCACAGTTACTCTTGGTTGGTGCTGGAACGCCCTGCTGTCAACTATTATATCAGGAATTTTAATTACATATAATTGTTGAACAGTGGTAGTAAAAATTGGGCCTTTGATGGTGGTGCTGGTGCCACAACACTGTAAGCCCTGACAGTTACTCTTGGTGGGTGCAGCAATGGGCCCTGCTGTGAATTATTAGATCAAGAATTGTAATTACATGCCCCTGTTGAACAGGGGCTGAAAAATTGGGCCTTAGGCACTGGTGGCACAACACTGCAACCCCTCACAGATACTGTACTTGGAGCACAGCAATGAGCCCTGTTGCAAAGTATTGCTTCAAAAATTGTAATGACACGCCCCTGTTAAACAGGGGCTGAAAAATTGGGCCTTAGGCACTGGTGGCACAACACTGCAACTCCTCACAGATACTGTACTTGGAGCACAGCAATGAGCCCTGTTGCAAAGTATTGCTTCAAAAATTGTAATTACACGCCCCTGTTAAACAGGGGCTGAAAAATTGGGCGTTAGGCACTGGTGGCGGCACCCATAAACAAAAATGATCTTCCAAGCTATCATCATCAATCGTATCATTGAGGACTCGGAGGAGGAGGATAGCCAGTCAACATAACAGCACAGGCACTCAGCATCAGCATCAGTCTTGAAGGGATGTGACATTTTAAAATCAATTAGTCTGTTATATCAGCATCAGGTGTGTGGTAGCTGGTGGTGATCCAAGACTGGTTCATCTTGATGAAAGTCAGTCGATCAACCGAGTCGGTGGACAGGCGCACCCTGTGATCCGTGACAAATCCTCCAGCAGCACTGAATGTGCGTTCCGAAAGAACGCTGGATGCAGGACAGGCCAGTAGCTCAATTGCATACTGTGCAAGCTCTGGCCAGTGATCCATCCTCAAGACCCAGTAAGCCAGAGGATTTTCGGTGGGGAAGGTGTCCAAGTCTGACCTTGCCCCTAGATATTCCTGCACCATGTTTATCAGACGCTGGCGATGGTTGCTGGAACCAATCATACTTTGGGGCTGCGGACTAAAGAATTGTCTGAACGCATCGGTCAGACGGCCACCTTCCCCACCGCTCCTTCTTTGACTGGCCGAAGCCTCAGCAACTCGTTGTCCAGGACCAGGAGTTTGCAACCTCCCAGTCTCTGGGAACGCGTTGCACAGACCTTTCTGCAAGGCCTCCCGGAGTTGTCTCATCCTCTGCTCCCTCTGCGACGGTAACATAAGGTCCGCAACCTTACCCTTGTACCGTGGATCAAGGAGAGTGGCCAGCCAGTAATGGTCCCTCTCCTTGATCCGAAGAATACGAGGATCCTTCCGCAGACTTTGCAGGATCAGGGAGGCCATGCAGCGTAGGTTTGCTGAGGCATTCGCTCCGGAGTCCTCTGGGTCACTAAGGACGACATGATCCGCAGCCACCTCCTCCCAGCCACGTACAAGTCCACTGGTTTCTTGGGACTGTAAATCATCCCTAAAAGACTGCTGCTGATGATGCTGAGTGCCAGCCTCCACCTCCATGCTGACACAATCCTCCTCCTCCTCCTCCTCCTCCTCCTCCTCCTCTTCCTGTGCGATGGGTGGGACAGAAGGAACACTGTCTGGGTAAAGGGGGCCTTGAGAGGCAAGGAAGTCCTCCTCTTCCTGCCTCTGTTCTGCCTCAAGTGCCCTGTCCATTATTCCACGCAGCGTGTGCTCCAACAGGTGGACAAGAGGTACAGTGTCACTGATGCATGCACTGTCACTGCTCACCATCCTCGTGGCCTCCTCAAATGGTGCCAGGACAGTGCATGCATCCCTGATCATGCCCCACTGGCGTGGAGAAAAAAAACCAAGCTCCCCTGACCCTGTCCTGGTGCCGTAGTCGCACAGGTACTCATTGATGGCCCTCTGCTGCGTGTGCAGCCGCTGCAGCATGGCCAACGTTGAGTTCCACCTGGTGGGCATGTCACATATAAGGCGGTTCTTGGGCAGGTTCAACTCCTTTTGCAGCTCAGCCAGGCGAGCACTGGCATTATAAGATCTGCGGAAATGCACACAGACTTTCCTGGCCTGCCTCAGGACATCCTGTAAGCCCGGGTACCTGCCCAAGAACCGCTGCACCACCAGGTTAAGGACGTGAGCCACACAGGGCACATGGGTCAGTTGTCCCTGTCGGAGGGCGGAGAGGAGGTTGGTGCCATTGTCGCAAACCACCATTCCTGGCTTAAGCTGGCGTGGCGTCAACCACCTCTCGGCCTGGCCCTGCAGAGCAGACAGGACCTCTGCCCCAGTGTGGCTTCTGTCCCCCAAACACACCAGCGCAAGCACGGCATGGCATCTTTTTGCCTGCGTACTTGCGTAGCCCCGTGAACGGCTACGGAGCACCGCTGGTTCATAGGACAAACCACAGGAAGAGGCCATGGAGGAAGAAGAAGAGGAGGGGGTGGAGGAGAGAGGTGTGTCACAACCAGTAGTAGCATTTTGGAGGCGTGGCGGTGGGACAACCTCCAACACTACTGCACCTTGTCCTGAATCCTTCCCAGCTGCCAAAAGAGTGACCCAATGGGCCGTGAAAGAAAGGTAACGTCCCTGTCCATGCCTGCTGGACCATGAGTCAGCGGTAATATGCACCTTACCGCTGACCGCCCTGTCCAGCGAGGCCAAGACATTGCCTTCCACATGCCGGTAGAGAGCCGGAATAGCCTTCCGTGAGAAAAAGTGGCGTTTGGGAACCTGCCACTGAGGAACCGCACATTGCACAAACTCACGGAAGGGGGCCGAGTCTACCAACTGAAAAGGCAGCAGTTGAAGCGCTAGCAATTTAGCCAAGCTAGCATTCAACCGCTGGGCATGTGGATGGCTGGGAGTGAACTTCTTTCGACGGTCCAGCAGCTGGGGCAGGGAAATTTGCCTGCTAGAATCGGACGTCGGTGTACTGCTAGCAGAGTGGGCGCAAGTACTTGGCTGTGACACACCTAATTCTACACCTTCATTCCTCTCAGTGCATGTTTCAGAGAGGACTGAAGTTATAGTGGGGTTGGAGATCCCAGCTGATGCGGTGCAAGGAGAGGTCCGCTTTGTTCTTTGGTGTGGGTCTTTGAGGTAGGCTTGCCAACGAGCTGCATGGCAGGTCAACATATGTCTGGTCAGGCATGTGGTACCCAAGCGGCTGATGTTTTGGCCACGCGATATACGCTTGAGACATATGTTGCAAACAGCAGCTGTGCGATCTGATGCACTAGCCTCAAAAAAGGCCCACACCAAAGAACTTTTTGAATGACGGGCAGAGGCAGCGCCCTGCACAGGCGGAGCTCTGCGGTGTGATTCCGTCGGTGTACTGCCCTTACGCTGGCCACCAAAGGGCATCCTGCCTCGTTGGAGATGTGCCTCCTCCTCATCCTCCTCCTCCTCCTCTCTCCTATTAGGCACCCACGTGGAGTCATTGACCTCATCATCCCCTCCCTCCTCATCACTGGAGCCAATCTGGCAGTATGCTGCAGCTGCTGGAACATGACTGCCAGATTGGTGTCCTTCTTGAGCATCCCCTCTGTCTGCTCTCACGCTACTGCCTTCCTCTAGCTGGGTTTCATCATCAGACCCTTCGAAACGCTGGGCATCCTCCTGGAGCATGTACCCAACACTGTGCTGAAACAGTTCGGGGGACTCCTCAGGAGGAGGACATGGTGGGTCTAGGGAAGGAGTGACTGATGATTTGTCTGACATTGATACCAGGGAAGACGACGCTTTGGCAGCTGCTTTTCCAGTACCCTGAGCCTGGGTGAGAGAGGATGAGGAGGAGGAGGAGGGCTTGGTCATCCACTCTACCAAGTCTTCGGCATGATGTGGCTCAACATGTCCAGCTGCCGAAAAGAAGGACAAGCGTGTCCCATGGCCATGTGCTGATGACAATGCACCGCGTCCACGACCAGCACTGTTGCCCCCAGACACAGAGCCTGCTTGCCCTCTTTTATTGCCTCCTGACTGTCTGCCTCTCCTTGTTTGCCTTCCAGACATTCTAATAGATGGCCTGCAGGGAGATGGGAAAAAAGCAATAAGGGCTACCTTCAGGTGTCCTTCTCTGTCCCTGGAAACAAGGACTTGCAGAGTGAAAGAAAAAAAACACTCTCCCTACCTACAGTTTTCTGTCCCTAGAAAAAATGTTTTTTTTAATCACAATATAGCACAAGGAAAATTAACTCACTGTCCTTACAGGTCCCTGGAAACAAGGACTTGCAGAGTGAAAGAAAAAAAACACTCTCCCTACCTACAGTTTTCTGTCCCTAGAAAAAAATGTTTTTTTTAATCACAATATAGCAAAAGGACAATTCACTCACTGTCCTTCCAGGTCCCTGGAAACAAGGACTTGCAGAGTGAAAGAAACTGACACTGTCCCTACCTAGAGTTTTCTGTCCCTAGAATAAATGTTTTTTTTAATCACAATATAGCAAAAGGACAATTCACTCACTGTCCTTCCAGGTCCCTGGAAACAAGGACTTGCAGAGTGAAAGAAACTGACACTGTCCCTACCTAGAGTTTTCTGTCCCTAGAATAAATGTTTTTTTTAATCACAATATAGCAAAAGGACAATTCACTCACTGTCCTTCCAGGTCCCTGGAAACAAGGACTTGCAGAGTGAAAGAAACTGACACTGTCCCTACCTAGAGTTTTCTGTCCCTAGAATAAATGTTTTTTTTAATCACAATATAGCACAAGGAAAATTAACTCACTGTCCTTACAGGTCCCTGGAAACAAGGACTTGCAGAGTGAAAGAAAAAAAACACTCTCCCTACCTACAGTTTTCTGTCCCTAGAAAAAAATGTTTTTTTTAATCACAATATAGCAAAAGGACAATTCACTCACTGTCCTTCCAGGTCCCTGGAAACAAGGACTTGCAGAGTGAAAGAAACTGACACTGTCCCTACCTAGAGTTTTCTGTCCCTGGAATAAATGTTTTTTTCAGCACAATATAGCACAAGGACAATTAACTCACTGTCCTTACAGGTCCCTGGAAACAAGGACTTGCAGAGTGAAAGAAAAAAAATACTCTCCCTACCTACAGTTTTCTGTCCCTAGAAAAAAATGTTTTTTTTAATCACAATATAGCAAAAGGACAATTCACTCACTGTCCTTCCAGGTCCCTGGAAACAAGGACTTGCAGAGTGAAAGAAACTGACACTGTCCCTACCTAGAGTTTTCTGTCCCTAGAATAAATGTTTTTTTTAATCACAATATAGCAAAAGGACAATTCACTCACTGTCCTTCCAGGTCCCTGGAAACAAGGACTTGCAGAGTGAAAGAAACTGACACTGTCCCTACCTAGAGTTTTCTGTCCCTAGAATAAATGTTTTTTTTAATCACAATATAGCAAAAGGACAATTCACTCACTGTCCTTCCAGGTCCCTGGAAACAAGGACTTGCAGAGTGAAAGAAACTGACACTGTCCCTACCTAGAGTTTTCTGTCCCTAGAATAAATGTTTTTTTTAATCACAATATAGCAAAAGGACAATTCACTCACTGTCCTTCCAGGTCCCTGGAAACAAGGACTTGCAGAGTGAAAGAAACTGACACTGTCCCTACCTAGAGTTTTCTGTCCCTAGAATAAATGTTTTTTTTAATCACAATATAGCAAAAGGACAATTCACTCACTGTCCTTCCAGGTCCCTGGAAACAAGGACTTGCAGAGTGAAAGAAACTGACACTGTCCCTACCTAGAGTTTTCTGTCCCTAGAATAAATGTTTTTTTTAATCACAATATAGCAAAAGGACAATTCACTCACTGTCCTTCCAGGTCCCTGGAAACAAGGACTTGCAGAGTGAAAGAAACTGACACTGTCCCTACCTAGAGTTTTCTGTCCCTAGAATAAATGTTTTTTTTAATCACAATATAGCAAAAGGACAATTCACTCACTGTCCTTCCAGGTCCCTGGAAACAAGGACTTGCAGAGTGAAAGAAACTGACACTGTCCCTACCTAGAGTTTTCTGTCCCTAGAATAAATGTTTTTTTTAATCACAATATAGCAAAAGGACAATTCACTCACTGTCCTTCCAGGTCCCTGGAAACAAGGACTTGCAGAGTGAAAGAAACTGACACTGTCCCTACCTAGAGTTTTCTGTCCCTAGAATAAATGTTTTTTTTAATCACAATATAGCAAAAGGACAATTCACTCACTGTCCTTCCAGGTCCCTGGAAACAAGGACTTGCAGAGTGAAAGAAACTGACACTGTCCCTACCTAGAGTTTTCTGTCCCTAGAATAAATGTTTTTTTTAATCACAATATAGCAAAAGGACAATTCACTCACTGTCCTTCCAGGTCCCTGGAAACAAGGACTTGCAGAGTGAAAGAAACTGACACTGTCCCTACCTAGAGTTTTCTGTCCCTAGAATAAATGTTTTTTTTAATCACAATATAGCAAAAGGACAATTCACTCACTGTCCTTCCAGGTCCCTGGAAACAAGGACTTGCAGAGTGAAAGAAACTGACACTGTCCCTACCTAGAGTTTTCTGTCCCTAGAATAAATGTTTTTTTTAATCACAATATAGCAAAAGGACAATTCACTCACTGTCCTTCCAGGTCCCTGGAAACAAGGACTTGCAGAGTGAAAGAAACTGACACTGTCCCTACCTAGAGTTTTCTGTCCCTAGAATAAATGTTTTTTTTAATCACAATATAGCAAAAGGACAATTCACTCACTGTCCTTCCAGGTCCCTGGAAACAAGGACTTGCAGAGTGAAAGAAACTGACACTGTCCCTACCTAGAGTTTTCTGTCCCTAGAATAAATGTTTTTTTTAATCACAATATAGCAAAAGGACAATTCACTCACTGTCCTTCCAGGTCCCTGGAAACAAGGACTTGCAGAGTGAAAGAAACTGACACTGTCCCTACCTAGAGTTTTCTGTCCCTAGAATAAATGTTTTTTTTTTAAGCACACTATAGCAGAAGCACAAAACACACTGACACTCTCCCTACCTATCCTTCTCTTTCCCTAAACTAAAGGAATCCAGGTTAAGCAAGAAAGAAATAACAGTCACTGTCCCTGCCTATGCTACTCTATCCCTGCTCCGGAACACACTACACTAGGCCGCCGTGCTGGCGGCCTTTTATAGTGTGGGGCGTGTACTAAACACCCTCAGCAATAATTGGCCACAGGCATCCTGCCTGTGGCCAATCATTGCTCTCCTCGCTGCCGGCGCTGTGATTGGCCAAGCATGCGGGGTCACAGTGCATGCTTGGCCAATCACAGCGCCTGGATGACACTGCGATGGCGTAGTGCATTGTGGGCCGTTCGCGTCACTCGAATTTGGCGCGAACGGCCCAAATCGTTCGATCTTCGTCGAACGATCGAACAGCCAATGTTCGAGTCGAACGTATGTTCGACTCGAACACGAAGCTCATCCCTAACCAGAACCCGCGAACGGACCGAAAGTTTGCACGAACTTTAGAACCCTATTAAATACAATGGATGCGAACGTTTGAAATCTAAAGTGCTAATTATAACGACTATTATGCATGTTATTGTCCTAAAAAGGGTTTGGGAACCCGGGTTCTGCACCAGGGGACATGAATCAATGCAAAAAGAAGTTTTAAAAACGGCCGTTTTTCTGGAGCAGTCATTTTAATGATGCATAAAGTGAAAAAAAAAGTCAAATATTACTTTAAATATCGTACCTGGGGGGTGTCTAAAGTATGCCTGTGAAGTGCCACGTGTTTCCCGTGTTTAGAACTGTCCCTCCACAAAATTACATTTCTAAAGGAAAAAAAGCCATTTAAAACTGCTTGCGGCTTTAATGTAATGTCTGGTCCCGGTAATATGGATGAAAATCTTTAAGAAAAATGACATAGCTACCCCATCACACCCCCCCCCCCCCTCTCTTACCCCAGCCCATTACCAGCCCCTTTGGGTCTTGTATGGATATTAAGGGGAACCCCGCACACAAAATAAAAAAGGCCCTATATACTCTGAACAGCCGTATACAGGCGGTGCATACAAGACAGGGACTGTAGGTTTGTTCTTATGTAGAATCTGTTTGTAATTTTGAACAGGTACAGTGTTTAAGTGTAGCTCCAGCCAAAAAATATATTTTTAAGCTTTTTGGAAAACATAGGGAAGGGTTATCACCCCTGTAACATTTGTTTTGCTGTCTGTGCACCTATTCAGAACAGTTCACCTCACTTTCCGTCCTAATGACAAATGTTTTTTGAAAATTTGGGGTTTTTATTGAAACAAGAATTGGTGATAAAGAATCAGTGGAGAGGAGACACTTTTTTTCCCATATTAACTCTTACAGGAGAGAATTTGCCTTCCTAGGGGTAGATTTCCTCTCACTTCCTGTTGTATCCTTCCGTTTGCAAGGAGGAGTCGTTTGTAAGTTGGATGTTTGAAAGTAGGGGCCTGCCGTATATACTCAGCTGAAATTTGCCCCTTACATGTTGGTGTTGCCACAACACTGTGAGCCCTCACAGTTACTCTTGGTGGGCGCATGAATGGGCCCTGCTGTGAATTATTAGATCAAGAATTGTAATTGCATGCCCCTGTTGAACAGGGGCTGAAAAATTGGGCCTTTGGTGGTGGTGGTGGTGGTGGTGTTGACACAACACTGTAAGGCCTCACAGTTAGTCTTGGTGGGCGCAGGAATGGGCCCTGCTGTGAATTATTAGATCAAGAATTGTAATTACATGCCCCTGTTAAACAGGGGCAGAAAAATTGAGCCTTAGGCACTGGTGCCACAACACTGCAACCCCTCACAGATACTGTACTTGGAGCACAGCAATGAGCCCTGTTGCAAAGTATTGCATCAAAATTTTTAATTACACGCCCCTGTTAAACAGGGGCTGAAAAATTGGGCCTTAGCCACTGGTGGCGGCACCCAGAAACAAAAATGTTCTTCCAAGCTATCATCGTCAATCGCATCATTGAGGAGGAGGAGGATAGTCAGTCAACATAACAGGACAAACTCTCAGCATCAGCATCAGTCTTGAAGGGATGTGACATTTGAAAATAAATTAGTCTGTTATATCAGCTTCAGGTGTTTGGTAGCTGGTGGTGATCCAAGACTGGTTCATCTTTATGAAGGTCAGTCGATCAACAGAGTCGGTGGACAGGCGCACCCTGTGATCCGTGACAAATCCTCCAGCAGCACTGAATGTGCGTTCTGAAAGAACGCTGGATGCAGGACAGGCCAGTAGCTCAATTGCATACTGTGCAAGCTCTGGCCAGTGATCCATCCTCAAGACCCAGTAAGCCAGAGGATTTTCGGTGGGGAAGGTGTCCAAGTCTGACCTTGCCCCTAGGTATTCCTGCACCATGTATATCAGATGCTGGCGATGGTTGCTGGAACCGATCATACCTTGGGGCTGCGGACTAAAGAATTGTCTGAACGCTTCGGTCAGACGGCCACCTTCCCCACCGCTCCTTCTTTGACTGACCGAAGCCTCAGCAACTCGTTGTCCAAGACCAGGAGTTTGTAACCTCCCAGTCTCTGGGAACGCGTTGCACAGACCTTTCTGCAAGGCCTCCCGGAGTTGTCTCATCCTCTGCTCCCTCTGCGACGGTAAGATAAGGTCCGCAACCTTACCCTTGTACCGTGGATCAAGGAGAGTGGCCAGCCAGTAATGGTCCCTCTCCTTGATCCGAAGAATACGAGGATCCTTCCGCAGACTTTGCAGGATCAGGGAGGCCATGCAGCGTAGGTTAGCTGAGGCATTCAGTCCGGAGTCCTCTGGGTCACTAAGGACGACATGATCCGCAGCCACCTCCTCCCAGCCACGTACAAGTCCACTGGTTTCTTGGGACTGTAAATCATCCCTAAAAGACTGCTGCTGATGATGCTGAGTGCCAGGCTCCACCTCCATGCTGACACAATCCTCCTCCTCCTCCTCTTCTTCCTGTGCGATGGGTGGGACAGAAGGAACACTGTCTGGGTAAAGGGGGCCTTGAGAGGCAAGGAAGTCCTCCTCTTCCTGCCTCTGTTCTGCCTCATGTGCCCTGTCCATTATTCCACGCAGCGTATGTTCCAACAGGTGGACAAGAGGTACAGTGTCACTGATGCATGCACTGTCACTGCTCACCATCCTCGTGGCCTCCTCAAATGGTGCCAGGACAGTGCATGCATCCCTGATCATGCCCCACTGGCGTGGTGAAAAAAACCCGAGCTCCCCTGACCCTGTCCTGGTGCCGTAGTCGCACAGGTACTCATTGATGGCCCTCTGCTGCATGTGCAGCCGCTGCAGCATGGCCAACGCTGAGTTCCACCTGGTGGGCATGTCACATATAAGGCGGTTCTTGGGCAGGTTCAACTCCTTTTGCAGCTCAGCCAGGCGAGCACTGGCATTATAAGATCTGCAGAAATGCACACAGACTTTCCTGGCCTGCCTCAGGACATCCTGTAAGCCCGGGTACCTGCCCAAGAACCGCTGCACCACCAGGTTAAGGACGTGAGCCACACAGGGCACATGGGTCAGTTGTCCCTGTCGGAGAGCGGAGAGGAGGTTGGTGCCATTGTCGCAAACTACCATTCCTGGCTTAAGCTGGCATGGCGTCAACCACCTCTCGGCCTGCCCCTGCAGAGCAGACAGAACCTCTGCCCCAGTGTGGCTCCTGTCCCCCAAACACACCAGCGCAAGCACGGCATGGCATCTTTTTGCCTGCGTACTTGCGTAGCCCCTTGAACGCCTACGGAGCACCGCTGGTTCCGAGGACAAAGCACAGGAAGAGGCCACGGAGGAAGAAGAAGAGGAGGGGGTGGAGGACAGAGGTGTGTCACAACCAGTAGTAGCATTTTGGAGGCGTGGCGGTGGAACAACCTCCAACACTACTGCACCTTGTCCTGCATCCTTCCCAGCTGCCAAAAGAGTGACCCAATGGGCCGTGAAAGAAAGGTAACGTCCCTGTCCATGCCTGCTGGACCATGAGTCAGCGGTAATATGCACCTTACCGCTGACCGCCCTGTCCAGCGAGGCCAAGACATTGCCTTCCACATGCCGGTAGAGAGCCGGAATCGCCTTCCGTGAGAAAAAGTGGCGTTTTGGAATCTGCCACTGAGGAACCGCACATTGCACAAACTCACGGAAGGGGGCCGAGTCTACCAACTGAAAAGGCAGCAGTTGAAGCGCTAGCAATTTAGCCAAGCTAGCATTCAACCGCTGGGCATGTGGATGGCTGGGAGTGAACTTCTTTCGACGGTCCAGCAGCTGGGGCAGGGAAATTTGCCTGCTAGAATCGGACGTCGGTGTACTGCTAGCAGAGTGGCCGCAAGTACTTGGCTGTGACACACCTAATTCTACACCTTCATTCCTCTCAGTGCAGGTTTCAGAGAGGACTGAAGGTATAGTGGGGTTGGAGATCCCAGCTGATGCGGTGCAAGGAGAGGTCCGCTTTGTTCTTTGGTGTGGGTCTTTAAAGTAGGCTTGCCAACGAGCTGCATGGCAGGTCAACATATGTCTGGTCAAGCATGTGGTGCCCAAGCGGCTGATGTTTTGGCCACGCGATATACGCTTGAGACATATGTTGCAAACAGCAGCTGTGCGATCTGATGCACTCGCCTCAAAAAAGGCCCACACCAAAGAACTTTTTGAATAACGGGCAGAGGCAGCGCCCTGCACAGGCGGAGCTCTGCGGTGTGATTCTGTCGGTGTGCTGCCCTTACGCTGGCCACCCAAGGGCATCCTGCCTCATTGGAAATGTGCCTCCTCCTCATCCTCCTCCTCCTCCTCTCTCCTATTAGGCACCCACGTGGAGTCAGTGACCTCATCATCCCCTCCCTCCTCATCACTGGAGCCAATCTGGCAGTATGCTGCAGCTGCTGGAACATGACTGCCAGATTGGTGTCCTTCTTGAGCATCCCCTCTCTCTGCTCTCACGCTACTGCCTTCCTCTAGCTGGGTATCATCATCAGACCCTTTGAAACGCTGGGCATCCTCCTGGAGCATGTACCCAACACTGTGCTCAAACAGTTCGGGGGACTCCTCAGGAGGAGGACATGGTGGGTCTAGGGAAGGAGTGACTGATGATGACATTGATACCAGGGAAGAGGACGCTTTGGCAGCTGCTTTGCCAGTACCCTGAGCCTGGGTGAGAGAGGATGAGGAGGATGAGGAGGGCTTGGTCATCCACTCTACCAAGTCTTCGGCATGATGTGGCTCAACATGTCCAGCTGCCGAAAAGAAGGACAAGCGTGTCCCATGGCCATGTGCTGATGACAATGCACCGCGTCCACGACCAGCACTGTTGCCCCCAGACACAGAGCCTGCTTGCCCTCTTTTATTGGCTCCTGACTGTCTGCCTCTCCATGTTTGCCTTCCAGACATTCTAATGGCCTGCAGGGAGATGGGAAAACCAGCAATAAGGGGTAGCTTCAGGTGTATACTGTGCAGGAGGCTTAGCAACAATGACACTGACACTGTCCCCTGCCTATCCTTCTCTCTCCCTGCACACAAGGTTTAGCAAAGAATAGGACACTGACACTGTCGACTGCCTATCCTTGTCTGTCCCTACACACAAGGTTTAGCAATATGGTTCAGCACACTAGGTTTAGCAAAGAATATGACACTGACACTCTCCCTGCCTATCCTTCTCTGTCCCTACAAACAAGGTTTAGCAAAGAATATGACACTGACACTCTGCCTACCTATCCTTGTCTGTCCCTACACACAAGGTTTAGCAATATGGTTCAGCACACAAGGTTTAGCAAAGAATATGACACTGACACTCTCCCTGCCTATCCTTGTCTGTCCCTACACACAAGGATTAGCAATATGGTTCAGCACACTAGGTTTAGCAAAGATTATGACTAGTGATGAGCCGAACACCCCCGGGTTCGGTTCGCACCAGAACCCGCGAACGGACCGAAAGTTCGAACGAACATTAGAACCCTATTAAATACAATGGATGCGAACGTTCGAATTCTAAAGTGCTAATTATAACAACTATTATGCATGTTATTGTCCTAAAAAGGGTTTGGGAACCCGGGTTCTGCACCAGGGGACATGTATCAATGCAAAAATAAGTTTTAAAAACTGTCGTTTTCCGGGAGCAGTCATTTTAATGATGCATAAAGTGAAAAAAAAAAAGTCAAATATTCCTTTAAATATCGTACCTGGGGGGTGTCTAAAGTATGCCTGTGAAGTGCCACGTGTTTCCCGTGTTTAGAACTGTCCCTGCACAAAATGACACTTCTAAAGGAAAAAAAAGCCATTTAAAACTGCTTGCGGCTTTAATGTAATGTCTGGTCCCGGTAATATGGATGAAAATCTTTAAGAAAAATGGCATAGCTACCCCATGACCCCCCCCCTACCCCAGCCCATTACCAGCCCCTTTGGGTCTTGTATGGATATTAAGGGGAACCCCGCACATAAAATAAAAAAGGCCCTATATACTCTGAACAGCCCTATACAGGCGGTGCATACAAGACAGGGACTGTAGGTTTGTTCTTATGTAGAATCTGTTTGTAATTTTGAACAGGTACATTGTTGAAGTGTAGCTCCACACCAAAAATCTATTTTTAAACTTTTTGGAAAACATAGGTAAGGGTTATCACCCCTGTAACATTTGTTTTGCTGTCTGTGCCCCTGTTCAGAACATTTCACCTCACTTTCCGTCCTAATGACAACTGTTTTTGAAATGTGGTGTTTTTCTTGAAACAAGGATTGCTGATAAAGCATCAGTACAGAGGAGACACCTTTCTCCCATATTTATTCTTACAGGAGAGAATTTTCCTTCCTAGTGGTAGATTTCCTCTCACTTCCTGTTGTCTTCTTGCGTTTGCAAGTAGGAGTCGTTTGTAAGTTGGATGTTTGAAAGTAGGGACCTGCCGTATATACTCTGCAGAAATAGGCCCCTTAGTTGTTGGTGTTGGCACAACACTGTAAGCACTCACAGTTACTCTTGGTTGGTGCTGGAACGCCCTGCTGTCAACTATTATATCAGGAATTTTAATTACATATAATTGTTGAACAGTGGTAGTAAAAATTGGGCCTTTGATGGTGGTGCTGGTGCCACAACACTGTAAGCCCTGACAGTTACTCTTGGTGGGTGCAGCAATGGGCCCTGCTGTGAATTATTAGATCAAGAATTGTAATTACATGCCCCTGTTGAACAGGGGCTGAAAAATTGGGCCTTAGGCACTGGTGGCACAACACTGCAACCCTTCACAGATACTGTACTTGGAGCACAGCAATGAGCCCTGTTGCAAAGTATTGCTTCAAAAATTGTAATGACACGCCCCTGTTAAACAGGGGCTGAAAAATTGGGCCTTAGGCACTGGTGGCACAACACTGCAACTCCTCACAGATACTGTACTTGGAGCACAGCAATGAGCCCTGTTGCAAAGTATTGCTTCAAAAATTGTAATTACACGCCCCTGTTAAACAGGGGCTGAAAAATTGGGCGTTAGGCACTGGTGGCGGCACCCATAAACAAAAATGATCTTCCAAGCTATCATCATCAATCGTATCATTGAGGACTCGGAGGAGGAGGATAGCCAGTCAACATAACAGCACAGGCACTCAGCATCAGCATCAGTCTTGAAGGGATGTGACATTTTAAAATCAATTAGTCTGTTATATCAGCATCAGGTGTGTGGTAGCTGGTGGTGATCCAAGACTGGTTCATCTTGATGAAAGTCAGTCGATCAACCGAGTCGGTGGACAGGCGCACCCTGTGATCCGTGACAAATCCTCCAGCAGCACTGAATGTGCGTTCCGAAAGAACGCTGGATGCAGGACAGGCCAGTAGCTCAATTGCATACTGTGCAAGCTCTGGCCAGTGATCCATCCTCAAGACCCAGTAAGCCAGAGGATTTTCGGTGGGGAAGGTGTCCAAGTCTGACCTTGCCCCTAGATATTCCTGCACCATGTTTATCAGACGCTGGCGATGGTTGCTGGAACCGATCATACTTTGGGGCTGCGGACTAAAGAATTGTCTGAACGCATCGGTCAGACGGCCACCTTCCCCACCGCTCCTTCTTTGACTGGCCGAAGCCTCAGCAACTCGTTGTCCAGGACCAGGAGTTTGCAACCTCCCAGTCTCTGGGAACGCGTTGCACAGACCTTTCTGCAAGGCCTCCCGGAGTTGTCTCATCCTCTGCTCCCTCTGCGACGGTAACATAAGGTCCGCAACCTTACCCTTGTACCGTGGATCAAGGAGAGTGGCCAGCCAGTAATGGTCCCTCTCCTTGATCCGAAGAATACGAGGATCCTTCCGCAGACTTTGCAGGATCAGGGAGGCCATGCAGCGTAGGTTTGCTGAGGCATTCGCTCCGGAGTCCTCTGGGTCACTAAGGACGACATGATCCGCAGCCACCTCCTCCCAGCCACGTACAAGTCCACTGGTTTCTTGGGACTGTAAATCATCACTAAAAGACTGCTGCTGATGATGCTGAGTGCCAGCCTCCACCTCCATGCTGACACAATCCTCCTCCTCCTCCTCCTCCTCCTCCTCCTCCTCCTCTTCCTGTGCGATGGGTGGGACAGAAGGAACACTGTCTGGGTAAAGGGGGCCTTGAGAGGCAAGGAAGTCCTCCTCTTCCTGCCTCTGTTCTGCCTCAAGTGCCCTGTCCATTATTCCACGCAGCGTGTGCTCCAACAGGTGGACAAGAGGTACAGTGTCACTGATGCATGCACTGTCACTGCTCACCATCCTCGTGGCCTCCTCAAATGGTGCCAGGACAGTGCATGCATCCCTGATCATGCCCCACTGGCGTGGAGAAAAAAAACCAAGCTCCCCTGACCCTGTCCTGGTGCCGTAGTCGCACAGGTACTCATTGATGGCCCTCTGCTGCGTGTGCAGCCGCTGCAGCATGGCCAACGTTGAGTTCCACCTGGTGGGCATGTCACATATAAGGCGGTTCTTGGGCAGGTTCAACTCCTTTTGCAGCTCAGCCAGGCGAGCACTGGCATTATAAGATCTGCGGAAATGCACACAGACTTTCCTGGCCTGCCTCAGGACATCCTGTAAGCCCGGGTACCTGCCCAAGAAGCGCTGCACCACCAGGTTAAGGACGTGAGCCACACAGGGCACATGGGTCAGTTGTCCCTGTCGGAGGGCGGAGAGGAGGTTGGTGCCATTGTCGCAAACCACCATTCCTGGCTTAAGCTGGCGTGGCGTCAACCACCTCTCGGCCTGGCCCTGCAGAGCAGACAGGACCTCTGCCCCAGTGTGGCTTCTGTCCCCCAAACACACCAGCGCAAGCACGGCATGGCATCTTTTTGCCTGCGTACTTGCGTAGCCCCGTGAACGGCTACGGAGCACCGCTGGTTCATAGGACAAACCACAGGAAGAGGCCATGGAGGAAGAAGAAGAGGAGGGGGTGGAGGAGAGAGGTGTGTCACAACCAGTAGTAGCATTTTGGAGGCGTGGCGGTGGGACAACCTCCAACACTACTGCACCTTGTCCTGAATCCTTCCCAGCTGCCAAAAGAGTGACCCAATGGGCCGTGAAAGAAAGGTAACGTCCCTGTCCATGCCTGCTGGACCATGAGTCAGCGGTAATATGCACCTTACCGCTGACCGCCCTGTCCAGCGAGGCCAAGACATTGCCTTCCACATGCCGGTAGAGAGCCGGAATAGCCTTCCGTGAGAAAAAGTGGCGTTTGGGAACCTGCCACTGAGGAACCGCACATTGCACAAACTCACGGAAGGGGGCCGAGTCTACCAACTGAAAAGGCAGCAGTTGAAGCGCTAGCAATTTAGCCAAGCTAGCATTCAACCGCTGGGCATGTGGATGGCTGGGAGTGAACTTCTTTCGACGGTCCAGCAGCTGGGGCAGGGAAATTTGCCTGCTAGAATCGGACGTCGGTGTACTGCTAGCAGAGTGGGCGCAAGTACTTGGCTGTGACACACCTAATTCTACACCTTCATTCCTCTCAGTGCATGTTTCAGAGAGGACTGAAGTTATAGTGGGGTTGGAGATCCCAGCTGATGCGGTGCAAGGAGAGGTCCGCTTTGTTCTTTGGTGTGGGTCTTTGAGGTAGGCTTGCCAACGAGCTGCATGGCAGGTCAACATATGTCTGGTCAGGCATGTGGTACCCAAGCGGCTGATGTTTTGGCCACGCGATATACGCTTGAGACATATGTTGCAAACAGCAGCTGTGCGATCTGATGCACTAGCCTCAAAAAAGGCCCACACCAAAGAACTTTTTGAATGACGGGCAGAGGCAGCGCCCTGCACAGGCGGAGCTCTGCGGTGTGATTCCGTCGGTGTACTGCCCTTACGCTGGCCACCAAAGGGCATCCTGCCTCGTTGGAGATGTGCCTCCTCCTCATCCTCCTCCTCCTCCTCTCTCCTATTAGGCACCCACGTGGAGTCATTGACCTCATCATCCCCTCCCTCCTCATCACTGGAGCCAATCTGGCAGTATGCTGCAGCTGCTGGAACATGACTGCCAGATTGGTGTCCTTCTTGAGCATCCCCTCTGTCTGCTCTCACGCTACTGCCTTCCTCTAGCTGGGTTTCATCATCAGACCCTTCGAAACGCTGGGCATCCTCCTGGAGCATGTACCCAACACTGTGCTGAAACAGTTCGGGGGACTCCTCAGGAGGAGGACATGGTGGGTCTAGGGAAGGAGTGACTGATGATTTGTCTGACATTGATACCAGGGAAGACGACGCTTTGGCAGCTGCTTTTCCAGTACCCTGAGCCTGGGTGAGAGAGGATGAGGAGGAGGAGGAGGGCTTGGTCATCCACTCTACCAAGTCTTCGGCATGATGTGGCTCAACATGTCCAGCTGCCGAAAAGAAGGACAAGCGTGTCCCATGGCCATGTGCTGATGACAATGCACCGCGTCCACGACCAGCACTGTTGCCCCCAGACACAGAGCCTGCTTGCCCTCTTTTATTGCCTCCTGACTGTCTGCCTCTCCTTGTTTGCCTTCCAGACATTCTAATAGATGGCCTGCAGGGAGATGGGAAAAAAGCAATAAGGGCTACCTTCAGGTGTCCTTCTCTGTCCCTTGAAACAAGGACTTTCACAGTGAAAGAAACTGACACTGTCCCTACCTAGAGTTTTCTGTCCCTAGAATAAATGTTTTTTTTAATCACAATATAGCACAAGGAAAATTAACTCACTGTCCTTACAGGTCCCTGGAAACAAGGACTTGCAGAGTGAAAGAAACTGACACTGTCCCTACCTAGAGTTTTCTGTCCCTAGAATAAATGTTTTTTTTAAGCACAATATAGCACAAGGACAATTAACTCACTGTCCTTACAGGTCCCTGGAAACAAGGACTTGCAGAGTGAAAGAAACTGACACTGTCCCTACCTAGAGTTTTCTGTCCCTAGAATAAATGTTTTTTTTAAGCACAATATAGCACAAGGAAAATTAACTCACTGTCCTTACAGGTCCCTGGAAACAAGGACTTGCAGAGTGAAAGAAACTGACACTGTCCCTACCTAGAGTTTTCTGTCCCTAGAATAAATGTTTTTTTTAAGCACAATATAGCACAAGGACAATTAACTCACTGTCCTTACAGGTCCCTGGAAACAAGGACTTGCAGAGTGAAAAAAAAAAAACACTCTCCCTACCTAGAGTTTTCTGTCCCTAGAAAAAATGTTTTTTTTAAGCACAATATAGCACAAGGACAATTAACTCACTGTCCTTACAGGTCCCTGGAAACAAGGACTTGCAGAGTGAAAGAAAAAAAACACTCTCCCTACCTACAGTTTTCTGTCCCTAGAAAAAATGTTTTTTTTAATCACAATATAGCACAAGGAAAATTAACTCACTGTCCTTACAGGTCCCTGGAAACAAGGACTTGCAGAGTGAAAGAAAAAAACACTCTCCCTACCTACAGTTTTCTGTCCCTAGAAAAAATGTTTTTTTTAATCACAATATAGCACAAGGAAAATTAACTCACTGTCCTTACAGGTCCCTGGAAACAAGGACTTGCAGAGTGAAAGAAAAAAAACACTCTCCCTACCTACAGTTTTCTGTCCCTAGAAAAAATGTTTTTTTAATCACAATATAGCACAAGGAAAATTAACTCACTGTCCTTACAGGTCCCTGGAAACAAGGACTTGCAGAGTGAAAGAAACTGACACTGTCCCTACCTAGAGTTTTCTGTCCCTAGAATAAATGTTTTTTTTAAGCACAATATAGCACAAGGACAATTAACTCACTGTCCTTACAGGTCCCTGGAAACAAGGACTTGCAGAGTGAAAGAAAAAAAACACTCTCCCTACCTACAGTTTTCTGTCCCTAGAAAAAATGTTTTTTTTAAGCACAATATAGCACAAGGAAAATTAACTCACTGTCCTTACAGGTCCCTGGAAACAAGGACTTGCAGAGTGAAAGAAAAAAAACACTCTCCCTACCTACAGTTTTCTGTCCCTAGAAAAAATGTTTTTTTTAATCACAATATAGCACAAGGAAAATTAACTCACTGTCCTTACAGGTCCCTGGAAACAAGGACTTGCAGAGTGAAAGAAACTGACACTGTCCCTACCTAGAGTTTTCTGTCCCTAGAATAAATGTTTTTTTTAATCACAATATAGCACAAGGAAAATTAACTCACTGTCCTTACAGGTCCCTGGAAACAAGGACTTGCAGAGTGAAAGAAACTGACACTGTCCCTACCTAGAGTTTTCTGTCCCTAGAATAAATGTTTTTTTTAAGCACAATATAGCACAAGGACAATTAACTCACTGTCCTTACAGGTCCCTGGAAACAAGGACTTGCAGAGTGAAAGAAACTGACACTGTCCCTACCTAGAGTTTTCTGTCCCTAGAATAAATGTTTTTTTTAAGCACAATATAGCACAAGGAAAATTAACTCACTGTCCTTACAGGTCCCTGGAAACAAGGACTTGCAGAGTGAAAGAAACTGACACTGTCCCTACCTAGAGTTTTCTGTCCCTAGAATAAATGTTTTTTTTAAGCACAATATAGCACAAGGACAATTAACTCACTGTCCTTACAGGTCCCTGGAAACAAGGACTTGCAGAGTGAAAAAAAAAAAACACTCTCCCTACCTAGAGTTTTCTGTCCCTAGAAAAAATGTTTTTTTTAAGCACAATATAGCACAAGGACAATTAACTCACTGTCCTTACAGGTCCCTGGAAACAAGGACTTGCAGAGTGAAAGAAAAAAAACACTCTCCCTACCTACAGTTTTCTGTCCCTAGAAAAAATGTTTTTTTTAATCACAATATAGCACAAGGAAAATTAACTCACTGTCCTTACAGGTCCCTGGAAACAAGGACTTGCAGAGTGAAAGAAAAAAACACTCTCCCTACCTACAGTTTTCTGTCCCTAGAAAAAATTTTTTTTTTAATCACAATATAGCACAAGGAAAATTAACTCACTGTCCTTACAGGTCCCTGGAAACAAGGACTTGCAGAGTGAAAGAAACTGACACTGTCCCTACCTAGAGTTTTCTGTCCCTAGAATAAATGTTTTTTTTAAGCACAATATAGCACAAGGACAATTAACTCACTGTCCTTACAGGTCCCTGGAAACAAGGACTTGCAGAGTGAAAGAAAAAAAACACTCTCCCTACCTACAGTTTTCTGTCCCTAGAAAAAATGTTTTTTTTAAGCACAATATAGCACAAGGAAAATTAACTCACTGTCCTTACAGGTCCCTGGAAACAAGGACTTGCAGAGTGAAAGAAAAAAAACACTCTCCCTACCTACAGTTTTCTGTCCCTAGAAAAAATGTTTTTTTTAATCACAATATAGCACAAGGAAAATTAACTCACTGTCCTTACAGGTCCCTGGAAACAAGGACTTGCAGAGTGAAAGAAACTGACACTGTCCCTACCTAGAGTTTTCTGTCCCTAGAATAAATGTTTTTTTTAATCACAATATAGCACAAGGAAAATTAACTCACTGTCCTTACAGGTCCCTGGAAACAAGGACTTGCAGAGTGAAAGAAACTGACACTGTCCCTACCTAGAGTTTTCTGTCCCTAGAATAAATGTTTTTTTTAAGCACAATATAGCACAAGGACAATTAACTCACTGTCCTTACAGGTCCCTGGAAACAAGGACTTGCAGAGTGAAAGAAAAAAAACACTCTCCCTACCTACAGTTTTCTGTCCCTAGAAAAAATGTTTTTTTTAAGCACAATATAGCACAAGGAAAATTAACTCACTGTCCTTACAGGTCCCTGGAAACAAGGACTTGCAGAGTGAAAGAAAAAAAACACTCTCCCTACCTACAGTTTTCTGTCCCTAGAAAAAATGTTTTTTTTAATCACAATATAGCACAAGGAAAATTAACTCACTGTCCTTACAGGTCCCTGGAAACAAGGACTTGCAGAGTGAAAGAAACTGACACTGTCCCTACCTAGAGTTTTCTGTCCCTAGAATAAATGTTTTTTTTAATCACAATATAGCACAAGGAAAATTAACTCACTGTCCTTACAGGTCCCTGGAAACAAGGACTTGCAGAGTGAAAGAAACTGACACTGTCCCTACCTAGAGTTTTCTGTCCCTAGAATAAATGTTTTTTTTAAGCACAATATAGCACAAGGACAATTAACTCACTGTCCTTACAGGTCCCTGGAAACAAGGACTTGCAGAGTGAAAGAAAAAAAACACTCTCCCTACCTACAGTTTTCTGTCCCTAGAAAAAATGTTTTTTTTAATCACAATATAGCACAAGGACAATTAACTCACTGTCCTTACAGGTCCCTGGAAACAAGGACTTGCAGAGTGAAAGAAACTGACACTGTCCCTACCTAGAGTTTTCTGTCCCTAGAATAAATGTTTTTTTTTAAGCACAATATAGCACAAGGACAATTAACTCACTGTCCTTACAGGTCCCTGGAAACAAGGACTTGCAGAGTGAAAGAAACTGACACTGTCCCTACCTAGAGTTTTCTGTCCCTAGAATAAATGTTTTTTTTAAGCACACTATAGCAGAAGCACAAAACACACTGACACTCTCCCTACCTATCCTTCTCTTTCCCTAAACTAAAGGAATCCAGGTTAAGCAAGAAAGAAATAACAGTCACTGTCCCTGCCTATGCTACTCTATCCCTGCTCCGGAACACACTACACTAGGCCGCCGTGCTGGCGGCCTTTTATAGTGTGGGGCGTGTACTAAACACCCTCAGCAATAATTGGCCACAGGCATCCTGCCTGTGGCCAATCATTGCTCTCCTCGCTGCCGGCGCTGTGATTGGCCAAGCATGCGGGGTCACAGTGCATGCTTGGCCAATCACAGCGCCTGGATGACACTGCGATGGCGTAGTGCATTGTGGGCCGTTCGCGTCACTCGAATTTGGCGCGAACGGCCCAAATCGTTCGATCTTCGTCGAACGATCGAACAGCCAATGTTCGAGTCGAACGTATGTTCGACTCGAACACGAAGCTCATCCCTAATTATGACACTGACACTCTCGACTGCCTATCCTTGTCTGTCCCTACACACAAGGTTTAGCAATATGGTTCAGCACACAAGGTTTAGCAAAGAATATGACACTGACACTCTCCCTGCCTATCCTTCTCTGTCCTTACAAACAAGGTTTAGCAAAGAATATGACACTGACACTCTGCCTACCTATCCTTGTCTGTCCCTACACACAAGGTTTAGCAATATGGTTCAGCACACAAGGTTTAGCAAAGAATAGGACACTGACACTGTCGACTGCCTATCCTTGTCTGTCCCTACACACAAGGTTTAGCAATATGGTTCAGCACACTAGGTTTAGCAAAGAATATGACACTGACACTCTCCCTGCCTATCCTTCTCTGTCCCTACAAACAAGGTTTAGCAAAGAATATGACACTGACACTCTGCCTACCTATCCTTGTCTGTCCCTACACACAAGGTTTAGCAATATGGTTCAGCACACAAGGTTTAGCAAAGAATATGACACTGACACTCTCGACTGCCTATCCTTGTCTGTCCCTACACACAAGGTTTAGCAATATGGTTCAGCACACTAGGTTTAGCAAAGATTATGACACTGACACTCTCGACTGCCTATCCTTGTCTGTCCCTACACACAAGGTTTAGCAATATGGTTCAGCGCACTAGGTTTAGCAAAGATTATGACACTGACACTCTCGACTGCCTATCCTTGTCTGTCCCTACACACAAGGTTTAGCAATATGGTTCAGCACACAAGGTTTAGCAAAGAATAGGACACTGACACTCTCCCTGCCTATCCTTCTCTGTCCTTACAAACAAGGTTTAGCAAAGAATATGACACTGACACTCTGCCTACCTATCCTTGTCTATCCCTACACACAAGGTTTAGCAATATGGTTCAGCACACAAGGTTTAGCAAAGAATATGACACTGACACTCTCCCTGCCTATCCTTGTCTGTCCCTACACACAAGGTTTAGCAATATGGTTCAGCACACAAGGTTTTGCAAAGAATATGACACTGACACTCTCCCTGCCTATCCTTCTCTGTCCCTACAAACAAGGTTTAGCAAAGAATATGACACTGACACTCTGCCTACCTATCCTTGTCTGTCCCTACACACAAGGTTTAGCAATATGGTTCAGCACACAAGGTTTAGCAAAGAATATGACACTGACACTCTCGACTGCCTATCCTTGTCTGTCCCTACACACAAGGTTTAGCAATATGGTTCAGCACACTAGGTTTAGCAAAGATTATGACACTGACACTCTCGACTGCCTATCCTTGTCTGTCCCTACACACAAGGTTTAGCAATATGGTTCAGCGCACTAGGTTTAGCAAAGATTATGACACTGACACTCTCGACTGCCTATCCTTGTCTGTCCCTACACACAAGGTTTAGCAATATGGTTCAGCACACAAGGTTTAGCAAAGAATATGACACTGACACTCTCCCTGCCTATCCTTCTCTGTCCCTACAAACAAGGTTTAGCAAAGAATATGACACTGACACTCTGCCTACCTATCCTTGTCTGTCCCTACACACAAGGTTTAGCAATATGGTTCAGCACACAAGGTTTAGCAAAGAATATGACACTGACACTCTCCCTGCCTATCCTTGTCTGTCCCTACACACAAGGTTTAGCAATATGGTTCAGCACACAAGGTTTAGCAAAGAATATGACACTGACACTCTCCCTGCCTATCCTTCTCTGTCCCTACAAACAAGGTTTAGCAAAGAATATGACACTGACACTCTGCCTACCTATCCTTGTCTGTCCCTACACACAAGGTTTAGCAATATGGTTCAGCACACAAGGTTTAGCAAAGAATATGACACTGACACTCTCCCTGCCTATCCTTGTCTGTCCCTACACACAAGGTTTAGCAATATGGTTCAGCACACAAGGTTTAGCAAAGAATATGAAACTGACACTCTCCCTGCCTATCCTTCTCTGTCCCTACAAACAAGGTTTAGCAAAGAATATGACACTGACACTCTCCCTACCTATCCTTCTCTGTCCCTACACACAAGGTTTAGCAAAGAAAAAATATGACACTGTCCCTGCCTATCCTTCTCTTTCCCTGCGCCGGAACACACTACACGAGGCCGCCGCGCTGGCGGCCTTTTATAGTGTGGGGCGTGTACTAAACCCCCTCAGCAATAATTGGCCACAGGCATCCTGCCTGCGGCCAATCATTGCTCTCCTCGCTGCCGGCGCTGTGATTGGCCAAGCATGCAGGGTCACAGTGCATGCTTGGCCAATCACAGCGCCGGGATTACACTGCGATGGCGCAGTGTATTGTGGGCCATTCGCGTCACTCAAATTTGACGCGAACGGCCCAAATCGTTCGTTGTTCGCCGAACGCGCGAACAGCCGATGTTCGAGTCAAACCTATGTTCGACTCGAACACCGAGCTCATCCCTACTCTTCAACATCTCACCTCGCCAAGGACTGTAAGGTCAGTTTAAAATGCACAGAACGTGACAGCTCAGACCACAACACAGGTTTACATCCTGGGCCAGCTCCATGTACTTTATAACACACTCTCAGCACTAGTGAGCATGGTGGGGAGGAAGAGCACATCATTACAACTACACCAGAGATCACTTAACAAAGTACCGAGGTCTGCAAAGGAGTCATAGGTGGCAGGTCCTGCTCCAAAATCTGCCTAGTCAGAGTCTACCTAGCAGGCCAAAAAAACAAAGCTATTAAGCTTTACGCAATTCTGGATGACCAAAGTAACAAGTCAATAATCAGCTCAACCTTCTTTGACATCTTTGGCATTAAAGACCCAGAATCCCCTACTCTTTAAAAACTTGGGCAGGAATAGTGGAGACGACGGGGAGGAGAGCATCCAGCTACCAAGTCGAGTCCATTGACGGACAATCATGCTTGTCTTTGCCAACTCTTATCGAATTCACTCAGATCCCTGACCATAGATCCGAAATTCCTACGCCAGATATGGCTGCTCATCACCCACACTTGAAACGCATAGGGCATCTGATACCAGAACTTGATCCTCAGGCTCAGATTATCCAAATCCTTGGGAGAGATATCTTATGAGTCCACAAATCAAGAGCTCAAATTAATGGTCCCAACAACGCTCCTTATGCTCAGAGGTTAGACCTCGGATGGGTCATCATAGGAGATGTCTGTCTAGGAAGCATGCACAAAACTAACTCCGTTAGCAGCATGCTCACAAATACCCTAGAGAATGGGCGACCCTCTTTTTTCCAGCCATACCACAACCATTTCCTTGTTAAGGAATCTGCCTACACCACCCAACTGTCTTGTGCCTTCACAAGCCCCACTAGTGACAACTTTGCCTGTGACAGTGACCGAGACCATTTAGGGTGCACAGTCTTTCAAAAAACTAAAGATGACAATCGTGTGGCAATGTCTATTGAGGACAAACTCTTCTTAGAAATAATGGAGCAAGGACTAGTCAAAGATAGCACAAACAGCTGGGTCACACCTCTTCCCTTTAGACCACAGAGGAAATGCTTACCCAATAACAGAGAACAAGTGCTACAACGTTTTGCTTCCCTTAGACGTAATTTACAAAGAAAGCCAGAGATGAGAGAACATTTCTTTTCTTTCATGGGGAAGATCTTTGAGAACCATCACGCAGAGATAGCTCCCACCCTTAAAGACTCTGAAGAGTGTTGGTACCTCCCTATATTCGGAGTGTAAAAAAACAGGTCAAATCAGAGTAGTGTTCGACTCTAGTGCCAAATTCAAGGGTGTCTCCTTGAACGATGTCCTCTTGACAGGCCCAGACCTCAACAACAAACTCCTGGGAGTGCTCTTATGCTTCCGCAAAGATTCTATTCCCTTCATAGCAGATATCCAACAGATGTTCCATTGCTTCCTGGTCAGAGAGGAAGACAGAAACTTCCTAAGGTTCCTTTGGTTCAGAGACAATGACCCCTCCAAAGACATCTCAGAGTATCGCATGAGGGTACACATCTTTGGCAATAGCCCTTCACCTGCAGTCGCTATCTACGGACTCAGACATTCCGCCCAAGAAGGTGAACTTGAGTATGGCTCAGATACAAAACAATTCGTAGAGAAAGACTTTTACGTAGAGGATTGTTTGAAATCCTTACCTTCCAGTGAGTCTGCAATATGTCTTCTTAAAAGAGCACAGGAAATGCGCGCTTGTTCTAATCTCAGGCTTCACAAGATTGCTTCCAACAGCAAAGAGGTAATGGAAGCTTTCCCTGCTCAAGACCATTCTAATGATCTAAGGGACTTAGATCTAGGTACAGACTCTTTACCTGTACAGCACAGTCTAGGTCTACTTTGGGACTTGAAATCTGATTCCTTTACCTTCCAAATAAATGGAGAAGAAAGGCCCTTGATTCGCAGAGGTGTCTTGTCCACAATCAATAGCCTATACGATCCATTAGGATTTGCGGCACCTGTTACAATTCAAGGTAAAGCCCTACTTAGAGACTTGATTCGTGAAACATCCGACCGGTATGTCCCACTACCCCTTGATCTGAAGAACTCTTGGATAGAGTGGAGGAACTCTCTATCAGTCTTATCTGATCTCCATGTTTCACACACATATGCTCCTGTACCCTCTACAAAGACACAGAGCCAAAATCTTTGCATATTCTGTGATGCTTCTATCAAGGCAATAGTTGCTGTGGCCTACTTAAGAACTGTTGACACTACAGCACAATGCCACATAGGATTCATCATGGGCAAGGCAAAGCTAACTCCACACCCTGAGCACACTGTACCCAGGCTAGGACTTTGTGCTGCAGTACTAGCTGTTGAACTAGCAGAACTAATAACCTCAGAGATGGACATTGACCTCAAGGATATCCAGCTCTACACTGACAGTAAGGTAGTGCTAGGCTACATCTACAATGAGACCAGACATTTCTATGTTTACGTCAACAACAGAGTGTTGAGGATTAGGAGATCTACTCGTCCAACACAGTGGCGCTACATACCTACTGACCATAATCCTGTAGACCATGCTACAAGAGCCGTTACTGCATGTAATCTTAAAGACACAACATGGTTTACAGGACCTGCATTCTTGTACAATGCAGAACAGACTGTTCCTAAGAGTGACACTATTGAACTAGTAGATCCAGACTCAGATACTGACATCCATCCTCAGATCTCGACATTTCAGACTGTAAGTTCAGGCTGCCAGCTTAAATCTAACAGATTTACCAGATTCTCAAAATGGAAGGCTCTTGTTCGAGCTATTCCATGTCTTATCCATATAGCTCACTCTTTCAAAGGTGACTCAAACAGTTGTGACCGCAAAGGATGGCATCATTGTCAAAGGATCAGTTCAGCATTAGAGCTCCAGCAGTCTCAGGATCTTATCATCCGCACTGTACAGCATGAAACCTATGCTAAGGAGATCGACTGTATCTTGAACAGAAAACCTAACCCTAGTGACAGTGCCCTGAGAAAACTTGACCCATTTCTGGATCAAAATGGACTATTGAGGGTAGGTGGTCGTCTAAGACAAGCAAACTTAGAATCACATGAGAGAAACCCTCTAATATTTTCTGGTTACCACCATATTGCTTACTTGATCATATCACATCATCACCTCCACGTCAAACATCAAGGAAGACTGTTCACAGAGGGAGATTTACGAGCTGCGGGCCTATGAATAGTTGGACCTAAGATATGTGTGAGTAACGTGATCTTTAAATGTGTTACTTGTCGCGAACTTCGTGGCATGCTACAAACACAAAAAATGGCCAACCTTCCAGCCGACAGACTTGTTCCAGACCCTCCTTTCACCAATGTTGGCCTTGATGTCTTTGGCCCTTGGTCTGTTGTTGCATGTCACACCAGGGGAGGTCACGCAAACAACAAACGCTGGGCAGTCATATTTACCTGTATGGTCATCAGAGCAGTGCACAATGAAGTTATTGAGTCTATGGACACTTCAAGCTTCATAAATGCCCTCAGGCGCTTCATTACTATCTGAGGCCCCATGAAACACATTCGCTCAGACAGAGGCACTAACTTTGTTGGAGCAACCAGGGAACTGCATATTCCTTCAAACATGGACACTAAAGGGGTAGAGAGATACCTCAGAGACCATGGCTGTTCATGGACTTTCAACCCACCTCACTCATCTCACATGGGTGGAGCATGGGAAAGAATGATAGGCATAGCCCCCAGAATTCTGGACTCTATCTTTCTGCAAATAGGGACCTCAAGACGTACCCACGAGAGTCTGGTAACCTTTATGGCAAAGGTCTCAGCCATCATCAATGCCAGACCTCTAACTCCAGTCTCAAATGACCCAGACGAGCCTGTTTTACTCACACCAGCAGCACTCCTTACACAGAAAACTGGAGTAATCAGTGCTCCCATGGGAATTTCACCAGTAAAGACTTATACTTACGCCAGTGGAGACAAGTACAAAGTCTGGAAAATACCTTCTGGGACAGGTGGAGGAAGCAATACCTCTCCACTTTACAGCCACATACTAAATGGCAAGATAACAAACCAAACCTAAAAGGAGGAGACCTTGTTCTTGTTAAGGACTGTCAGTCATAAAAGAATGAGTGGCCTTTGGGTCTCATCACCAACACCTTTCCAAGTGAGGATGGAAAGGTCCGAAAAGTGGAAGTCAAGATACAAAGAAACAAGGAGACAAAGTTGTTCCACAGACCAGTTTCTGAACTAATTTTATTGTTGTCATCTGAGGAATAAATAGTGGTATCTGATGATACCAGACTGTCATGAAGGGCAAACCAGTCTCCAAGATGGCACTTTGGCGCTCGAGGGTGCGCGCCGGCGCAATAGCAGCGCATCAGCGTTCACGCTTGCGCGTGTAGCGGGGTGTTCCCCTTTAATGCAGAGAGACAAGAAGTTCCAGGTGAGAGGTGAGTCGGGAGGAAGTAAAGAGACATTATGGAAGTGAAAGCAGAGGAGAGAGAGACTACATCTCCCAGTACATCTTGCAGCACCCAGGGTGCATTGCTCCAGAACAGAGACTGCTGGGGCAGACTTTATAAAGGGGAGGCGGAGTTTTGGTCGGCCTCTTTGGACACCCCTCTCCTAGCAAGAGGATCTCTGTGCTGAACTGCTGTGTGCACAAGGCCTGAAGCCTGGGCCGTGTGCTCCTTTCCAAAGAGCCCTCTGCCAGCCTAGCAGAGCCTTAGAGACATCTAATCCTCCTTGCTGCAGTACACCAGAAGGATTGAAGACTTGGATGTCGGTGGATTCCTGTTCCCAGACGAATCGATGGAGGAAACGGATTTGGACTTGTCCGGGTGGTGAGAGCTGTTTAAAGACAGATCCTTTATCTTTACTATTCGTTGGGATTACAAAGTTGTTCTTCAAGTGCACCACCGAAAAGATTGCTAGCGAATATTGTTTCACTGAACTTCCATTTAGATCAGTCAGGCCTGACTGCATAGGTAGACATTGCTGGGTGTTAGTCTACCCATGAGGGGAAGTAGCTGTAAAAGGGCAGCGCTAGAGTTGCATAGCAATACTTTATTATTCTGATTACTCTGTTTATCTTTATTACTGTTTATTGCAGGGATCTGCAACTTGTTATACTGTTGTTTATTACTTGCCCATTAGCCTCAGTAAAATATCTGGGTAAAGTACATTTGGTGTCAGTTCCGCTTACTTTAATAGGAGTTTTAAAGTATATTCTGTGTATGTTTGTTATAGGACTGCGTCACCAACAGTTGCGATCACGCGGTCCTATCTCTCTATCACCAGCTGTGCCACGGGAGGTTAGAGCCGATTGCCGGGGGTTGACAGCGGTGCACTGCAGGGCCCAAATCAATATCAGCGGCTCTCTTAACTGGGGGTAGCGCTACACGTGGGGGCTCGTCCGGGATCCTTGTACGTTGCACGCTGCAATCAAGCCGGTCAGAAGTACCAGCATGGACCCGCTGGCAATGTCACAGTGGTGCGCAGCGATTGGCGCCGATCCAACCGCGGCGGTAGTCATTGTACTCCCGGGGGAAAGATGGAAGGAAGAGGAGATAAAACAGCTCGTATTGTTACTGTCTCCGAGCCACAAAGCATGGGTGATGGATTTTAGGCCAGATCCAGTGATCTCGTTTACATACGCACTGGTAGAATGGAAAAACGAAATCCCAGAGCATTTTAAAAGTCAGAGTATACAAGCCATAGATAATCAGATCTATCACTTGATACATACGCTGCCAGTGAAGGAAGAATGGTTTCAGACACCAAAGCCATCACTCCCACAATTATCTCCACCACTATCCCCTAAAGCAGAAAAGCTTAAGGAACTATTAAGCCCGGGATCACCGCTGGCCGCTATAGGGCCTGAATTGTTGAATGCTCTAGGAGACCTTGTAATTAAGTGCCAGAAAAGCAGTACGGTGCATGTGGAGGCCGGTTACCGGAAGCTTAGCACCTTCTCAGGGAAGCTCCCCGTCCCTGCGGGGGAGGAAGATTTTGACACTTGGGTGGAACAGGCATTGCAGGCAGTAGAAGCATGGGAGGTGCCTGAGGCACAGAAGAGTCAGCGAGTCTTAGAAAGTCTGAAAGGTGCCGCGGCAGAAGCGGTGAAGAGCTTCCGGTTTGGAAATGAAAACTGTACAGCTCAAGATTGCCTGGCCATGCTGCAGGAAGAGTTTGGTCAGCTGGAGAAGGTGTCAGAGATGATTTATCAAATTGAACACACTCTCCAGCAGCCGAATGAGAAACTGTCAGAATATGTTAGAAGGCTGAACAGGCAGTTATGCAAGATTGTACTGAAGAAGGGAATGCTGCCCAAATATGCAGATGAAGCACGCATGAAGCAGATCATGAGGGGAGCGCGGCGCTCAGACCCGGTCTGGCTGCACCTGAAAACCTCAGGAGGAGGAATGTCACTAACCTACTCTGATCTAATAAAAATTATTAGGGACGAAGAGGCGCTGCAGGAAGATCAGCAGGTGGCCAAGGCGAATGTCACACCTGTACCAGTGTTGGTCCATTCGGTCAAGAGCCCAGAAAGAGATGCGGAGGTTGACACTCTGAAATCGCAAATGGCCCAAGTGTTGGAGATGCTGACCTCTTTGATGGAGAAAGATCAGAGAAGACGAGAGAAACCAAGCCCAAGAAAGGAGTTGTTCCCGAACACCTCAGCACCGGCCTCCCTACAGGACCGAGAAGAGGTGATTTGCTATAACTGCGGAGGGAGTGGCCACTTTGCTAACGTATGCTCCAGCCCAAAGAAGAAGAGAACAGATAATTGCAAGCCGGCGGGAAACTCCAAAGGGCCCCGGTGAAGGAGTCAACCGGGTGCCCATCATCTTCAGTGCGCTCCAAACTAAAAAAAAAGGCCAAGAATGGAGGAGACAAAACTCCTAGGAGGAGGTATAGTACACCCCCACCAAGATGTACCCCAGAGGGAGGGGGCAAGACCCCTCAGTGGAAGTACAGCACCCCAAAGAAGGAACATCCACCTAAAAGGAACAATAACATCCCTCAGCAGGTTTGTGCCCCCATTGAGAGGGAGAAAGTCAATGCATGCCAGGCTCAGGAAAAATTAAAGTCCAAAAGGAGCAGGGCAAGGGTCGAAAGCCAAAAAAAAGAGGTGACCCCAGTCCGGCCATACCCAAAGGAACTGGTGGGCCCGTCTCCTACTGTGCCCATTCAAGTGGAAGGAGTCTATACTAAAGCTCTTTTGGACACCGGAGCACAGGTGACTTTACTATACCGGGACTTCTATGATAGGCACTTGAGTCATCTGCCTATCCAGAAGATAGAAGAGCTGGAGATATGGGGACTTGGAACCCAGAGTTTCCCTTATGATGGGTACCTGCCCATAAAGATGACTTTCGACCCATCCGTGGCTGGGAAGGCTGAAGTGTTTGACACCCTGGCAGTTGTGTGTCCCCGGCCGCCTGGAGCCAGCAAGATTTCCCTGATCATTGGGACAAACACGGATCTAGTCAGGAGACTCCTGACCCCTCTAGTGAAAGAGAGAAACCATTCAGCCACCAAAATCCATCTCATGCTAAAGACAGCCTACCAACGACTGGTCTTAGAGCAGAAGACCCCGGGAGAGGGGATAGGGAAGGTGTGGAGACTTGGCAGAGAAGGAGTAGTGCTACAGCCCGGAGAAGTAACCTGTCTTAGGGCCACTGTGAAGCTTTCGTGGGAACAACCTGGCCCCTTTGTCATGCTGGAATCAGACCCAAGGGAAGAGTCCTCAGGCCTGGAAGTGATACCAGAAGTGATTCCGTTCAAGGCCCTGAAGAAGGCCCATGGCAGAGTTCCGGTGAGTGTTAGGAACACTACGGGAGGACCCATGGAGATCCCTGCCAGAGTGTTGCTTGGTCAGGTGAGCCCTGCTGCCCCGGTCACTTGGTCCGAAGTCAAGGGGACGGGTGACGGAGGAGATGTTTGGGAGAAACTGTCCGTGGAAAACCCGAACCTACCCAGGGCTTGGAAAGAAAGAGCCAAGGCCCAGCTGACCAGGTGGGAGAAGATCTTTTCCGAAGATGAATTCGATGTGGGGTGTGCAAGAAGTGCCACCCATCGGATCCGCCTCCAAGAAGATAAGCCCTTCCGAGAAAGGGTCAGGCGGGTCCCCCTGGCAGATCTGGAGGATCTGAGGGAACAACTTGTAGAACTAAAGAAGACTGGTGTGATCCGGGAGTCTAGAAGTCCCTATGCCTCCCCAATCGTGGTGGTCAGAAAGAAGAATGGGTCGTTGAGGCTTTGTATCGATTACAGGACTCTCAACAGGAGAACCATCCCTGACCAATACACCACGCCAAGGATAGAAGATGCCCTACAAAGTTTGTCTGGAGCCAAATGGTTCAGTGTGATGGACCTCAAGAGTGGGTACTATCAAATCCCTATGCACCCAGAAGACAGGGAGAAGACAGCCTTCATAACCCCGGTGGGATTCTTCGAATTCAATAGGATGCCTCAGGGTCTGTCTGGAGCTCCTGCTACCTTTCAACGCCTTATGGAGAAGACTGTTGGAGACATGAATCTTATAGAAGTCCTTGTGTACTTGGACGATGTCATTGTCTTTGGAAGAACCTTGGAAGAACATGAAGCCAGGTTGGAGAAAGTATTGAGAAGACTCAGCGAAGAGGGACTTAAGCTTTCCCCCAAGAAGTGTCGGTTCTACTAGTCTTCTGTGAACTATCTGGGGCACATAGTGTCTGAAGAAGGGGTGGCCACAGATCCTGAGAAGTTGGAAGCAGTCACTTCCTGGCCACGACCCACCACAGTAACAGAGCTCAGATCCTTCCTGGGGTTCTGCTATTATAGGAGGTTTGTGGAGGGGTTTGCTCGGATTGCCCGCCCGTTGAATGAATTGCTAAAGGCAGAAGGGGAAGAGGATGACTCAGGGCCCAGGAGGCCTGGTGAGTCAGTTCAAGATCAGTGGAACCCAAGGTGTGAAGAGGCCTTTCATGCTCTGAAGAGGAGCTTAACCACTGCCCCAGTCCTGGCCTATGCCGACCCTACCAGACCTTATGAATTACATGTGGATGCCAGCCATGAGGGTCTAGGTGGTGTACTCTACCAAGAACATGAAGGACAACTGCGACCAGTGGCCTATGTGAGCAGGAGCCTGACCCCCTCAGAAAAGAATTACCCCACTCATAAGCTGGAATTCCTGTCCCTCAAATGGGCGGTAGTAGACAAGCTAAAAGACTATTTGTATGGGGCAGAGTTTACTGTGAAGACAGACAACAACCCCCTGACCTACCTCTTCACCACCGCGAAACTAGATGCCACCGGACACAGGTGGTTGGCCGCATTGTCTGGATTCAACTTCAGTCTGAAGTACAGACCAGGAGCCGGAAATAGGGATGCAGATGCCCTGTCCCGGAGGTCTCATGCCACGACAAATGACTGGGAAGATTGGACCCAAGTGGCACCGGACGGGGTGCGGGCCCTTTGTCAAGGGGCTGAATTCCAAGCCAGAGGAGGCTCCAGAGCAGAAGAAATAGGGGTTACCATGGTAGGAGTCCCCAAACACTATTGTGGGGTAACTCAACTGGAGGAAGACAACCTACCGAGACTGTCCAAGAAGGAGTTGAGGTGTGACCAATTGGAAGACCCCATGGGGAGATTGGTCCTCGAAGCCCTGGAGAATCAGGATCCCAACAAATTCCTACATCACCCCTCAAAGGAGGCTCGCCTGTTGAGGAAGGAATTGGACAGGCTACAGGTACATCAGGGAGTGGTCTACCGAAGGGGCCCCTCTGATGACTCAGAAGATAAGTGGCAGTTATTTCTTCCAGAGAAGCACCGAGAGACTGTACTAATTGCCCTGCATGACCATCATGGTCACCTAGGGGCAGAAAGGACCTTCCAGCTTGTCAGAAATCGGTTCTATTGGCCCTGCATGAGGGCAGAAGTAGAGGAGTATTGCCATTCCTGTGCACGATGCATTCAGAGAAAGACCCTACCCCATCAAGCTGCCCCAATGGGCCACTTACAGAGTCAAGGCCCAATGGATCTGGTATGCATTGACTTTCTCTGCCTCGAACCCGACCTGAGTGGATTGGGGAATGTTCTGGTAATAACCGACCATTTCACCCGCTATGCTCAAGCTTTCACAACCAAAGACCAGAAGGCATCCACCGTGGCCAAGATACTTATGGAGAAGTATTTTGTCCATTACGGACTACCACAGAGACTCCACTCAGATCAAGGAAGGGACTTTGAGAGTCGGTTGATCCGAAGACTTTTGGATTCATTAGGAATAAAGAAGACCAGAACCACGCCTTACCACCCACAAGGAGATGCTCAGCCGGAGAGATTTAACCGGACCCTGCTCAACATGTTGGGAACCTTAGAAACAGAGAAGAAGCAACACTGGAGTCAGCACATATCAGCCCTAGTACATGCCTATAACTGTACCACAAGTGACGCCACTGGCTACTCCCCTTATCGACTTATGTTTGGGAGAGAAGCAAGGCTACCTGTGGACCTGGCCTTTGGCACTTCTATAGACAATACCTCAGCTACATCCCACAAGGGATACGTGGACAGACTTAGACGTAGCTTGCAGGTGGCCTATGAACAAGCCCAGGCGGCTTCGGATCAAAGGGGGGCCCGCAACAAGAGAAATTTTGATCTGAAGGTTCGAGTGCAAGATCTGCAGCCCGGGGACTGAGTACTGCTACGCAATCTGGGGGTCCCTGGAAAACACAAGCTTGCCGACAGGTGGAGATCTGAGCCCTATGTTGTCTGTATGAAGTTGCCCGGTTTGCCTGTCTACAAACTAAAGCCAGAAGGAAAGGTGGGTCCACTGAAGACGTGGCATCGGAACCACCTGCTCCCACTTGCTGAGGCAGTCAGAATACCTCCCGTGAGAGACTCCCCTGAACCGGCCTCTATCCTGGATATTCCTAGGCCGAACACTCGGTCCCAGACCTCTCGAGCCAAAGATGGGGAGGCCTCCCAATTGAGTACAGAAAAAGGTGGAGAACTGGACTGGCTGTGGCCTCCCTCGGCTCTGGGAACGTCCGCCATAGATCTCCCAAATGGAGGGGATACCCCAGATGCAACGCTGAATCCGGAGGCTACTGAATTCATACCCTTCAGTCCCTCAGCTGATTACTGGGAAGATGTTCCTGACAATTGCGCAGAGGAGGACTCTAGAGATTCCATACGTCAGTCGACTTCTGAATCAGAGGTTCCAGAACCAGCAATGTTACCTGAACTTACTCCTGAAGAAGAGCCTGTGGTGCCAGAGTCAGAAGCACCAAGAGAGCAGAGGGCTCGCAGAGTCATCAGGCCTCCCAAGAAACTAACTTACCCCCAAATGGGGACGAGCTCAGAGGACTCTGTTGTAACGGCTAGGAGAAGTGTTGAACAACCTGATCCTTCCACCGTCCATTTGGTGGAGGGCAACCCCAGCTCACTCTCTGGCACAGTTAGGCAGGCCACTCATGGTAGTGTGACCTGTGGGCAAGAGAGTTCCATCCCAAAGTTTTGGTGGGAATTCCCTATGCCAACATCATGCTCGACATTGTCCAAAATGGTAAACAGTATTTGTTGAAGTTTATCTTTGGGGACCAAAGAGTTCAAGTGGGGGGAGTGTGTAGCGGGGTGTTCCCCTTTAATGCAGAGAGACAAGAAGTTCCAGGTGAGAGGTGAGTCGGGAGGAAGTAAAGAGACATTATGGAAGTGAAAGCAGAGGAGAGAGAGACTACATCTCCCAGTACATCTTGCAGCACCCAGGGTGCATTGCTCCAGAACAGAGACTGTTGGGGCAGACTTTATAAAGGGGAGGCGGAGTTTTGGTCGGCCTCTTTGGACACCCCTCTCCTAGCAAGAGGATCTCTGTGCTGAACTGCTGTGTGCACAAGGCCTGAAGCCTGGGCCGTGTGCTCCTTTCCAAAGAGCCCTCTGCCAGCCTAGCAGAGCCTTAGAGACATCTAATCCTCCTTGCTGCAGTACACCAGAAGGATTGAAGACTTGGATGTCGGTGGATTCCTGTTCCCAGACGAATCGATGGAGGAAACGGATTTGGACTTGTCCGGGTGGTGAGAGCTGTTTAAAGACAGATCCTTTATCTTTACTATTCGTTGGGATTACAAAGTTGTTCTTCAAGTGCACCACCGAAAAGATTGCTAGCGAATATTGTTTCACTGAACTTCCATTTAGATCAGTCAGGCCTGACTGCATAGGTAGACATTGCTGGGTGTTAGTCTACCCATGAGGGGAAGTAGCTGTAAAAGGGCAGCGCTAGAGTTGCATAGCAATACTTTATTATTCTGATTACTCTGTTTATCTTTATTACTGTTTATTGCAGGGATCTGCAACTTGTTATACTGTTGTTTATTACTTGCCCATTAGCCTCAGTAAAATATCTGGGTAAAGTACATTTGGTGTCAGTTCCGCTTACTTTAATAGGAGTTTTAAAGTATATTCTGTGTATGTTTGTTATAGGACTGCGTCACCAACAGTTGCGATCACGCGGTCCTATCTCTCTATCACCAGCTGTGCCACGGGAGGTTAGAGCCGATTGCCGGGGGTTGACAGCGGTGCACTGCAGGGCCCAAATCAATATCAGCGGCTCTCTTAACTGGGGGTAGCGCTACACGCGTATGCGCGGTAGCGTCATGCGGGAGCGCGCAGTGACGGTTCTTGGCGCCAAACAGGGGCTATTTAAAGGGGGTGATGCCTGGGCTCCTTGCTGTCCGGTCTACAGTGTTCCCTGAGACCTATCTGCAACCTGCTGTTACTCTGCTGATCCGTTCCTGTGACCCGGCTTGTTCCTGACTTCTCTTGCCTTCTGCCTGCCCTTTGACCCTGGCTTGTTTGACCTCGCTCCTGTCTAAACCCTTGGACTATCCGCTGCCCGCCTGTTGCTGATCCGGCCTGAACCATGACTCTGCTTCTGCCTCTGGACTTGCACCTGATCTGCCAGCCTGTGTATGACCCGGCTTGTTTGGACTTGCTTGTGTCCTGTACTATAGGACACCTCCCCCGCTGTCTTCAGTCTCCTTTCACCAGTACCTGTGTGCCAGCCTGCCTGCTGTTCCTGCCTTTCTGCTGACATCCGCACAGACTCTCCTGAAGACCAGCTTTATCCCTGCACCAGTGTTCCTGACAGGCACTTGTGCGACTCTGCACTCCCGAGCTCCCTGTTCCCACTATCAGGGGTTTCCCGAGTAAGAGGTGCAAAAGAGGCCGCTCCCTGCATATCAGGCTCCACCATCAGGTACGTGACACAGACGGGGAGTGTCATGCCTTCGGCCTACAAAGAATAATAATATTTTCTGGACTTGCAATACCAGCATTGTCCACTAGATGCCACTTTAACAAAATACTATTGATGGGCAGTGTTCTATGGTTAATACACATTTCCTGTCACATCACTGGGAACTAGCTCCACTTCCTACTAAATCTCTCTTTCATCTTCTCCATTGGGACAGACCACATGAGCTAAGCCTGCACCACGTGTTTCTGAGGAAAATCCTGGTCCTTCTAAGGCAGCATCGCTGGTATGCTAAAAAGATTGTTTACCTGTATACTTAGTGGACGTTTGTTTATGTTCATGTAATTCTTATATGTTCATTTATCTGTTTATTTCTAGCTTCATCATACATCCTATTCTTATATGGCCACCACCTGTTCATTGTAATAAAGATCCAAAGTTACAGACAGTCTGGTTATTTTAGGATTCAAGGTTTAAACTGTATGTTGAGCTACATAGACGCCAGGGGCAAACGTGTAGCGAGAACAGAAAACTGATGCTCTTCCGCAGCCGAGGGAGCCAGGCCATATGGTAGACCCCTTGATGTACTGTCACCAATCTCGGTGGAGGATGCTGAAAGAAAATCATGTATAATGGGAACAGAGGGGGAAAGGGAAGAGCTGGAAGGAGGAAGAGGAGCGTGCCTGTCAAGAGAATTGATCTGTGCCCATACACAAAGAACTCAAAGAAACGCAAAGCACGTAAAAGAAAAAACCCAAACACCCACCCAAAAACACTACAAGCAAAATAATACCCTTTTGTAAAGAAATAAAAGAAAACTGCTAATAAATAAAAGTAAAAGCCCAAATAAGAAAAGGGGGGACAGCAGCAATACAGCAACAAAAACTGATGCTGACACACACAAAAAAGGACTGTTGGGTCCTAGAAAATCACAGTCAAAGCAGGTAAGCTTACACTTTACTCTCCCTAGACACACAAACTGCAATTCACTGTAAAGCATCAGTATCATATATGAAGTACAGCACATAGTGATACAGTGTATATGGCACAGGATATAGCACTAATACTGTATATAGCACAGTATATACTACTGTATATAGCACAGGTTATAGTATTGTATATAGCACCCATACCGTAGCACAGGATATAGCACTGTATATAGCACCAATACTGTATAAAGTACTGTATATGGTGCAGATACTGTATATAGCACAGTATATAGTACTGTATATAGCACAGGTTTTAGTACTGTATATAGCACCCATACCTTAGCACAGGATATAGCACTGTATATAGCACCAATACTGTATAAAGTACTGTATATGGTGCAGATACTGTATATAGCACAAGATATAGTACTGTATATAGCACTGAAACTGTATATTGCACAGGATATAGTATTGTATACAGCATCAATTCTGTATATAGCACAAGACATAGTACTGTATATAGCACCCATACTGTAGCACAGGATATACTGTAGCACTGTATATAGCACCAATACTGTATATAGTACTGTATATGGTGTTCATACTGTAAATAGCACAGGATAAAATAGTGTATACGGCACAGGATATAGTACTGATTACTGAATATGGCTCCAATACTGTAAATAGCACAGCATATAGCACTGATGTTGTAAACACAAAGTACTAGTAGCACAGTACTCTATCCAACCCTCTCCCCCTAAAGGCAATGTCAGCCGTCTCCCACACTCACTAAACTCCCTCACCATGATTGGGCTTCAGCTTAGCCCCAAACCATCACTGGCCAGAGGCAGTGGCTGCTGGTGCTCGATAATTTGGGGAGGCGCAAACCAACACCACCCCCTCTGCGGGAGACAAGGCTGTTAACCCCCCCAGGGGGGAATTAATGTGGGAAATGCGAACCCCCCCCTTGCGCAAGATAGACGGCCTCCTTACCTTCCCAGGATGACTCCGATCTCCCCTCCCTCCCCACGAGCCGGGGAGTGCCAGATGGCTGAGCTGCTGGTGAGCCGTGATCCATGGTCACAGTGGCAGCTGGTGGATCGGTCGGTCTTTGGCCCTCCGGCCGTGCCCTCCTCCTACTAGACGTCCAATAGGATTGCCTGGCATTTTGGCCAATCAGGAAACGGGTCTCATGATCCTCTTCCTAATTGGTGGGGAGGAGATTCAGTGTGAAGATAATGAATGTTCAGTTGCTATTGTCACCCAACTGGGTGGGCTCGGAGCGCAGTGCTCTGTGCCCCGAGGTCACCCTTTTTCGAAGCCTATTAGAGCCTCTTGCTCTAATCATGTGCTTCAAAGAAAAAACACCCCCTCCATTGGAATCCATGCATCCGGCGCCCTGTATGTAGATCAGGGCACCAGACGCATAGATGGGGGCCCCCTAATGGACAGGCCTCCACTGGCCAGAGGTCAGGTTTAAGACTTTGGCCAATGATGACTTTTGCAATGCATTATGGGATGTTCATTGAAAGAATTCTCACTGAACAACCTGAAAGTCTATGATTCGTTTGAAAAGCCAAACAGCCAGATGGGTTAACCATTGCATGTGTGGTGGTCATGTCCCAAGAATGGTATGTGGAATAATTCCACGCTGCCCTTCAGATAAGCCGCTAACACAACAAATAGCAAAAAATTAGAAAACAAAAAGCGTAGCGATAATCGAAAAAGGAATAAATCAATAAATTCCTATAAACTTGAATTTACAAGGTGCTCAAATGGTTAAATATGAACAATAAGAATGTGAATGTCCTCATAAGTACACGATTAAATGTCTATATGCAGGAAAAATTGGTGCTAGTGCAAAATTACACAACAGTCTATATATAGAGTGACAAAAATGCAATGTTTGTAAAGTTCAAAACTTGGTGATGGCTTCAAACAAAAACAAAGTGATGACGGTGCAGAGGTAATGAAGTGAAGAGAACCACCACCGATAGGTAAGAGGCTTACCGGAACGTTTGAACCCGAGAGAACATACGTTCAATGGGTCAAACAGGCTTTGTGTGGTGGAACCACAGTGGGACCTGGACAGTCCTATATACTCCAAGTTGCTGTACCAGGGATAACCAAACACCAGCAGGATGGAATAAACCACAGAGGAAGATGACTTCATAACAGGTTAATCTCATGAGAAATGGTGGTCCGGGATGCCCCAAATTGGTGTGGAAGGGTATGTGTCATAATATAGGAGAAAGAAAGGGCCACATAGCGTAACTCTGTATTATGAATCAAAATTTAATGAAGTAGGAACACTTACATTTAAGATGATAAAAAAGCGTCTACTAGGACATCGTCTGGGGTGTCCCTCCACTGCTGCCCTCCTGGTATTTATAGATATTATGACCCCAATTATGAGAGACAGCATTTCCAGTGTGAAATTATTTTACTTCCTGTATTGCCCTCAAAATGGCAGACCGGCGTGTGTTCCACGCCTCCGTTTGGGTGCCTGTGAAAATGTCAAGCCTCGTTTTGGTCCCGGGCAGCACGTGACACGCTATTTGCGTTCCAAGACTCCGTCTGAGTGCTTATAGTGTTAAGCCTCATCCTGGCCGCAAGAAACACGTGGCACGCTATTGCGTTCCAAAACTCGCTCCCGGGAAGCCAAGTTCGTTCCAATATGTAACAGCAACTCTTACAGCGGTAATACCCACCCCTTGCCTGCCTGCAAGAACACGCCACTTACATGCGTAGTGATCAGCCAATCTTGAAGACAGGGGGATGAAGAGGGAGGATCATAAATGGGTCTATGTAGGAAATTACATTGTCACTATTACGGTGGACAACATAGAGAAATGGATCACCCATATATGTAAAAGAAAAAAAATTGCCAACCAGGCAGCAATGCTGCTAGAAAGCATTGATATACAGAGTCGACTATATTTTGGTTACAGCGGATGTCACCTCGTTGTATACGTGCATACCACACAAAAGAGGAATTGAAGTGGTTAAATATTTATTGGAGAAAGAACCATCCCTTGCTTCTTTCCAATGCAAATTCATTATGAAACTCTTGGAGTTTGCGACTAAACATAGCTACTTCTGGTTCAACCAGCGGTACTACCTTCAATTGTGTGGAGTGGCTATGGGAGCCTAATTCGCCCCAAGCCTCGCTAATCTTTTCATGGCCAAATTGGAGGAGGATGGCGTCTATGCCCATGACACCCCTTCTTTGGTGTTGTGGGCCTGGTACATAGACAACATCCTCCTCCTATGGAATGGCAGTCTGACATCTTTAGAGACATTTTTTGACCACCTTAACGCTAATGACAGGGGCATTTCACTGACCTATGAGGCTAGTACAGAGAAGATTCACTTTCTGGACTTAGAAATTAAGATTAACAACAGACAGTTTGAATTCCAAACCTTTTTCAAACCAACGGACCGCAATAGGTTCATCCCCATTGACAGTTGTCACCACTGCTCATGGCTCAGTTCTGTCCCTCGCAGCCAATTTTTGAGGTTGCGCAGAAATTGCACAGACAAGGAAACTTTTAAGGTACAGGCCAATGTCCTTAAACAGAGGTTTCTTGATAAGGGTTATGACCCTATCGAGATTGACCATGAACTTCAAAGTACCTTGGAAGTTCAGAGAGAGTCCCTACTAGAAGTTAAACCTAGACGTGAGACTGACGATAGCTTTAAAGTGGTTGTAAACCCTCATAAAATTTTTTTTTTTTTAAACTAGCTGTAAGAGAAAGGCATAATGAGCAAATATGACTAGCATAATAGCTCATTATGCATCACTTACCTTAGATCGGGGCCCCCGAAGCCGTCCTCGTCTCCCTCTTCAGCCGCATCCATCGCTGCGGCGATAGCCGGAAGGTTACTTCCGGGAATCGCCCCTCCAGCCAATCACAGCGCCGCTCACAGCGCATGACTCCGCGCATGCGCGCATGAGCCATCGAATTCGGCTACGTCGTCGAATGCTGCGACCTAGCCGAATTTGTGAATGGGGTTAACCCCATGCGCATGCGCGTGACGTCAGCGTCGCCGCTTTTAAATGCAAATATCTCCTTAACCGTGTAGGTTAAGGAGATATTTCATGCACCTACAGGTAAGCCTTAATCTAGGCTTACTTGTAGGTCTTTGTTTATAAAGTGGGTTTACAACCACTTAAAGTGGGCTATGCTAACCTCTTTCTCGACCCAACACAAGCAAATCAAAGCAATTATGGCCAAACATTGGGGCATTCTTAAGAATGACCGTGTTTTGAACTCAGTCATACCCGACAAGGCCAAGGTTGTTTTTAGGGGTGCCCCCACATTACAGAGCAAGATAGCACCTAACATTATTAACCCCCCTGTTCGCCCATCCTTTTTTTCACAATCTTGTGGGCTTTTACCCGTGTAAAAGGTGCATAGTGTGTCAACATAACACTTCAGGGAGGGGTAAGAATTTGGAGTTCACATCTTCCATTACCCACAAAAAATATCCCATCAAACATTTCTGTACATGCGCAACCAAGTACGTAGTTTACTTAATCACATGCCCTTGTGGCAAACAGTATGTGGGCCGCACCATCCAGACCTTTTCTGTCAGAGTGGGAGAACATATCGCTCTTATTAAAAGTGGGGACACGAAACACACAGTGCCTAGGCACTACAAATTACATCATAATCGCAATCCGAAGGGTACTCAGTTTTTGGTCATTGATCGGTTCATCCCACCGTGGAGGGGTGGTGCCATGACCAGGGGCGTCTCTCAACTCAAGACCTTTTGGATATATGAGTTGCAGTCCCACACACCGTCAGGTTTGAACTTGGAGTGGGACATCAACTCCTTTATAAATAAATCTTAAGGACAAGTGGGCAGTTCTAGCTAAGGGTATTCTCATTTTTATTATTTGTTGAGTTTTTCAGTTTTTACATATTGTGACAGTGGGACCCTGTGCGACCTTAAAGAGTGTTGTTTTATGCCAGATTTTGTACAGAAAGACACGTTAATTAAACAGCTGTGTGTTGGGCTATTTAGTTCTGACCTGACTATGGATCAGGGCTCCACCCAACAGACAGGAAGTCTGTGCATGGGAGTCAGGTGGACTCCCATCCCTTTGAGAGGAGTCAGACGCTGCATGGGTGCAGCCAGAGTATGCATGTCTGCAGGAGGCAGATGTCATTGGTGAATAAAGCAACAAGGTACTGACCAGGAGTAAGCGAGGAGACAGCTTAACTCTTGGAAACTGTTTGTTCTGAGGAGCAGACCTAAGGCCTAGGCTAATGGCCTGAACAGCCGGATGGCAAGAGTGGAAGCCAGGAGGCTAAACTGTTGAGTATGCAAGATACAGTAATGGTAGAACCCTCCGGTGAGGGCTACTGATGTATTTGTGAACTTTTTGTGCTTTTAAATAAAAGTGGGCTACCATGCCCTTAAATATAGTTCCTGACTGGCTTGAATCACTGGAAAAACGCATCTACCATGAGAGCTAACAACCCCTAATCCTACATATGGTGGAGGTATTGCTTCGGGCAGTTTTAGAAGAGTTACCCCTGGCAACAGGAAATTTGTTTTGCCTGCAGGCGATGTTGGAAAATCCAAGAAGGATGCAATGTTACCCTGTGTCCATGAGGGGGCATCTGCTTGTGAGAGCACAGCAAAGAAGGGACAACGCCCTCAAATGAAATCAGAGTTACCTGCTACAGGATATGGTAAGACTGTTGCAGTTTGTAACACTGTTCCTGTTAAAATCATGGGAAAGACTGACTGTGTGGTTGCTCACACTGAAGTGAAAGTGATCCCAGAGGGGAGATCCAATGTTGGTGCAAAAATAAACTTGCTGCAGTATGCTACCCAGATCAGTGGGGAGACACAGGTTAAAACCCTGCTTGCAGCGAGGTCAAGAATTAACCACTTCCTTACCGGGCCTATTCTGGTACTCCTCTCCTACATGCAAAAATCATATTTTTTTTGCTAGAAAATTACTCAGAACCCCCAAACACTATATATGTTTTTTTAGCAGACATCCTAGGGAATAAAATGGCAGTCATTGCAACTTTTTATCTCGCACGGTATTTGCGCAATAATTTTTAAAACGCCTTTTTTGGGGGAAAAAAAAAAACGGTTTAATGAATTAAAAAATAACAAAACAGTAAATTTAGCCCAATTTTTTGTATAATGTGAAAGATTATGTTACGCCGAGTAAATAGATACCTAACATGTCACGCTTTAAAATTGCGCACACTCATGGAAGGGCGCCAAACTTCAGTACTTGAAAAACTCCATATGCGTCGCTTTTTTTTTTTTTACAGGCTACCAGTTTAGAGTTACAGAGGAGGTCTAGTGCTAGAATTGTTGCTGGCGCTTTAACGCACGCGGCGATACCTCACATGTGTGGTTTGAACGGCGTTTACATATGTGGGCGGGACTTGCGTGTGTGTTCGCTTCTGAGCGCGAGCTACTGGGGACAGGGACGTTTAAAAAAATATATATTTATTATTTTATTTTTTATTTTACTTAATTTTTTTTTATTTTTACACTTTTTTTTACATTTTTTTTTTTTTAATCACTTTTATTCCTATTACAAGGAATGTAAACATCCCTTGTAATAGGAATTGTTCGTGACAGGTACTCTTTATGGAGAGATGTGGGGTCAATAAGACCCCACATCTCTCCTCCAGGCTGGAAAGCATGAGATTGTGATTTTTTTTTTACCGATCTCATGCCGACAGCCGCGATTGCGGCTTTGTTTACTTCCGGGTACCCGAGCGTGACGTCATAACGTCGCGCCCGGGCCGCCGACGATCATAGAGATGACTGGTGACCATCTGGTCACCAGTCATCTCTATGCCTTCCATCTGGCACCGGCAGATCGTTTCTCCGGGTCCCCGATGGCACGGGAGAGCCCGGAGAAGCACCGGATGGCGGCGGGAGGGGGGGGCATCCCCTCCCGCCGCCTATAAGAACGATCAAGCGGTGGAACTGCCACTATGATCATTCTTATGGTGCACAGAATCGCCTGCTGAACAGATGGATATCTGAATGATGCCTGTAGCTGCAGGCATCATTCAGATATCGCCACTGAAAGTCCAGGACGTCATATGATGTCCTTGGGCGGGAAGTGGTTAAAAAGGACATATGGACTCTGGGTACACCTAAGGTAATCCAGCAGAGTGCTGGGAGAGATGTGCTAGGGGTGACCAAAGCAGTTGGTATGCCATGTTCCCTAGTGACAGGTGCTGCAGAGTTGCCAAGGGAAACCAACAAGGAGCCTGCAGTGGTGAGGCAAGTGGTTTCCCAGGACAACTGTGAAGCTGCCCTAGTGGGCAAAAGAATGCCTTTGGAGAGGAAGGGTGGTGTGCTGAGTGGCACGCAGGGTACCATGCGTTATGACACAAGTCAATTTGATAGAGCTTATAAAACTGCTATGTTGATGAATGCTGATGATGAATATATTTCTGAGGATACATGTACTTATGGTGATGTGTTCACTAGCAATGAGGTTGGGGTGATCGCTAAGCAGGATATGCGATTCCCCTTGGAAACAGTTTATAAGGCTGCAGAGGTGTCCTTAGAAACCTCCAGGGAGCTCTGTGTGTTGAAGCCAGAGGTTGCCTGGGACAACTGTGGTGCCGCTCTGATAGATAAGAGGGTACTTGACCTTGGTGATAAGAAAAATGGTAAAACTCAAATGTTTGATATTACTTGTACTGATAATGGGTTACTGCGGTCTGTCACTGCTGACAGTAAAAGTCCTCATGGGTTTAATGAAGCGCCACCCAAGCAAAGTGGTGAAGTTATGTTACTGCAGCCTGTTGTGTTTAAACATGTTTTGCCACAAGTGCATTTAAACAAGGAAGGCTCAGTGGGTAACAGTGGAGTGGACACAATTTCTGCTATGCTGAATGGAGAGGCTGCAGGGCCGGTAGATACGGGTGCATTGGCTTTTACAGAAATTAACCCTCTCCAGTTGGAAGGATCTGAAAAGGGCGCATACATGGCAGAGGTTTTGTCCACAGCAAAAGAGATGAGTAATGTTGAGCATCAGGTTGATGGGGTAATGGATGCCGATTTGGAAGGGCTAAGTGTTGCTGAAAGTGAAAGGATGAGTGTGACACATGCGATTTGCAGTGCTCAGGGGGAGTCGCAAGTTTTGTTAATTGCCTCTGAGGTAGAGGTCTCTTTAAGTGTCTCGGCCTCTCATGCCTTAGCAAATGAGCCCCTCCACATCATTATTAAAGGAAAAGTTCTTAGAGTTCTGTGTTTAGATGCGGCTTGTCTAGAAATAACTGAGATGTGGGAATTGGTGAAAATGTTTCCAATGTACACCTGCATGTATCCACAACAGAAGGGCAACATGCTACGGCGTAGTACCAATCAGTGGACGCAGGTGGTACAGGCGTTGTTAAGCAATGTTGATGAAAATTGGTTGCTGCACTGTTGGTTACTTTTGTGAAAAGTTGTTTCACAGTTCTCTTCGAGAGTGCTTCCAGCGGCAGTTTTGTGCAGAAGGCGCTGGAGGAATCAGAGATAATGGACATAGGGGAATTGCTGGAGGAATCAGAGATAATGGACATAGGGGAAGTCTCTCCGTATGCTGGTGTGATGGGGTGCATTCCTGCTGGTGTGGTCCGAGGTGCGGCTGAGCACTGGTTGGTACATGGCGCGTGTACTATCTCACCCGCTAGACCTCATGTAAAGGAAGGGCCCGGAACGGACGTGGCAGTAGTGGGAATTCAGTCCATCACTCGCAGAGAGGTGCAGTTTGAGGTACCCGGAGACACTTTGATAGGAAATAACAGTGATGGTAACTGTAATGGAAACGTGTATGAGAGGCACTGTAGAGCACTGTCAGACAACTCTGAGCTATTGGTTGAGGTACCAATGGACACAGAAATGGTTAAAGAGATTGGTGTGGAAAAATGTGGTGAAAAATGTGCATTGGTAGGACAATTGCTATTGGAGTGTTGGACAACAGGGGGCGATGTGAAACTGCGGGACCGTCCCATAGGGAGTAACTGCTTACATGTAGGTGGTCCATCCATAGACACTGTCCTAGCAAACAAGGGGACAAGAGGTCCCAATGACAATATTGAGTTGAATAACCCCTTGTGGAACATTGTTATTGAGGTTAAACAGAAGGATATGGTGTTGATCTCAGATGGTTGGGTTGCCAAGGATAACCATACAGGGCTTAGTGAACCTGAGAAACAAATGTTGTTGGTTAATGTTTCGTCAGGTAGTGAGAGTGGCCAGTCCCTGACAGATTTCATAGAAGTGGGTCCCCAACAGTCCCGGGAGAGCAGGTCTGTGGGAGAAAAAAGAAGGATCCTGAGGCCAGAAGGTAGAAGATAGTGATGAGCCGAACACCCCCGGGTTCGGTTCGCACCAGAACCCGCGAACGGACCGAAAGTTCGAACGAACATTAGAACCCTATTAAATACAATGGATGCGAACGTTCGAATTCTAAAGTGCTAATTATAAAAACTATTATGCATGTTATTGTCCTAAAAAGGGTTTGGGAACCCGGGTTCTGCACCAGGGGACATGTATCAATGCAAAAATAAGTTTTAAAAACGGTCGTTTTCCGGGAGCAGTCATTTTAATGATGCATAAAGTGAAAAAAAAAAAGTCAAATATTCCTTTAAATATCGTACCTGGGGGGTGTCTAAAGTATGCCTGTGAAGTGCCACGTGTTTCCCGTGTTTAGAACTGTCCCTGCACAAAATGACACTTCTAAAGGAAAAAAAAGCCATTTAAAACTGCTTGCGGCTTTAATGTAATGTCTGGTCCCGGTAATATGGATGAAAATCTTTAAGAAAAATGGCATAGCTACCCCATGACCCCCCCCCTACCCCAGCCCATTACCAGCCCCTTTGGGTCTTGTATGGATATTAAGGGGAACCCCGCACATAAAATAAAAAAGGCCCTATATACTCAGAACAGCCGTATACAGGCGGTGCATACAAGACAGGGACTGTAGGTTTGTTCTTATGTAGAATCTGTTTGTAATTTTGAACAGGTACATTGTTGAAGTGTAGCTCCAGACCAAAAATCTATTTTTAAACTTTTTGGAAAACATAGGTAAGGGTTATCACCCCTGTAACATTTGTTTTGCTGTCTGTGCCCCTGTTCAGAACATTTCACCTCACTTTCCGTCCTAATGACAACTGTTTTTGAAATGTGGTGTTTTTCTTGAAACAAGGATTGCTGATAAAGCATCAGTACAGAGGAGACACCTTTCTCCCATATTTATTCTTACAGGAGAGAATTTTCCTTCCTAGTGGTAGATTTCCTCTCACTTCCTGTTGTCTTCTTGCGTTTGCAAGTAGGAGTCGTTTGTAAGTTGGATGTTTGAAAGTAGGGACCTGCCGTATATACTCTGCAGAAATAGGCCCCTTAGTTGTTGGTGTTGGCACAACACTGTAAGCACTCACAGTTACTCTTGGTTGGTGCTGGAACGCCCTGCTGTCAACTATTATATCAGGAATTTTAATTACATATAATTGTTGAACAGTGGTAGTAAAAATTGGGCCTTTGATGGTGGTGCTGGTGCCACAACACTGTAAGCCCTGACAGTTACTCTTGGTGGGTGCAGCAATGGGCCCTGCTGTGAATTATTAGATCAAGAATTGTAATTACATGCCCCTGTTGAACAGGGGCTGAAAAATTGGGCCTTAGGCACTGGTGGCACAACACTGCAACCCTTCACAGATACTGTACTTGGAGCACAGCAATGAGCCCTGTTGCAAAGTATTGCTTCAAAAATTGTAATGACACGCCCCTGTTAAACAGGGGCTGAAAAATTGGGCCTTAGGCACTGGTGGCACAACACTGCAACTCCTCACAGATACTGTACTTGGAGCACAGCAATGAGCCCTGTTGCAAAGTATTGCTTCAAAAATTGTAATTACACGCCCCTGTTAAACAGGGGCTGAAAAATTGGGCGTTAGGCACTGGTGGCGGCACCCATAAACAAAAATGATCTTCCAAGCTATCATCATCAATCGTATCATTGAGGACTCGGAGGAGGAGGATAGCCAGTCAACATAACAGCACAGGCACTCAGCATCAGCATCAGTCTTGAAGGGATGTGACATTTTAAAATCAATTAGTCTGTTATATCAGCATCAGGTGTGTGGTAGCTGGTGGTGATCCAAGACTGGTTCATCTTGATGAAAGTCAGTCGATCAACCGAGTCGGTGGACAGGCGCACCCTGTGATCCGTGACAAATCCTCCAGCAGCACTGAATGTGCGTTCCGAAAGAACGCTGGATGCAGGACAGGCCAGTAGCTCAATTGCATACTGTGCAAGCTCTGGCCAGTGATCCATCCTCAAGACCCAGTAAGCCAGAGGATTTTCGGTGGGGAAGGTGTCCAAGTCTGACCTTGCCCCTAGATATTCCTGCACCATGTTTATCAGACGCTGGCGATGGTTGCTGGAACCGATCATACTTTGGGGCTGCGGACTAAAGAATTGTCTGAACGCATCGGTCAGACGGCCACCTTCCCCACCGCTCCTTCTTTGACTGGCCGAAGCCTCGGCAACTCGTTGTCCAGGACCAGGAGTTTGCAACCTCCCAGTCTCTGGGAACGCGTTGCACAGACCTTTCTGCAAGGCCTCCCGGAGTTGTCTCATCCTCTGCTCCCTCTGCGACGGTAACATAAGGTCCGCAACCTTACCCTTGTACCGTGGATCAAGGAGAGTGGCCAGCCAGTAATGGTCCCTCTCCTTGATCCGAAGAATACGAGGATCCTTCCGCAGACTTTGCAGGATCAGGGAGGCCATGCAGCGTAGGTTTGCTGAGGCATTCGCTCCGGAGTCCTCTGGGTCACTAAGGACGACATGATCCGCAGCCACCTCCTCCCAGCCACGTACAAGTCCACTGGTTTCTTGGGACTGTAAATCATCCCTAAAAGACTGCTGCTGATGATGCTGAGTGCCAGCCTCCACCTCCATGCTGACACAATCCTCCTCCTCCTCCTCCTCCTCCTCCTCCTCCTCTTCCTGTGCGATGGGTGGGACAGAAGGAACACTGTCTGGGTAAAGGGGGCCTTGAGAGGCAAGGAAGTCCTCCTCTTCCTGCCTCTGTTCTGCCTCAAGTGCCCTGTCCATTATTCCACGCAGCGTGTGCTCCAACAGGTGGACAAGAGGTACAGTGTCACTGATGCATGCACTGTCACTGCTCACCATCCTCGTGGCCTCCTCAAATGGTGCCAGGACAGTGCATGCATCCCTGATCATGCCCCACTGGTGTGGAGAAAAAAAACCAAGCTCCCCTGACCCTGTCCTGGTGCCGTAGTCGCACAGGTACTCATTGATGGCCCTCTGCTGCGTGTGCAGCCGCTGCAGCATGGCCAACGTTGAGTTCCACCTGGTGGGCATGTCACATATAAGGCGGTTCTTGGGCAGGTTCAACTCCTTTTGCAGCTCAGCCAGGCGAGCACTGGCATTATAAGATCTGCGGAAATGCACACAGACTTTCCTGGCCTGCCTCAGGACATCCTGTAAGCCCGGGTACCTGCCCAAGAAGCGCTGCACCACCAGGTTAAGGACGTGAGCCACACAGGGCACATGGGTCAGTTGTCCCTGTCGGAGGGCGGAGAGGAGGTTGGTGCCATTGTCGCAAACCACCATTCCTGGCTTAAGCTGGCGTGGCGTCAACCACCTCTCGGCCTGGCCCTGCAGAGCAGACAGGACCTCTGCCCCAGTGTGGCTTCTGTCCCCCAAACACACCAGCGCAAGCACGGCATGGCATCTTTTTGCCTGCGTACTTGCGTAGCCCCGTGAACGGCTACGGAGCACCGCTGGTTCATAGGACAAACCACAGGAAGAGGCCATGGAGGAAGAAGAAGAGGAGGGGGTGGAGGAGAGAGGTGTGTCACAACCAGTAGTAGCATTTTGGAGGCGTGGCGGTGGGACAACCTCCAACACTACTGCACCTTGTCCTGAATCCTTCCCAGCTGCCAAAAGAGTGACCCAATGGGCCGTGAAAGAAAGGTAACGTCCCTGTCCATGCCTGCTGGACCATGAGTCAGCGGTAATATGCACCTTACCGCTGACCGCCCTGTCCAGCGAGGCCAAGACATTGCCTTCCACATGCCGGTAGAGAGCCGGAATAGCCTTCCGTGAGAAAAAGTGGCGTTTGGGAACCTGCCACTGAGGAACCGCACATTGCACAAACTCACGGAAGGGGGCCGAGTCTACCAACTGAAAAGGCAGCAGTTGAAGCGCTAGCAATTTAGCCAAGCTAGCATTCAACCGCTGGGCATGTGGATGGCTGGGAGTGAACTTCTTTCGACGGTCCAGCAGCTGGGGCAGGGAAATTTGCCTGCTAGAATCGGACGTCGGTGTACTGCTAGCAGAGTGGGCGCAAGTACTTGGCTGTGACACACCTAATTCTACACCTTCATTCCTCTCAGTGCATGTTTCAGAGAGGACTGAAGTTATAGTGGGGTTGGAGATCCCAGCTGATGCGGTGCAAGGAGAGGTCCGCTTGGTTCTTTGGTGTGGGTCTTTGAGGTAGGCTTGCCAACGAGCTGCATGGCAGGTCAACATATGTCTGGTCAGGCATGTGGTACCCAAGCGGCTGATGTTTTGGCCACGCGATATACGCTTGAGACATATGTTGCAAACAGCAGCTGTGCGATCTGATGCACTAGCCTCAAAAAAGGCCCACACCAAAGAACTTTTTGAATGACGGGCAGAGGCAGCGCCCTGCACAGGCGGAGCTCTGCGGTGTGATTCCGTCGGTGTACTGCCCTTACGCTGGCCACCAAAGGGCATCCTGCCTCGTTGGAGATGTGCCTCCTCCTCATCCTCCTCCTCCTCCTCTCTCCTATTAGGCACCCACGTGGAGTCATTGACCTCATCATCCCCTCCCTCCTCATCACTGGAGCCAATCTGGCAGTATGCTGCAGCTGCTGGAACATGACTGCCAGATTGGTGTCCTTCTTGAGCATCCCCTCTGTCTGCTCTCACGCTACTGCCTTCCTCTAGCTGGGTTTCATCATCAGACCCTTCGAAACGCTGGGCATCCTCCTGGAGCATGTACCCAACACTGTGCTGAAACAGTTCGGGGGACTCCTCAGGAGGAGGACATGGTGGGTCTAGGGAAGGAGTGACTGATGATTTGTCTGACATTGATACCAGGGAAGACGACGCTTTGGCAGCTGCTTTTCCAGTACCCTGAGCCTGGGTGAGAGAGGATGAGGAGGAGGAGGAGGGCTTGGTCATCCACTCTACCAAGTCTTCGGCATGATGTGGCTCAACATGTCCAGCTGCCGAAAAGAAGGACAAGCGTGTCCCATGGCCATGTGCTGATGACAATGCACCGCGTCCACGACCAGCACTGTTGCCCCCAGACACAGAGCCTGCTTGCCCTCTTTTATTGCCTCCTGACTGTCTGCCTCTCCTTGTTTGCCTTCCAGACATTCTAATAGATGGCCTGCAGGGAGATGGGAAAAAAGCAATAAGGGCTACCTTCAGGTGTCCTTCTCTGTCCCTTGAAACAAGGACTTTCACAGTGAAAGAAACTGACACTGTCCCTACCTAGAGTTTTCTGTCCCTAGAATAAATGTTTTTTTTAATCACAATATAGCACAAGGACAATTCACTCAATGTCTCTCCAGGTCCCTGGAAACAAGGACTTGCAGAGTGAAAGAAACTGACACTGTCCCTACCTAGAGTTTTCTGTCCCTAGAATAAATGTTTTTTTTAAGCACAATATAGCACAAGGACAATTAACTCACTGTCCTTACAGGTCCCTGGAAACAAGGACTTGCAGAGTGAAAAAAAAAAAACACTCTCCCTACCTACAGTTTTCTGTCCCTAGAAAAAATGTTTTTTTTAAGCACAATATAGCACAAGGACAATTAACTCACTGTCCTTACAGGTCCCTGGAAACAAGGACTTGCAGAGTGAAAGAAAAAAAACACTCTCCCTACCTACAGTTTTCTGTCCCTAGAAAAAATGTTTTTTTTAATCACAATATAGCACAAGGAAAATTAACTCACTGTCCTTACAGGTCCCTGGAAACAAGGACTTGCAGAGTGAAAGAAACTGACACTGTCCCTACCTAGAGTTTTCTGTCCCTAGAATAAATGTTTTTTTTTAAGCACAATATAGCACAAGGACAATTAACTCACTGTCCTTACAGGTCCCTGGAAACAAGGACTTGCAGAGTGAAAGAAAAAAAACACTCTCCCTACCTACAGTTTTCTGTCCCTAGAAAAAATGTTTTTTTTAATCACAATATAGCACAAGGAAAATTAACTCACTGTCCTTACAGGTCCCTGGAAACAAGGACTTGCAGAGTGAAAGAAACTGACACTGTCCCTACCTAGAGTTTTCTGTCCCTAGAATAAATGTTTTTTTTAAGCACAATATAGCACAAGGACAATTAACTCACTGTCCTTACAGGTCCCTGGAAACAAGGACTTGCAGAGTGAAAAAAAAAAAACACTCTCCCTACCTAGAGTTTTCTGTCCCTAGAAAAAATGTTTTTTTTAAGCACAATATAGCACAAGGACAATTAACTCACTGTCCTTACAGGTCCCTGGAAACAAGGACTTGCAGAGTGAAAGAAACTGACACTGTCCCTACCTAGAGTTTTCTGTCCCTAGAATAAATGTTTTTTTTAATCACAATATAGCACAAGGAAAATTAACTCACTGTCCTTACAGGTCCCTGGAAACAAGGACTTGCAGAGTGAAAGAAACTGACACTGTCCCTACCTAGAGTTTTCTGTCCCTAGAATAAATGTTTTTTTTAATCACAATATAGCACAAGGAAAATTAACTCACTGTCCTTACAGGTCCCTGGAAACAAGGACTTGCAGAGTGAAAGAAACTGACACTGTCCCTACCTAGAGTTTTCTGTCCCTAGAATAAATGTTTTTTTTAATCACAATATAGCACAAGGAAAATTAACTCACTGTCCTTACAGGTCCCTGGAAACAAGGACTTGCAGAGTGAAAGAAACTGACACTGTCCCTACCTAGAGTTTTCTGTCCCTAGAATAAATGTTTTTTTTAATCACAATATAGCACAAGGAAAATTAACTCACTGTCCTTACAGGTCCCTGGAAACAAGGACTTGCAGAGTGAAAGAAACTGACACTGTCCCTACCTAGAGTTTTCTGTCCCTAGAATAAATGTTTTTTTTAAGCACAATATAGCACAAGGACAATTAACTCACTGTCCTTACAGGTCCCTGGAAACAAGGACTTGCAGAGTGAAAGAAAAAAAACACTCTCCCTACCTACAGTTTTCTGTCCCTAGAAAAAATGTTTTTTTTAATCACAATATAGCACAAGGAAAATTAACTCACTGTCCTTACAGGTCCCTGGAAACAAGGACTTGCAGAGTGAAAGAAACTGACACTGTCCCTACCTAGAGTTTTCTGTCCCTAGAATAAATGTTTTTTTTAATCACAATATAGCACAAGGACAATTAACTCACTGTCCTTACAGGTCCCTGGAAACAAGGACTTGCAGAGTGAAAGAAACTGACACTGTCCCTACCTAGAGTTTTCTGTCCCTAGAATAAATGTTTTTTTTAAGCACAATATAGCACAAGGACAATTAACTCACTGTCCTTACAGGTCCCTGGAAACAAGGACTTGCAGAGTGAAAGAAAAAAAACACTCTCCCTACCTACAGTTTTCTGTCCCTAGAAAAAATGTTTTTTTTAATCACAATATAGCACAAGGAAAATTAACTCACTGTCCTTACAGGTCCCTGGAAACAAGGACTTGCAGAGTGAAAGAAACTGACACTGTCCCTAGCTAGAGTTTTCTGTCCCTAGAATAAATGTTTTTTTTAAGCACAATATAGCACAAGGACAATTAACTCACTGTCCTTACAGGTCCCTGGAAACAAGGACTTGCAGAGTGAAAGAAAAAAAACACTCTCCCTACCTACAGTTTTCTGTCCCTAGAAAAAATGTTTTTTTTAATCACAATATAGCACAAGGAAAATTAACTCACTGTCCTTACAGGTCCCTGGAAACAAGGACTTGCAGAGTGAAAGAAACTGACACTGTCCCTACCTAGAGTTTTCTGTCCCTAGAATAAATGTTTTTTTTAATCACAATATAGCACAAGGACAATTAACTCACTGTCCTTACAGGTCCCTGGAAACAAGGACTTGCAGAGTGAAAGAAACTGACACTGTCCCTACCTAGAGTTTTCTGTCCCTAGAAAAAATGTTTTTTTTAAGCACAATATAGCACAAGGACAATTAACTCACTGTCCTTACAGGTCCCTGGAAACAAGGACTTGCAGAGTGAAAGAAACTGACACTGTCCCTACCTAGAGTTTTCTGTCCCTAGAATAAATGTTTTTTTTAATCACAATATAGCACAAGGAAAATTAACTCACTGTCCTTACAGGTCCCTGGAAACAAGGACTTGCAGAGTGAAAGAAACTGACACTGTCCCTACCTAGAGTTTTCTGTCCCTAGAATAAATGTTTTTTTTAATCACAATATAGCACAAGGAAAATTAACTCACTGTCCTTACAGGTCCCTGGAAACAAGGACTTGCAGAGTGAAAGAAACTGACACTGTCCCTACCTAGAGTTTTCTGTCCCTAGAATAAATGTTTTTTTTAATCACAATATAGCACAAGGAAAATTAACTCACTGTCCTTACAGGTCCCTGGAAACAAGGACTTGCAGAGTGAAAGAAACTGACACTGTCCCTACCTAGAGTTTTCTGTCCCTAGAATAAATGTTTTTTTTAAGCACAATATAGCACAAGGACAATTAACTCACTGTCCTTACAGGTCCCTGGAAACAAGGACTTGCAGAGTGAAAGAAAAAAAACACTCTCCCTACCTACAGTTTTCTGTCCCTAGAAAAAATGTTTTTTTTAATCACAATATAGCACAAGGAAAATTAACTCACTGTCCTTACAGGTCCCTGGAAACAAGGACTTGCAGAGTGAAAGAAACTGACACTGTCCCTACCAAGAGTTTTCTGTCCCTAGAATAAATGTTTTTTTTAATCACAATATAGCACAAGGACAATTAACTCACTGTCCTTACAGGTCCCTGGAAACAAGGACTTGCAGAGTGAAAGAAACTGACACTGTCCCTACCTAGAGTTTTCTGTCCCTAGAATAAATGTTTTTTTTAAGCACAATATAGCACAAGGACAATTAACTCACTGTCCTTACAGGTCCCTGGAAACAAGGACTTGCAGAGTGAAAGAAAAAAAACACTCTCCCTACCTACAGTTTTCTGTCCCTAGAAAAAATGTTTTTTTTAATCACAATATAGCACAAGGAAAATTAACTCACTGTCCTTACAGGTCCCTGGAAACAAGGACTTGCAGAGTGAAAGAAACTGACACTGTCCCTAGCTAGAGTTTTCTGTCCCTAGAATAAATGTTTTTTTTAAGCACAATATAGCACAAGGACAATTAACTCACTGTCCTTACAGGTCCCTGGAAACAAGGACTTGCAGAGTGAAAGAAAAAAAACACTCTCCCTACCTACAGTTTTCTGTCCCTAGAAAAAATGTTTTTTTTAATCACAATATAGCACAAGGAAAATTAACTCACTGTCCTTACAGGTCCCTGGAAACAAGGACTTGCAGAGTGAAAGAAACTGACACTGTCCCTACCTAGAGTTTTCTGTCCCTAGAATAAATGTTTTTTTTAATCACAATATAGCACAAGGACAATTAACTCACTGTCCTTACAGGTCCCTGGAAACAAGGACTTGCAGAGTGAAAGAAACTGACACTGTCCCTACCTAGAGTTTTCTGTCCCTAGAATAAATGTTTTTTTTAAGCACAATATAGCACAAGGACAATTAACTCACTGTCCTTACAGGTCCCTGGAAACAAGGACTTGCAGAGTGAAAGAAACTGACACTGTCCCTACCTAGAGTTTTCTGTCCCTAGAATAAATGTTTTTTTTAATCACAATATAGCACAAGGAAAATTAACTCACTGTCCTTACAGGTCCCTGGAAACAAGGACTTGCAGAGTGAAAGAAACTGACACTGTCCCTACCTAGAGTTTTCTGTCCCTAGAATAAATGTTTTTTTTAATCACAATATAGCACAAGGAAAATTAACTCACTGTCCTTACAGGTCCCTGGAAACAAGGACTTGCAGAGTGAAAGAAACTGACACTGTCCCTACCTAGAGTTTTCTGTCCCTAGAATAAATGTTTTTTTTAAGCACAATATAGCACAAGGACAATTAACTCACTGTCCTTACAGGTCCCTGGAAACAAGGACTTGCAGAGTGAAAGAAAAAAAACACTCTCCCTACCTACAGTTTTCTGTCCCTAGAAAAAATGTTTTTTTTAATCACAATATAGCACAAGGAAAATTAACTCACTGTCCTTACAGGTCCCTGGAAACAAGGACTTGCAGAGTGAAAGAAACTGACACTGTCCCTACCTAGAGTTTTCTGTCCCTAGAATAAATGTTTTTTTTAATCACAATATAGCACAAGGACAATTAACTCACTGTCCTTACAGGTCCCTGGAAACAAGGACTTGCAGAGTGAAAGAAACTGACACTGTCCCTACCTAGAGTTTTCTGTCCCTAGAATAAATGTTTTTTTTAAGCACAATATAGCACAAGGACAATTAACTCACTGTCCTTACAGGTCCCTGGAAACAAGGACTTGCAGAGTGAAAGAAACTGACACTGTCCCTACCTAGAGTTTTCTGTCCCTAGAATAAATGTTTTTTTTAATCACAATATAGCACAAGGAAAATTAACTCACTGTCCTTACAGGTCCCTGGAAACAAGGACTTGCAGAGTGAAAGAAACTGACACTGTCCCTACCTAGAGTTTTCTGTCCCTAGAATAAATGTTTTTTTTAATCACAATATAGCACAAGGAAAATTAACTCACTGTCCTTACAGGTCCCTGGAAACAAGGACTTGCAGAGTGAAAGAAACTGACACTGTCCCTACCTAGAGTTTTCTGTCCCTAGAATAAATGTTTTTTTTAAGCACAATATAGCACAAGGACAATTAACTCACTGTCCTTACAGGTCCCTGGAAACAAGGACTTGCAGAGTGAAAGAAAAAAAACACTCTCCCTACCTACAGTTTTCTGTCCCTAGAAAAAATGTTTTTTTTAATCACAATATAGCACAAGGAAAATTAACTCACTGTCCTTACAGGTCCCTGGAAACAAGGACTTGCAGAGTGAAAAAAAAAAAACACTCTCCCTACCTAGAGTTTTCTGTCCCTAGAATAAATGTTTTTTTTAATCACAATATAGCACAAGGACAATTAACTCACTGTCCTTACAGGTCCCTGGAAACAAGGACTTGCAGAGTGAAAGAAACTGACACTGTCCCTACCTAGAGTTTTCTGTCCCTAGAATAAATGTTTTTTTTAAGCACAATATAGCACAAGGACAATTAACTCACTGTCCTTACAGGTCCCTGGAAACAAGGACTTGCAGAGTGAAAGAAACTGACACTGTCCCTACCTAGAGTTTTCTGTCCCTAGAATAAATGTTTTTTTTAATCACAATATAGCACAAGGAAAATTAACTCACTGTCCTTACAGGTCCCTGGAAACAAGGACTTGCAGAGTGAAAGAAACTGACACTGTCCCTACCTAGAGTTTTCTGTCCCTAGAATAAATGTTTTTTTTAATCACAATATAGCACAAGGAAAATTAACTCACTGTCCTTACAGGTCCCTGGAAACAAGGACTTGCAGAGTGAAAGAAACTGACACTGTCCCTACCTAGAGTTTTCTGTCCCTAGAATAAATGTTTTTTTTAAGCACAATATAGCACAAGGACAATTAACTCACTGTCCTTACAGGTCCCTGGAAACAAGGACTTGCAGAGTGAAAGAAAAAAAACACTCTCCCTACCTACAGTTTTCTGTCCCTAGAAAAAATGTTTTTTTTAATCACAATATAGCACAAGGAAAATTAACTCACTGTCCTTACAGGTCCCTGGAAACAAGGACTTGCAGAGTGAAAGAAACTGACACTGTCCCTACCTAGAGTTTTCTGTCCCTAGAATAAATGTTTTTTTTAATCACAATATAGCACAAGGACAATTAACTCACTGTCCTTACAGGTCCCTGGAAACAAGGACTTGCAGAGTGAAAGAAACTGACACTGTCCCTACCTAGAGTTTTCTGTCCCTAGAATAAATGTTTTTTTTAAGCACAATATAGCACAAGGACAATTAACTCACTGTCCTTACAGGTCCCTGGAAACAAGGACTTGCAGAGTGAAAGAAACTGACACTGTCCCTACCTAGAGTTTTCTGTCCCTAGAATAAATGTTTTTTTTAAGCACACTATAGCAGAAGCACAAAACACACTGACACTCTCCCTACCTATCCTTCTCTTTCCCTAAACTAAAGGAATCCAGGTTAAGCAAGAAAGAAATAACAGTCACTGTCCCTGCCTATGCTACTCTATCCCTGCTCCGGAACACACTACACTAGGCCGCCGTGCTGGCGGCCTTTTATAGTGTGGGGCGTGTACTAAACACCCTCAGCAATAATTGGCCACAGGCATCCTGCCTGTGGCCAATCATTGCTCTCCTCGCTGCCGGCGCTGTGATTGGCCAAGCATGCGGGGTCACAGTGCATGCTTGGCCAATCACAGCGCCTGGATGACACTGCAATGGCGTAGTGCATTGTGGGCCGTTCGCGTCACTCGAATTTGGCGCGAACGGCCCAAATCGTTCGATCTTCGTCGAACGATCGAACAGCCAATGTTCGAGTCGAACGTATGTTCGACTCGAACACGAAGCTCATCCCTAGTAGAAGAGATAGAGAGATTAGTGGGAGCCCACGGTTCAGGAAGAAGTGCTGGTGGAAGCACACCTGGAAGAAGATGTGGGTGGAGTGCTCCTTTAGAGAAAAGGTTGGGCAGATTAGGACTCCTGCTGCTGATAGTTTGCACAGAGGCTCCAAGGTGAAGTGCTGGTGGAAACATACCCGGAAAAAGAAATGGGCCTACGCAGCCAATGGCTGGCACAGAGGTGTCCCATTTAGGGTGATGGGGTTATGTGTTCCTCCCTCCGGTTCGAAACAGGGGGGGAGGATATGTGACGGTGGGACCCTGTGCAACCTTAAAGAGTGTTGGTTTACGCCAAATTTTGTAGAGAAAGACACGTTAATTAAACAGCTGTGTGTTGGGCTATTTAGTTCTGACCTGACTATGGATCAGGGCTCCACCCAACAGACAGGAAGTCTGTGCATGGGAGTCATGTGGACTCCCATCCCTTTGAGAGGAGTCAGAAGCTGCATGGGTGCAGCCAGAGGATGCATGTCTGCAGGAGGCAGATGTCATTGGTGAATAAAGCAACAAGGTACTGACCAGGAGTAAGCGAGGAGACAGCTTAACTCTTGGAAACTGTTTGTTCTGAGGAGCAGACCTAAGGCCTAGGCTAAAGGCCTGAACAGCCGGATGGCAAGAGTGGAAGCCAGGAGGCTAAACTGTTGAGTATGCAAGATACAGTAATGGTGGAACCCTCCGGTGAGGGCTACTGATGTATTTGTGAACTTTTTGTGTTTTTAAATAAAAGTGGGCTACCATGCCCTTAAATATAGTTCCTGACTGTCTTGAATCACTGGAAAAACGCATCTACCACGAGAACTGACAACGCCTAATCCTACAATATGTTAACACATCACATATTTGTAGGTGTACAAATTTTTTTTTACATATAGGACAAGTTATATTACATGAATATGTAAATTTTATTGTAAATGATCCACTTATGAGAGTCCGTCTCATGTGTCGTGTCTACACCCACATTTGTGAGGTTTTCACCTACAAATTTTCTTGCCATAAATATACATTTTTTACATATTCACAGTTCTTGTGAAACATTCCATAAAAATTTTAATATATATATTTTTTTATTTATACCAGACTGCTTTAATGCTATTTATGCATTGCTGCCTGGTTGGCAATTTTTTTCTTTTACATATATGGGTGATCCATTTCTCTACGTTGTCCACCGTAATAGTGACAATGTAATTGCCTATATAGACCTGTTTATGATCCTCCCTCTTCACCCTCTTTAAGATTGGCTGGTCACTACGCATGTAAGTGGCGTGTTCTTGCAGGCAGGCAAGGGGTGGGTAAGAGTTTCTGTTACATATTGGAACGCACTCGGCTTCCCGGGAGCGAGTTTTGGAACGCAATATCGTGTCATGTGTTTCTTGCGGCCAGGACGAGGCTTAACACTATAAGCACTCAGACGGAGTCTTAGAATGCAAATAGCGTGTCACGTGCTTCCCGGGACCAAAACGAGGCTTGGCAATTTCACAGGCACCCAAACGGAGGCGTGGAACACACGCCGGTCCGCCATTTTGAAGGCAATACAGGATGTAAAATCATTTCACACTGGAAATGCTGTTGGGGTTGGTCTCTCATAATTGGGGTCATAATATCTATAAATACCAGGAGGGCAGCAGTGGAGGGACACCCCGGACGATGTCCTAGTAGATGAAACGCGTCGGGAAGACTCCACTGTTGCCACACTACTTTGCAAATCACTTTATTATCATCTTAAATGTAAGTGTTCCTACTTCATAAAATTTTGATTCATAATACAGAGTTACGCTATGTGGCCCTTTCTTTCTCATATTTTATGACACATACCCTTCCACACCAATTTGGGACTTCCCGGACCACCATTTCTCATGAGATTAACCTGTTAAGAAGTCATCTTCTTCTGTGGTTTATTCCATCCTGCTGGCGTTTGGTTATCCCTGGTACAGCAACTTGGAGTATATAGGACTGTCCAGATCCCACTGTGGTTCCACCACACAAAGCCTGTTTGACCCATTGAACGTATGTTTTCTCGGGTTCAAACGTTCCGGTAAGCCTCTAGCAGCCAAAATCGCGATAGCGGCAACGTGGAAAAGCCCCATCATAGACATTGCGATAGTAAAACGAAAACTCACATGGATCTTGTTGAATGAAAAAATAGCGAGTGTCTTACGAGATAAACAATCCATTCTTGCCAAAATATGGTCCCCTTGGCTTACTTACAGGTTCTGAATGACTGAATCTTATATTACAAAGAAGTTGATGCTGGATCCCCGGACGGATCAATGTTTTTTCTTCTTCACTCCTACTTTTTTTTCTTTTATTGTTCCCTTAACTTTGGCCTGCCTTGGCATCACATTCTGTTAGCTTTTTCTTCTTCTTTCTTATTTAGGTTCTTGATGTTCATATTTGGGGGCCTGGATATTTGGTCCCTTTGTTGAACCATTACAATGTTTGGCGACGTATAATAATTTGTGAACCGTGGTTGCTGGACTTGGGCTTTACTTCATGTTGGGCCTACTTCCAGGGATTATTATTTAGGATGGTCTTGACCTTGATATCTTAGGTTTTGTTGTCCCTCACTATGATCCAAGGGGTGATCGTATGGAAGACCACTTCCTAGTGTCCACAATCAATTTGATGTTTTATACCCATGTTCTAACACAAAATATGTTATTCTGGTTTACTTCTGTTGGTGGTCAAATGCTCACTCGTGAGCTTAGCGAATACCCACCTAATTGCCAAGATTTACCAATGTTTTGTTTCCCCCACTTCTGTACCATTGTCTATACAGAGCTTGCAAGGATTGATCGCTGCTCTACACAGTGCTCTTGTTACTTTTACTCTCTTTAACCACTTCCCGCCCGGCCTATAGCAGATTGATGGCCGGGAAGTGGTTCTGTTATCCTGACTGTGCGGGGGCACACAGCGCGGCGATCGCAAGTGTGCCGTGTCAGTCTGACACGCCGCATCTCTGATCATGGTAAGAAGCCTCCGACAGAAGCTTCTTACAATGTGATCAGCTGTGACCAATCACAGCTGATCATCACATGAACTAGGAAGTGTCGGTAAATGTCATTCCTCGGTTCGGCTGACAGGGAGAGCAGATCGGCGGCTCTCCCTGTCAGAGGGGGGTCTGTGCTGATAATCAACACATTGATTATCAGCACAGGCCTATCAGATGTGCCAACACAGCTGCCAAAAAGGTGCCCATCAGCTGCTAGTCAGTGCCCCCTCAGGATCGCCTGTCAGTGCCCAATAAAGTGCCAATCAGTGCCAATTAGTGCCCACCACAGTGCCAGTCAGGGCCCATCACATTGCCAATCAGCACCCTACAGTAACACCTGTCAGAACCTAATCAGTACCTCATCATCAGTGCTGCCCATCAGTGCCACCTGTCAGTGCCAATCAGTGCCGCCTGTCAGTGCCCAACACAGCCACTTGTCAGTGCCCATCAGTGCCATCTGTCAGTGCCCATCAGTGCTGCATATCAGTGCCCATCAATTCTCCTGATCAGTGCCCATTAGTGCCACCTTATGAGCGTCAACTCATCAGTGCCCATTAGTGCCACCTCATCAGTGCCCATCAGTGAAGGAGAAAACGAAATTTTATAACTGAAACAAAGAAACTTTTTTTTTTCAAAAATGTGGGTCTTTTTTAGTTTGTTTAGCAGAAAATAAAAACCCCAGTGGTGATCAAAAACCCCCAAAAAAGCTCTATTTGTTGGAAGAAAATTATAAATATTTAGTTTGGGTACAGTGTTGCATTACCACGCAATTGTCATTCAAAGTGCAACAGTACTGAAAGCTGAAAATTGTCCTGGGTAGGAAGGGGCCCAGTATTGAAGTGGTTAAAACATTAATGAAAACTATTGAAACAGAAAACCCAAACAGTGAATATTCGGTCCAAACTTAGGTGTGGACTGAGCAATCAGCTCACTGGGGAAAGGTGGGATCTCACTGGGGAAAAGCCAATATCTGTGCTGGAGGTGGGATCTCACTGGGGAAAAGCCAATATCTGTGCTGGAGGTGGGATCTCAATGGGGAAAAGCAAATGTGTGTGCTGGAGGTGGGACCTCACTGGGGAAAGATCTATCTGTGTGCTGGGGGTGGGATCTCACTGGTGAAAGACCCGTGTGTGTGTGCTGAAGGTGGAATCTTACCGGGGAAAAGGCCAATGTGTGCGCTGGAGGTGGGATCTCACTGGGGAAAGACCTTTATGTCTGTGTTGGAGGTGGGATCTCAGTGGGGAAAGACCTATCTGTATGCCGGGCGTGGGATTTCACTGGGAAAAAGCCAATTTGTGTGCTGGAGGTGTGATCTGATCTCACTGTTGAAAGACCAATGTGTGTGCTGGAGATGGAATCTCACTGGGGAAAGACCAATGTGTGTGTGATGAAAGTGTGAGGTCACTGATTCAGCATGCTCTGTTCTAGACATGTGCATTTCGTTTCGTTCCGAATCGAAATTCGGATGAATTTTTCATTATTCGGACATTCGGATGCATCCGAATTACCGAATTACAATACTAACGAATTTAACCGAATCCGAATTTTTTCGAATCTAAAAATATTTTTGACCCGACTTTGGGTCCATGTATCTCGGGGTTACTTGGTAATAGAAACCCCAAATTTGGAGATGTTGTAGTGCTAGTTCTTTTGTGTTTGCATACCAAATATGGGGTTTCTATAACTAATGCTACGTTTCCACTGAGCAGAACGGTTCGGGTCGGTACGGTTTGGAACGGTTAGAATGGTCCGGTCTATTCTCGTGAGCGTTTCCACTGCAAGTCGGACCGCCAGGGGCCATACAGATTTTAGAAAAAATGCCTTGCGTGATGTCACACTAGTGCGACGAGAAACGTGACGCAGCGTCAGTCAGCGCCAGCTACACAACAAAAACAATAATGGAGGTTATCCAGCAGCTTGTGTTTTCTCTACTGGCCTTTTGGTTCTTTGTAGTCCAAATACATGCCGCACTGTATGAGAGAAGGTTGTGAGCGGCAATGAGAAACACAGCATTCAAGAAAAGAAATTTGCTAGCTTGGATGTTTAGCCGGGAGAAGAAGTACACCTTTGTGCGGCAAAGACAAAGACGGCAGCGCTATAGGGTAAGCACAACTGACCGACTTAACTCAGACCTACCTGACATACACACTACCTACCTTAAATACACACACACTGACCCACCTACCTGACATACACACACACTGACCCACCTACCTGACTTACACATACACACACTGACCCACCTACCTGACATGCAAACACACACTGACCCACCTACCTGACTTACACATACACACACTCACCCACCTACCTGACATGCAAACACACACTGACCCACCTACCTGACTTACACATACACACACTGACCCACCTACCTGACATGCAAACACACACTGACCCACCTACCTGACATGCAAACACACACTGACCCACCTACCGGACTTACACATACACACACTGACCCACCTACCTGACATGCAAACACACACTGACCCACCTACCTGACATGCACACACACACACACTGACCCACCTACCTGACATGCACACACACACAATGACCCACCAGACACATATGTTATATATGTATTATTATTTTTTTTTTGTGATATGTTACCATCTGTGTTGTTTTTTTTTTAGATGCTTCTGCTTTTGGCAAATCAGCGCCGCCGACCAGTCATTTGGGCTTTCCCCCGTGCCAATGAGTGGTGGGATGTGACCGTCCCGGGATTCACACACACACAGTGGGTGCAGAATTTTAGAATGTCTGAGGAAACCTTCTCATACCTTTGTACCAAGCTACGTCCAGCGATGGAGAAGCAAAGCACCAACTTCAGAGCCAGTTTGCCAGTGAGGAAAAGAGTTGCCATTGCACTGTGGAAGCTGGCTACCAACAGTGAATATAGAAGTATTGGTCATCTTTTCGGTGTCAGTAAATCTTCAGTGTGCCGGTGTGTGCAGGACTTCTGTAAGGCTGTCTGCACATTGCTAGCTCCTGAAATTGTGCATTTTCCGGACAGGGAAAAGCTTAAAGACATGGCTGAGTACTTTGAAAACAGGTGGGGCCTTCCACAGTGTGTTGGTGCTATTGATGGCTCACACATACCAATAATAGCACCACAAGAATACCACACTGACTATTTCAACCGGAAAGGCTGGCATTCCATCATCCTCCAGGGAGCAGTGGATGGCAAGGGACTATTCTGGAATGTGAATGTAGGAAAGCCTGGGAGTTTGCATGATGCTCGTGTTCTACGATTGTCCACATTTTGGGACTGGGTTGGCCAGGGAGGACTGTACCCTGGTTCCACTAAGAACATTTGTGGGGTCAATGTTGGGTATTATGTTCTTGGGGACTCTGCCTACCCTTTACAAAATTGGCTCCTGAAACCATTTCCTGACAATGGCCGCCTGACAACAGAACAGCAAACCTACAACAAAAAAACATCCAGGGCACGTGTCGTAGTGGAAAATGCTTTTGGAAGACTTAAGGGTAGATGGAGGTGTGTTATGAAGAGGAATGACAGTGACATTAAACTTGCCAAATCCATGGTGCTTACCTGCTGTGCTCTTCACAATCTTTGTGAAAGTCATGGAGAAGACTTTGACCAGGATTGGAATACATCTCCAGAAGAGCCAGTACCAGTAATAGCACCCCATGATATGGAAGAAGAGTGCAGTGAAATACGCCAGGCTCTGATGCTGCACCTCAATGTTTAAATTTTTGCCATGATTTATTAAAAATTTTAATACCTTTTTGCTATATTTTTAATAATGTTATATAATAAAAAATACATACTCAAAAAATTCGCTCATGGTTTTTATTTCACAAAAACCTCATCGTTCCATATATTCTGTTAAAGAAAACTTTGAAAAATATATCAATAAAGATTTTTTTTTTATAAAAAATTAATAAAAAAAAAAATGGGTACAGGTCCTTTGCTACATGAAAGGAACTACGGTCTGGGTGGTGACCTGGGTTCACGACTGGCTGAAAGGACTTGAACAAGCTGACCTAGGACACCGAGGAAGGCCTGGTTGAAGGTAGACAGCTGCTCCATCTGCTGACGGGCGATTTCTGCCTCCTGGCGCATAGCTTCCTGTGCATCCTGACGCAGTGCCTGAAACCGCCTTTCAGATTCGTTCTCAATTCTTTCCAGCTGCCTTTCTTCTGCTGCCCTCATATCCTCCATGACTGTGCGCAGATCCAACTGCAAACGTCTCCTATGACCTATAATATACAAAATATCAAACTAGTGTTTTTGGTAACATCTGTCAAAACAATACTGTAACCCCCTTTCTCATCTGCCACACCAGACTGCATCACATTTATCTACTGCCCCACAACTGTAACCCCTGCACATCTGCCCTACTGCTCTTCTGCCCCACTGCTGAATCCCCTTCTCACCTCTTACACCTCTGTACCCCCTGCACATCTGCCCCACTGCTGAACCCCCTTCTCATCTCTTACACCACTGTACCCACTGCTCTTCTACCCCACTGATTAGTTATTTTAAGAAAATGCACACATTTCACTATTATCATAATGTCTTACCATTCTGCCGGGGTGCATTGGGCGTACTCTGTGGTTGGGTACTCTGTAGTAGGCTAATCTGTGGTTGGGTACTCTGTGGTTGGCTTGATGAGATACTACTGGTGCTGCTGAAAGACGTTGAAGGTCCATCATCTGACAAGTTTGACGCATCATTGGAGAGTCCATCAGCTGTTTCTGAAAAAAACATTTGGTTATATATATTTTTTTTAAAGGTTAGCATAGCGAAATCCTATGGCATCAAAAAAAATTAAAACTTACCAAAGGGGTCTACCATGGATTCGAGAATTGCAGTTGCAGAGTCCAGACCACCCTCCCTGCCTTGGTTTGCCGGCCTATGTCCGTAAATGGCGTCCATGTCGTCGTACCACCTCCAAGTACTCCGACTGTTTCCACTACGGCTGTTGTCGTCCTTAATTTTTTTATATTGCCCTTTAAGCTTCTTAAGCTTTGCCCTGCACTGCCCCGATGTCCGTTCAAATCCCTCGGCTGCCATTCGTTGAGAAATATCTTTGTACACCTTTTCGTTTCTCACTGATCCATCAAGCTCACTCTGAATAACGCTATCACCAATAATCCTTAGGAAAGTAGATAGTTCCTCAGATGACCAGACCCTGCTGTTGTTTGCAGGCATCCTTCTACTTTATATTGAGGGCGACAAGGTGCTTGTTTGGCGCTTTGCTTTGACGTCAGCATTGACGTTTTTCTGTCCACCAATCAGTGGAATGTATCGTGTGACGCCAGTAGCTCCGCCCTAACCGTACCGTTCCATTTTCTATGGCCCCACGTCTGAAGCAGAACCCTGAATGGTGCGGTACGGTTCGGTTTAATGGCACGCTTTCATAATGGAAACACCCAAAATAGCGTACCGTACCGAACCGTACCGAACCGATCCGCGCAGTGGAAAACGAGGCATAAGTAACCCAGAGATACGTGGACCCAAAGTCGGGACGCAAAATGTCAAGCACTTTACAGGAGCAGAGAATGACATTTTGCGACCCGATTTTGGGGCCACATATCTCGGGGCCACTTGTAGCTAGAAACCCCAAATTTGGTATGCAAACACAGTAGAACTAGCACTACAACATCTCCAAATTTTGGGTTTCTATCACCAAGTAACCCCAAAATACATGGACCCAAAGTCGGGTCGCAAAATATTTTCGAATCCGGTTGAAATAGTATCAACATGATTCGAAATTATTTCAACTGCATTTGAAACTATTTCAACCGGATTCGAAAATATTTTGTGACCCGAATAATTTCGAATCATGTTGAAATAATTTCGAATCCGGTAGAAATATTTTCGAATTCGGTTGAAATATTTTCGAATGCGACCGATTTTCGAATTCGGTCGAAAACAAAACGAAATCCGAAAACGAATTTAACAAATTTAACGAATCTAACTAAACGAAATTAATTAATTAACGAATTAAAACGAAACGAAACAAAACAAATTTTTTCCTTTTGCACATGTCTACTCTGTTCAGCTGTTATTGAGGCAGAATCCACAAGGGACACATAACAACATCTATACATCTTCTATAATTTAAGTAGTACTAAAGGCTAAACATGTTTATCCTAATGCATTCATAGAATAAGTGTAAAATGCTCCAGTGCTGGGGCTACCATCCATCCCCAAATACTTACCTGGTGTCTCTCTCACACTTACTGGGCATTCCGAGAGCCACATTGCTCTTCAAAACTCTGGAGTTGCAGAAGGAAGAGGTGAGGGTAGCCAAATGATTGGCTCTTGCAGCTGACTGTCAAGACATGAATGGAGGGAGCAGGGGATTAGCTTGCTAAGTGCTGTGTGTGCAATAGAAACACACAGCCCAGGCCAGGAGAGCGTGTGCACAGGTGTCTCTTTAGGAGTGGCTACCTAAGGGAGACAAACAGGAGTGGGGTGCAGCGGCTGTGGGATCTACCACCCAAGGAAAAATGCAAACATTCAACGAAGCAGACTACCGGTATACACAATGGACTTTCTTGAATGAAGTAAAAAAGTAAGGATTTAGTTCGACATTAAGGAAGGATATGTACATTTGTTCTGAATATACTGTACAGAGTTCAGTTCTCATACTGTGTGTATGATGGAAGTGTCATGTGTTCTTGTACTCACCTATACAGGTAACAGTGGAAGGAGACCACTCCAGGGAGGCGTGGGGGTTGTTGCATATCATGGAGCTGGATGTGGGATAATATCCATACTTGCACCGTAGTTTTATCCTGTCTCCCTTATTATAATACCCCTTGTCCATAAAGATATTGTCCACATTGTCTATGGTCGGCTTTTTACACTGAGCTGTAAAAAATGAAGATAAAAGCAGATTATTATACATTATATACAGTGTGAGGAGTAAAGTGATTGTGGGGGATGGGATGGATCAGCTGATAGGACCCTTCAGTGGTATAAGGACCATGGTCTGACCTCCTCATTATGGGAAATTCCTGGGATCTGTCTGCAGGATTCTATGAAGTCAATTACTAGATAATTTATATGGAAGCCATCAGTATGGAGCAGATTATGGAGGAGTCCTGATATTGTGGGAACCCATGACCTGCCCCCTCCTGTGACATGTAGATTATTGAAGTGCACATTTTACTTATATATCCATCAGGTGCCATAGAAGATCCTAAAATATCATTTTATTTTCATTAGACTGGGTGTTTCTCCTTATTTTCCAAGTTTTCTTGTCACAATTGAACTTACTCAAGCTCTGTGTATTTTCAGTGAAGTCACTCTGAAGCCTCGTACACACGGCACCTTGTCAGGGAAAAAACTTCGGTTTTCCTGAAGGGATTCATGGCAAGCTTGTCTTGCCAAGCCCTGTGTACACACACGCCATTTAAAAGAACCGTCATTCTTTTGAATGGCAAGAACGCGGTGACGTCATCAACTACGACGAGCCGGCGCTCGTCATATTCAATGTCGTTGCCGCCATCTTGCTACACCCTACACTACCCTACACTACCCTTGTATGCTACCACACATGCGTCGAAGTCTCATCGAGCATGCGCGGGTTTACCATGGACAGGTAAGCATACACACGCACGGTTTTCTTGTTGGGAAACAGGCCGACGAGAATCCCAACGTGAAAATAGAGAGCAGGTTCTCTATTTTTCTCGTCGAGATTCCCGGCAGTTTTCCCGACGAGAGACCATACACACGACGGGTTTTCAAGGAGCATTCTTCCCTCTGACGATCACAGTAATGTATCATGAGTATTGACTTTTTTAGCAGGGTTTTCCTGAGACCGGAAACTTATTTCAAGGGTTCCTTTGTGTTGGAAAGGTTAAGAAAGGCCTGTCTAGGTTATGATATGAAGAGTAGTGATGATTGAAGAAGCCCGAGTTTGGGAACTGTTTTGTGAGTCATGCTGAAAACCTGGAAAACCCAAAAACTGCGAACTCCTAAAAAGGCTATGGGGGCAAATTCTGCTATTAAAATTCTGCCAATTTGTAGGACTAATCCGTAAGCTATTGTCAAGCAACAGGCATGGAAAATAAGTCACTGCCATGGGAGTGTGTACAAAAGACAGGTTTTATCTTTAACCACTTGCCGCCCGCCCTATAGCGGATTGACGTCGGCAAAGTGGTTTCAAAGTCCTGACTGGACGTCATATGACATCCTCAGGATTTTGAGGCTCACATCGCGGCGATCGTTGTTAAGGGATGTCAGTCTGACACCCCGCAACACCGATCTAGGTAAAGGGTCTCCGACGAAGACTCTTTACCACGTGATCAGCCGTGTCCAATCACGGCTGATCACGATGTAAACAGGAAAAGCCGGTCTGTCAGACGCGAGTAGAGGAGAGCCGATTGGCTGGTCCTCTGACAGGGGGGGTTTGTGCTGATTGATTATCAGCGCAGCCCCCCCGAGGATGCCCACACTGGACCACCAGGGATGCCACCAGACCACCAGGGATGCCCACCACCAGGTATGCCACCCTAGACCACCAGGGATGCTAATCAGTGCCCCTAATGGATGCCAATCAGTGCCCACAATGGATGCCAATCAGTGCCCACAATGGGCATCACTGATTGGCAGGCATTATTGTTTGGCACTGATTGGCATCCATTAGTACAACACATTAAAGTACAGTGCCACCTATCAGTGCCCATCCATGCCCATCCGTGCCACCTATCAGTGCCCATCCATGCTGCCTATCAGTGCCCATCCATGCCGCCTATCAGTGCCCACCCATGCCCATCCGTGCCACCTATCAGTGCACATCCATGCCGCCTATCAGTGCCCATCCATGCCGCCTATCAGTGCCCATCCGTGCTGCCTATCGGTGCCCATCCATGACGCCTATCTGTGCCTATCTGTGCCCATCCATGCCGCCTATCTGTGCCTATCCGTGCCGCCTACCGGTGCCCATCCGTGCTGCCTATCGGTGCCCATCCGTGCTGCCTATCGGTGCCCATCAGTGCCGCCTCATCGGTGCCCATCAGTGAAGGAGAAAACTTACTTATTTACAAAGTTTTGTATCGGAAAGAAAAAAACTTATTTTTTTCAAAGTTTTTGGTCTTTTTTTAATTTTTTTAGCAGAAAAAAAATCGCAGAGTTGATCAAATACCACCAAAAGAAATCTATTTGTGGGAACAAAATGATAAAAATTTAGTTTGGGTACAGTGTAGCATGCCTGCGCAATTGTCATTCAAAGTGCAACAGCGCAGAAAGCTGAAAATTGGTCTGGGCAGGAAGGTGTATAAGTGCCCCCCGGTATGGAAGTGGTTAAGTACCGTACAGTAGGGATAGGGGCCTTTTCACATGGCTTGGAGGGCAACATTAAAAATACACAATCCTTTAAACTACAGGCTTGGGGGGGAATGCCTTAAAGCTGTATTCAGTGTTAAAGGGAAGTACAATTTTTAAGGACATCACAGTGAATGCCGGTGAACTTACACCCTACACTCCCTAGCTCCACAAACTAGAATCCACTGTCATGTATCCAAATAAAATATACAGCATAGAATATAGCACTATGTATATAGCACTGGTATGGTATATACAGTAATACAAATACGGTATCTAGCACAGTATATAGTACTGTACATATCACTAATACTGTAAATAGCACAGGATATAGTACTGTATATAGCACAGGATATAATACTATATATAGCACAGGATATAATACTGTATATAGCACAAGATATAATACTGTATATAGCACAGGATATAATACTGTATATAGCACAGGATATAATACTGTATATAGCACAGGATATAATACTGATATTGTAAGCAGAAAGCACTAATAGCACAGTACATTATCCAACACTGTCACCATAAAAGCATGTAAGCCGTCCCTCACTATCACTAAACTCCCACGCCATTGGCCAATGACAACTTTTGCAATGCATTATGGGACATTCACCTGCAGAGGCCCCACCGAACATCCATAAAGTTCATGAATCATCTGAACAGCAAATGTCCGGTCTGAACTTAGATTTGGACAGAACATGCAGCTCATCCATAATGGTGAGGTGGGCAAACAGGAACTGAAAAACCCTCCAGCAACGTTCCTTCTGTAGAGAAGGGGGGTGCTGCTGAACCTCTAGACTTTGTGCGCAGGCTTAGTGTGCAAGGTCTACTGAAAGACATGGACACTGTTCAATATGTTATTTGTGCAGTGAATTGTGGGTACTGCACAGTGAGGTGTTACTGGGGAAAGACCAATGTGTACTCTGGAGGTGGGAGTTTACTGCACAAAGACCCATGTGTATGCTGGGGGTGAAATCTCACTAGGAAAATACCAATGTGTGTGCTGGAGGTGGGATTTCACTGGGAAAAGACCAATGTGTGTGTTGGAGGTGGGATCTAATGGATAAATACCAATGTGTGTACTGGAGTGGGATCTCACTGTAGAAAGACCGATACGTGTGCTGGAGGTGGGATCTCCCTGGGGAAAGACCAATTTGTATACTGGAGATGGGATTGCCCTGGGAAAAGACCAATGTGTGTGCTGGAGGTGGGATCTCCCTGGGGAAAGACCAATGTGTGTGTGCTGGAGATACAATATCTCCAGGAAAAGACTCATCTGTGTGTGCTGGAGGTGGGATGTCCCCAGGGAAAGACCTATTTGTGTGTTCTGGAGGTGGGATCTCACTGGGAAAAGACCAATGTGTGTGCTGGGGGTGGGATTTCACTGGGAAAAGACCAATGTGTGTGCTGGCGGTGGGATTTCACTAGGGGAAAGACCAATGTGTATACTGGGATGGGATCTAATGGATAAATACCAATGTGTGTACTGGAGTGGGATCTCACTGTAGAAAGACCGATACGTGTGCTGGAGGTGGGATCTCCCTGGGGAAAGACCAATTTGTATACTGGAGATGGGATTGCCCTGGGAAAAGACCAATGTGTGTGCTGGAGGTGGGATCTCCCTGGGGAAAGACCAATCTGTGTGCTGGAGATACAATATCTCCAGGAAAAGACTCATCTGTGTGTGCTGGAGGTGGGATGTCCCCAGGGAAAGACCTATTTGTGTGTTCTGGAGGTGGGATCTCACTGGGAAAAGACCAATGTGTGTGCTGGAGATGATATCCCACTGGAGAAAGACCAATGTGTGTGCTGGAGTTGGGATCTCACTGGGGAAATACCAATGTGTGTGCTGGAGGTGGGATCTCACTGGGGAAAGACCAATGTGTGTGCTGGAGGTGGGATCTCTCTGGGAAAAGACCAATGTGTGTTCTGGAGGTGGGATCTCACTGGGGAAACACCTATTTGTGTGTTTTTGAGGTGGGATCTTACTAGGAAAACATCTATTTGTGTGTGCTGAGGTGGGATCTCACTGGGGAAAAAACAATGTGTGTGCTGGAGGAGGAATCGCACTGGAGAATGACCAATAGGTATGTCACGGTCAGGAATCAGGCTTGGAGACCAGTAGCTATAGCAGTAGAGAGGCCCCCCGCCGACCATCAGAATAAGTGCACATTTTCATTTAAAGCGGAGCTCCACCCTAATGTGGAACTTCCGCTCATCGGATTACTCCCTCCCTCCGGTGCCACAATTGCCACCTTTCAGGGGGGAGGGGGGTGCAGATACCTGTCTAAGACAGGTATTTGCACCCACTTCCGGGAATACACTCTTGCGGCAGACTGCGGGAAGTACGTCAGTTACGCCCCCCCCCCCCCCCCAGTTGTGTTCTGGGAAACACACGGCTCTCAGAACACAGCGGGGACCAGTGAATACGGCGCAGCGCGACTCGCGCATGTGCAGTAGGGAACCGGGCAGTAAAGCCGCAACGCTTCACTTCCTGTTCCCTCACCGCTGATGGCGGTGGGGGCAGCCGAGAGACGAGCGATTGCTCATCTTCTGCTGCCGACGTCGTTGGACTCCAGGACAGACAAGTGTCCATTTATTAAAAGTCAGCAGCTGCAGTATTTGTAGCTGCTGGCTTTTAATTCTTTTTTTTTTTTTTACGGCGGAGCTTCGCTTTAATGAAATAAAAAAGTTAGACTTTATATGACTTTGAGGTAGTCCATTTTCTTCTGAATATAGCGTACATAGTTCAGTTCCCATACCGTGTTCATGACTGAAGTGTCCTCTGTTGTTATACTCACCTATACAGGTAACAGTGGGAGGAGTCCACTCCTGGGAGGAGCGGGGGTTGTCACATCTCATTTTTTCAGATGTTGGAGAATATCCAGATTTACATTGTACTTCGATCCTTTCTCCCTTATTATAGTGCCTCTTGTTTACAGAAAAACTGGACACATTTCCAAGGGTCGGCTTTTTACAGTAACCTATGAAACCAGAAGATAAAAGCAGATCATTAAATATTATATGCAGTGTGAGGAGTAAAGTGATTGTGTGTGATGGGATGGATCAGTTGATGGAACGTTTCAGTGGTATATGGACCACCCTCTCTTTTTATGGTCACCCCACTCTCTTCTTGAATGACATGATTCAAAATTGCCCTTACAGCATATGGTACTCTATGTTCAATAAATTTCACCAACTCCTCGTAGCCAGTTTGCAGGTCTAATTCCTCGTACACGGCCGGGTTTTCCAACGGGAAAACTGCGATGAGAGCTTTTGACCGTGAATCCCAGAAAAAAAAAGGTACAGTTGAAAGAACCACACTAATGAGCCTCAGGGTAAAGAAAACCAGCCAGCTACTATTGAAGAAAAATAAATCCAAATTTACTAAATATTCCCCAAATTACCATTTTTTTTAATGTAGACAGACCAAGGTATTTAGTAAGAGGCATGGCAAGTTATCATTTTTTTCTATAATTTTTTGAAAAATGAAGAAACATTTTGTTTTTTTTAACATACTGTCACCAGTGCAGCACAGCGTCATCATATAACTGGCGTGGCCATGATCAGGGACACAAGGTTTGATTTAGGTCAGCCCCAGGGTTAGTGTTTGGGACAAGGTCAGGGTTAGTACTTTTTGGACAGGATTGTTTTTTAAATTAGTATCAGTTACTAGTATTAGGGTCATTGATGGTCAGATCATTATGGAGTACTTTGATTGCAATGGCCCTGAGGTGGCAATCAACACCAATTAGTAACAAATGTGCCACATCCTATTAAACTTAAAAAGGGGATTGTGGAAAAAATTGACTTTATAGGCACACGGGAATTTTAGAAAAATAATAAAATTGTAATACTTCATTAAACATGAGCAGCAAATTGACCTGCATCACAAAAGTGAGTACACGTACATAAATGATGGCATGTAAAAACATACATATACATGTAATACAACACAATTGATGTGGACGCTTCCAAGGTAGTACCCCACAGTAATGCAATGGTTCCTTGGTATGAGGTTCACAATGTGTTGATAGATTTAAAACTTGGAGCTCAACGTGTTGTTTCGCGATCTAATCGCTTCTTCAGGAGCTTCACTAAACGTGATATAGGTGGTGAGTGTGATTAGATTGTTGCGGCCCTCCAAACCTCTGCAGAACATACACATGGGATTGGGGGTGGCCTCGGATGGATAGGCCAACTCCCTAAAAAAGGGAAAACACTGCAGCAAACCGACCTACCATATCCCAAGGAATGGGCTAGTATGGAGGTGATCACGGTAATTTTCAGAGGAAAAATCCAAAAAGCAAATATGCTGAACTGGACGAGATGTTTGGAGCTTGGAGAGGAAACTAGCAACAGGCTGTTGAGGCGTGTGGTATCCCTCGTTTGAGGTGTAGCTGAACGGACTGGACGCGAGCGGGTCTTGGAGCGTTACACGGGACACATTTACACTGTGGTGTTAGGGATCCATCCCCACCGTTAAATATCGGTCCATTCATCCATAGGACGGGGGTCTTTTGTTTACCCCAAAACGCCCTGCTCTCAGCTGCCTTTCTAGTTTCCTCTCCAAGCTCCAAACATCTCGTCCAGTTCCAGTTCAGCGTATCTGCTTTTTGGATTTTTCCTCTGAAAATTACCGTGAGCACCTCCATACTAGTCCATGCCTTGGGATATGGTAGGTCGGTTTGCTGCAGTGTTTTCTCTTTTTTAGGGAGTTGGCCTATCCATCCGAGGCCACCCCCAATCCCATGTGTATGTTGCGCAGAGGTTTGGAGGGCCGCAACAATCTAATCACACTCACCACCTATATCACGTTTAGTGAAGCTCCTGAAGAAGCGATTAGATCGCGAAACATGTCGAGCTCCAAGTTTTAAATCTATCAACACATTGTGAACCTCATATCAAGGAACCATTGCATTACTGTGGGGTACTACCTTGGAAGCGTCCACATCAATTGTGTTGTATTACATGGATATGTATGTTTTTACATGCCATCATTTATGTACGTGTACTCACTTTTGTGATGCAGGTCAATTTGCTGCTCATGTTTAATGAAGTATTAAAATTTTATTATTTTTCTAAAATTCACGTGTGCCTATAAAGTCCATTTTTTCCACAATCCCCTTTTCAAGGTCAGATCATTATCTCAACTTATTTCAAGGAAACCGGTCGTAACGGTTTCATTGATACTAAAAGTTGCCATCACAAGGCCTGGCTGGAATCGATCCCTAAGTGTCAGTTTCTGAGGTTGAGGCGGAACTGTACGAATCTGGATGATTTTGACAGAGAAGCCTCAATCCTCAGAGGACGATTCCTCAAAAAAGGTTATAATGCAAGTGAATTAGATGGTGCACTTAGTCAGGCCCAAATGAGGAATAGAGATGACCTTTTGGTGTCTGAACCAAGAATACAGGATGACTCGTTCAAATTTTCCTTTATTACTGGGTATTCCAATCAGCATTAAGATATTTAAAAGATAATGCAAAAACATTGGAGGGTTTTAAGGGGTGGTCGTCTATTGGGCCTGAGCCTATCTGAATTACCACGGGTCATTTATAGAGGGGTGCCACCTTTGAAACTACAGGTCGCCCCTAATGAAGTCGATCCACCCAAACAACTCTCCTTTTTTCAGACCATGGGAGGTTTCTATCCCTGTAGGAGATGTCCTATCTGTAAAATTATTGCAAATGGGAGCAGGACAGACTCCTTCCAATCAACTTCTACACAAGAAACTTTTCCGATCAAACCGTTTATCACTTGGTCCACAAAATATGTTGTTTACTGTAGCGCTACCGCCGCAAGGGCCGCTGTAATATATGGGTCTTCTGTCCCACACCAGTGGATCCAAGTAACACCAAAACACAGTTTAAACTTTTAGCTGGGCTTTATTTAGAACTAGCAATAAGCCCTGAAAATAGATAAACTGATTAACAGAATACCAATATTAAATGCAATGATATAATATAACTGCTCAGTAAATGAAAACAGGATTGGTGTTCGTTCACTTTAACCGCCAGTGGGAGGCCTTGCCTGAAATGCACTGAAGGAGTGGTGAACGAATTTGTACAATACAATACAAGAATAATGTTCAGAAATTTCCCAAAAGTGATGATACTGACTATAAGATCCTATCTAGGTCTTATAGGTTCTAGCTAACCACTGGCCAGTGGGAATTCTATTCACACAAACACACACAGAGTCTACAAGCGTTGGGGCCCTTAAATCCTGTGTTTGAGTACTCAGACTTTTGTTAAGTAATATTTGTAATCCACAGAATGGAAAGGGGTATCTTCGCAAAGTGTCACAGGGTAACAAAGATTAACAGATGAGATGATCCACCTTCAGATAGAGCTGCATTAGCGGTAAATAGAACCTAGCAGGATTAAGCAAGATCCACTTACACAAGGATGGCAGAAGATCTCTCACCATTAGATGCACTTGATATATATTCCTTCCAGCAATTGGTAGATTGATCGCTGTTTCAGTCGACTGGATGGCGATGGGAGCAACACATGCCACAGAATCTTCCAAACAGGATAATGATTGCTGCAGCACTGAAATTTGTCTCTAGATTTCACTGCACTGTTAGCACATCTTCAGTAATCAGGCAGAATAACACACTGCAAACTCACTTCCCTTTAGGCTCGGTTCACACAGGGGCGACTCCGGACGCGACTTCAGGTCGCCCCGAGTTGCCCCAAGTCGTGCTATTTTTAAAACTAATTGAAGTCAATGGAGATGTTTTAATGTACACGACTGCGGTCGCTCCGACTTCAAAAAAGGTCCCTGTACTACTTCAATCCGACTCCTAGGCGACTGCTAGGCGACCTGTACCCATTGATTTCAATGGAAGTCGCTCAGAAGTCGTATTCCCTGTCTTAACAGGAGCAACTCTCCAGGAAGAGAACACATATTATTCAGGCAAACCCCTCACTCCCCCCTCCCTCCCACAGAGCTGATTCTTGTTTTATTGGCCACTGGAATGTCTCCTGTCCTGGAAGCGACTTCAAGTCGTGTTGTAAATCACCACAAGTCGCGCTGAGGTCGCCCTGTGATTCATGCTCAAGTTGTGTCTGAGCTGCCTCTCAAAGTCGTGCTGGAAGTCGTGTTGCCCCTGTGTGAACCGAGCCTTAGTGTACACCTTTAGGAGAGTCACAGACAGCAACACAGGCTCTGGAAGTGCTCAGGAGACAAGCACATGGGACCCTTTTCTTTCTCTGGCTGACAGAATGGCCGTCTGTCTCTTCTCCTGTGTCCTCCTCTCTCTCCCCTAATCACAGCTCTCCTGGGCTGCTATCCAATCCTGTCCTTCCTTGTTTTTGTTGTTAGGGGTGGACTTCCTTCTTAGCTACAGCAGGACCCAATAGAGTCTCTCCTCCTGCTATCAGTTTAGCCAGAAAATGCAATGCAATTGTAGCGGGTATGTACTTTCCCGGGTGTATTTTTGAATCTGGTGGTGACACCAGTGGTGTGTGTTTCCCTGCGGCCCACCAGGTGGCGCTGTCACCATGGGCTGAGGGACGAATATCACTGTGTGCCGAGCCTCCTTTTTGTCCTCTCTCGGCAGTGTTATGGTGGGGCGGGGAACCCGCCATGCTTGCTGGGAGAGGGTATAAAGGGGCCGGCCATCTTTGTCACTGGATTCGAGTCCCAGGCACCTTCAGCCTGCGGACGGTGGTTCGTGTGGGTCCTCTAGGCGGCCTAGGCCTAGAGGACAACCGGAGATCGTGTTCCATCCCAGGCACCTTTAGCCTGGGGTGAGGTACTTGGACGGAGGTCCGGAGCTCAGTGCCCAACATTGAGTTCCGCGAGGGAAGGATCCTAAGGTACTCCGGGGATGGATGCCTGAATCCAAGGTGGGCGCAATGGACCGGGGAGAGCTCCTCACCTAAAGTCCCGGTGCAGCATACTGCCGGTGACGGGTGAGTCTCTTGTCGGAGACCGCCCGGAAGGAAAATTTCCCTCGTGCGGAGACCATAGATCACTCTCTAGGAGGAGAGTGGAGGACCGAATTGTGTCTGGGCCTATTCGCACCCACACCTCCTTTTCTGTTCTGTCTTCAAGGGAGTCCATGTTATGTTCTAAAATAAAGGAGTGTTGGACTTAAATGATGTGGGGCTCAGTTCCTAGCAGACGAAGTTCACGGTGACTCTTGGAGGGAGGATCCAGATGCACAGCACAGACCCGAAGGTAAAAAAACAACAGAGACATTGCTAATACCACACGCACACCTGTGGTGGAAGCCAGGCGTAGCTCACCCGCACCCTCCCCTATCAAATACCCCTAGACCAGAGACATTGCGAGCTGAATTCAAGAGGGGAGCGGAGAGGGGTCCGCTACACAATGTTTAAGAGAGCAATACTCTGCATATATTACAGAGGCATTGGAGGGGAAGCATAATGGTGAGGGAGGTTTCACATCTTGAAACAAAATGGATCTACCAGGCTCAGACTTACAACCCATTCGGTATCAATATCGAATGGGACGTTAACGCATTTATCAGTAATGGTTAACTTGCTTTGATCCATTTCTCTTCAAATGCCTTAGTGTACAATGGTTTATTATTCACCATGTGAACTATTTTTCAAGTGTAGTCTTTTCTAAGAGGCTCTTATCTTTATTTTAAGATTTTTATCCACCTTTTTAGCTAGATTCTGGATTAGCAGTATATGTTCTTATTGTCTATTTTTGATTATTGTGGTTTCTTTTTATGTATAGGTTGGTTTTGTTCTGATATATGTATTCTCAATGTATTTTGTCTTACTGCCACAAGAGGTCGCTATTCCTTAAGTCTACAACTATACTCAATCCCTCCTCCCATTAGACTTAATATTTATTCTTAAATTCTGTATATGAACTAATATTGTTTTAATTTATAACCTTTTTAGATTCTATTTTTTTAATAGTATTAATTGTTTCGCTCTAGCAGGCAAAACAATTTTCCCTTTTAAGTTAGTCATTTGACTCCTGACCGGGTTTTCTTCTTAGGACCATGCTAGTGTTTATTTGGATCCTTGTTTGGGCCTGTCTATGCTGGTCTCATATGTTATGGTTGGGTTCCAGTGATTGGGAGGTATTTACTTCCCCCATCTGGAACGCATCTTATTACCTGTTTCATATTGGCTCATTCCGGTACTGAGATGCTGAGGTTGTTGTCTGATCGAACTACATACTTGCCGCTAGAAGGGAACCCCACTTCCAGTTATAAAAAAGATCTTGTTGTTCTTGTTGAGGAAGGATTCCAGAGTAAAATCATTTCCAGAAGGGAGAAAGCCTGATTCCGAAAGCACAGATGGTTCCGGTAATATACTATTTACCTAAGGTGCACAAGGACCCTGTTTGCCCGCCTGGAAGGCCGATCGTTAGCGGTATCGATTCGGTTACTTCAAGGGTGGGCAAATATATAGATCACTTTCTGCAACCTCTGGTCATCAAGACCCCTTCATATTTGAGGAACTCTACTCAAGTGATTAATGCACTCCAGCAGTTGAAATGGAAGGAGACTTATATATTTGCAACTGCAGATGTCTCTTCACTCTATACTATAATCACACATCAACATGGGAGGGAAGCAGTAGACCACTTTTTAAGAACAGATACTCTTCATGCCCAGCAGAGATAATTTATTTTGAGGCTCTTTGATTATGCCATGGGGCATAATTACTTCTGGCATGATGGCTCCTACTATGTGCAAAATAGAGGGGTGGCCATGGGGGCTAAATTTTCTCCTAGCATGGCCAACCTCGTTATGGCTAAATGGAAGGAGGATGTCGTCTATCAGGAATCCAGGTCTGAGCTGGTATTCTGTGGGATGGCAGCTCTGAATCCCTCAACAAGTTTATCAGTGGTCTGAACCATAATGATAGGGGCATTCTTCTTGCTCACGAAGCAAGCAGTATAGAGATTAATTTTCTTGACCTCCATATTAGGGTCATGTAGTGATATAATATATAGTCCGTAGATAATTGATATTTAGTTATTATAATGATGATATAAGTTATGTTCCAGCAGCAACCTGAGTTCTCCAGAGAGTTCAATTTATTTGACTTCCAACACAGAACAAAGTCCACAGATGATACAAATCCACCGAGTAAATATGACAACGAATACCAGCCTTCAGAATTCCATGTTTAGAACTGTGCCTTCATATCCATAGAGAAAATAAGACTAGCTGAATGCCAGCTTGAATGTCTCGAATACTGGTCTGACACTGGGGGGGGGGGGGTTCTGGCAGGTCAACCAAATGTTTCCCATGAATGAATACCCCCTCAAGTCTAATTATCATCAATAAATACTTCTTCTTTGGTCCTTAATAATGTACCCCTTTGAAATGTTCAATTAAGTTAACAGACCACCTCACACACCTAGGTAGGCTTGCATAAGATTAGCACATCAGAGTCATTATCTGTCCCCTTTGATATGTGTAGTAAATCTTGTTTGACCACTAACCCCATTGATCAACAAACACCCTTTGATATGTGTAATTAGATTAAAGATGCCAATGTCAACTGAAATCTGGCCTGGTCAATCTTGTACTTATACATATATATAATAATATAATGTCCCACATAAATCGGCCAGCATATTACAACATATACCTCCACTTGGGTTGGTTCTAACTACTAGAACTGACCCATAAATCAAGCAACAAATATCATAATGGTTTGAGGTACTGGATGCTTTACAATGGCTCATATGAAATATGAAGTTGAGACTGGTTACATCTCTCTTCGCCAGCCTCTAAAATATCCCCACGAACCAGTTATTAGATAATATAACTTTAGACCATGACTGTAAAAGGATTTCGTAAACATCCGTGGCCTGTATAGCTGTTAGGCCTTATTTCAAAGCTTGCTCTTTCTTGAGTATATCACTTAACGATCTTGAATATTATGCAAAAACTAGCTGATGTCACAGTCCATTCTGACTTCATCACATCTCTCACCATGTCACTGAAAGTAAAGCTTGGTATGCTTTGGGAGCTCCAATACACATACGTCCAGGATTCTCTCATCTCCAGGCTCAAAGTTTTCATTTTTAAAGATGCTTTTACACAACCACCAGCAAATCCTGAAATTCTGCTTCCATCTTTATAATAAGAAGAACCATCAATTTATCAGTAGTCACTTTCAAGGTCAAAAAGGTTTGGATACGGCAGTAAAAACTCTGTGCTGCAAAATATTTCCTTGCACTTGACATTCATGAGTCCATCTTGTAAGCATTTTACAATTCACATCTGCTTCTTTCCATTTCCCATTTGAGCAATGACCTTTTGTGCACCTGTCAAGTACCTGAATTTGTTGATTGACAGCCACAATTTGCTTTCGTAATTTTCTGTAGGCCGACCCCTCATTGCCTTTAATAGAGCAGTTACTTGTATTTTCAGTTTATAATTCCACCAGAATGGTATACCAACATATATATACCCCCACACAATGGTTCAGATAGAATCAGCTTGACATCAGTGTCTATCAGATCGTCTATCCCGACAAAGCGGCAGTGGAAATTCTTGGCAGTATCTTTTCATGAAAGGTAGAAAGGTCTTTGTCATCCATATATGTCATAGCCTTCTGCATATTATAAACAACTGATTCAACAATATTTCAAATCATGACTGAAGTGATGAATTTCACTCACCCCTCTTATAATTTTAGGACAACCACCCAACATACTATAATTTATGCTATGCCAAGCCATTGTGCAGCATCACCTCAGATGTCAAATCTATTGATATTAATATGCACTATGTCATATGTACAGATGTTATAAAATAATTTTAGGTTTAAATGCTTCGCTCTGGTTTTAAGATAAAGTTTAAGAAATAAAACATAATACAAATTAAAAATTAAAAGCAAAATATATCTGGGAAAGGGAGAAAAATAAAAATAAAAAATAGGGCATTGGGGAAGAAAGGTCCATTGAAAAGAAAAATAACGAAAAAAATAAAATAAAAATTTTGAATGTTCAAAAAAAAAGTCCATTGCTTGATGAATATTGAGAGAGTGTCCATGAATTCTTTATAATTCCTTGTATATTGTCTATTCAGCATTTCTCCCCCACTAGCCAACTTCTGTTCACATTCAAACGAGTATCTCGGGGAATCTCTGAAAGACAAGAACTCTCAGACAAAACTCATTAGCAAAATTTCATAAGGACCACCATGATGCTTAATACATTTTAATACCCATCTGTTAACTTTATCAGAACTGACACTAGCTTCACACTGAGTAAGCATTTTGACTATATTACTAATAATTAAAAAAAAAAAGGAAATATTGTACTCACCGCATTTGAGGCTCCACCTTGCCAGTTCCGGTCTTCTGGTACACGACAGTCTTTTTTTTTCTTCAGTTTCCAGTCTCCAGAGAATAATTCTGGGGTTCCAAACTTGTTTAATTTTGTAGATCAGACTCTTATGTCACAACCAGACATTAAAGTCACAGCACAGCTCTTGGGTCTCCATCAGACTTCTGTCCACCTCACAGGATTGTTGTCACCATCGACTTCTGTTACTAAGTCCTGAAAATGCACTTCTGGTCGCTTGAACGGCACCAATGTAGTGATATAATATATAGTCCGTAGATAATTGATATTTAGTTATTATAATGATGATATAAGTTATGTTCCAGCAGCAACCCGAGTTCTCCAGAGAGTGAAATTTATTTGACTTCCAACACAGAACAATGTCCACAGATGATACAAATCCACCGAGTAAATATGACAACGAATACTAGCCTTCAGAATTCCATGTTTAGAACTGTGCCTTCATATCCATAGAGAAAATAAGACTAGCGGAATGCCAGCATGCATGTCTCAAATACTGGTCTGACACTGGGGAGGGGGGGGGGGTTCTGCCAGGTCAACCAAATGTTTCCCATGAATGAATACCCCCTCAAGTCTAATTATCATCAATAAATACTTCTTCTTTGGTTCTAAACAATGTACCCTTTGAAATGTTCAATTAAGTTAACAGGCCACCTCACACACCTAGGTAGGCTTGCATAAGATTAGCACATCAGAGTCATTATCTGTCCCCTTTGATATGTGTAGTAAATCTTGTTTGGCCACTAACCCTTTTGATCAACAACAAACACCCTTTGATATGTGTAATTAGGTTACAGATGCCAATGTCAACTGAAACCTGGCCTGGTCAATCTTGTACTTATACATATATATATAATAATATAATGTCCTACATAAATCGGCCGACATATTACAACAGGTCATTACCTCAACTTATTTCAAGGAAACCAATCGTAACCGTTTCATTGATACTAAGAGTTGAAATCTCAAGGCCTGGCTGGAATCGATCCCTTAAGCCCTGTACACACGATCGGTTTGACTGATGAAAACCGTCCTATTGATGGTTTTCATCAGACCAACCGATCGTGTATGGGACCCATCGGTCTTTTTTCCATCGGTTTTAAAAAATAGAACATGTTTTAAATTTTTCCGATGGATAAAAAAACGATCGAAAACTCTGATCGTCTATGGGCAAGTCCATCGGATCAAAAACCCACGCATGCTCAGAATCAAGTCGACGCATGCTCAGAAGCATTAAACTTAATTTTTCTCAGCTCATCGGAGTGTTTTACGTCACCGCGTTTGGAACGGTCGGTTTTTTGACTGATGGTGTGTGGGCAAGACTGATGAAAAACAGTTTCATCAGATTTCCGATGGACAAATCCATCGGACGAAAATCCATAGGTTATCCGATCGTGTGTACAGGGCTTAAGAGTCAGTTTCTGAGGTTGAGGCGGAACTGTACAAATCTGGATGATTTTGACAGAGAAGCCTCAATCCTTAGAGGACGATTCCTCGAAAAAGGTTATAATGCAAGTGAATTCGATGGTGCACTTAGTCAGGCCCAATTGAGGAATAGAGATGACCTTTTGGTGTCTAAACCAAGAATACAGGATGACTCGTTCAAATTTTCCTTTATTACTGGGTATTCCAATCAGCAATATGATATTAAGAAGATAATGCAAAAATATTGGAAGGTTTTAAGGGGTGACCGTCTATTGGGCCCGAGGCTACCTGAATTACCACGGGTTGTTTATAGAGGGGTGCCACCTTTGAAACTACAGGTCGCTCCTGATGTAGTCGATCCACCCAAGCAACTCTCCTTTTTTCAGACCATGGGAGGTTTCTTTCCCTGTAGGAGATGTCCTATCTGCAAAATTAATGCAAATAGGAGCAGAAGGACAGACTCCTTCCAATCAACTTCTACACAAGAAGTGTTTCTGTTCAAACCGTTCATCACGTGTTCACGTGTTGCACTAAATATGTTGTTTACGTGAATAAATGCCCATGTGGGAAGCAGTATATACGGTGGACCTTACGCATGCTCCATGTAAGACTTAGTGAGCATGTGGCTAATAATAGACACGGCTTTCCAAAGCATAGCCTCTCTAAACATTAGGCCCTTAGGCATGACTGCAACCCGGAAGGTACCATCTTCTTGGGTATAGACAAGTTCCCTGGGCACTGGGGGGGGAAGCAATATGGTGAGGGAGGTTTCACGTCTTGAAACAAAATGGATCTACCAGGCCCAGACTTACGGACCATTTGGTATGAATATCGAATGGGACGTTAACGCATTTATCAATCATGGTTAACTTGCCTTGATCCATTTCTCTTCAAATGCCTTAGTGAACAATGGTTTATTATTCACCATTATACACTTTTTCAAGTGTAGTCTTTACTAAGAGGCTCTTATCTTTCTTTCTTTTAAGATTTTTTATCCACCTTTTTAGCTAGATTCTGGATTAGCAGTGTAGCGCCCATCCCAAATGGTTGGGACGCTGTTTATATTTAGAGGGATGTCTGAGCCAGTAGTTGGGCTCAGATGGTTGATAATTACATTCAAATTCACCTCTGTCTCAGTTATGGTTTGCCTGGTAGTGATTTCCCTTTTTTTGCCTGTAGGTGGCGTTACCACCTCAGGCACCTGTTGGAACACGGGCAGATCATGGTGTATTGAGTGACCCTTCTCGGCAGTGGTATAGTGGGAGTGGTGAAGCCGCTGTGCCTGCTTGGAGGAGATACTTAAGGGCAGACGCCATTGATTGGGGTCCATTCTCGCCCCGCAGCCCTATGGGCACGAGGTATGTGTGTGTGGTCCTGGTCTCGGGGCCACGTTGGCCCGAGGCTGCATCGCTACATAGTAGGCCCAGCTAGTCTGGCTGGGGCCTATATCCGGAGAGAGGATCCCAAGCTGTCCATCTAAATGGGGAGAAAGCATCTTAATGAAGGAGACCAGGGGAGGACCTGCCCTGGAGGAGACCGACAAAGTGCTGCTGCCTCGGGTGAGGCCTGGCAACTTCATTAAGGAGGGATCCATTACATTACAAGCCCTGCAGTTTGGCTTATGGCTCTTTAAACTGTACGGCTGGAAGTTTGAGACTTTGAGATCCTGTGGCAGAGGATTCCTGGACTATCCATTTGCTGACTTCAAACAGGTCTGTGGCAGAGACCTTCTTTTTCTTGGGCAGTCTGTGTCAGAGGCTGCCCTGTTGCTGATTCGTGTGTCATCCCGGCTGCTAGGCCATGTGAGAGGGGACTATCCGGGTGACCAATACCCAGAGGCGGCTCTAGGCTTTGTGAGGCCTTAGGAAAAACTTAGACATGAGGCCCCACTGATGCCCTTGAACTATGCAGCAGGCCTTTCCAGATTGAAATGCTTATGTGGAGGATGGGAAAAGTGACATGCGCAGACGCAACATCACTTCTCATTGGCTGGCAGACAGAACACCAAGAGTCTTAGGTTACGCGAGAGGTGAGTGTAACAGGGCTTTTACCGTTGACTGCACACAGTGGCATTAATATGTCCTGTCACCTCTAAAATAAAGTGCTGCAGATCAGATGTTCGGCACGCTTAGGTGAGACAGGGCTCTGAGCACAGCAGTGTTAAGGTCCCCTGTCAATCAAAACTGGGGTAATGTGTGTCGCACTACCCCTGAAGGAGCCGCTTGGTAATTTTGGGTTCCCTGTTCTGTGCCTTAACTCTAAGAACATCCTCAGCCCCTCTGACACATCTGGTTGATTGAATCACTACAGACACACGTAGAGTATAGTACCTTTCACCTTACTGTAGGATATAGGCAATAAACGATTAAACACGTGCTTAGTGGTAGACACTGTTTGTCTAGAATTAGGAACTTGCATAAATGACAAAAAGTGCAGTTCACAAAGCAGAGTAGAACGGCCCTCATGTAATAAAGGTAAACAAATATATCTATAAAAGCAGCTCTATATCAATAGCAGAAAAATCAATACGAGAATAGGTAAATCAATATTAAGCAACACAACTGTAATCTAAGCGTGTCTAAAGGAATAGCAGTTTCCTAGTGGTTTTCGAGTGCAGTCATAAAAATGAGAGAATGTGGGGTCCCCCTTTAAATGGCAACAACAAACTGCGCAGGGCCGGTGCAAGGATTTTTGTTTACTTATCCCTGGTCTAAGAAGTGACATCATACAGGGGAGGGCTGGCAGCCTGTCCAGTCAAGTAGCCCACTGAACCACCGAATCAGCTCATCCATGCCCACCTGGTTTTTCAATGCAGCCTCACCAGTTCCGCCTCATCAGTGCCCATCAATGCAGCCTCACCAGTGTCCATAAATGCAGCCTCAACAGAGTTGTAGTTTCCTCTGCCCTGTTTAGGAGCTTGAGCATAGACTACAACTCCTGGAATACAACAGCGGCCGGCTGGGCCGCCGGCACAACTTCCTACAGAAGAAAAAAAAAAGGCAGAAGGCATCGGCTGCCGGCTGTTTTTAACATAGGTTAGAGTGGCCTAGAGGGCAATTGCCACCCTGCCCCCCGGCCCAGCCCGCCCCTGACGTCATACATGACACTTCCTGGTCTGTGTACAGGAGGGTGGCTGAATGGACGAAGGTCTGCTGAGCTACCGCCGCCCTTCCCAGTACCACCCACCATGACAGCACCGGGCCCGTAGGTGGGACAGTGGTGCCCGGTAAACATGGTGAAGGGGGTTGCACATCGTGGCAGTGGTGGAAGTTATAGGCAGCTTCACAGTCACTTGTAACACTTTCACATGAAAGGCGACAGTCAGCTTTACTAAAGTACACACACTCCTAGCTGCTATAGGGGCTGGGAGTGTGTAAAAAAAAAACAAAAAACATTCAGCACTGTAAAAATCAAAATCCCCAGCAAGTGGCTGGGGATTAGGATTTTACTGCCCCCCTATCCTGGCACCCTGAGGTGGCTGCTTAAGCCGCCATATGGTGGTGCCGGCCACTAAGGTTATAGGGCAGTCTTTAGGCTTGGTTTTCACCAGTGTGCTGTGCAACCTCACATGTGATTCGCACCACACTGCAGTGCAAATTACATGTGAAGTCTGTGCTATGCGATTTTTGCCATACAGATAGTATGGCTGAATTTGTATCGCACTTGGACCAAGGTCATGCAGGACCCTTTTTTGGTCCGCACCAGAATCAGATTGCATGGGTGTTCACACCCATGCGATCCGATTCATGTCTGAATTGACAGTTAGCACAGAAATATGTGAACCGGTCTGGGGGTGTCATTAACTTTGTATTGACACTCCCAGGGTTTCTCTAAAGGCAGTGTGAACCATCTGCGAGTCAGGTGCGATGCAGGAACCCACAGTGGATTCTCAGGGTTCTCGCATCGCACCAGTGGGAACGAGCCTAAGTGCTGGTTCACACTGCAGGGATGTGGGAACCCTGTGAATCCACTGTGGGTTCCCGCATCGCATGTCTCCCGGTGGCAGTTCACACAGCCCTATGCGAACTGCTGGGAGTCAGTTAAAAGTTAATGACACCCCCAAATCAGTTCGCATATCACAGTGCGAACTGCAAATTCGGACAGGAATTGGATCGCATGGGTGTGAACACCCAATGCGTTCCTATTCTGCTGCGGACCAGAAAAGGGTCCTGTGCGAGTTTTGTCAGAATGCAATGCGAATTTAGCCATACTATCTGTATGTAGGGTGACCACATTTCCAAACTGCCATTCAGGGACACCCCCCCCCCCCCAAAAAAATGATGATTTTTGACCAAAAAAAATCAGATTTTTGGGGCAGGGGCGTATCATGAAATCAGCGGGCCCGTGTGCAAGATCAAAAGTGCTCCCTAGGCATCAAGAAGAACAAAAATATGGCGCGGAAAGCGCATCGTGGTGAACAGTGGACATGTCTTAAATTGCGCTAAATATTGGCTTAAAGGGGGTGTTGTTAAAGAGTCTGAGATGACTTATATAGTGCAAAATGTGATAATGTTAAATAGGGAATGCAGAGTGTATGGTGGTGAGTAGTATGTACAGGAGAGGAGTGCGGAGTGTATGGGGGGGTAATATGTACAGGAGAGGAGTGCGGAGTGTGTGGCGGGGGGTAATATGTACAGGAGAGGAGTGCAAAGTGTATGGCGGGGGGTAATATGTACAGGAGAGGAGTGCAAAGTGTATGGCGGGGGGTAATATGTACAGGAGAGGAGTGTGGAGTGTATGGCGGGGGGTAATATGTACAGGAGAGGAGTGTATGGCGGGGGTGTAATATGTACAGGAGAGGAGTGCGGAGTGTATGGAGGGGGGTAATATGTACAGGAGAGGAGTGCAAAGTGTATGGCGGGGGGTAATATGTACAGGAGAGGAGTGTGGAGTGTATGGCGGGGGGTAATATGTACAGGAGAGGAGTGCGGAGTGTATGGCGGGGGGTAATATGTACAGGTGAAGAGTGCGGAGTGTATGGCGGGGGGTAATATGTACAGGTGAAGAGTGCGGAGTGTATGGCGGGGGGTAATATGTACAGGTGAAGAGTGCGGAGTGTATGGCGGGGGGGGTAATATGTACAGGAGAGGAGTGCGGAGTGTATGGCGGGGGGTAATATGTACAGGTGAAGAGTGCGGAGTGTATGGCGGGGGGTAATATGTACAGGAGAGGAGTGCGGAGTGTATGGCGGGGGTAATATGTACAGGAGAGGAGTGCGGAGTGTATGGCGGGGGTAATATGTACAGGAGAGGAGTGCGGAGTGTATGGCGGGGGGTAGTATGTACAGGAGAGGAGTGCGGAGTGTATGGCGGGGGGGTAACATGTACAGGAGAGGAGTGCGGAGTGTATGGCGGGGGGTAACATGTACAGGAGAGGAGTGCGGAGTGTATGGCGGGGGGGGTAATATGTACAGGAGAGGAGTTCGGAGTGTATGGTGGTGAGTAACATGTACAGGAGAGGAGTGCAGTGTATGGCGGTGAGTAGTATGTATATGAGAGGAGTGCTGAGTGTATGGGGGGGGTAGTTAGTGGAGAGAGGAGGAAGAGGAGTGAAATACCACCTCCTGATAGTCTGTCAGCCACTGCTATACCACCTTGGTGATGGGGCACTCCGAAGGATGTAAGGGGGCACTCTGGAGGCACTAAGGGGGCACCCTGGAGGTTGTAAGGGGGGGATGTAAGGGGGCACTCTGGCGGTACTTAGTCAGAGCCCCCTTACATCCTCCGGGGGGCCCCCTTAGTGCCCCCTTACATTCTCCTCCAGAGTGCCCCCTTACATTCTCCTCCAGAGTGCCCCCTTACATTCTCCTCCAGAGTGCCCCCTTACATTCTCCTCCAGAGGGCCCCTTACATTCTACTCCAGAGTGTCCCCTTAGTACTACTGTACTAAGGGGCACTCTGGAGGAAGTAAGGGGGCACTCTGGAGAAAGTAAAGGGGAGGTAGGGAGCACTCTGGAGTGTGACAAGGGGGGGTCATAGAAACATTGAAGGAGGGGGAGACAGTGTGACAAGGGGGGTCAGTGTGACAATGGGGGGGTCATAGAAACATTAGGGGGGAGACAGTGTGACAAGGGGGGTCATAGAAACATTGGGGGGAGACAGTGTGACAAGGGGGGGTTCATAGAAACTTTGGGGGAGATGGTGTGACTAGGGGGGCTCAGTGTGACAAGGGGGGGTCGTAGAAACATTGGGGGGAGACAGTGTGACAAGGGGGGTCATAGAAACATCGGAGGGGGGCAATGTGACAAGGGGGGGTGATAGAAACATTGGGGGGGGGAGACAGTGTGACAGGTGGAGGACATGTGGAGTGGACACTATTCTCCCTCATGTGCAGGGCACTCTGTCTTATGCTGGCACCAGCCCTGACTGACAAAATCATCTCACACCACAACACAGATCAGAGAATCCTCAGAACTCCCCCCCTCCCTCCCCCCCCCTTCTCCTCCTCAGGTCGGCGTTTCTCTTACTGTGGCTGGTCTCCTGAGTCCTGCAGCATCTGTTCCTGGTCGGCTGTGTGGACAAAAGACATGCTGCTCAGCCAATCATCCCCGATCCAGCACTGAGGTCCCTTCATTTTGCAGTTCCGCGCCAACACTATGCAGACTGCCATGTGACACACGGGGCCTCTGAATGGGGAGGGGGCGGGCTGGAAGGAGAGGACAGCCAGACAGGCTTCAGCTGACGTCACTGGTTGCTAGACGCGGAGCGGCCCCTAGCCTAGCAACCAGACTGTATCATCAAGTGAGAGATGCCTTAAACTTTCTAAGGTGGTGGCGGCAGGTGGGCAGAGTTGGCGGAGCGGACTAGTGTGGACTGGTCACTGTGGTTTTTGTTCATTCCGGGACTTCTGTATTGTCCCGGAATGAACTAGCCGGGACACGGGACAAAAATCACCAATCAGGGACTGTCCCGGGCAATCCGGGATACGTGGGCACCCTATCTGTATGGCTGAAATCGCATCGCACAGAGATCGCATGTGATTTGCAATGCAGTGTGGTACAAATCACATCTGATGTCGAACATCGCTGCAGTTTGAACCAGCACTAAGTCCTAAATTTTCATCTCTAATCGCTGGTGCACGTTGCAGCTGTGAATAGGGCCTGCGGGCAGTATTAGGGTCAAAGAATAACAGGGTGGGCTGTTCCTATGGATGGCAGTAGATAATGGCCAACCGGCCCTCTTATCAGACCCGGGGATACGGCAACAATGCTTCCTCCGATCAGGAATTAGCTCATTCTGGGTTGCCTGTGGCGACTCCTCTGGATAGTGTCCAGATCTGTATTCTGGAAATAACTTCATGCCTTTCTTCAGAAGGGATGGTGCTAGGCTGTTTGGATTTCTCTCTGGTGGTGCAATGCAGTGGGATTTTCTCTCTCTGATGGAGTCCTGGGTGCACTTCCCCAAAATTCTCCTGGGCTCCTGGCTCTCTCTCCCTCCTCTTAAGCTGGGCATGCTGGGGGCTGCAGTTCCTCCCCTTAGTATTGCATGTCCAGCCCTCGGGACTACATTTCCCACAATCCTCCTCTCTGCTTCATTTTAGTATTTTTTTCCCCTGTTCAATAGGAAGGAGGGGGAAGAAAAAATTAGTACAGTGATGAGAGGAGGGGGGGGGGGGAAGAGCCAGAAGCAGCTTCTCTCTCTCCACACAGACACAGCCGCTCCGATCTTCTGCTGCTTTGCTCTCCTCTGACAGGAGGAAGGAAGGGAATGGGCAGGAAGCACAGAGAGAGAGAGAGACATCCAGTCCTTTTAGCAGCGGCTCAAGCAGGGGGGGTGAAGGAGGTCTCCTTCTCGGACCCGCTCCTATCATCATTTGCCGGTGGAGGCCGGCGGGGAGAGCAAGCGGGATATGTATAAGCACCCGCTTACACATATCAGGCAAATGCGGTGATCGCGGGGCCCCTGTGATCGCAAGGCCTAAGGTGATCGCCTAATTGGAGAGCTGCCTCTGCCAATACCCACTCTAACATTGAGAGTGGTAAGTAACTTTGATTTGAGACTGTTATATCTTGTGGTGAGTGCCTGAACCTTCCCCTACTCTTCTATACCTTCTACTTCTCAACGTTTAATGCATAAGAAAAATAAAGCCTAACTGTTTGAGGTTTTATATCTGTGTGGACATTGCATTACTACAGACTTTCCTACCCGGACAACGCAGCTGAAGAGGTAACGTGCAAAACCCAAAACTAACCAGCGGCCCTCTAGGGGGTCTTGCTACAGCAGTATATCTTCTTATTGTCTATTTTTGATTATTGTGGTTTCTTTTTATATATAGGTTGGTTTTGTTCTCTGATATATGTATTCTCAATGTATTTTGTCTTACTGCCACAAGAGGTCACTACTCCTTAAGTCTACAACAATACTCAATCCCTCCTCCCATTAGACTTAATATTTATTCTTAAATTCTGTATATGAACTAATATTGTTTTAAAGCGAAGGTTCACCCAAAACTGAACCTCCGCTTTTCGGAACCCTCCCCCCCTCCGTGTCACATTTGGCACCTTTCAGGGGGAGGGGGTGCAGATACCTGTATAAAACAGGTATTTGCACCACTTCTGGGTATAGACTCCCGTGGGAGTCCCGCCCCTTTCGTGTATCCCCCCCCCCCCCCGTTGTGTTCTGGGAAACACTCGGCTCCCAGAACACAACAGGGACCAGTGAGGACGGCGCAGCGCGACTCGCGCACTCGCCGTAGGGAACCGGGAAGTGAAGCGCACCAAGGGAGGCGGTGGGGGAAGCCGAGAGCCAAGTGGTAGCTCGGCTTCGGCTGCCGACGTCGCGGGCAACCTGGACAGGTAAGTGTCCTTTTTTTAAAAGTCAGCAACTGCAGTATTTGTAGCTGCTGGCTTTTAAAAAAAAAAATTCCGGTGCACCTCCACTTTAATTTTGAACCTTTTTAGGTTCTATTTTTTATTAGTATTCATTTTTTTGCTCTAGCAGTCAAAACAATTTACCCTTTTAAGTTAGTCATTTGACTCTTGATCGGGTTTTCTTCTTAGGACTAGGGATGAGCTTCGTGTTCGAGTCGAACTCATGTTCGACTCGAACATTGGCTGTTCGGCCGTTCGCCAAATTTCGAACATTATGGGCCGTTCGTGCCAAATTTGAGTGGCGCGTCACGGCCCATAATTCACTGCAGCATCGCAGTGCATTGCTGGCTGATTATTGGCCAAGCATGCATTATGACCCGCATGCTTGGCCAATCAGGGCGTGAAAAAAACGGAGAGCCGTAATTGGCCAAAGCCAGGGTGGCTTTGGCAAATTATGGCCAGGGTGGCTTTGGCAAAATATGGCTCAGGGGTTTAGTACACGCCCCACACTATATAAGGCCGCCTTGTGTAGTGTGTTGGAGTTGTTAAAAGAGAGAGATATCAGAGAGAGACAGTGTCATTTATGTTGAATTAGATAGAGCAGGCAGGCGAGTCAGTTAGCTGCAGTTACAGTGTGTAGAGGATATATATGCATCCTAGGTGTTGTATATATATTTATACACTGTATTCAGTTTAGCTAGATCCGTTCCTGTTATTCTCTATACTGTGACAGGCAGGCAGGTGATTGTGCTAGCTGCAGTCAGTGTTTTACTTAGTGTACTGTGTGCTTTGCAAAGCGTTCACCTAAAGCTTACCTGAATACAGTTAGTGACTATTATAGTGGTGTTCTCATAATAAAACCACAGGCAGAGAGCTGCAGGTATTTTCAGTGTACTGTGTCCTCTGCACAGTTTTCACCTAAAACTAACTGAAAACAATTGCTGCTTTTCCCATACTAATACCACAACAGGCAGTTGATTCTGATAGCTGCATTATCAGTACAGATATATATGTGTATATATACTGTGAGGGGGTTAGCTCGGCAGCGGGTGTGTGTGACCCCCGGGATGGGCTCCCCACACAAAACAGGCCCAGCAAACGGAGGTTGTGGTTTTCAAAATCAAAAAAAGGTGCGGTTTATTTTCTATTTACAGTGACAAAACACAGCAAAGCCAAAAGAAACATAAACAAAATAAATCCTGGTCAACTTGACCTCTGACTAAACATACAGGTTTCCTAACTAACAACTGGGATCAGCCTAGTGCTGTCCTAGTCCCTAAGTCCCTGGTTTTAAATGTCCAAGCAAATAGCCACACAGGCTTTGTCTCACCGCACAGGGGTTCACTCTCCCTAGACAGTCCACACAGGTCTGGGTCCAGGCATGAGCAAACACCTAATGAATCTGGGAGTTTTTATAGAGGCCTTAAACGAGCTGACAAGCTTCAGCTGGTCTCATCAACTCCCTGCCTGCACGACGCCCAGCCCTCTCCCTAGAGGTATGAGTCATCCATGAGCCCACTAGCCTCAGCTGGGCTTATACAACTCTCCACCTAGTTGTATAAGTCGGCGTAAAGCCTGAATCTGGGCGAAATATATCTACCCCCCTGGATGCAACCAGGTGACTTTACCTTCCTGCTGTCACATACCCCCCCTCTTGTTTTAACCTCGGGGTTGGAACACCAGCAATCAGGCATTCATGTACTCGAGACAAAGCATCCACATTCCCCATTTGAACGCCAGGGCGATGCTTTACTGTGAAGTTGAATTCCTGGAGGGCCAGGAACCACCTATTCACTCTTCTATTTGTTTCCTTGTTTTGAGCCATCCACTTTAACGGAGCGTGATCCGTAACCATGTCAAAGTGCCTACCTAGCAGGTAGTACCGAAGGGAATCTAGAGCCCACTTCACCGCTAAACACTCCTTTTCAACGGTGGCGTAATTTACCTCATGGGACTTCAACTTCCTGCTGAGGTAAATGACTGGGTGCTCTTCCCCGTTCCAGACCTGGGACAATACTGCTCCTAACCCCACATCTGACGCATCACTTTGTACGACAAAGTCTTTAGAGAAGTCGGGTGAGTACAACACTGGCTGGCTACATAAGGCTTGTTTCAAGAATTGGAATGCTGCCTCAGCCTCGGGGGTCCATTTAATCATGACCGACCCTTTCCCCTTCGTTAGGTTGGTTAGGGGCACAGCCTTAGAAGCAAAGTGGGGAATGAATCGCCGATAATACCCAGCGATTCCCAGAAAGGCTCGTACCTGCTTCTTGCTGTTGGGACGTGGCCAACTCTGGATGGCCTCGACTTTGTTGAGTTGGGGTTTTATTACTCCCCTCCCAATGGTGTACCCAAGATATTTGGCCTCCTCCTGCCCAATGGTACACTTCTTGGGGTTAGCCGTAAACCCCGCTTCCCGAACAGAGTCCAGGACTGCTTGCACTTTTGGCAGATGTGAGGCCCAATCCGTGCTATGGACAATTACGTCATCCAGGTAAGCCGCAGCATACTTCCGATGGGGCCTCAGCATCTGGTCCATTTTCCGCTGGAATGTGGCCGGCGCATTCTGTAACCCGAACGGCATTCTTTTATATTGGAACGCCCCGTCTGGGGTTACAAATGCGGTTTTCTCTTTGGCCAATTTGGCCAGGGGGATTTGCCAATACCCTTTTGTGAGGTCAAGAGTCGTCATGTATCGGGCTGTTCCCAGCCGGTCGATCAACTCATCTATACGTGGCATGGGGTAGGTGTCAAATTTTGTAACTTTGTTCAACTGACGAAAATCGTTACAAAATCGCCAGCTCCCATCCGGTTTAGGCACCAACACAATGGGACTAGACCAATCACTTTGGGACTCCTCTATCACCCCTAAGTTCAGCATTTTCTGTACTTCCTCCCGTATTGCCTCCCGTCGGGCCTCTGGGATCCGATAGGGTTTTAACTTCACCCTTTCACCGGGCGGGGTAATGATGTCATGCTCTACCCCAGATGTTTGTCCCGGCAGCTCAGAGAATACCTCCTTGTTGCGAAGCACAAACTCCTTAACCTCCTGTTGTTGGGGTTGTGACAAGGTGGCTGCTATTCCAACCTCAGGAATCACGCAACCAGTTTGAGCTGGTGACCAAGTGTCTGCGACTAGGGACTCTCTATCCCTCCAGGCTTTCAACAGATTAACGTGATAGATCTGTTCGGGCTTTCGCCTTCCTGGTTGTCTGACCTTGTAATTCACTTCGCTCACTTTTTCTATTATCTCGTAGGGGCCTTGCCATTTGGCAAGGAATTTACTTTCAACCGTAGGGACAAGTACCAGTATCCTATCCCCCGGGGAAAAGGTACGGGTCTTGGCTCCACGGTTGTACACTCTCTGCTGTGCTAACTGCGCTTGGGCCAAATGTTCCTTCACGATGGGCATTACCTGTGCAATTCGGTCTTGCATCAGGGCGACATGCTCAATCACACTCCTGTGGGGAGAACTCTCACTTTCCCAAGTTTCCTTGGCAATATCCAACAGCCCTCTTGGGTGTCTCCCATACAGTAACTCAAAGGGGGAGAATCCCGTAGAGGATTGGGGCACCTCCCTAATAGCAAACATCAGATAAGGAAGTAGACAGTCCCAATCCTTTCCATCTCTATCCACCACTTTCTTCAACATTTGTTTTAGGGTTTTGTTGAATCTTTCAACCAGCCCATCGGTTTGGGGGTGATACACAGATGTACGTAATTGCGTCACTTTGAACAATTTACACAGCTCCTTCATAACCCGGGACATAAAGGGTGTACCTTGGTCCGTAAGCAGTTCTTTACAAATACCCACCCGGCTAAACACAAGAGATAGCTCTTTGGCTATGGTTTTGGCCGAGGTATTTCGGAGAGGGATCGCTTCTGGATAACGGGTGGCATAGTCCATTATAACTAATATGTACTGGTGCCCCCTAGCGGACTTGATTATAGGACCTACCAAATCCATGGCGATCCTCTCAAACGGGACCTCAATGATGGGTAGAGGGACCAGCGGGCTACGGAAATGTGGCATCGGGGCCGACCTCTGACACACAGGGCAGGAGGAACAATAATTTTCTATGTCCTTCATCACCCCCGGCCAATAGAATCTCTGTAATACCCTCTCTCGGGTTTTCTCTGTCCCCAGATGACCTCCAAGAATGTGCCCATGGGCCAACTCCAACACCAACTTCCTGTAAGGTTTGGGCACCACAAGCTGCTCAACGGTTTCTTCTGCCCTTTTTGCCACCCGATACAGTAGGTCCTTCTCTACGCTGAAGTATGGGTAAGTGCAGGTATTATCTGGGTTCACTAACTCGCCATCTATTTTCACTACGTTTTCCCGTGCCTTTATTAGGGCGGGGTCTTTCAACTGTTCTGTGGCAAAGTTTTCCCTGTGAACCTCAAGATCAGAAAACTCCACAGACGGTAGGTTTTCGTCTGAGGAGGTGGGCTCCTCTCCAGTTTCTTGAGTCTCCCCTGCCAATACTGATAAGGGAAATTCCGGAGAGTCCTCACCACTCTCAGGGGAGTTCTGGCTATCACATTCCTGGTACATAGGGGCACCAGTGGGGGGCTCAGGATCATCCCACAGTTCCCAGAACTTCGGAAAATCCCTTCCCACAATGGCGTCATGCGGTAACTGAGATACTAAGCCCACTGGATGAGAGAGGGTACCTTTGGGGGTCTCGAAACACACTGTAGTCACTGGATACTCTCGGGTGTCCCCATGCACACAAATAACAGCTACCTTGCTATTCCCAGAGACCTCTGTTTTAACTAACTCAGCCTTTATCAGGGTCACAAGGCTACCTGAATCCAGCAATACCACAACATTTCTACCATTAACACACATTTTGCATAAATGTTTCTCAGTTCCTCGAATGGCAGTGCATGCGACTGTCGCACACAGCGACTGACGTCTGCCCGTCAGAAAGTCACACTGCATGGGTTCCTCCACAACCGGGCAATTGGCTGCAATATGTCCCGCTTGCCGGCAGCGGTAGCAAACGATCCTTCTTGCCGCCTCTTGAGCCGCTGATTTCCCAGGCTGTTCTCGCCAAACTTGGGGTAGAGCTCCCACCCTCTCACTCTCTCCACCCTCACCCCTTGGAATCCTCTTATCCGCCCCTGGGGATGGTCTGGTCTTAGGGTGGAAAGTCCGAGTGTCTCTGGAAGAGGCCGTCAGGTTCTCTGTAGCCAAGTATTTCTCCACACGATCCACAAGACCATCGGCCGTCTCTGGGTCTCCATGGCTTACCCACTTTTGGATGGCAGTAGGAAGAGCTCTCAAAAACCGATCCATTACAACACGTTCCACAATCTTTGGTGCGGACAAAGTCTCTGGCTGTAGCCACTTTCTGCTCAGGTGAATGAGATCATACATTTGAGACCTGGGGGGTTTTCCAAGCTGGAAAGTCCAGTTATGCACACGCTGAGCCCGGACAGCCTGGGTGACACCCAGCCTTGCCAATATTTCAGCTTTTAGCATCACATAGTCTTTTGCTTGGTCAGGCTCTAGGTCATAGTAAGCCTTCTGCGATTCACCAGTTAGCAGAGGAGCCACCAGTCCAGCCCACTGCTCCTCAGGCCACTTTTCTCTTTCAGCAGTCCTTTCAAATGTGGTCAAAAATACCTCTGGATCATCCTCTCCAGTCATTTTTGTCAATAAACGACTCACCCCAAAGGACGCGGTATTAGTGGGACGGCTTTCCTCACTGGTCTGCGGACGTTGCTGCATTACTGCTTCCATTTGTTGTAGTCTCTGCTCTTGCTTCTGTAACAGGTCTATGAAGCGGGCCTCAGATTGCTGCTGGGCTTGTTGCTGAGCTTCCAGACTCTGTTGGTGAGCTTGCTGCTGGGCTGCAAGGCTCTGTTGATGAGCTTGCTGCTGGGCTGCGAAGTTCTGTTGTTGAGCTGCAAGGCTCTGTTGATGAGCTGCAAGGCTCTTTTGCAAACCTGCATTTGTCTGCTGTTGATTGGCATTTGCTAGAGCCAGCTGCTTCAGTATCTCCTCCATGCTGGCTTAAAAAAAAACTGCCACTGGTTCTCCACCAACTGTGAGGGGGTTAGCTCGGCAGCGGGTGTGTGTGACCCCCGGGATGGGCTCCCCACACAAAACAGGCCCAGCAAACGGAGGTTGTGGTTTTCAAAATCAAAAAAAGGTGCGGTTTATTTTCTATTTACAGTGACAAAACACAGCAAAGCCAAAAGAAACATAAACAAAATAAATCCTGGTCAACTTGACCTCTGACTAAACATACAGGTTTCCTAACTAACAACTGGGATCAGCCTAGTGCTGTCCTAGTCCCTAAGTCCCTGGTTTTAAATGTCCAAGCAAATAGCCACACAGGCTTTGTCTCACCGCACAGGGGTTCACTCTCCCTAGACAGTCCACACAGGTCTGGGTCCAGGCATGAGCAAACACCTAATGAATCTGGGAGTTTTTATAGAGGCCTTAAACGAGCTGACAAGCTTCAGCTGGTCTCATCAACTCCCTGCCTGCACGACGCCCAGCCCTCTCCCTAGAGGTATGAGTCATCCATGAGCCCACTAGCCTCAGCTGGGCTTATACAACTCTCCACCTAGTTGTATAAGTCGGCGTAAAGCCTGAATCTGGGCGAAATATATCTACCCCCCTGGATGCAACCAGGTGACTTTACCTTCCTGCTGTCACAATATATATATATATATATATACATCCCACCTTTGTGCAGCTACATCTCACTGCAGGCCATTAGTATGTCTGGAAGGCAAACAAGGAGAGGCAGACAGTCACGAGGCAATAAAAGAGGGCAAGCAGGCTCTGTGTCTAGAGGCAACAGTGCTGGTCGTGGACAAGGTGCATCCTCATCAGCACGTGGCCGTGGGACACGCTTGTCCTTCTTTTCAGCAGCTGGCCATACTGAGCCGCAACATGCCCAAGACTTGGTAGAGTGGATGACCAAGCCGTCCTCCTCCTCCTCATCCTTTCTCACCCAGGCTCAGGGTACTTTGTCTGGCAAAGCAGCTGACAAAGCGGCCTCTTACCTCGGCTCAATGGCATCAGTCACTCCTTCCCTAGCCCCACCATGTCCTCCTGAGGAGTCCCCCGAACTGTTTGACCACAGTGTTGGGTACATACTCCAGGAGGATGCCCAGCGTTTTAAAGGCTTCGATGATGGAACCTAGCTGGAGGAAGGCAGTAACGTGAGCCCAGAGAGAGGGGGTAGTAACGTGAGCCCAGAGAGAGGGGGTGCCCAACAAGGACAGCTATCTGGCAGTCATGTTCCCCCAGCTGCAGCATACTGCCAGGTTTGCTCCAGTGATGAGGAGGGAGGGGATGATGAGGTCACTGACTGCACGTGGGTGCCTGATAGGAGAGAGGAGGAGGAGGCACATCTCCAAAGAGGCAGGATGCCCTCCAGGGCCCAGCTTAAGGGCAGCACACCGGCTGCATCACACCGCAGAGCTCCGCATGTGCAGGGCGCTGCTGTCTCTGCGCGTTATTCCAAAAGTTCTTTGGTGTGGGCCTTTTTTCAGACGTGTGCAGCAGATCGCACCGTTGCCATTTGCAACATATGTCTAAAGCGTATCTCCCCTGGCCAAAACATGAGTGCTTGACCAGACATATGTCGACCTGCCATGCAGCTCGTTGGCAAGCCTACCTTAAAGACCCACACCAAAGAACAAAGCGGACCTCTCCTTGCACCGCATCAGCTGGGATCTCCAACCCCACTATACCTTCAGTCCTCCCTGAAACCTGCACTGAGAGGAATGAAGGTGTAGAATTAGGTGTGTCACAGCCAAGTACTTGCGGGCAATCTGCTATCGGTACACCGACGTCCGATTGTACCAGGCAAATTTCCCTGCCCCAGCTGCTGCACCGCCAAAAGAAGTTCACTCCCAGCCATCCACATGCCCAGTGGTTGAATGCTACCTTGGCTAAATTGCTAGCACTTCAACTGCTGCCTTTTCAGTTGGTAGACTCTGCCCCCTTCTTTGAGTTTGTGGAATGTGCAGTTCCTTAGTGGCACGTTCCCAAACGCCACTTTTTCTCACGGAAGGCGATTTTGGCTCTCTACCGGCATGTGGAAGGCCATGTCTTGGCCTTCCTGGACAGGGCGGTCAGTGGTAAGGTGCATATTACCGCTGACTCATGGTCCAGCATGCATGGACAGGGACGTTGGGTGACTCTGCTGGCAGCTGGGAAGGATGCAGGACAAGGTGCAGTAGTGTTGAAGGTTGTTCCGCCACCACGCCTCCAAAATGCTACTACTGGTGATTCTGATACACCTCTCTCCTCCACCCCCTCCTCTTCTTCTTCCTCCATGGCCTCTTCCTGTGCTTTGTCCGCGGAACCAGCGGTGCTTTGTAGGTGTTCAAGGGGCTATGCAAGTACGCAGGCAAAGAGATGCCATGCGGTGCTTGAGCTGGTGTGCTTGGGGGACAAGAGCCACACTGGGGCAGAGATTCTGTCAGCTCTGCAGGGGCAGGCTCAGAGGTGGTTGACGCCACGCCAGCTTAAGCCAGGAATGGTGGTTTCCACCAATGGCACCAACCTCCTCTCCGCCCTCCGACAGGGACAACTGACCCATGTGCCCTGTTTGGCTCATGTCCTTAACTTGGTGGTTCAGCGGTTCTTGGGCAGGTACCTGGGCTTACAGGAGGTCCCAAAGCAGGCCAGGAAACTCTGTGGGCATTTCCGCCAGTCATATAATGCCAGTGCTCGGCTGGCTGACCTGCAAAAGGATTACAACCTGCCCAAGAACCGTCTAATCTGTGACATGCCCACCAGGTGGAACTCTACGTTAGCCATGCTGCAGCGGCTGCACACGCAGCAGAGGGCCATCAATGAGTATTTGTTGCAATATGGCACCAGGACAGGGTCAGGGGAGCTTGGATTTTTTTTCCCCACGCCAGTGGGCCATGATCAGGGATGCATGCACTGTCCTTGCACCATTTGAGGAGGCCACGAGGATGGTGAGCACTGACAGTGCATGCATCAGTGACACTGTCCCTCTTGTCCACCTGTTGGAGCACACGCTGCGTGGAATAATGGACAGGGCACTTGAGGCAGAACAGAGGCAGGAAGAGGAGGACTTCCTTACCTCTCAAGGCCCCCTTTATCCAGACAGTCTTCCTGCTGGCCCGGCTATCACACAGGAAGAGGACGAGGAGGAGGAGGAGGATTATTGTGTCAGCATGGAGGTGGAGCCTAGAACTCAGCATCAGCAGCAGTCTTCAAGGGATCAATTACAGTCCCAAGACACCCATGGACTTGTACATGGCTGGGAGGAGGTGGATGCGGATCATGTCATCCTCAGTGACCCAGAGGACTCCGGACCAAATGCCTCAGCAAACTTATGCTGCATGGCCTCCCTGATCCTGCAAAGCCTGCAAAAGGATCCTCGTATTCGTGCGATCAAGGAGAGGGATCATTACTGGCTGGCAAGTGGCAACCCTCCTTGATCCATGTTACAAGGGTAAGGTTGCGGACCTAATCTTGCCATCGCAGAGGGAGCAGAGGATGAAGCATCTTCGGGAGGCCTTGCAGAAAGGTCTGTGCAACGCGTTCCCAGAGACTGGGAGGTTACAAATTCCTGGTCCTGGACAACGTGTTGCTGAGGCTCCGGTCAGTCAAAGAAGGAGCGGTGGAGAAGGTGGCCGTCTGACCGATGCGTTCAGGCAATTCTTTAGTACGCAGCCCCAAGGTATGATCGCTTCCAGAAACCATCGCCAGCGTCTGGTTTACATGGTGCAGGAATACCTAGGGGCAAAATCAGACTTGGACACCTTTCCCACCGAAAATCCTCTGGGTTACTGGGTCTTGAGAATGGATCACTTGCCAGGGCTTGCACAGTATGCAATTGAGCTACTGGCCTGTCCTGCATCCTGCGTTCTTTCAGAACGCACATTCAGTGCTGCTGGAGGCTTTGTAACCGATCATAGGGTGCGCCTGTCCACCGACTTGGTCAATCGGCTGACCTTCATAAAAATGAATCAGTCTTGGATCACCAGCTACCAAGCACCTGATGCTGATGTAACCGAATCATTTGTTTTTGAATGTGAGATCTCTTCAAGACTGCCTATGCTGATGCTGAGTGACTATCCTGTTATGCTGAGTGACTATCCTCTTCCTCCTCAATGTTCATGTTGATAGTTTGTAAGAACATTTAGTACGCAGCCCCAAGGTATGATCGCTTCCAGAAACCATCGCCAGCGTCTGGTTTACATGGTGCAGGAATACCTAGGGGCAAAATCAGACTTGGACACCTTTCCCACCGAAAATCCTCTGGGTTACTGGGTCTTGAGCATGGATCACTTGCCAGAGCTTGCACAGTATGCAATTGAGCTACTGGCCTGTCCTGCATCCTGCGTTCTTTCAGAACGCACATTTAGTGCTGCTGGAGGCTTTGTAACCGATCACAGGGTGCGCCTGTCCACCGAATCGGTCGATCAACTGACCTTCATAAAAATGAATCAATCTTGGATCACCAGCTACCAAGCACCTGATGCTGATATAAACAAATATATTTTTTATTTTATTTCAGATGCCTTCAAGACTGCCTATGCTGTTATGCTGAGTGACTATCCTCTTCCTCCTCAATGTTCATGCTGATAGCTTGTAAGAACATTTTTGGTTCTGGGCACCGCCACCAGTGGCTAAGGCCAAATTTTTCTGCCCCTGTTTAACAGGGGCGTGTAATTACAATTTTTACTGCAATACTTAGCAGCAGGGCTCATTCCTGCGCTCCAACTAGAGTATCTGTGCGGGGTTGCAGTGTTGTGGCACCAGCACCAGTGCCTAAGGCCCAATTTCTCTGCCCTGTTAAACAGGGGCATGTAATTACAATTTCTGATGCAATACTTTGCAGCAGGGCTCATTCCTGCGCTCCAACTATAGTATCTGTGAGGGGTTGCAGTGTTGTGGCACCAGTGGCTAAAGCCCAATTTTTCTGCCCCTGTTTAACAGGGGCGCGTAATTACAATTTTTGCTGCAATAATTTGCAGCAGGGCTCATTCATGCGCTCCAACTACAGTTTTTTGTGAGGGGTTGCAGTGTTGTGGCACCAGCACCTGTGCCTAAGGCCCAATTTTTCTGCCCCTGTTCAACAGGGGCATGTAATTACAATTCTCGATCTAATATTTCACAGCAGGGCCCGTTCCTGCGCCCACCAAGAGTAACTGTGAGGCCTTACAGTTTTGTGGCAATACCACCACACTGTCCACCACCAAAGGCCCAATTTGTCCAACCCTGTTCAACAGGGGCACGTAATTACAATTCTTGATTCTTGACCACCAAAAGTAACTGTGAGGCCTTACAGTGTTGTGGCAACACCAACTCCTAAGGCCCAAATTTCTGCAGAGTATATACGGCAGGCCACTTCTTTCAAACATCAGACTTTCAAACGACTCCTACTTACAAACGGAGGGAGACAACAAGAAGTGAGAGGAAATCTACCCCTAGGAAGGGAAATTCTCTCCTGTAAGAGTTAATATGGGAAAAAGGTGTCTCCCCTCCACTGATACTTTCTCACCAATCCCTGTTTCCCTAAAAAACCCAAATTTTCAAAATCCAATTGTCATTGGGACAGAAAGTGAAGTGAAATGTTCTTAACAGGTGCACAGACAGCAAAACAAATGTTACAGGGGTGATAATAACCCTTCCCTATGTTTTCCAAAAAGCTTAAAAATAGATTTTTTGGCTGGAACTACATGTACCAGTTCAAAATTACAAACAGATTCTACTTAAGAACAAACCTACAGTCCCTGTCTTGTTTGCACCTCCTGTATACTGCTGTTCAGAGTATATAGGGCCTTTTTTTAATTTGGGTTCGGGGTTCCCCTTAATATCCATACAAGACCCAAAGGGGCTGGTAATGGGCTGGGGGGGGGGGGGGGTACCCATTCTGTTTTTCTCAATGATTTTCATCCATATTGCCAGGACCAGACATTACATTAAAGCCGCAAGCAGTTTTAAATTACTTTTATTCCTTTAGAAATGTAATTTTGTGCAGGGACAGTTCTAAACACGGAAAACACATGCCACTTCACAGGCATACTTTAGACACCCCAAGGTACTATATTTAAAGGAATATTTCACTTTTTTTCACTTTAAGCTCATTAAAATCACTGGTCCTGAAAAAAATCTGCAGTTTTTAAAACTTTTTTTTGCATTGATACATGTACTCTGGGGCAGGACCCGGGTCCTCATACCCTTTTTACGTCAATAACTTGCATATTAGCCTTTAAAATTCGCACTTTTGATTTCTCACGTTCGAGTCCCATAGACTTTAACGGGGTTCGAAAGTTTGCGCGAACTTTCGGTCCGTTAGCATGTTCTGGATGCGAACCGAACCAGGGGGTGTTCGGCTCATCCCTACTTAGGACCATGCTAGTGTTTATTTGGATCCTTGTTTGGGCCTGTCTATGCTGGTCTCATATGTTATGGTTGCGTTCCAGTGATTGGGAGGTATTTACTTCCGCCATCTGGAACGCATCTTATTACCTGTTTCATATTGGCTCCTTCCTTTGGTACACAGTATGCTCCCGGGTTATGGACGTTATTCACTTCCGGGCTGTGGAACGCATTTTTAACTATGCTGTGTTCTTTTCTGGGAGGCGTGGTTCTGCAGCCGGGAGCTGATCACTTCCGCCTTGTGGAACGCACATAATTTCCGGTTTTAATTCACTTCCGTCCCCTATATGAACAACAACGCCACACGTCATAGCCACGCCCCTGAAGATGCACGCTGGTGACAAAACGTCGGGTGGAGTGAGGGACTATTGACATACTGTTGTTGACGGAGGAGTGGCCGCCATCTTATCGGTAGGAAGCGCTGGTCGCTTTCCTTTCATGCCTGTTTTACATTGATTACATGTGAGTGTACTTATAGCTTTTTAAACAATAAATCTGCCTTTTTTGGGATGTCTGCGCAATAAGATGCTTTCTTTCATTCCCCCACACATGTTACCACCGGTACATCTCTGGAGTATATCTCTAGCCGAGCTTTTGCTGTGACTAAGTTTACTTATACCTGGTTGGTTAGTGGAAGAAGGATATCTTTTCCAATTAGTGAATCGTATAGGAGGAACTGTTTAATGAATAGGAAGACTCCTGGCTATCACCTTAGCAATTCTTTTATGTGTGTAGCACACGGTCCTTTTTCTCCCGTCTTTGGCTCACTCACAGGGAAAAAGGCACACCATGCCACCATGCCCGTACTCTCTGGTATGAAGAGGTTAAGCACACTTTTAACTTACGGGTCCTGCAGCAAGGTTCTCCATGAAGTTGGTTCTCGTCTCTTAGGATGTAAGGACAAATCTTTATATCCCCAAATAACTCCAAGGTCCACACCCGTAGTAAACTCCAACGTAGAGTTTATTTTCTTTATGCACAAGTAACCACAAAGTTGAGAAGAGAGAAAGGTGTTAGAAAAGCAGATCAGATTCAGGCACCTCTTGCCTCGTCGCCACTCGATCCCGAGTGGGTACAGCTCACCCGGATAGTCACCCAATGGCACTAGCAGCCGGCATGTACCTCGAATAGTCAATCAGATTCATTAATGGATGCGATCGGGAGATCCCCTGCCACAGAATCGATAGTGTCCCGAACCTCTTAACGGTTAGGCCCCTTTACGGATGGATGACATCCCTCCAGAGAGTTACCGGGCCCCTTCCTTCACTGTGATCTCTCACCAGTCCTTCGGAACGGTCCTCCCCCAGCCTCCTCTTCCAGATGCGGGTCCCCTCGCAAGGCGGCACCCTGGGATTCTTCTTCCCCGAAGTGGGCTCCAGCTAAAGGTGCTGGGCCCAGGGCTGAAGCTGCAGTCCCAGGACTAAAGATGCCTGGGACAGAGGCGCACGTGGCCCCATGGCCTGGAGGGCCACGCACTTGAACTTGGACTCCGGACAGGAACAGGAACAGGCCGCGGAGGCCCCTCCCGGGTACAGGTCCCCGGAAAATGCATGGCTGCCGAGAGAGGACACCCAATCGCCACTCCATCACCTGTGGTTCAACCCCAAGTACAAGCGACAGCGCCACTCATTCCTACTGGGGGACTGCACACCAGGTGAAAACAGCAGCAAAGCAGAGTCCAATAAAATAGAAGATCCGAGCCAACTACCACTCGAATCACCCCTAAATTTGGTATAGCAACCTCCTAATTTGGGACCCCCGCTACGTGTGTATATCCCGAACACTGACGGTAAGGGTCAGTTTTTTTGGGTGTTGGTGACAGTTTTTCTTCACTTTTCAACTTATCGTTTCTCTCCAATGATGGACTATGCTTGGATCCATTTTGTAGCTTCATGATTTTGGAGTCACTTCATATGAACTTTCTGTACATTACTACAATTTTTTTAGCGCTAAACCTCTACCTCCCAATTAGTATCAGTGTCAGTTAGTGCCAGTGTGTTTAGGTAGGATAAAAAAAAGTAAAATGCGCACTATTGTTTTTGGGCTGTACTACAGGTACAAACAACAACTAACCTACACACATGTGGTATTACTGCAATTGTCAGGAGCAGGAGAATATATTGTGGGTTGTTCTTTGGTGGTAGGTTTTGGTAGTAGCAAGAAATATACAGTTACATTTAAAACATTTTTTTTTTTTTTACTATTTTGGGCCCGTTTTCCTTAGATAAAAAACAAAACAAAAAAAACAGGAGATATCCATTACCATTTTCCCCCAAATGAAAACACATTTTTTCTGGAAAAAACAAGCTATAATCCATCTGGATGCTTTAAATAGTTGTGATGATATGTACGGTTTTACTAATACATGTGTAGCGGGCATATACTTTTCAAGTATATTTAAAACTGGCAGAGACACCAGTGATGTACAGTTCCCTGCAGCCCAGCAGGTGACGCTGTCACCTTGGGCTGGGGTTGAACCATTGCTGCGTGCCGTACCCCTTTTTGGCCTCTCTCAGCAGTTGTACGGTGGGGCGGGGAACCCGCCGTGCTTGCTGGGAGAGGGTATAAAGGGGCCGGCCATCTTTGTCACGGGGTCGAGTCCCAGGCACCTTCAGCCTGAGGGCGGTTGTTCGTGTTGGGGGTCTAGGCGGCCTAGGCCTAGAGGACGCCCGGAGGTCGTGTTCCATCCCAGGCACCTTCAGCCTGGGGTGAGGTACTCGAATGGAGGTCTGGGGCTCGGTGTCCTTCACTGGGTTCCGCGAGGGAAGGATTTCCTAGGGGACCCGGGAGTGGGTACCCAAATCCAGAGGCATAAGGGACCGGAGGAGCTACTCACCCGAAGACCTGGTGCAGCAAATTGCCGGTGCCAGGTGAGCCTCCGGAGACCGCCCGGAGGGATATCTTCCCGAACAAGGGGGCCAAAATTCACTTTCAGGAAGGAAAGAGAAGAGTTCATTGTGCCTGGGCCTACTCACATCCACACCCCCTGTCTGTTCTGCTTGTTGAGGGAGTCCAACTGATTGTGTTTCACTCTGACATTTGAAGAATAAAGGAGTGTTGGACTTTTAATGGTGTGGGGCTCATTTTACTGGCAGACACTATTCAAGAGGAGGTGGAGGCTCCGAATGCAGAACACCGACCCGAAGGTAAAGAGGATTTTCTCACACCGCACACACATCTGCGGTGGGAACTTGGCGTGGTGACCCCGCACTCTCTCCTCCAAGGTACCCCTAAACAAAAGCCAGAGACAGAAGAACTGATACTAGAGAGAGAGAGTGGAGGCCGCTACACGTGGGGGCTCCGGGTCCGGGATTGTGTTCGTGCTACTACGGAGTTTGAACGTGTCTGCCCGGAGGAGTTCCGAGTAGGTCGGCCATATCTTTGGCCAAAGTGCATCCCTGCTTGAAGTCGTGGGCATGACCCTAAGAAGGGAAAGGACTATGCAGAAGAGCGAGAAGAGGGGGAAGCCCAGCCGTGTGAGGGACTACACGTGGGGGCTTCTATTGCACTGCGCCACGAGGCACACCCTCCCTGCTCAGTTCATGGGCGTGACCCAGGAAAGGAGAAAGCCCGCGAACTGAGTGCAAGAGGGGAGGAGTCCAATCGTGTGAAGGACTACACGTGGGGACTTTGGCGCAAAACTTGCAGTGTGCAATGGATCAGCAGCAAGTCACCATGTTCGGACATACATCGTGGGTTCCACTTCATCCTTATGCCACGACTTTGACTGCTGCTGCTCCGGTGACCGATACGGGGATTCGGCTAAAGCCCCGGGGATGATTCGCCCTGTATTCGTGCATGGACGTTGAGGCCCTGGGTTTTGATTTGCCCCGGTTGTTCGGGACTGGTGTGTCAGCTGAAGCCGTTCGGGCGATGCGAGGCCTGCAGGGAGTTTTTATTCGAGGTGGATTCAGTCATCGAAAAGCCAAGTACCATCTACCCCGGCCGCACTACAGGCAGCACCACTCAAGTTGGAGGAAACACCGCTTTGACAGCCATCCCTGTGCGCGCTGCAGCGACCGCGGGGGAGGTCGTAATTAATCAAGTACGGGAGAAATCCGAGGATGCTGACTCGGTCACCACGGTCTCACAGCGTCCACCGCTGAAGAGAAAGACCGGCATGGTAGCCCCGTCCATCGGTGGCGGTGGACCATCCCGCCCGCCTACGCCCGGCCCGGATGTATCCGTTGAGAAGAAGTCCGGACATCCCTTCTCAAGCAAAGGCCGAGGTAAGCCGGGCGGAGGGACTTGGTGTGTGGGCGGAGGTGGCAGTTCAGTTTCTACTGCAGGTTACTAGCCCGCGGAGGAGTGTGACACTTCCGACCTGGAGTCGCTCTCCGATCTGGGAGACGATGTCGCCATAGATGAGCTGTTTGCTCAAAAGGGCTGGGACAAAGTGCCTCTCGCCTCTTCCCACAGAACCAGGGACCCACCCATGTCTACAGGGGATAGTACACCCCGGGTGGAGGCACCAGCGCCTGAGAAGGGATCCCGTCCCCAGTCTACTCTCACATCCCCGGTGCCACCTGCAGCCGGTGCCGGGGAGAAGAGACTGTTATTGCGGGCACCTATGCCCATATTGGATGTGGTCAAGGTCCCTCGTCACCCGGATTCTATAGTCTTGCCAGGTGAAGGGGACAAAGCCACCATGCCTCCGCTGGCGAGACTACAACGCCTATTTTGCCAGAAGGTTGCTGCTGAGTATGGGTAGCAGTACCCATACTTGTCTAAAAAACTGCTGTACGAAGTGGAATTTTGCCGGGAGCGCTGGTACAATGACTTTGTGTGGACCCACATTCAGGTCCCACATGCCCGCAGGTACCTTGCGTGCTCCCCCAAGGCATCTCAGCGTTTCAATAACTGCAAGGCAGAATGGATGTTGGGACGGCATATGCACGCGGACAAGGTGCTGATTCGACGCAAGGAAGGGGAGGATGTTGAATATCATCTGGAGACCATGGACCAGCATTTGAAACCACTTGTCCTGCCGCACTAGGGATGAGCTCGGTGTTCGAGTCGAACATACGTTCGACTCGAACATCGGCTGTTCGATCGTTCGACGAAGATCGAACAATTTGGGCTGTTCGCGCCAAATTCGAGTGACGCGAACGGCCCACAATACACTGCGCCATCGCAGTGCAATCTCGGCGCTGTGATTGGCCAAGCATGCACTGTGACCCCGCATGCTTGGCCAATCACTGCGCCGGCAGCGAGGAGAGCCATAATTGGCCACAGGCAGGATGCCTGTGGCCAATTATAGCTCAGGGGGTTTAGTACACGCCCCACACTATAAAGGCCGCCAGTGCGGCGGCCTTGTGTAGTGTGTTCCGGCGTGCAGGGAAAGAGTTACATAGGCAGGGACAGTGTCAGTGCTATTTGTACTTTAAACTTGTGTGCAGGGAGAGAGAAGGATAGGGACAGTGTCAGTGATATTCTTTGCTAAACCTTGTGTGCAGGGAGAGAGAAGGATAGGCAGGGAGAGTGTCAGTGATCTTCTTTGCTAAACCTCGTGTGCAGGGAGAGAGAAGGATAGGCAGGGAGAGTGTCAGTGATATTCTTTGCTAAACCTTGTGTGCAGGGAGAGAGAAGGATAGGCAGGGGAAGTGTCAGTGTCATTTTTGCTAAGCCTCCTGCACAGTATACACCTGAAGCTAGCCCTTATTGCTGCGTTTTCCTGTTGTGTAACACAGGCAGTCATCTGCAGCACTTACAGCGTGCGTAGTGTGCCTCCTGCACATTATACACCTGAAGCTAGCCCTTATTGCTCGTGCTTTTTTTCTTTTGTGTTAGACTAACAGGCATCTGCAGCACTTACAGCGGGCGTAGTGTGTTTACTGCAAAATATACACCTGAAGCTAGCCCTTATTGCTGTATTTTCCTGTTGTGTAACACAGGCAGGCATCTGCAGCACTTAAAGCAGGCGTAGTGTGATTCCTGCACATTATACACCTGAAGCTACCCCTTATTGCTCGTAGTTTTTTTTCTTTTGTGTTACACTAACAGGCATCTGCAGCACTTAAAGCAGGCGTAGTGTGATTCCTGAAAAATATACACCTGAAGCTAGGCCTTATTGCTGTGTTTTCCTGTTGTGTAACACAGGCAGGCATCTGCAGCACTTAAAGCAGGCGTAGTGTGATTCCTGCACATTATACACCTGAAGCTACCCCTTATTGCTGGTACTGTTTTTTCTTTTGTGTTACACTAACAGGCATTTGCAGCACTTAAAGCAGGCGTAGCGTGATTCCTGAAAAATTTACACCTGAAGCTAGCCCTTATTGCTGTGTTTTCCTGTTGTGTAACACAGGCAGGCATTTGCAGCACTTACAGCGGACGTAGTGTGCTTCTTGCAAAATATACACCTGAAGCTACCCCTTATTGCTGGTTTTCCCATCTCCCTGAAGGTCTTTAGAATGTCTGGAAGGCAAACAAGGAGAGGCAGACAGTCAGGAGCCAATAAAAGAGGGCAAGCAGGCTCTGTGTCTAGAGACAACAGTGCTGGTCGTGGACGCGTTGCATCGTCATCAGCACGTGGCCATGGTATACGCTTGTCCTTATTTTCGGCAGCTGGACGTGTTGAGCCGCATCATGCCGAAGACTTGGTAGAGTGGATGACCAAGCCCTCCTCAACCTCCTCATCCTCTCTCACCCAGGCTCAGGGTACTGGCAAAGCAGCTGCCAAAGCGTCCTCAGTGTCATCATCAGTCACTCCTTCCCTAGACCCACCGTGTCCTCCTGAGGAGTCCCCCGAACTGTTTGAGCACAGTGTTGGGTACATGCTCAAGGACGATGCCCAGCGTTTCAAAGGGTCTGAAGATGACACCCAGCTAGAGGAAGGCAGTAGCGTGAGTGCAGAGAGAGGGGATGCTCAAGAAGGACACCAATCTGGCAGTCATGTTCCAGCAGCTGCAGCATATTGCCAGATTGGTTCCAGTGATGAGGAGTGAGGGGATGATGTGGTCACTGACTTCACGTGGGTGCCTGATAGGAGAGAGGAGGAGGAGGAGGATGAGGAGGAGGCACATCTCCAACGAGGCAGGATGCCCTCCGGGGGCCAGCGTAAGGGCAGCACACCGACTGAATCACACCGCAGAGCTCCGCCTGTGCAGGGCGCTCCCTCTGCCCGTTATTCCAAAAGTTCTTTGGTGTGGGCCTTTTTTGAGTCGAGTGCATCAGATCGCACCGCTGCTGTTTGCAACATATGTCTGAAGCGTATCTCGCGTGGCCAAAACATCAGTCGCTTGGGCACCACATGCTTGACCAGACATATGTTGACCTGCCATGCAGCTCGTTGGCAAGCCTACCTTAAAGACCCACACCAAAGAACAAAGCGGACCTCTCCTTGCTCCGCATCAGCTGGGATCTCCAACCCCACTATACCTTCAGTCTTCTCTGAAACCTGCACTGAGAGGAATGAAGGTGTAGAATTAGGTGTGTCACAGCCAAGTACTTGCGGGCACTGCTAGCAGTACACCGACGTCCGATTCTAGCAGGCAAATTTCCCTGCCCCAGCTGCTGGACCGTCGAAAGACGTTCACTCCAAGCCATCCAGATGCGCAGCGGTTGAATGCTAGCTTGGCTAAATTGCTAGCACTTCAACTGCTGCCTTTTCAGTTGGTAGACTCGGCCCCCTTCCGTGAGTTTGTGCAATGTGCAGTTCCTCAGTGGCAGGTTCCCAAACGCCACTTTTTCTCATGGAAGGCGATTCCGGCTCTCTACCGGCATGTGGAAGGCAATGTCAATGCCTCGCTGGACAGGGCGGTCAGCGGTAAGGTGCATATTATCGCTGACTCATGGTCCAGCAGGCATGGACAGGGACGTTATCTTTCTTTCATGGCCCATTGGGTCACTCTTTTGGCAGCTGGGAAGGATGCAGGACAAGGTGCAGTAGTGTTGGAGGTTGTTCCGCCGCCACGCCTCCAAAATGCTACTACTGGTTGCGACACACCTCTCTTCTCCACCCCCTCCTCTTCTTCTTCCTCCATGGCCTCTTCCTGTGCTTTGTCCCTGGAACCAGCGGTGCTCCGTAGGCGTTCCAGGGGCTACGTAAGTACGCAGGCAAAAAGATGCCATGCCGTGCTTGCGCTGGTGTGTTTGGGGGACAGGAGCCACACTGGGGCAGAGGTTCTGTCAGCTCTGCAGGGACAGGCCGAGAGGTGGTTGACGCCACGCCAGCTTAAGGCAGGAATGGTGGTTTGCGACAATGGCACCAACCTCCTCTCCGCCCTCCGACAGGGACAACTGACCCATGTGCCCTGTGTGGCTCACGTCCTTAACCTGGTGGTGCAGTGGTTCTTGGGCAGGTACCCAGGCTTACAGGATGTCCTGAGGCAGGCCAGGAAAGTCTGTGTGCATTTCTGCAGATCATATAATGCCAGTGCTCGGCTGGCTGAGCTGCAAAAGGAGTTGAACCTGCCCAAGAACCGCCTTATATGTGACATGCCCACCAGGTGGAACTCAACGTTGGCCATGCTGCAGCGGCTGCACACGCAGCAGAGGGCCATCAATGAGTACCTGTGTGACTACGGCACCAGGACAGGGTCAGGGGAGCTCGGGTTTTTTTCACCACGCCAGTGGGGCATGATCAGGGACGCATGCACTGTCCTGGCACCATTTGAGGAGGCCACGAGGATGGTGAGCAGTGACAGTGCATGCATGCATCAGTGACACTGTACCTCTTGTCCACCTGTTGGAGCATACGCTGCGTGGAATAATGGACAGGGCACTTGAGGCAGAACAGAGGCAGGAAGAGGAGGACTTCCTTGCCTCTCAAGGCCCCCTTTACCCAGACAGTGTTCCTTCTGTCCCACCCATCCCACAGGAAGAGGACGAGGAGAAGGAGGATTGTGTCAGCATGGAGGTGGAGCCTGGCACTCAGCATCAACAGCAGCAGTCTTTTAGGGATGATTTACAGTCCCAAGAAACCCATGGACTTGTACGTGGCTGGGAGGAGGTGGCTGCGGATCATGTCGTCCTTAGTGACCCAGAGGACTCCGGACCGAATGCCTCAGCTAACCTACGCTGCATGGAATCCCTGATCCTGCAAAGTCTGCGGAAGGATCCTCGTATTCTTCGGATCAAGGATAGGGACCATTACTGGCTGGCCACTCTCCTTGATCCACGGTACAAGGGTAAGGTTGCGGACCTTATCTTACCGTCGCAGAGGGAGCAGAGGATGAGAAAACTCCCGGAGGCCCTGCAGAAAGGTCTGTGCAACGCGTTCCCAGAGACTGGGAGGTTACAAACTCCTGGTCCTGGACAACGAGTTGCTGAGGCTTCGGTCAGTCAAAGAAGGAGCGGTGGGGAAGGTGGCCGTCTGACCGATGCGTTCAGACAATTCTTTAGTCCGCAGCCCCAAGGTATGATTGGTTCCAGCAACCATCGCCAGCGTCTGATATACATGGTGCAGGAATACCTAGGGGCAAGGTCAGACTTGGACACCTTTCCCACCGAAAATCCTCTGGCTTACTGGGTCTTGAGGATGGATCACTGGCCAGAGCTTGCACAGTATGCAATTGAGCTACTGGCCTGTCCTGCATCCAGCGTTCTTTCGGAATGCACATTCAGTGCTGCTGGAGGATTTGTCACGGATCACAGGGTGCGCCTGTCCACCGACTCGGTTGATCGACTGACCTTCATAAAGATGAACCAGTCTTGGATCACCACCAGCTACCAAGCACCTGAAGCTGATATAACAGAATAATTTATTTTCTTTATTTTTCTTTTTTTTTTTATACTTCATATCTTTATTAAACCATTTTCCATTTTACAAAACATTCCTTCCCCTTCCCTCCCCAAATTCACATACAAAACAGATAATAAATAATATCGTCTTAAAACCAACACAACTTTCCCTTCCTCTTGACCTCAAGTCGCTCCTTCCATACTCCGTTCCCCATCCTTCCACTTGTTGTCCTCTATCCCCCACTCTCGCCCCCTCCTTCCTCCCACTCGTCCCTCCCTATCTTCGATGTCTTTACTTATCTTCAATTAATGTTTTTTTCTCCTGCCAAGGTTTCCAATTTTTTTCAAATCTTTTTAGAGCTCCCTGTCTAATATATGTCGTCCTTTCTTTTAATATTGTTAAATTCATATTTTGTTCCCAGTCATTGCTAGACGGCGGGGAGACTGATTGCCATTTCTGCGCTATCAGCCTCCTCGCTTGAAATAGGCATCTAGTTATTGCTAACTTAATGTTATCCTTTATCCCTTTGCCCTCCAACCAGCCCAATACACATTGTAGGGGTTCCAACTCCATGTGTATCTCAAAAGTCTGCTCTATTGTTCTCACTACCTCCCCCCAGTACCGATGTAGCTTCGGACATCGCCAAAACATATGTATCATGTCCCCCCTTTCTCTTCCACATCTAGGACAGCTGTCATTTTCTCTGCGTCCAAAACAAAAAAGTTTATACGGCGTGTAATATGCTCGATTTAACAAAAAGAGGTGGGACATCCTCTGGGAGGGAGACAGTGAGACCGTCTGAGCAAGCTCCAAGATTCTTCCCCACTGTTCATTAGATAGATTACCCATATCTTTTTCCCATTTCTTCCTACATGTCTGACCATGTGTTCCCCTTTGGCTCCCCTTTTGTAAAAATTGATAGATCTTTGTTATTGAACCCTTAGATGTTTTAGTGTTAATAATTTCCTTTAAGAGAGGGATCTTACTCCAAGTCATTACTGTTCCTTTATATTGTTTTGCTAATGCATGTCTTATTTGTAGATATTTATAGAAAGATTTATTTGTGAGTTTATATTGTTCTTTTAATGTCTGAAAAGTTTTTAGTGTGCCATCCTGATACAGCTGGGAGATATATCTTATGCCCTGTTTTTTCCATTCATTGACTGTTCCCATCTTCTGTATTTCTGTCAGATTGTCATTCTCCCATATAGGGGTATACTCATTAATACCGTTGTATCCCAGCACAGTCTTCACCTCTTTCCATGTTCTAATCATAAGGTCCAGAGTGGGTGTTTTCATAGTAAATGAGCCTGATTCCACAGCTTCTACTAGGGTATCGTGCGTGGGGTTCTCTAATAGTATTCTCTTTTTTATTTCTCCTCCTTCCATGTTACTGCCCTTCATGTATTGAATCTGGGCTGCCAAAAAGTAGCTAAACGGATGTGGGAGTGCCACCCCTCCCTCCCTCTTTGTCCTCTGTAAGGTATTTAGTTTTATTCTTGCTACCCCCCCTTTCCAGATTAGCTCCCTGAATATACTTTCTATTTTTTTAAACCATTTTTTATATACCCACACTGGTGAGTTTTGTAGGACATAGAGAAGCTGTGGCATCCAGACCATTTTTATTAAATTACAGCGGCCTGCCACTGAAAGTGGGAGGCGTTTCCAAATTTTACTTTTTCCCCTGTATTTATTAAACAAGGGAATCAAATTGTCTGCAATGTAATGGTTAGGATCTTTGGATATATTTACACCCAAATATTTTATCTGAGTTGTTATTTGTATTTTTGTGGCCTCTTGCGGTAAGGGGTTCAAAAGAGGGTCCACTGGAAGCAGCATAGATTTTCCCCAGTTTATAGACAAGCCTGAAAAGCTTCCAAAGTTCCCTATCTGTTCCATAGCTTTTCCTAGTGACTGCTGTGTATCTCCCAGTAGCAAGAGGAGATCGTCCGCGTATAATACTACTTTCTCCTCTATCTCCCCTCTTATAAATCCTCTTATCTCCGGGGTCGACCTGAGAGCTATTGCTAGAGGCTCGATTGCGAGGGCAAATAGAAGGGGGGACAACGGGCACCCCTGTCTCGTTCCCCTCTGCAATCGAAACCTCTCAGACTGAACGTTATTCACTTTCACTCTCGCTTCTGGGGTTTTATATAATAATTTAATCCATTTCATAAAGATCAGTCCAACCGGATACTCCCTCAGAGCTCTCCACAGATATTTCCATTCTACATTATCAAAGGCCTTGGCGGCATCCAGCGAGACAATTGCTCTTTTTCCGTCTTCCTCTGTTGGTATCTGAAGATTCATATAGACTCTTCTTATATTTGTGTGGGTGGCCCTTCCCGGGATAAATCCCGATTGGTCGGGATGCACCAGTTTGTCAACTACCCCGCTCAGTCTGGCAGCCAAGACCCTTGACAATATTTTTGTATCCGTGTTAAGTAAGGAAATAGGTCTATATGATGAAGTGTCCAGTGGATCCTTTCCCTCTTTATGGATAACTATTATTGTTGAGTCCATCATAGACGGGGGGAGTTCTCCTTTATCTATAGAGCTATTTAGAACCTTAGTAAGCTCCGGGAGCAGCTCTTTCCTGAAGTACCGATAGGTCTCCACCGGGAGACCGTCCGGTCCCGGGGATTTCTGTCCTGCCATCCCTTGTACCGCACTTTGTACTTCTTCTAAAGTTATGGGTTTATCTAGTGCTACTCTATCCGTTTCCGATAGCGAGGGGATGGTTAACCTTCCAAAAAGGAGTCCATTTCTTCTCTTCTTTCCTCTTGCTTTGAACTGTACAGGTCCTCATAAAAGTCCCGGAAACTATCTATTATTTCAGATTTTTGAGAAGTAATTCTGTCCCCGTTTACCTTTATCGCTGGTACTATTGAGGAGGGCGAGTTTGTTTTGATTAAATGGGCCAGCATTCTGCCTGCGCTTTCTCCCTCTGCAAATGCTACTTGTTTTTGGAAAATTTGTTTGTTTTCTATTTTTAAAAAAATTAGTAATCTATAGTTCTGTTGTGCTTGTATCCATGCTCTTGAGTTGTTCTCCGTTGGATCCCTAATAAATTTTTCTTCATTCTTAGAGACCAACTCGCTAGCTATTCGCTCATTTTCTCTAGATTGTTTCTTTATCCTGGAGATTTTTTGGATCATTATACCTCTAAAAAAGGCTTTTAGTGTATCCCACACCACTTGCTCTGAGGCGGTGCCTTGGTTTATTTCTATAAATTCTCTGATCTCCTCTAGTATCTCTTTTGGGTCTTTTATTAATTCCATCCAATGTGGGTTTATTTTCCCCTCCCTTTGGTATTTTATTTCCCCTGTGTCTAACACGACCAAAATTGGGGAGTGATCCGAGAGGCTCCTTGGCATATATTTTACTTGTTTTATTATTGGTATTGCCTCATTGTTGCCCAAGGCTAAGTCTATTCTTGAGAGCGTGGAGTGTGTTCTGGAAAAACAGGAGTACTGCAGAGTCTCGGGGTTGCGTAGTCTCCACACATCTTTCAGGCCTATTTCGTCTAGAAATTTTGATAATCTAACATCTCTTGTTCTATTCTGATGTGTCCTACTAGGGAATCTGTCCTTACGCCAGTCTAAGGCCATATTAAAGTCTCCCGTGACTATCACCGGTATCCCCAGTCTCTCCAGAACAAACTCCATCAGGTAAGTCAGCACTATGGCATCAAAGGGGGGTGGGATATACAGGTTGGCCAGTATATATTCTTTATTGTCTATCTTACAGTGTAAAAAAACATAGCGCCCTGAATCGTCCACCTTACTCTGAATACTTTTAAACATTATACCCATTTTAATGAATATGCCCACTCCTCTAGAGTATGAGGTGTGTACCGAGTGAAATTGCGTTTTAAACTCTCTCCATCCCAATTGGGATGCAGAGTTCTTTGTGAGGTGGGTCTCCTGGAGGCATATAATTGATGCTCCATATGTTCTCATCAGTGACATTACTGCTGCCCTTTTCCCTGAGTCTCCCAAACCTCGGACGTTCCATGAGCATATTGTTAGATTTTCCACTTGTGTCCTATTAGCCATACATTTTTACTGCACGTGTAAGTGTCTATTTCCATGGTGAACCCTTTAGTGATCAAAAACCTGCCCATTTCTTTCTTTGACATTTTCTTAATATTCTTTATTTGTGTAACTATCACCTCCCCTCTTTCTCTCCTTTCACTCCATACATACCTACTTCCTATCTCATAAACCCTTTTCTCCGCCTTCCTTGGCTTGGGTTGAGGCTTCCTATTGTGACCCTCACTTACATCCGTAATTTATTTTCAAATGTCACATCCCTTCCAGACTGATGCTGATGCTGAGTGACTGTCCTGTTAAGTTGACTGACTATCCTCCTCCTCCTCAATGATCCGATTCATGATGATAGCTTGGAAGAACATTTTTGTTTCTGGGTGCCGCCACCAGTGGCTAAGGCCCAATTTTTCAGCCCCTGTGTAATTACAATTTTTGATGAAATACTTTGCAACAGGGCTCATTGCTGTGCTCCAAGTACAGTATCTGTGAGGGGTTGCAGTGTTGTGGCACCAGTGCCTAAGGCACAATTTGTCTGCCCCTGTTCAACAGGGGCATGCAATTACAATTCTTGATCTAATAATTCACAGCAGGGCCCATTCCTGCACCCACCAAGAGTAACTGTGAGGGCTTACAGTGTTGTGGCAACACCACCACCACCACCACCAAAGGCCCAATTTTTCTGCACCTGTTCAACAGGGGCATGCAATTACAATTCTTGATCTAATAATTCACAGCAGGGCCCATTCCTGCGCCCACCAAGAGTAACTGTGAGGGCTTACAGTGTTGTGGCAACACCACCACCACCAGCACCAAAAGCCCAATTTTTCTGCCCCTCTTCAACAGGGGCATGCAATTACAATTCTTGATCTAATAGTTCACAGCAGGGCGTTCCAGTGCCCACCAAGAGTAACTGTGAGGGCTGACAGTGTTGTAGCACCAGCACCACCACCAAAGGCCCAATTTTTCCTACCACTGTTCAACAATGGCATGTAATTACAATTCCTGATATAATAGTTCACAGCAGGGCGTTCCAGTGCCCACCAAGAGTAACTGTGAGGGCTTACAGTGTTGTGGCAACACCGACACCTAAGGGGCAAATTTCTGCAGAGTATATACGGCAGGTCCCTACTTTCAAACATCCAACTTACAAACGACTCCTACTTGCAAACGGAAGGAGACAACAGGAAGTGAGAGGAAATCTACCCCTAGGAAGGGAAATTCTCTCTTGTAAAAGTTAATATGGGAAAAAGGTGTCTCCTCTCTACTGATGCTTTATCACCAATCCTTGTTTCAATAAAAACCCCACTTTTCCAAAAACATTTGTCATTGGGACAGAAAGTGAGGTGAAATGTTCTGAACAGGTGCACAGACAGCAAAACAAATGTTACAGGGGTGATAACCCTTCCCTATGTTCTCCAAAAATCTTAAAAATAGATTTTTTGCCTAAAGCTACACTTAAAAAATGTACCTGTTCCAAATTAGAAAAAGATTCTACTTAAGAACAAACCTACAGTCCCTGTCTTGTTTACACCGCCTGTATACTGCTGTTCAGAGTATATAGGGCCTTTTTTTAATTTTGGGTGCGGGGTTCCCCTTAATATCCATACAAGTGGGGTGGGGGGGTACCCATGCCATTTTTCTCAATGATTTTCATCCATACCAGACAATACATTAAAGCCGCAAGCAGTTTTAAATTACCATTTTTTTCCGTTAGAAATGTCATGTTGTGCAGGGACAGTTCTAAACACGGGAAACACGTGGCACTTCACAGGCATACTTTAGACACCCCCCAGGTACGATATTTAATGGAATATTTCACTTTTTTTTTCACTTTATGCATCATTAAAATGACTGCTCCCAAATAAACGGCCGTTTTTAAAACTTTTTTTTTCATTGATACATGTCCCCTGGGGCAGAACCCGGGTCCCCAAACCCTTTTTAGGACAATAACATGCATATTAGCCGTTATAATTAGCACTTTAGATTTCAAACGTTAGCATCCATTGTATTTAATAGGGTTCTAAAGTTCGCGCAAACTTTCGGTCCGTTCGAAAGTTCTGGTGCGAACCGAACCGGGGGGGTGTTCGGCTCATCCCTATGCCGCACCCTTGTTTGTATTTGTAGGAGAAAAGAGACTCTGTTCTTGCTTTCTTTACACTGCTGAACTTGCCGGGGTTGTTGTTCTTGTTACCCGGAACTTCAGTGACTGTGTCCAGCTAAGGGGTGTTTGTGCTTTTCAAAGGAATTGAAGGACTGTTCCTGTTTTGTTCTTCATTCTCCAGCAAGTGATCATGGACTCTGGGGTAGATAGGGCCCAAGAAGAAGAGGTCTCAACAAGTGCAGTTACCGTGACGCTATCACCAGGTGGCAGTGTCGTGCATCGGCATTTTACTTTTCACACACACACTTTTTAGAAGGAAAGGATTTCTCTGCGGAGAAGTTTTTTCGTTCTCACACGAACATATGTGTCAGGGATTTGTGTGTTTAACTTTTCTTTTCCCCTCTGCAGGAGAGCATCCCATCAAGACCACTGAGAATGGGGTGGGTCTTAGCCAGGATGGGTAGGGAGAGATGTTATGTGAAAATGTGATTTCCAATGTTATTGTTAAGTGTTGTTGTTTCCCTTCCCTCCTCTTTTCAAGTGAGGCTCAGGCACAACTGCTCTAGTTAGATAATTTTCAAAAGTTTTTCAATTTTTACAATTTATAGTTGGTTTCATGGACTGGGCTATGTCAGCCATTGAGGGCATAGTTTATTCCAGACACTGGGGACCAGTGTCAAACCACCAGGGGGAGAGTGTAGCGGGCATATACTTTTTAAGTATATTTAAAACTGGCAGAGACACCAGTGATGTACAGTTCCCTGCAGCCCAGCAGGTGACGCTGTCACCTTGGGCTGGGGTTGAACCATTGCTGCGTGCCGTACCACTTTTTGGCCTCTCTCAGCAGTTGTACGGTGGGGCGGGGAACCCGCCGTGCTTGCTGGGAGAGGGTATAAATGGGCTGGCCATCTTTGTCACGGGGTCGAGTCCCAGGCACCTTCAGCCTGAGGGCGGTTGTTCGTGTTGGGGGTCTAGGCGGCCTAGGCCTAGAGGACGCCCGGAGGTCGTGTTCCATCCCAGGCACCTTCAGCCTGGGGTGAGGTACTCGGATGGAGGTCTGGGGCTCGGTGTCCTTCACTGGGTTCCGCGAGGGAAGGAGATCCTAGGGGACCCCGGGAGTGGGTACCCGAATCCAGAGGCGTAAGGGTCCGGAGGATCTACTCACCCGAAGACCTGGTGCAGCAAATTGCCGGTGCCGGGTGAGCCTCCGGAGACCGCCCAGAGGGATATCTCCCCGAACAAGGGGGCCAAAATTCACTTTCAGGAAGGAAAGAGAAGAGTTAATTGTGCCTGGGCCTACTCGCATCCACACCCCCTGTCTGTTCTGCTCGTTGAGGGAGTCCAACTGATTGTGTTTCACTCTGACATTTGAAGAATAAAAGAAGTGTTGGACTTTTAATGGTGTGGGGCACATTTTACTGGCAGACACTGTTCAAGAGGAGGTGGAGGCTCCGAATGCAGAACACCGACCCGAAGGTAAAGAGGATTTTCTCACACCGCACATACATCTGTGGTGGGAGCTTGGCGTGGTGACCCCGCACTCTCTCCTCCAAGGTACCCCTAGACAAAAGCCAGAGACAGAAGAACTGATACTAGAGAGAGAGAGTGGAGGCCGCTACACATGTCAAAGATGCAAAATTGGGCAAAGACATTAGGATCTGTTTTACCCTTAGACGTGAAGGAGTTAACTATGATGTATAATCAGATTGCTCACATGATGCTTGGATATATTGGTTCTGTTTCAGGTTCCTATAGTAGTGAGGCATTGTGGAAGGCCAACTCAAGGATGTAGCGTCTATGCCCCAGCCTTCTTTACAATGACCCCTGACGGTGGAGATGGACTTGCAGCAGACCGGAACCAGGTCACAGCCCCCCCCCAGGTACGCCCAGATGACGATGCAGAAACCACTGACAGGTGAAGGAGTACACATGAGTACAGATGGCAGGAGACAGAAGAGTATCCGGACACTAGCCAAGGTCAGGATATGCAGCAGGTAACCAAAAACAGTAGATGAAGCCGCGGTCTGTACACAGGAAGTCAGACACCGAATACAAGTAATACGCGGGAAAGCAGGAACATGGAGACACTAGGAAGTTGCTCAGGAAACACGAGCTGCACTGAACATGTCTTATATAGTAAAGCAGACAGGGAGGCGGGCCAGGAAGCGACAGAAGGGAAAGGGATATAATTCCACAGTAGAGCATGAGTAGATCATAGGTGAACACAGAAGCCAGCAGCACATGTGAATGGAGTCACGAGTCTAGCAGAACCACTTCAGCCAGGAGGAGAGATTTTCACAAACAGAAAACTGCAGGCTAGACTGTGACATTCTGATTACCCTGAGTCAAGTAAGGCCCGGAGCGAGAGAAAATAAAATAAAAGATAGTGCAGGGCCAGCATGACAGTGTGAGAAGGGGAAGCAACTATGGGGTTAAGGTTTGTAGGTGGAGAATGGGGGAGAGGTGGATTGGTTGGAGCAACAGGATGAGGAGGGGTTTGTGGTAGTTAAGGGATAGCTGGGGTCTCCTGGACAGCAGAGAAGGGTCAGGTGACAAGCAGGCAGTTTCCCACTCTCCCTCTCTGTGTTTTGTTTTGTTTGTTTGTTTGGTTTGCTTTATCTCTTTGCAGGTGCAAGATGAGCAAAGGACATCATGGCAGCCGATCGTTTGGCGGTGGTTGGTCTTTTGATGGTGGAAGAAAATACGTTTGAGATGGAAGTGTGGTCGGCTCATCGGTGGTATGTGCCCCTCTGGTGTACTCCAGTTACAAAGGTTAGCTTGAATACGGTAATGGTTGCACTGCGGGTGTGGGCTGTCTCCGAGCGCGTGTGTCACGGCTGGAGGCCTGGTATGTAAAAGGTCCCGGTGCCATCATTAGACCAACAGGCTGATGAGGTGTTTTTGTTCATAAAAAGGCTGCTATGGCCATTTGTACTCCAATTCATGTGTGGTCTCATTTATTTAGTTAATAGCAAGGGGGATGGTGAGTACTCATGGTCCGGCAAACACAAAACAAGGTGGGACATCTTATCTACACTGGTCATGTATTTAGATAGACAGAATACAGTATTCCCACGTACATTATACAAATTGTATGTAATATACATGGTTATGTATGTAATAAGACCGTACAGACAGTAATGATGTGTAGAGTGCAATTCACCAATCAGGTTTTATGTTACATCAATTTAGATAAGTCATACCAAAGAGAGGTGATTGCTGAATGGTTGCTCTGGGTTCCTGCAGTCTGTATATTGAGGTTTACTACTCACCTTTACATTCTGGAGAATTATTCCACTTAATAGAGCGTCCACTCTTCACACATTGTACAGAGGGATAAGAATTCCGAGATCCAACTCGACATTTTACTGTCACTGTATCTCCAATATCATAAAATGTCTTCTCTGGATCCATCTTCATCATGGTGTCCTCCGGCTTCTTACACAGAGCTGTAAAGTGATTAGAAGAACAAATTACCGGTACATCTGAGAGATTTGGGTGCCAATGTGAAAATTTATTTTGTTCTTTAGCACATAATATATGTATCTGTAGGATGATCAGTAGGGATGAATGACCTGACAATGTATGTATCTGTAGGGTGATCAGTATAGATGAATGACCTGACAATGTATGTATCTGTAGGGTGATCAGTAGGGATGAATGACCTGACAATGTATGTATCTGTAGGATGATCAGTAGGGATGAATGACCTGACAATTTATGTATCTGTATGGTGATCAGTAGGGATGAATAACCTGACAATGTATGTATTTGTAGGGTGTTCAGTAGGGATGAATGACCTGACAATGAATGTATCTGTAGGAGGATCAGTATAGATGAATGACCTGACAATGTATGTATCTGTAGGGTGATCAGTAGGGATGAATGACCTGACAATGTATGTATCTGTAGGATGATCAGTAGGGATGAATGACCTGACAATGTATGTATCTGTAGGGTGATCAGTAGGGATGAATGACCTGACAATGTATGTATCTGTAGGATGATCAGTAGGGATGAATGACCTGACAATGTATGTATCTGTAGGGTGATCAGTAGGGATGAATGATCTGACAATGTATGTATCTGTAGGATGATCAGTAGGGATGAATGACCTGACAATTTATGTATCTGTATGGTGATCAGTAGGGATGAATAACCTGACAATGTATGTATTTGTAGGGTGTTCAGTAGGGATGAATGACCTGACAATGAATGTATCTGTAGGATGATCAGTAGGGATGAATGACCTGACAATGTATGTATCTGTAGGATGATCAGTAGGGATGAATGACCTGACAACGTATGTATCTGTAGGGTGATCAGTAGGGATGAATGACCTGACAATGTATGTATCTGTAGGATGATCAGTAGGGATGAATGACCTGACAACGTATGTATCTGTAGGGTGATCAGTAGGGATGAATGACCTGACAATGTATGTATCTGTAGGATGATCAGTAGGGATGAATGACCTGAGAATGTATGTATCTGTATGGTGATCAGTAGGGATGAATGACCTGAGAATGTATGTATCTGTATGGTGATCAGTAGGGATGAATGACCTGATATTGTATGTATCTGTAGGATGATCAGTAGGGATGAATGACCTGACAATGTATGTATCTGTAGGGTGATCAGTATAGATGAATGACCTGACAATGTATGTATCTGTAGGGTGATCAGTAGGGATGAATGACCTGACAATGTATGTATCTGTAGGGTGATCAGTAGGGATGAATGATCTGACAATGTATGTATCTGTAGGATGATCAGTAGGGATGAATGACCTGACAATGTATGTATCTGTAGGGTGATCAGTAGGGATGAATGATCTGACAATGTATGTATCTGTAGGATGATCAGTAGGGATGAATGACCTGACAATTTATGTATCTGTATGGTGATCAGTAGGGATGAATAACCTGACAATGTATGTATTTGTAGGGTGTTCAGTAGGGATGAATGACCTGACAATGAATGTATCTGTAGGATGATCAGTAGGGATGAATGACCTGACAATGTATGTATCTGTAGGATGATCAGTAGGGATGAATGACCTGACAACGTATGTATCTGTAGGGTGATCAGTAGGGATGAATGACCTGACAATGTATGTATCTGTAGGATGATCAGTAGGGATGAATGACCTGACAACGTATGTATCTGTAGGGTGATCAGTAGGGATGAATGACCTGACAATGTATGTATCTGTAGGATGATCAGTAGGGATGAATGACCTGAGAATGTATGTATCTGTATGGTGATCAGTAGGGATGAATGACCTGATATTGTATGTATCTGTAGGATGATCAGTAGGGATGAATGATCTGACAATGTATGTATCTGTAGGGTGATCAGTAGAGATGAATGACCTGACAATGTATGTATCTGTAGAGTGATCAGTAGGGATGAGTGACCTGACAATGTATGTATCTGTAGGATGATCAGTGGGGATGAATGACCTGACAATGTATGTATCTGTAGGATGATCAGTGGGGATGAATGACCTGACAATGTATGTATCTGTAGGATGATCAGTAGGGATGAATGACCTGACAATGTATGTATCTGTAGGGTGATCAGTAGGGATGAATGATCTGACAATGTATGTATCTGTAGGGTGATCAGTAGGGATGAATGACCTGACAATGTATGTATCTGTAGGGTGATCAGTAGAGATGAATGACCTGACAATGTATGTATCTGTAGAGTGATCAGTAGGGATGAGTGACCTGACAATGTATGTATCTGTAGGATGATCAGTGGGGATGAATGACCTGACAATGTATGTATCTGTAGGATGATCAGTGGGGATGAATGACCTGACAATGTATGTATCTGTAGGATGATCAGTAGGGATGAATGACCTGACAATGTATGTATCTGTAGGGTGATCAGTAGGGATGAATGATCTGACAATGTATGTATCTGTAGGGTGATCAGTAGGGATGAATGACCTGACAATGTATGTACCTATAGAGCGACAATGTAATCCATTGGACAATCTAGACTTGTATCTTGTTTCTGGTCAACCCTGAACTATTTTCTCCTCCCATGAACTTCCTGATTTAAGCCATGTCCTTGCACTTCCAGTTTGCTAGATTATTGTGCTCTCTCCAGCTGGTATCTTGCTCATTGAACACCTGCTGCAGCCTTCCTACTGTTGTGATATGTAATCTATTTATATGTGTAGCGGGGTATTGCCCTTTAATCCTCAGAGACTACATTACCCAGTACACTCTAAGGCACCCAGGGTGCATCGCCCCGCGCAAGGACTGCTGGGGTGGACTTTATAAGGGAGAGGCGGAGCCCACTTCTGTCTCTTTGGACACCGCCCGCCCAGCAAGTGGAACTGCTGCTTGAGTTGCTGTGACTTTAGGCCTGAAGCCTGGGCCTTTTCTCCAAAGAGCCTTCCGCTCTCACCTGGGAACCTGAGTCACGTCTCTCCATTGTTGCTGTACCATCGCCAGGAGGACCGAAGACTCGGATGTCGAGGGACCGGTGTACTTAGACACCGCAGCGGAAGAGACGGACACGGACCGGTCCGGTTGGGTGAGAGAGCACCTGCTCAGTAGACAGATACAGTATCCCTGTTACATTGTGGATTACAATTATCTTCTTTAAGTGCACCACCGTTTGCTAGCGAAGATTTTCCTGCAAGACTTCCTCTTAGTTCAGTCAGGCCTGACTGCGTAGCATAGACATTCCTGGGTGCCATCTTGTCCATGAGGGGAAATAGTTGCAGGGGGAACTGTTTGAGTTGCGTAGCAATATATATTGTCTGCTTGTTTAACACTGTTTATTGCAGGGCTCTGCACATGATATGTACACTATTGTTTTATTACTTACCCACAAATTTGAGTAAACGTACAAGGGTTAAGTATATTGGTGTCTGTTTCCTTTACTTTGCAGAAGAGACAGATAAAGTAAGTTTTAATATTGCTGTATGTGTTCCTGCCATAAGATTGTGCCGCCGTGAGTTACAGGCCACACAATCCTATCATCCCCTACTAACTGTGCCAAGGGAGGTTAGAGCCGATTGCCAGGGGTTGACAGCGGTGCACTACAGGGGCCAAAATAATACAGGCAGCCCTCTTAGCTGGGGGTATCGCTACACGTGGGGGCTCGAGTCCGGGATTCCTGTATACTGCACGCTGCAATCAAGCCGGTCAGAAGTACCAGCATGGACGCGCTAGCAATGGCACAGTGGTGCGCAGCGGCTGGCGCTGATTCAACCGAGGCGGTAGTTATTGAACTCCCGGGGGGATCTGGCAAGAGGAAGAGATAAAGCAACTAATAATGTCGCTGTCCCCGTGCCAGAAAGCATGGGTGATGGATATAAAGCCAGATATCTCATGCACATACGCACTAGTGGAATGGAGAGGAGAAGTTCTGGAAGATTTTAGAAGTCAGAGCATAAAGGCCATAGATAACCAGACGTATCGCTTAGTGCATACGAGGGCCGCAAAGAAGGAATCTCCACGAACCTCTCCGCTAGCATCTCCGCTACTCCTCCCCAAAATGGAAAGTAGTCGCGAGACGATAGCCCCGGGGACACCCCTGGCTGCCATAGGGCCGGAACTATTGAATGCTCTGGGAGACTTTGTCATTAAGTGCCAGAAGAGCAATACGGTGCACGTGGAAGCCGGATACCGGAAGCTCCGGATCTTTTCGGGAAAGCAACCCGTACCACCCGGTAAAGAAGACTTTGACACCTGGATTGAACAGGCAATGCAGGCAGTAGAAGGATGGAAAGTTCCAGAAGCGCAGAAGAAGCAGCGCATCAGTGAAAGTTTGAGGGGGGCTGCTGCTGAGGCTGTGAAGAATCTTAGGTTCAGCAACGCTGCTTGTACTGCTTATGATTAACTGTCTATGTTGCAGGAGGAATTTGGGCAGCTGGAGAAGGTGACTGAACTATCGTATCGGTTCGAGCATACCCTCCAACAGCCGGGAGAGAAATTATCTGAGTATGTCCGGAGGCTAAACAGGATGCTGTGCCAAATTGTACTCAAAAAGGGAATGCTGCCACAAGTCATAGACGCAACTAGGATGAAGCAGATCCTAAGGGGAGCTTTGCGTTCGGATCCAGTTTGGCTCCACCTGAAAACCTCTGAAGGAGTCATGGCTTTGAGTTACCCAGACTTTGTGCGGATCATAAGGGATAAAGAAGCCCTGGTGAAGGACCAACAGGCGGTTGAGAAGACCACTCCTTCCCCCTCCGTGGGAGTCAGGACAGCAGTAACCACTGAACGGGACTCAGATGTGGAGACCTTAAAGTCCCAGATGGCTCAAGTGCTGGATCTATTGACCTCTCTACTGGCTAAGAACTCGGGAGCCAAGGAACAAGAGGAGATCAGGAATGAACCACGCCAGAGTGTTTCCACCCCAAGATCCCCGCAGGGAAGAAGAGAAACCGTCTGTTTCAACTGTGGAGGAGTTGGCCACCTTGGAAGGATGTACCCCAGTCCGAGGAAGAACCGAGGCACTTACTACCAGCCGGCGGAAAACTTCAGAGGGCCCCGGTGAAGGAGTCAGCTGGGCACCCACTATTTACAGAAAGCTCCAACAAGATTCAAAAGCCGGAAGAGGCAAAGGAAAAGAGAAACACTGCCCCATCTAAAACACCAAATGCCACTTGTCAGGAGGTGAAATTTAACAACCAGCGGAAAATCAATGCATACCAGGCCCAACAAGGGTTGAGGTCCAGAAAAAAATGGAAAAAAAAGAAAAACCAGAAAGGAAAATTGAAGAATCCAAAGAAGGAGACCCCCCCAGAAGAGATTTCCGGCCAAGTTGATAGGACCATCTCCTCTAGTCCCCGTTCAAGTGGAGGGAGTCTACACCAAGGCCATCCTAGACACAGGAGCCCAAGTGACCCTTTTGTATAAGGACTTTTACCAAAAACACCTGAGTCACGTGCCCCTACAGAAGCTGGAAGACTGAAGCCGCGTACACACGTTAGGTTTTTCCGATGAAAACAGTCCGATAAATTTTTTTCATCGAACAAACCGATCGTGTATGGGCCCCATCGGTCTTTTTTCCATCGGTGTGAAAAAATAGAACATGTTTTACATTTTTCCGATGGATAAAAAAATCGATAGCAAATTCCGATTGTCTATGGGCAAGTCCATCGGTTAAAAAACCCATGCATGCTCAGAATCAAGTCGACGCATGCTCAGAAGCATTTAACTTCATATTTCTCGGCTCATCTGAGTGTTTTACGTCACTGCGTTTGGAACGGTCGGTTTTTTGACTGATGGTTTGTAGGCAAAACTGATGGAAGTCAGCTTCATCGGTTTTCTGATGGAAAAATCCATCAGTTTAAAATCCATAGGAAATCCGATCGTGTGTACAGGGCTTTAGAAATACGGCGGTTATGTCTAGATCAGGCTGGCCTTTGATCCCTCTGTGACAGGAAAGGGGGAAGTCTTTGACACCCTGGCAGTAGTTTGCCCTCGCCCACCAGGAGCCAACACGAGTTTCTGATCATAGGGACCAACACTGACCTGGTCAGGAGACTACTGACACCCTTAGCACAGGAGCAGGGTACTTCAGTAGACAAGATCCATCCCATGCTGCAGCAGGTCTACCGGAAGTTGGTCCTAGAACAGAAGGCCCCTGAAGAGGGGGTGGGAAAAGTCTGGAGACTGTCAAGGAAGGAGAAAATGCTGCAGCCTGGGTGAGATGACCTGCCTTCAGGCTACTGTAAAACTCTCATGGGAGCAGCCTGGCCCCTTTGTGGTTCTGGAACCAGACCCCCTAGACACCCACCCAGGGTTGGAAGTGATCCCTGAAGTGGTCCCGTTGAGGGCATTGAAGAAGGCGAAGGGTCAGATCCCAGTGAGCATCATGAATGTCTCTAGCTCCCCCATGAAGATTCCGGCCCGGATGTTGCTGGGAAAAGTAAACCCTGCAACCCCAGTGGCCCTGTCTGAATTGGAGAAAGCTGAAGGGGAGGGATTTACCCTGGAGAGACTCTGCCTGGAAAGCACCACCCTACCACTGGAGTGGAAGGAGAGAGCCAAGGCCCAACTGTCCAGATGGAGAAAAGTATTCTCGAAGGACGAGTTAGACGTAGGGTGTGCGAGGAGTGCCACCCATAAGATTCGTCTGCAGGAAGACAAACCCTTCCGGGAGAGGGTCCGGCGAGTTCCCCTGGCCGACTTAGAAGACTTACGTGAACAGTTGGCAGAGCTTAAGAGAACTGGGGTTATTCGAGAGTCCAGAAGCCCATATGCCTCCCCTATTGTGGTAGTCAGGAAAAAGAACGGGTCGTTGAGACTTTGTATAGACTACAGGTCTCTCAATAGGAGGACCATACCCAACCAGTATACTACCCCCAGGATAGAAGATGCCTTACAGAGTTTGTCGGGAGCCAAGTGGTTCAGCGTCATGGACCTGAAGAGTGGGTATTACCAAATCCCAATGCACCCTGATGACCGAGAGAAGACAGCATTCATCACCCCGGTGGGATTCTATGAGTTTAATAGGATGCCTCAAGGCCTGTCGGGGGCCCCTGACACTTTTCATAGATTGATGGAGAAGACAGTGGGGGACATGAATCTTATCGAAGTCCTGGTATACCTAGACGACATCATTGTCTTCGGGAAGACCCTGGAGGAGCATGAAGAAAGGCTGGAGAAAGTCCTGAAGAGACTCAGTGAAGAGGGACTTAAACTCTCCAGGGAGAAGTGTCAGTTTTACCAGTCCTCAGTCCACTATCTGGGACACATAGTGTCTAAAGAGGGAGTGTCCACCGACCCCGAAAAACTGGAAGCAGTTACCTCCTGGCCCCGACCAACTACAGTGACTGAGCTCAGATCCCTCCTGGGGTTCTGCTCCTACTATTGTAGATTTGTGAAAGGGTTTGCAAAAATTGCCAAACCTCTGAATGAGTTACTGAAGACAGAAGGAGAGGAGGATGATACTGGCCCCAGGAAGCTCGGAGAGTCCGTGGAAGACCAGTGGACAGAGAAGTGTGAAGAGGCCTTTAAATGCTGAAGAAAAGTCTGACCATTGCGCCGGTCTTGGCCTATGCTTACACCAAGAGACCATATGAACTCCATGTGGATGCCAGCCATGATGGTCTGGGAGGTGTGCTGTACCAGGAGTACGAAGGATAGCTAAGGCCAGTCGCCTATGTCAGTAGGAGTCTAACACCAGCAGAAAATAATTACCCTACCCACAAATTTGAATTCCTGGCCCTAAAGTGGGAAGTTATGGATAAACTTAATGACTACCTGTATGGAGCTGACTTTACAGTAAAGACAGACAATAACCCACTCACCTACCTCTTCACCACAGCCAAGCTGGATGCCACCGGCCACCGTTGGTTGGCAGCCCTCGCCGGGTTCAATTTCAGTTTGAAGTATAGGCCTGGAGCTGGGAATCGTGATGAGGATGCATTGTCCAGGAGGTCCCATGCACCCACTCACCACACAGAAGACTGGACCCAGGTAACTCCGGATGGGGTACGGGCCTTGTGTCAAGGATCACAACTTCAAGCCAGTGGCGGATCAAGGGCGGAAGAAATTGGTGTTTCGGTAGTGGGGTTGCCCAAGTGCTATTGTGACGTAACCCAGATTAGTGAAAATGACTTGCCAAAACTGTCTAAGAAAGACATAAGAAGAGACCAGTTGGAAGACCCCTGGGGAAGATTGGCTTTGGAAGCTCTGAAAGACCAGGATCCAGACAGGCTCTTGCATGATCCCTCAAAGGAGGCTTGATTAATCCACAAAGAATGGGACAGGTTGCAGGTGCATCAAGGGGTGGTCTACCGAAGGGGCTCCTCTGATGACCTGGAAGTTAGGTGGCAACTGTTCCTGCCAGAAAAGCATAGAAAGACTGTCTTAGCTGCCCTACATGACAGCCATGGCCACTTAGGGGCCGAACGAACTTTCCAGCTCGTGAGGAGTAGATTCTACTGACCTTGTATGCGAGCTGAAGTGGAGGAGTACTGTCCCTCATGTGCTCGCTGCATACAGAGGAAGACATTGCCACGTCAAGCTGCCCCAATGGGCCACCTGCAGAGTCAAGGGCCCTTGGACTTGGTATGCATCAACTTTCTCTGCTTGGAACCTGACTCGAGTGGACATGGAAATGTTCTGGTGATAACCGACCATTTCACCCGTTATGCCCAGGCCTTTCCAATGAAAGACCAGAAGGCCTCCACCGTAGCCAAAATCTTGGTGGAGAAGTACTTTGTGCATTACGGGTTACCTCAGCGCCTTCACTCAGACCACGGGAGAGACTTTGAGAGCCGACTGATTCGGAAATTGCTGGACTCTTTAGGTATAAAAAAAAACTCGTACTACCCCTTACCACACCCAAGGTGATGCCCAACCAGAAAGATTCAACAGGACTCTGTTAAATATGTTGGGGACTCTGAACAGTGAGGAGAAGCAACATTGGGGCAAGCACATAGCCGCCATAGTGCATGCTTATAATAGCACAATCAGTGATGCCAGAGGGTATTCCCCTTACAGACTTATGTTTGGAAGAGAGGCCCGACTACCGGTGGACTTGGCCTTTGGCACCTCCATGGACCATGCATCTTCTGCCTCACACAAAGGATATGTGGACAGACTGCGGAGGAGTTTAAGGCTGGCCTATGAGAAGGCCCAATCCATTTCTGATCAGAGGGGAGCCCGGAACAAACGGAACTGTGACCTTAGGGTCCGAGTCCAAGACTTGCAACCCAGAGACAGAGTGTTGCTGCAGAACTTGGGAGTCCCTGGGAAGCACAAGCTGGCAGACAGATGGAGACCAGAACCCTATGTGATCTGTAAGAAGCTACCGGGCTTGCCAGTGTACCAGTTGAAGCCAGAAGGGAAAATAGGGCCGTTGAAGACCTGGCACAGAAACCACCTACTTCCACTTTCTGAAGCAGTTTGGATACCTCCCGTACAGGATTCCCCTGAACCGTCTTCAAGTTTGAATACTCCTAGGCCCAACACTCAGTCTCAGACACCTCAGTCCGGAAGGATGGATGTCACTGACCAAAGTGAAAATGAGGAAGAGGAGCTTGAATGGTTGTGGCCGTCCCAGGCCCCTGCGCCTCTGTCCATAGATCTTCCACCCTCTGAAGCTACCCTGGGTAGTACCTTGAATGTAGAAGCCACTGAGTTTGTCCATCATTCTGATGAGTGGGAAGATGCCACAGAGTCACTCTCTGCTGAAGATCCAAGGAACTCTATATACCTCCCTGCATCTGAACCGGATGTCCTTGAAGAAGAAAGTCCCATCACACCTGTCCTAGTGGAGACGCCCTTAGAGCCAGAGCCCATAACTCCCAGAGAGCAAAGAGTGAAAAGAATTATCCTCCCTCCTAGGAAGTTGACATACACTCAAATGGGAGAAAACTCAGAGGACACAGTAACTACCGCAAGAAGAACAATACAAACGCCTGGCCCCTCCACTGTGCATTTGGTGGAGGGCAACCCCAGCTCACTTTCTGGCACAGTTAGGCAGGCCACCCTCACTGATGTGACCTGTGGGCAGGACAATCTCCCTCCCCATTTTTGGTGGGATCATCCCCTGCCGACCTCCCTTGCAGCCCTAAATTACCTTGTCCGTACACATTTTTAATGCTGTCTTTGGGGACCAAAGATTCTAAATGGGGGGAGTGTGTAGCGGGGTATTGCCCTTTAATCCTCAGGGACTACATTACCCAGTACACTCTAAGGCACCCAGGGTGCATCGCCCCGCGCAAGGACTGCTGGAGTGGACTTTATAAGGGAGAGGCGGAGCCCACTTCTGTCTCTTTGGACACCGCCCACCCAGCAAGTGGAACTGCTGCTTGAGTTGCTGTGACTTTAGGCCTGAAGCCTGGGCCTTTTCTCCAAAGAGCCTTCCGCTCTCACCTGGGAACCTGAGTGACGTCTCTCCATTGTTGCTGTACCGTCGCCAGGAGGATCGAAGACCCGGATGTCGAGGGACCGGTGTACTTAGACACCACAGCGGAAGAGACGGACACGGACCGGTCCGGTTGGGTGAGAGAGCACCTGCTCAGTAGACAGACACAGTATCCCTGTTACATTGTGGATTACAATTATCTTCTTTAAGTGCACCACCGTTTGCTAGCGAAGATTTTCCTGCAAGATTTCCTCTTAGTTTAGTCAGGCTTGACTGCGTAGCATAGACATTCCTGGGCGCCATCTTGTCCACGATGGGAAATAGTTGCAAGGGGAACTGTTTGAGTTGCGTAGCAATATATATTGTCTGCTTGTTTAACACTGTTTATTGCAGGGCTCTGCACATGATATGTACACTATTGTTTTATTACTTACCCACAAATTTGAGTAAACGTACAAGGGTTAAGTATATTGGTGTCTGTTTCCTTTACTTTGCAGAAGAGACAGATAAAGTAAGTTTTAATATTGCTGTATGTGTTCCTGCCATAAGATTGTGCCGCCGTGAGTTACAGGCCTCACAATCCTATCATCCCCTACTAACTGTGCCAAGGGAGGTTAGAGCCGATTGCCAGGGGTTGACAGCGGTACACTACAGGGCCCAAAATAATACAGGCAGCCCTCTTAGCTGGGGGTATCGCTACATATATATGAATTATTAACAGTATAAGTATGTTTGTTTTTAGTGCCTCCAACCTTTCGGTAAAAATATGACTTTGTTCACACAGTCAGGAACATACCATTTTATTTTCCTGAGTTTTTGAATTTATGGGGAATTCTTACCCATGTATATCTATCTCCCAATAAAATTAATAAGTAAATAATTTTATTAATTTACAAGTATAATTATACAACTTCATACAGAAATCTGAATTTCTGGTGATTTTATATTTCTATTCACTATATCAAGACATTATGCGACAATGAGACTATTTCCTTCAACGGTGACCAATGACCCAGAGGTAGCTCAAATAACTATCTTGTACCCAATCACGATAATCGCGCTTCAGATTTCAAAAACACAATATCCTCTGCTGCCCGGAAAGACAATCTTCAGGATTCCTCCGGCCGGAAGGAAGGCCAAATATGTGTCGCAGTGTCAACAAATAGATACTGTCAATTTGAAAAATATGCCAACTTATAGGGCCTACTAGGTTGAACGCAAAGTTAAGTAATTTATCTGGGTCCACCGTAGCCACATTTATAGAAATACAATCTGATATTAATTACAACTGTAATCATCTTCAACATATAAAACCAAATAAGTGAGTTAACTTCAACTTATCAAACAAACCTACACACAGTATATGATCAATTACCAGGTATATAGTAAATTACAATTTTGAATGAAATTTGGGAAGAGACAACTATATCAATAATTATAAGGTCAATATCTCACCACTGTTTCAAAGGATATATATATTCGATTCGTCCTGGCCTTGATGTCCAACCAGATGAGGGGTTCTTATTCCTCCACTTCCTTCTCTTTCTTGGAGAGTCTCCCTCTCCTCATAAAATTATAATGAGCTCAGCCCTAAAGGTATGGCTTTTTTTCATTGGTAAGCAAAACCTAATCATTTACCTTCCAGGGAGTTCAGTGAGTTTTAGGTAATATCACCTTCAACCACTAGGTGTCTCTGATAGTAGACACATGCGTTTTGAGCTTATCTTTTTAAGTAATATGTTCTATTTTTTATACTGTGTATCAGTTTTTATATTTGTTCTGAGGAATATATATCTAATATTCAGGGATGCTGGTAACTGGCATAATATAAAATACGCTTGGTATCATTTTGATTTATCTGCATCACATAAAATGGTTCTATATTTATATATAAATGTATAACTTTTAAAACTGGTCTATCTAGGAAGGACACAGGCTATATATATCAATCAATATCACACAAAATGATTATCTATATGGATAAATGGATAATTCTGATATATGCGATGAGTATGTGTATCTAAACATAGGTTAAATTCTTATACAGTTATCATTACGATTATGTGTCTTTCATATGTTAATTCGCTTTTTAAAACACTTCTACTTATCATTACAACTTTTATATTTTTACCTTATACCAAAGTTGTTAGGTCCGCAGATACTAAAATTATAATCATCTCTGTGACCTAAAATATCATATCTAATTTGCATGACTTACAATCACCGATATTTTTTAAATATTCCTGACAGCATGAAATTCACATATTTCTAACATGTGTTGAGATGAACTTTGAACAGTCTCAATGGATGTTTAGAGATGGGTTAGCTATCTAAACAGTTCCTCACTCGGACACAATGGTTTATGTGAGGTGAGGGTAGTTTTTATGTGATAGCAGTCCATAAAAACCTTTTGTCTTTATGGCTGTATTTGTGACTGTTATTTATCCACTAAAGATAGGTATTTGTATTTTTGTTTTGTGACAAGAGCTACCATTGTTCCAGCGAGTCTCTGTCTCAATACAGCCTTGTAAAAGTTTTCAATAGTTGATGTAGTAAAACAACTTGGAAAAACAAAACTGTTTTGCTTTAAAGGTCTCCAAGAGGGTAACAGTTCGATGATTGCAAAATCATGGTTCATCTGTTTTGAGGCCTAAGCGAATCTCACATCTCTGCCAGTAAATATAAAATGTATTATTTCTTCACAACATACCAACTTATGTTCACCATTTATTATTGCCCTTTGGCTTGTTTATCAACTATGCTTCCATCTTATCCCATCCAACTACCACTCGTTGCTGAGCCTTGGCTTGTTCATGAACTACACTTCTGCTTGATCCTTATCCACTTCATCCGTTACCTGACCCACTTGCTCTTTTACTGCTGAGCAATCCATGGGGCCGCGACCTGGCATTAGCACACAGCAAAACCCAATTTCCTCCATCAGGAGCTCTGGTGAAGACTGGCTAGTGGTTAGACCCCTTGCCTCAGGTAAGCCGACATCATCTGCTGGGGATCTGTATTTTTCCAGCTTATTATTCGTGAACTACTATCTCTACTGCTACAGCAACTGGCCTCTGAGCCTGACCGCAGACATGACAGTGTATGCTGGAAGTGTGATCTCACTGGGGAAATATTGACTTGCGTTCTGGAGGTGGGATCTCACTGGGGCAAGATCAATGTGTGTGCTGGAAGTAGGATCTCACTGGAGAAATACCAATTTGTGTGCTGGAGGTGGGATCTCACTGGGGAAATACCAATGTGTGTGCTGGAGGTGGGATCTCACTGGGGAAATACCAATTTGTGCGCTGGAGGCGGGATCTCACTGGGGAAATACCAATGTGTGTGCTGGAGGTGGGATCTCACTGGGGAAATACCAATTTGTGCGCTGGAGGTGGAATCTCACTGGGGAAATACCAATGTGTGTGCTGGAGGTGGGATCTCACTGGGGAAATACCAATGTGTGTGCTGGAGGTGGGATCTCACTGGGGAAATACCAATTTGTGCGCTGGAGGTGGGATCTCACTGGGGAAATACCAATGTGTGTGCTGGAGGTGGGATCTCACTGGGGAAATACCAATTTGTGCGCTGGAGGTGGAATCTCACTGGGGAAATACCAATGTGTGTGCTGGAGGTGGGATCTCACTGGGGAAATACCAATGTGTGTGCTGGAGGTGGGAATTCAGTGGGGAATGACCAATGGGTGTTCTGAGGGATCTCACTGGAGAAAGAATAATATGCATGCTGGCTGTGGGATCCAATTAGAGAAAGATTGATTGGTGTACTGGAGGTGGTATTTCACTAGGGATGTATCCTCTCAGGTGTCATAGAAGATCATTGAATTATAGTTTTACTTTCATTGAAGATGATATAGATGGAGTATTTCTCCTTATTTTCCCAGTTTTCTTTGTCACAATTTAACTTAACTAAGCTCTCTGTAATTTCAGTGAAGTTACTCTGGGCTATAATATGAAGAGTAATGATGATCATAGCGGCCTGGGTTCGATTTGGGAACTATTTTGCGAATAATGCTGAAAAACTGTTTCCAACTCAAACCCAAACTTTTCTGAGAACCCCAATGGAGTCTATGGGGGGTAAATTCCGCTACTAAATTCTGGCAATTTGTAAGACTAATCAGTAAGCTATTATCAAAAAATAGCCATGGGAGGTCAGGCACAGCCATGGGGGGTAATGTACAAAAGCCAGGTTGTATTTTTTTAGAAACCAAAAAGAAAACATAAAAGGGCCCAAAATGATGTGTGATGACACACAGTAATGTCCTCAAACATTGTTTACCTAGTATAGGCAGCGTCACTCTAGTAAAAAAAACTGTATATATATATATATATATATATATATATATATATATATATATATATATATATATATATATTATGTGACAGCAGGAAGGTAAAGTCACCTGGTTGCATCCAGGGGGGTAGATATATTTCGCCCAGATTCAGGCTTTACGCCGACTTATACAACTAGGTGGAGAGTTGTATAAGGCTAGTGGGCTCATGGATGACTCATACCTCTAGGGAGAGTGTGGGGCGTCGTACAGACAGGGAGTTGATGAGGCCAGCTGAAGCTTGTCAGCTCATTTAGGCCTCTATAAGAACTCCCAGCTTCATTAGATGTTAGCTCATGCCTGGAACCAGACCTGTGTGGACTGTCTAGGGAGAGTGAACCCCTGTGCGGTGAGACAAAGCCTGTGTGGCTATTTGCTTGGACATTTAAAACCAGGGACTTAGGGACTAGGACAGCACTAGGCTGATCCCAGTTGTTAGTTAGGAAACCTGTATGTTTAGTCAGAGGTCAAGTTGACCAGGATTTATTTTATTTATGTTTCTTTTGCTTTGCTGTGTTTTGTCACTGTAAATAGAAAATAAACCGCACCTTTTTGATTTTGAAAACCACAACCTCCGTTTGCTGGGCCTGTTTTTGTCTGGGGAGCCCATCCCGGGGGTCACCCACACCCGCTGCCGAGCTAACCCCCTCACAGTTGGTGGAGAATGCGGGCAGTTTTTTTTTAAGCCAGCATGGAGGAGATACTGAAACAGCTGGCTCTAGCAAATGCCAATCAACAGCAGACAAATGCAGGTTTGCAAAGGAGCCTTGCAGCCCAGCAGCAAGCTCACCAACAGAGTCTGGAAGCTCAGCAACAAGCCCAGCAGCAATCTGAGGCCCGCTTCATAGACCTGTTACAGAAGCAAGAGCAGAGACTACAACAAATGGAAGCAGTAATGCAGCAACGTCCGCAGACCAGTGAGGAAAGCCGTCCCACTAATACCGCGTCCTTTGGGGTGAGTCGTTTATTGACAAAAATGACTGGAGAGGATGATCCAGAGGTATTTTTGACCACATTTGAAAGGACCGCTGAAAGAGAAAAGTGGCCTGAGGAGCAGTGGGCTGGACTGGTGGCTCCTCTGTTAACTGGTGAATCGCAGAAAGCTTACTATGACCTAGAGCCTAACCAAGCAAAAGACTATGTGATGCTAAAAGCTGAAATTTTGGCAAGGCTGGGTGTCACCCAGGCTGTCCGGGCTCAGCGTGTGCATAACTGGACTTTCCAGCTTGGAAAACCCCCCAGGTCTCAAATGTATGATCTCATTCACCTGAGCAGAAAGTGGCTACAGCCAGAGACTTTGTCCGCACCAAAGATTGTGGAACGTGTTGTAATGGATCGGTTTTTGAGAGCTCTTCCTACTGCCATCCAAAAGTGGGTAAGCCATGGAGACCCAGAGACGGCCGATGGTCTTGTGGATCGTGTGGAGAAATACTTGGCTACAGAGAACCTGACGGCCTCTTCCAGAGACACTCGGACTTTCCACCCTAAGACCAGACCATCCCCAGGGGCGGATAAGAGGATTCCAAGGGGTGAGGGTGGAGAGAGTGAGAGGGTGGGAGCTCTACCCCAAGTTTGGCGAGAACAGCCTGGGAAATCAGCGGCTCAAGAGGCGGCAAGAAGGATCGTTTGCTACCGCTGCCGGCAAGCGGGACATATTGCAGCCAATTGCCCGGTTGTGGAGGAACCCATGCAGTGTGACTTTCTGACGGGCAGACGTCAGTCGCTGTGTGCGACAGTCGCATGCACTGCCATTCGAGGAACTGAGAAACATTTATGCAAAATGTGTGTTAATGGTAGAAATGTTGTGGTATTGCTGGATTCAGGTAGCCTTGTGACCCTGATAAAGTCTGAGTTAGTTAAAACAGAGGTCTTTGGGAATAGCAAGGTAGCTGTTATTTGTGTGCATGGGGACACCCGAGAGTATCCAGTGACTACAGTGTGTTTCGAGACCCCCAAAGGTACCCTCTCTCATCCAGTGGGCTTAGTATCTCAGTTACCGCATGACGCCATTGTGGGAAGGGATTTTCCGAAGTTCTGGGAACTGTGGGATGATCCTGAGCCCCCCACTGGTGCCCCTATGTACCAGGAATGTGATAGCCAGAACTCCCCTGAGAGTGGTGAGGACTCTCCGGAATTTCCCTTATCAGTATTGGCAGGGGAGACTCAAGAAACTGGAGAGGAGCCCACCTCCTCAGACGAAAACCTACCGTCTGTGGAGTTTTCTGATCTTGAGGTTCACAGGGAAAACTTTGCCACAGAACAGTTGAAAGACCCCGCCCTAATAAAGGCACGGGAAAACGTAGTGAAAATAGATGGCGAGTTAGTGAACCCAGATAATACCTGCACTTACCCATACTTCAGCGTAGAGAAGGACCTACTGTATCGGGTGGCAAAAAGGGCAGAAGAAACCGTTGAGCAGCTTGTGGTGCCCAAACCTTACAGGAAGTTGGTGTTGGAGTTGGCCCATGGGCACATTCTTGGAGGTCATCTGGGGACAGAGAAAACCCGAGAGAGGGTATTACAGAGATTCTATTGGCCGGGGGTGATGAAGGACATAGAAAATTATTGTTCCTCCTGCCCTGTGTGTCAGAGGTCGGCCCCGATGCCACATTTCCGTAGCCCGCTGGTCCCTCTACCCATCATTGAGGTCCCGTTTGAGAGGATCGCCATGGATTTGGTAGGGCCTATAATCAAGTCCGCTAGGGGGCACCAGTACATATTAGTTATAATGGACTATGCCACCCGTTATCCAGAAGCGATCCCTCTCCGAAATACCTCGGCCAAAACCATAGCCAAAGAGCTATCTCTTGTGTTTAGCCGGGTGGGTATTTGTAAAGAACTGCTTACGGACCAAGGTACACCCTTTATGTCCCGGGTTATGAAGGAGCTGTGTAAATTGTTCAAAGTGACGCAATTACGTACATCTGTGTATCACCCCCAAACCGATGGGCTGGTTGAAAGATTCAACAAAACCCTAAAACAAATGTTGAAGAAAGTGGTGGATAGAGATGGAAAGGATTGGGACTGTCTACTTCCTTATCTGATGTTTGCTATTAGGGAGGTGCCCCAATCCTCTACGGGATTCTCCCCCTTTGAGTTACTGTATGGGAGACACCCAAGAGGGCTGTTGGATATTGCCAAGGAAACTTGGGAAAGTGAGAGTTCTCCCCACAGGAGTGTGATTGAGCATGTCGCCCTGATGCAAGACCGAATTGCACAGGTAATGCCCATCGTGAAGGAACATTTGGCCCAAGCGCAGTTAGCACAGCAGAGAGTGTACAACCGTGGAGCCAAGACCCGTACCTTTTCCCCGGGGGATAGGATACTGGTACTTGTCCCTACGGTTGAAAGTAAATTCCTTGCCAAATGGCAAGGCCCCTATGAGATAATGGAAAAAGTGAGCGAAGTGAATTACAAGGTCAGACAACCAGGAAGGCGAAAGCCCGAACAGATCTATCACGTTAATCTGTTGAAAGCCTGGAGGGATAGAGAGTCCCTAGTCGCAGACACTTGGTCACCAGCTCAAACTGGTTGCGTGATTCCTGAGGTTGGAATAGCAGCCACCTTGTCACAACCCCAACAACAGGAGGTTAAGGAGTTTGTGCTTCGCAACAAGGAGGTATTCTCTGAGCTGCCGGGACAAACATCTGGGGTAGAGCATGACATCATTACCCCGCCCGGTGAAAGGGTGAAGTTAAAACCCTATCGGATCCCAGAGGCCCGACGGGAGGCAATACGGGAGGAAGTACAGAAAATGCTGAACTTAGGGGTGATAGAGGAGTCCCAAAGTGATTGGTCTAGTCCCATTGTGTTGGTGCCTAAACCGGATGGGAGCTGGCAATTTTGTAACGATTTTCGTCAGTTGAACAAAGTTACAAAATTTGACACCTACCCCATGCCACGTATAGATGAGTTGATCGACCGGCTGGGAACAGCCCGATACATGACGACTCTTGACCTCACAAAAGGGTATTGGCAAATCCCCCTGGCCAAGTCGGCCAAAGAGAAAACCGCATTTGTAACCCCAGACGGGGCGTTCCAATATAAAAGAATGCCGTTCGGGTTACAGAATGCGCCGGCCACATTCCAGCGGAAAATGGACCAGATGCTGAGGCCCCATCGGAAGTATGCTGCGGCTTACCTGGATGACGTAATTGTCCATAGCACAGATTGGGCCTCACATCTGCCAAAAGTGCAAGCAGTCCTGGACTCTGTTCGGGAAGCGGGGTTTACGGCTAACCCCAAGAAGTGTACCATTGGGCAGGAGGAGGCCAAATATCTTGGGTACACCATTGGGAGGGGAGTAATAAAACCCCAACTCAACAAAGTCGAGGCCATCCAGAGTTGGCCACGTCCCAACAGCAAGAAGCAGGTACGAGCCTTTCTGGGAATCGCTGGGTATTATCGGCGATTCATTCCCCACTTTGCTTCTAAGGCTGTGCCCCTAACCAACCTGACGAAGGGGAAAGGGTCGGTCATGATTAAATGGACCCCCGAGGCTGAGGCAGCATTCCAATTCTTGAAACAAGCCTTATGTAGCCAGCCAGTGTTGTACTCACCCGACTTCTCTAAAGACTTTGTCGTACAAAGTGATGCGTCAGATGTGGGGTTAGGAGCAGTATTGTCCCAGGTCTGGAACGGGGAAGAGCACCCAGTCATTTACCTCAGCAGGAAGTTGAAGTCCCATGAGGTAAATTACGCCACCGTTGAAAAGGAGTGTTTAGCGGTGAAGTGGGCTCTAGATTCCCTGCGGTACTACCTGCTAGGTAGGCACTTTGACATGGTTACGGATCACGCTCCGTTAAAGTGGATGGCTCAAAACAAGGAAACAAATAGAAGAGTGAATAGGTGGTTCCTGGCCCTCCAGGAATTCAACTTCACAGTAAAGCATCGCCCTGGCATTCAAATGGGGAATGTGGATGCTTTGTCTCGAGTACATGAATGCCTGATTGCTGGTGTTCCAACCCCGAGGTTAAAACAAGAGGGGGGGGTATGTGACAGCAGGAAGGTAAAGTCACCTGGTTGCATCCAGGGGGGTAGATATATTTCGCCCAGATTCAGGCTTTACGCCGACTTATACAACTAGGTGGAGAGTTGTATAAGGCTAGTGGGCTCATGGATGACTCATACCTCTAGGGAGAGTGTGGGGCGTCGTACAGACAGGGAGTTGATGAGGCCAGCTGAAGCTTGTCAGCTCATTTAGGCCTCTATAAGAACTCCCAGCTTCATTAGATGTTATCTCATGCCTGGAACCAGACCTGTGTGGACTGTCTAGGGAGAGTGAACCCCTGTGCGGTGAGACAAAGCCTGTGTGGCTATTTGCTTGGACATTTAAAACCAGGGACTTAGGGACTAGGACAGCACTAGGCTGATCCCAGTTGTTAGTTAGGAAACCTGTATGTTTAGTCAGAGGTCAAGTTGACCAGGATTTATTTTATTTATGTTTCTTTTGCTTTGCTGTGTTTTGTCACTGTAAATAGAAAATAAACCGCACCTTTTTGATTTTGAAAACCACAACCTCCTTTTGCTGGGCCTGTTTTTGTCTGGGGAGCCCATCCCGGGGGTCACACACACCCGCTGCCGAGCTAACCCCCTCACAATATATATATATATAAAAGAAGGGATTTTGTCCCTACCAAGACAGTAAGGAATCAGAGGACCAAATGAGTGACACTCACGTCACCCACCCAGAGGCCCCGCCCCTTATGACATCACTGCCCGACATGCCCCGGGTGATGACGTCATAAGGGGAGGGACCTATGGGTGCCATCACCCGGTGACCCCGCCCCATGCCAATATAAGTAGTGGCACAACGCGCACCAAGCATTAGAGCGGGAGAGAGCGTTGAGTCAACATAGGAAGAAGAACAGAGGGAGAAGACCGGGCAAAAGAGCGATCAAAAATAGGATTTTTTAAACAGCTTACCTGAAAAAAACCTTTTCTTGGAGGACATCACGGGACACAGAGCCTTGATAATTACTTAATGGGTTATATGTCACCATCAGGTGATTGGACACTGGCACACCCTAATTACAAGAGAAGTTCCCCTCTATATAACCCCTCCCATATGGAAAGTACCTCAGTTTTTGTAGAAAAGCAATAAGTATCCCAATTTATATACAAAATAAGAGGGGTGGGAGCTCTGTGTCCCATGATGTACTCCAAGAAAAGGATTTTACAGGTAAGCTGTTTAAAAAATCCTATTTTCTTCTTCGTACATCACGGGACACAGAGCCTTGATAATTACTTAATGGGATGTTCCAGAGCAATGCTTAACCTAAGGGGAGGGAGACACAGATCAAAAAACAGACTGCCATCAGACATGAGGACCTATACACACACTGCGCCCAAAGGCAATATCCTCATGCCCTCTTACATCCACTTGATAGAATTTCGTGAACATATGGACTGAAGACCAAGTTGCAGCCTTGCAGATCTGAGCCATGGAGGCCTGGTGATGCACTGCCCATGAAGCACTTACTGCTCTGATTGAGTGCGCTCTCACATGAAAAGGAGGAATTTTCTTCTTCAAACCATAGGCCTGAACAATAACTTGCCAAATCCACCTAGAGATAGTAGATTTCAACACTGCCTGGCCCTTTCTGGGACCTTCTGGCAGCACAAACAAAACATCAGTTTTCCGCTCTGAGCCGTTGCTTTCAGATAGATCGTGACTACTCTTTCTACATCCAGAGAGTGCAACAATCTTTCTTCCGCAGAATGTGGATCTAGACAAAAGGATGTTAGGACCACATCTTGGTTCAGATGAAATCCTTAAACCACCTTAGGCATAAAAGTTGGATGGGGACGCAACACCACCCTGTCTTTATGGATAATTAAATAAGGCTTATTACAGGAAAAATCCACTAATTCCGATACCCTTCTAGCAACAGGACCAAAGGAATATGGTTCAAAAGGCTGTTTTTGTAAAACAAAACTAAATTCAAATCCTATGGACACAAGGGAGACTTAACTGGCGTTCTTAAACGCAACACCTCTTGAATAAAAGCCCGGACCAAGGAATGAGAGGCAAGCGGCCTTTGAAAAAATACTGATAAGGCCGAGATCTGACCTTTGATGGTTCTCAAGGCCAGCTTAATTTCTACCCCCACCTGTAGAAAGGCAAGAACTCTAACAATGACATATTTTCGAGGATTTAAACCCCTGGATTCACACCAGGAAACATATGCCTTCCAGATTCTGTAATAGATGAGCCTGGAGGCCGGCTTTCTAGCATTAACCAGAGTGGAGAGAACTGGAACCCAGAGTCCATGACCCTTCAAGATGTAGGTCTCAACAGCCAAACCATCAAATTTAGACTTCGTAAGGAAGAATGGAATACTGGTCCCTGCGAGAGTAGGTATGGGCGTAGTCGAAGAAGCCATGGCTATCCTACCACCATATTTACGATCTCTGTATACCAGGATCTTCTGGGCCAAGCTGGGGTCACCAGAAATACTGGTTTCCTTTCCTTCTTGACCCTGCGAAGGAGTCGCGGTAGGAGCGGAACCGGAGGAAATGCATAGATCAGAGAGAACCGATCCCAAGGAATTACCAACGCATCAGTTCCGGATGCTAGTGGATCTCTTGTTCTTGAAACAAAGTTGTCCAACTTCATGTTGAACCTGGAGGCTAGTATATCCACATCTGGGGTACCCCATCTCTGGCATATGGCCAGAAATATGTCGGGATGCAGAGACCACTCTCCTGGAAACAGTTGCCGGCAGCTCAGATAATCCGCCTGCCAATTCTTCACCCCTGGAATGAGGACCGCCGATAGGCAAGGAACATGCCTTTCTGCCCAAACAAAAATGTGGTTTACCTCCCTCTGGGCACCCAGACTCCTGATGCCCCCTTGGTGATTCATATAGTCCACCACTGTAGCATTGTCGGATTGTATCCGGACAGGACAGCCCTGTAACCTGTATGTCCAGGCCCTGAGGGCCAAACGTACTGCCCGTATCTCCAGAATATTGATGGGCAGGATCTTTTCCGCTTTGGACCATCTTCCTTGGACCGTAGCTTCTTCTAGAACAGCTCCCCAGCCTATAAGGCTGGCATCCGTAGTTACCACCTTCCAGGTAACTCAGACGAAGGATTTTCCCTTCTGCAAATTTTTGGTTAGCAATTACCAACTGAGGCTTTGGCGCACTTCTGACGCCAGCCACATCGGCAAGTCCAAGGCTTGGACTCTCCTGTTCCAAGCAGACAGTATGCTGCCTTGCAACGGTCTTGAATGAAACTGGGCGTAAAGAACAGCCTTGAATGAGGCTACCATCTTCCCCAACAACCTCATGCAAAGGCGAACGGAACGTCTCTTCCTTGCTTTGACCACCTGGACCAACTCTTTTAAGGCCTTGATCTTTGACTTAAGTAAAAATACCCTACTTTGGGCCGTGTCTATGACCATACCCAAATACTCCAGCCTCCTTAAGGGCTGCAAAGATGATTTTTCTAGGTTGAGGACCCAGCCAAGGCGCTCTAAGTATTTCACTGTGTTGAGCACACTGTGGTGTAATCGTGCAACTGACTGTTCTACTAGTAGTAAATCGTCTAGATATGCCGTTACTGCTATGCCCTGAGCCCTTAGATTTGCCAGGAGCGGGGCTAGTACCTTGGTGAATACCCAAGGTGCAGTAGCTAGACCAAAGGGTAGAGCCACAAATTGGAAGTGCAGCTGTTCTACCACAAATCTTAGGAACCTTTGGTGAGCGGGAAAAATTGGCACCTGTACAGTACCTGTCCGCGAGAATGTGTTTCCAGAGCGATCCCATCGTGCTGGTTCTCGGCGACAGGGTACTGTACATCTTGCACTCGCTGCAATAGGAAAAACACATTACAGTGAGCGCGAGAAAGAATCGACGGGGATCCGACTTGGATCCCCGCCAATACCAGGCACTGTGTTTGGTATGAATCATGAGGGGGAACTCCCCGCCAAATTTTAAATAAAAACCCGGCATGGGTTTCCCTCCAGGAGCATATCAGGCCCTTAGGTCTGGTATGGATTTTAAGGGGAACCCCCTACGCCAAAAAAACGGCATGGGGGTCCCCCCAAAATCCATACCAGACCCTTATCTGAGCACGCAGACCAGCCGGTCAGGAAAGGGGGTGGGGACAAGCGAGCGGCCCTCCTCCTGAACCATACCAGGCTGCATGCCCTCAGCATGGGGGGTGGGTGCTTAGAGGAAGGGGGTGCCCTGTGGCCCCCCTACCCCAAAGCACCTTGTCCCCATGTTGATGAGGACAAGGGCCTCTTCCCGACAACCCTGGCCATTGGTTGTCAGGGTCTGTGGGCGGGGAGCTTATCGGAATCCAGGAGCCCCCTTTAATAAGGGGGCCCACAGATCCTGGCCCCCCACTCTATGTGAATGAGTATGGGGTACATCGTACCCCTACCCATTCACCTGAGGGAAAAAGTGCCAAGAAAAAAAAAACACACTACACAGGTTTTTAAAGTCATTTATTATGCAGCTCCGGGGGTCTTTTTCTGTTGACACGATGCTCTCTCCCGCTATAATGCCGTGTGCATGGTGCACAGCGATTTATATAGCCATGGGGTGTGGTCACCGGGTGACCCCGCCTCTTATGATGTCACATTCCCATCATGCTCCGGGTGGTGACGACCTAAGGGGCGGGGTCACCGGGTGACATCACCCGGTGACCACGCCCCATGCCTAATATAAATTGCTGCGCACCGCGCACCCGGCATTACAGCGGGAGAGATTGTCGTGTCAACATCGAAGAAGAGAAGAGGGAAGAAGACCACGGAGAAGACCGGGCCAACGCTAGTAAAACAGCTGGAAGAAGATAGCGGAGGCGCCCGACAGAAGGTAGGAGGCACCAGAGAGCGGGAGAAGAACCAGAGAGCGTGGAGACGACACCAGAGAGCGGAGAAGTCAGAAGAAACCCCCGAAGTCGGAAGAGACCCCCGAACTTGGAAGAAGACCCCCAGAGCTGCCTAATAAATTACTTTAAAAACCTGTGTAGTATGGTTATTTTTCTTGACACTTTTTTCCTCAGGTGAATGGGTAGGGGTACGATGTACCCCATACTCATTCACATAGGGTGGGGGGCCAGGATCTGGGGGCCCCCTTATTAAAGGGGGCTTCCGGATTCCGATAAGCTCCCCGACCACAGACCCCGACAACCAACGGCCAGGGTTGTCGGGAAGAGGCCCTTGTCCTCATCAACATGGGGACAAGGTGCTTTGGAGTAGGGGGGCCGCAGGGTGCCCCCCTGCCCCAAAGCACCCACCCCCCATGTTGAGGGCATGCGGCCTGGTACGGTTCAGGAGGGGGGGCGCTCGCTCGTCCCCACCCCCTTTCCTGACCGGCCGGGCTGCGTGCTCGGATAAGGGTCTGGTATGGATTTTGGGGGGACCCCACGCCGTTTTTGCGGCGTAGGGGGTTCCCCTTAAAATCCTTAAAAATCCCCTTAAAATCCATATCAGACCTAAGAGCCTGGTATGCTCCTGGAGGGAAACCCATGCTGTTTTTTTACTTAAAATTTGTTGTGGAGTTCCCCGTCCAAGTCGGATCTCCGTTCATTATAAGTCGGACGTATGTCGGCTTCAACACATTTTTCCTTTCCCGGCGAGCCAGCTCGGCGTTGGCTCCCGCGACGGGGCTCGTAGGTGGTCAATCTCGCCGATAAAAGCAGCGAGATTGACACAATATCGCGGTCACCTACTGTAGATATGCATCTTTGATGTCTATAGACGCCAGGAACTCTCCCCCTTGTAGGGTGGAGACCACTGAGCGATTTGACTTCATGCGAAAAGAGCGAATGTTCAGAAATTGATTCAGATCTTTTAGATCTAGAATGGGTCTGACATCTTCATTTGGTTTTGGATCCGTAAAGAGATTTGAATAAAACCCAGAGCCTTGCTCTTCTGAGGCAACCTCTATGATTACCCTTGGCATAACAAGTGATTCAACGCTAGGAACAAGAGCCTTCTTTTTACTGGATTCTTGGGAATGCTTGACCTTAAGAAACGGGAAGGCGGGAGCTCCAAATTCCAGTCTGGAACCCAGAGATACTGTGGAGATTACCCACTTGTCCTGAATCTCTTCCTGCCAAGCCCTTGAATATCGCAGGAGTCCCCCCCCACCCCACTTGGCCGAGCGGGAGCGCCTCTTCATAAGGAGGCTTTGGGTTTCTGCTTTGCAGAACTTTGACCTCAAGATTTATTTTGTCCCTGGGCTTGGCCCTGGGCTTTCCCTCTTGCACTTGGCTGGGGAGGCGGTCGCCAATGCCTGGAGGCTGTAGCCCCTGGGACTGGGGAAAGAGAACGTTTAAAAGAGGGACATTTACTCTTTTCCTTAACTGGCAACAAAGTAGTCTTACCACTAGATATATTTATCCAGGTCGTCCCCAAATAAGCGTTGCCCATGAAATGGGAATCCGGCCAAAAGCTTTTTTCATGGAGCTTCAGCTGACCAATGCTTTAGCCAAAGAATCCTGCGCACCAGCAGGAGAGTAGGGCGGGATGCTTGTTGAATAGAATCTTTAATAGCATCCAACACAAAACATAAGGTCTTGGGTAGGTCCGCCCAATCCCTGGCCTGTTCAGCAGGGAGGATTTTAATCACCTGCTTCATCTCATCCTTTAAGAACTGACACATGCCAATCGCTGCTACTGCAGTTTGGGTAACAGCGCCAGCCATAGTAAAGGAGGATTTAAACAAAGACTCCAGCTTTTTCTCAGTTGGATCTCTAATTACATGAGCATTGTCCACAGGACAGGTCAGACTTTTATTCACGGAAGAAATAGCTGCGTCTATTGCTGGCAAACTCCATTTCTTGGTGAATTTCTCCTCCATTGGATAAAGAAGGGAAAACATCTTGGGAGGAGAAAACAGGTGATCCCATTCAGCATACATAAGCTTTTCCAGTATTGGATGGATCAGGAAGGTATATGCAGCCTGTGGGGATTTTAAAGACCCCAAGGAGGGAACAGGGGACTCGGCTGACTCAGTGGAGGGCAACTTGTACACAGCACGCACAACTTCTGTATAGTATTGCATCTGCAATTTGAGATCCTGAGAGGTAGAAAAGATCTTCTCCTCATCCCCTGATTCATCCGACTGCCCCTGATCCTTGTCCCCAGATTCATCAATATCATCATTATCATCAAATTTTTGATCGTCTGACAGGGACCCCAGAGCAGAGGAAGGGGACCTACCCCGATTTCTGCTCTTCTGTGAGGATGCTGTAATTAAAGCAGCTAACCTCTCTTCTAAACCAACCAATTCTGCTGCTAAAGCATCCTCAGTGACATATGCAGGAGCTGCAATGTTGGGAGAGGCTGCAATGCCTGACAGGGGCAATGGCTCATCCTGTGCGGCTGCCTTAGGTCTCTCAGGGGAGGATGGTATCATGCAGGCATATCTAGAACCCCCAGATCCAGATGGCGACACTTTAGTGCCCCTTTTTCCTACCCCTTAACCCCTTCTACAGGGAGACATAGTCCTAAGCACAAAAGCAGAGGTACTAACACAGGTGCATCAACTGCTGGGCCTAGTCTGGCAATAAACAAATGCCTGCTAATCTGCACAGCCTGATGCTGAGTAGGTGTCTTAGTATGCCTGAATCCAATTCACAAGATGCTTACGTGCCACAAACAAGCTGCTGTGTCCCTTTGCTTTACAGAGCTCTTGGCGTCTGAGGTTTAAAAAACACCCGCCCTGCGCCTGCGCTGTAGACTGCCGTGCATGCTGACGGCAACCACGGCCCCCCCCCCCCACTGCTCCAGCCGTAGTGAAAAGTGCGCTTCCCGCGCACACGCGTAGGGAGCGGCAGCGAGAGGGGTGGAGAGGGGACCTCATCCGGAGGGGCCGCCGTGGGACCCTAGACTACGTGGGACCCCCTTACAACTTTCGTGGCAGAGCCTGAAGCGGAAGAGTGAGCAGATCAATGGACTGGCTGCACTGAGCTTTCATCCTGGAGAGCATGTAAGTAAAAAACACCAGGTATGTCTCTTTACTCCCTCTAGTGGCAGAAAACAGGTAAGACGTGCAACTACTCACATAAGAGAACACCAGGAATTTCTCAGGGTTGTCTTCACTTACCTTATCCCCGCCGCAGGATACTGCTGAAGACCAGACAGATCCAACCTTCACCCATCACGGCGGGTTGTGTTGTGCCAACCCTCAGGGTTCTGGGTTCCTACTTAAAGGAGACCTCTTCCCTGGACCTGTAGAGCACTCTGTCAGGAACCTTTGGGCATTTTTTAATACGTGCCCAAAGTGCTGGATCCCAGAGTCCAGTCCTACAAGAGAGACATTACAGGCAAAACCTTGCTCTTTCACGAGGCCCGGGTACCATTCATTTTGGCGTTTTTTCAGGTCCTCTTGGATGGATCCGGTTTGTGTAGCTCCTTAACCCCCGCAGGGATCTTTAGCGGAGCTTCTTCTTGGCACATTCTTAACCGTGACCAACACCTTAGACACTGGCAAAAAAACAAAACTGAGGTACTCTCCATATGGGAGGGGTTATATAGAGAGGAACATCACTTGTAATTAGGGTGTACCAGTGTCCAATCACCTGATGGTGACATATAACCCATTAAGGCTCTGTGTCCCATGATGTACGAAAAAGAAAGTGCAGAAGACAGCGGAGGAGACCGGGTAGAAGACAGCGGACAGAGGGAGAAGAACAAGAGAGAGAGCGGAGAAGAGACGGAGAGGGGAGAAGAAGTCAGAAGAGACACCGGAGCTGCTTAATAAATTACTGTATTTATTGGCGTATAACACTCACTTTTTTACCCTGAAAATAGAGGATAAACTGTGCCTGCGTGTTATACACAGGGTGCTGTGGAAAGTTTTTTCCCTGAAACTTCCCTCTTAAAGTTAGGGTGCGTGTTATACGCCTGTGCGTGTTATACGCCGATAAATACAGTACTTTAAAAACCTGTGTAGTGTGTTTTATTTTTGACACTTTTTTTTTAGGTGAATGGGTAGGGGTACAATGTACCCCATACTCATTCACATAGGGTGGGGGGCCAGGATCTGGGGGCCCCTTCTTGAAGGGGGCTCCCAGATTCCGATAAGCCCGCTGCTCGCAGTCCCGACAACCAATGGCCAGGGTTGTCGGGAAGAGGCCCTTGTCCTCATCAACATGGAGACAAGGTGCTTTGAGGTGGGGGTGCGGTTTGGGGGGAGCTCACTCGTCCCCCACCCCCTTTCCTGATCTGCCAGGCTGCGTACTCGGATAAGGGTCTGGTATGGATTTTGCGGGGACCCCCACGCCGTTTTTTTGGCATAGGGGTTCCCCTTAAAGTCCATACCAGAACAAAAGGGTCTGGTTTGCTCTTACAGGGGGAACCTATGCCGGTTTTAAAAAAAAAATTCGAGTGGAGTTTCCCCTAAGGATTCATACCAGACACAGTTCCTGGTATTGTCGGGGATCAAAGTTGGATCCCTGTTCATTGAAGTCGGACGCATGTCGGACTTCAAGTCGCAGGGCAAAGTCGGATCCAAAGTGGTACCACTGTTGTGTCATACCAGTGTGAACCCGGCCTCAAAGTCCTTCACATAATCCAAAACACATTATATGTTTAAAGTGATAAAAGTGTCCAAACACCTGTTAACCCTTAGGTGAAAAAAGGGTGGTGTCCTTCCAATTAACGACAGGTGTATCACCTCGTGCTCCCCAGGGGATAGATAAGACAAAAAATATCTTCTTACCAGATAATAATACCTTTCAAGGCCTATACACACATTAGTGAGTATTCACCTCTCCCTTCAGGTATAAGCCAGCTCAACTGTTCAGCCTGTTAAGGGACGCCAGTGATGCATATATCGATCTCATAGAAGCCGTTTGACTCTTCTCCCAACAGAAAGGAGATCTAGCGGCACCCTGAATAAGAGTAGCACGTCTCTAACCGCTGGAATGTTCCACTCCTCTAAATGGATTCTCTGGTTCGGTATTCCGATGTGGGAATGGCTCAGGAAAGTCTACAGTGCCGGAGGAGGCAGGGAGGAAGAAGACGGACCCATCAGTCACCCCGTCCACCAAAATATACAGCACACGTGTCCCCGGCAGGGCTGTCTTCAATATTGATTGGACCCTGGGCAAACATTTCCTTGGGCCCCCCTCCCCAATGCAATTTCGGTCTCCACTTGCCTGCACACAATGGACTGAGGTGGTGAGGGGACCCATCAATAGACAGAAAACTCTTGGGAACCTAGAGCTCCTGGGATCAGTTGGAAGTGCTGGGGGGAGGGGAGGGTGTGGTCATTGGCAATGTTCATTTTTTACCATCTACCAATATAAAGAGGAATTACAACACTGGCCACCAATGTAATAGGAGAATTCACAGTAACCCCCAATGTAAGGAGGGATTTACACTGACCACTAGTGTAAGGGGGGCCTTCACACTGGCCACTAGTGTGAATGAAAGAATTCTACACCAAGCCCCAATGTAATGAGAAGATTTACACTGACCACCAATGTAAGACCACTTTCACACTGAGGCGCTTTAATGCTAAAAAAAGCACCTGAAAACTTATTTCCATTAAAATCAATGAATCCTTTCACACTGGGGCAGTGTGCTGAAAAAACTCCCCTCTCCATTGAAATGAATTGAAAGCGCTTCAAAAGCGCCTGAAAAGCGCTTCCAACGCGCTCAGTGTTATACTGGCAGTTTTTCAAGCGCCTCAGTGTGAAAGTGGCCTAACTGAGACATTTAGCCTGTGTTCTCATTTGTGTGTGTCGGGAACACATGCAAACTTGTTTTCCTGACACCACAGAAACGTGCTGCCCTTTAGCAGATACACAGCAGTGCCAATAATTATTAATGACACCCTCACACATCTGCTGACATGTGCTGTGCAATCGTGTGATTTTGAAAAAGCGTTAGACCCCTTTCACACTGGGGCGTTTTTCAGGCGCTTTAGCGTTAAAAAAGCGCCTGTAATGCGCCTGAAAGAAGCTGCATCTGTAATCCCAATGTGAAAGCCCGAGTGCTTTCACACTAAAGCGCCTGAAAAACGCCCCAGTGTGAAAGCCTGAGTGCTTTCACACTGAGGCGCTGCGCTGGCAGGGCGTCAAAAAAAGTCCTGCAAGCAGCTTCTTTGCAGCGCTTTAGGAGAGTTAAATACACCGCTCCTAAAGCGCCCCTTCCCATTGAGACGATTTTTTAAATGCCAAAGCGCCTGAAAAACGCCCCAGTGTGAAAGGGGTCTTAGCGGAGCTTTACCAGCGTTTTTCAGGCGCTGGCAATGTGAAAGGGCTCTGAAAGCACTCAGGTTTTCACATTGGGATTGCAGATGAGGCTTTACATGAGCTTTTTTTAACGCCAAAGCGCCTGAAAATGCCAGATAAACGCTCCAGTGTGAAAGGGGCCTTAGGGACTTTCTTCCACATTTCTAGCGCATAGAGCAGCCAATTGAAATAATTAGGCTGCCCTACATGCGACCCACATCTTTATCCACCCTGTCAGTACAGCTTTGCACCCTAAAACGCCTGCTAACCTCTGCACCCCAAACCTCCCCCATCCTCTCCACTCCAATCCTCCACCCCTTTACAGAGGTGGCCCCTGAACTGTGGGTGCACGAGCACCGGCCCCCCATCCATGCCGCCGCCGCCCCCTATGCATGCGCCCGGCCCCTTTCAGGACACCGGGCGCATAAATTACAATGGGGCAGAGGGTGTGTCTTTTGAAGCACTGATTAGAGCCAGAGGCTTTAAAGGGGTTGTAAAGGTTTGTTTTTTATTTTCTAATTAGGTTCCTTTAAGCTAGTGCATTGTTGGTTCACTTACCTTTTCCTTCGATTTCCCTTCTAAATGTTTTTTTTTTCTTTGTCTGAATTTCTCACTTCCTGTTCCTCCTTAGTAAGCTTCCCCCCATCATCCGAGCCATTCTGGCTGTCAGCGTGCTCGCCCCCTCCCTTGGGACTACATCCCTGCGGGGAGACTCTGTGAACGTTCAGCGTCTCCCCGCATGGATGTAGTCCCAAGGGAGGGGGCAAGCATGCTGACTAACCCCCAGCCAGAACGGCTCGGATGATGGGGGCAAGCTTACAGGAAGTGAGAAATTCAAACAAAGAAAAAAAACATTTAGAAGGGAAATCGAAGGAAAAGGTAAGTGAACCAACAATGCACTATCTTAAAGGAACCTATTTAGAAAATAAAAAACAAACCTTTACAACTCCTTTAATAGGCTTTGGAAGGGGGTTTACTCAGGGTGCAGAGAGTGTGCCCTGATCCCACCCAATTGTGTGACGATAGCAAATGAACTTTCACTATTTTCACACTAAAGTTCGTTCCTGCCAATCAGGAGGCAGGTCATGAGACCTTTTATCCGATTGGCCAAAGCGTCAGGCAATCCTATTGGATGCCTAGCTTTGGAGGAACAGAGAGGAGACGGAAGAGGCCGCGGGGGGAGCAGACACCGGAGCCGCTGCCTGCACCGGAAAAGAGGAGGAGAGGATGCCACTGCCCTAGATCGGATAGGGGGGCGGGGTGGTGATGTCTGTCAGGCAGGAAGAGCTGGGCGTCTTTCAATCCCGCACCATGGGCAGGGGGGGTGCTGCCAGTGCTTCCCGGAGGAGGGGTGATTGTTTGCCCTTGTTTGCAGCCCCCCCAAAGCAAAACCCCACCAGCCTCCACTGCCCCTTTAACTCTACCTGACTTCTCTGATCATCTTTGCACCCACCTTCCTTTCCTCCATATATCCCCTCCTTGTTTACCTGTGCACCCAAACTGTAATTCCTTCTCTGCCTACCTCTGAACACCCCACACCACCCTCCCCCCAACCAATTTGCTTACCTTTGCAGAACAGGCTGATGTTAGGCTGAATGACCACAGTTGCAGGCAGGACTTTCAGGCATGCCCCTTTACCTTCCCAGTGGGCATCATTCAGTATAGGTGATGGTGGATATGACCTCAGGGGGGCATGATATACATATGAATGCCGCCTCTATTTACATATGAAATCCGCCAGTCCGTGTCTATTTATATTAATGCCGCCGCTATTTACATATCAATGCCTGTTATTTACATGTAAACACAGGGTCTGCAGGTGAGTCATCTGTACACAACAATAGGGCAGAGCTGGGCAGCATTAGTAGCAACACTTCACACTGAGATACCGGGACACAGCACAGGACTAAAACTTCAAGGGACAAGGGAATTTAAACCAGGATAGTTGGCAAGTATGAGGTAACTGCTTTGGGACTCACAACAATGACAGGGCCCAGGGTAGCTGCCCCTTTTGCCCTGCCTTAAAGACGGCCCTGGTCCCCGGTCTCCACCATCAGGGTCTCCCCCTCCTCAGTGCTGCCATTGCTCCTCTCACACGGACAGCGCGGCCTCTGACCCCGTCAGTGAGAGGAGCAACTTCAGCGCCGAGGATGGGGAGGCCCCGAGGGTGGAGACCGGGGACACGTGTGCTGTATATTTTGGTGGATGGGGTGACTGATGGGTCCTTCTTCTTCCTCCCTGCCTCCTCCAACACAGTAGACTTTGCTGTATGACTTTCTTATGACAATACATTTTATTATATCCAGCTGTCTGTCAATTGCCTCACTCAAAACATTTTTTTTTTCTTCAATTACCTGATTTAGGGATGGAGGCACATAATATGTGCTTCATTTAAAATCCCACTAATCCCTCTCCTTTACATTTTCTTAAACCAAATTTTCACAACTCCAGTGGTCAAGTATCCCCAACAGGTCATGTTTTCAGGATTTCCCTCAGATGAAACGGCTGTGATAATTACAAAGGCAGTGAAACTGATCAAATCACCTGTGCAAAATAATGGAAAGCCTGAAAACATGACTTGTTGGGTGTACTTGAGGACTGGAGTTGAGAAGCATTGGCCTTAACAAACAGTTTTCTGTTCAGGACAGAAAAAAGACAAAAAGGTAGGAGACTGCACCAAACGCTGATAAAATGCTGCAATGCACATCCAGAGCACAGTCATCTCCCTATGTTTTGGTAATTTATTTTATTTAACATAAGTGGATTTACTCCCTACCAGCCCACATGGCATCGGGTACCTTCTGCTGACCTCAAGTCAAACATACTGTGGCAGGAATGTAGACGATAACCCAGAGTTCTCAACCACGCAGGTTGAGGGACTCCAGGGGGTTTGCTTAATGCAGAGGAAGCTCCAGGGCTGGAGCATCCCAATAAGTATGCTCCATTGAGTGACATTGGTGAAACCAGTCAGGGACCAGCACTGCTGGAGCTGAGGGACTCTCTTAGCTGGCGGGAAAAGAACTCCTCCTGTAAGAGTGGGGGGAAGCGAAGGGAAAGGAAAAACAGATTCTGGTGGTAGGGGACTCAATTCTTAGAAGGACAGAGAGGGCAATCTGTAACAAAGACCTGAAGCGCCGAACTGTATGTTGTCTCCTGGGCGCTCGGGTTCGGCACATCACGGATCTGGTGGACAGATTACTGGGAGGGGCTGGGGAAGAGCCAGCTGTCATGGTGCACGTTGGCACCAATGACAAAGTCAGAGGCAGATGGAGTGTCCTAAAGAACGATTTTAGGGACTTGGGAGCTAAATTGAGGAAAAGGACCTCCAGGTTAGTATTCTCAGGAATACTACCGGTACATCGAGCCACACCAGAAAGGCAGAGGGAGATTAGGGAAGTAAACAAGTGGCTGAAGAGCTGGTGTAGTAAGGAGGGGTTTGGGTTCCTGGAGGACTGGGCCGACTTCTCAGTCGATAACCAGTACTATAGAAGGGACAGACTGCACCTAAATGAGGAGGGTGCAGATCAGCTGGAAATGAAGATGGCCAAAAAGTTAGAGGGGTTTTTAAACTAGGCGACGGGGGGGAGGGTCCAGAGATAGAGAGAGTCAGCGTGGAACATATTCCAGAGGGTAGTATTAGGGGCATTAGTGGTAGGGTAACCAAAGCACATAAACCCAAGGTAAGTATAGTAGCAAGTCCTAGGTGCAATCTCGGAACACCCAAGAGGTATGTGACCGGTCAAAATATAGTAATGCATTAAAGTGTTTGTTCACCAATGCCAGAAGTCTGCCAAGCAAAATAGGTGAGTTGGAAGCTCTGGTGCATCAGAAGATCTATGATGTAATCGGTATTGCTGAAACTTGGCTTCATTCCTCACATGACTGGGCTATTAATATTCCTGGCTATGCACTCTTTCGGAAAGACAGGGTAAAAAGGAAAGGTGGAGGGGTCTGTCTCTATGTGAGAAGTGATCTCAAGGCGAGTGTGAAAGAGGACCTGGCGGATGGAGAGTGGGATGAGTCTGAAGCATTATGGGTGGAACTGCATACAGATGTGCGTAGTTCAAAGTTAATAATCATTGGAGTTTGTTATAGACCACCCAATGTTAATGAGGAGGTGGAGACTCAGTTGCCCAATTAGATCTGTGCAAGGAGCTATGTGGCAGATGAGGTTTAATGTTGATAAATGTAAAGTTATGCATTTGGGGGCTAAGAATATGTATGCATCATACATACTAGGAGGAGTACAACTGGGGGGATCTGTAGTGGAGAAGGATCTGGGGGTTTTGGTAGATCATAAGCTCAATAATGGCATACAATGCCAAGCTGCGGTTTTCCAAAGCAAGCAAAGTCCTTTCTTTTATTAAGAGAGGTATGGACTCCAGAGGGAGAGATATCATCTGTACAAATCATTAGTAAGATCTCATCTGGAATATGCAGCTCAGTTTTGGGCACCAGTTCTCAAAAAAGGATATTGGGGAACTGGAGAAAGTGCAGAGAAGGGCAACCAAACTGATAAAAGGCATGGAGTAGCTCAGCTATGAAGAAAGATTAGAGGAACTGAATTTATTCTCTCTTGAGAAGAGGAGAATAAGGGGGGATATAAGCAACATGTACAAATATATAAGGGGTCCATATAGTGAACTTGGTGTTGAGTTATTCACTTTACGGTCAACACTGAGGACAAGGGGGCACTCTTTACGTCTAGAGGAAAAGAGATTTCATCTCCAAATACAGAAAGGTTTCTTCACAGTAAGAGCTGTGAAAATATGGAATAGATTCCCTGCAGAGGTGGTTCTGGCCAGCTCAGTAGATTGCTTTAACCACTTCAGCCCCGGACCATTTCGCTGGTCAAAGACCAGGCCACTTTTTGCGATTCGGCACTGCGTCGCTTTAACTGACAATTGCGTGGTCGTGCGACGTCTCTCCCAAACAAAATTGATGTCCTTTTTTTCCCACATATAGAGCTTTCTTTTGGTGGTATTTGATCACCTCTGTGGTTTTATTTTTTGCGCTATAAACAAAAATAGAGCGACAATTTTGAAAAAAAATCAATTTTTTTTACTTTTTGCTATAATAAATATCTTCAAAATATATATATATATATTCCTCAGTTCAGGCCGATACGTATTCTTCTACATATTTTTGGTAAAAAAATCAAAATAAGCGTTTATTATTTGGTTTGCGCAAAAGTTATAGCGTCTAGAAAATAGGGCATAGTTTTATGGCATTTTTATTAATATTTTTTTTTTTACTAGTAATGGCGGCGATCAGCGATTTTTATCGTGACTGCGACATTATGGCGGACACATCGAACACTTTTGACACCATTTTGGGACCATTGTCATTTTTACAGCGATCAGTGCTATGAATATGCACTGCTTACTGTAAAAATGACACTGGCAGTGAAGGGGTTAACCCCTAGGGGCGCTGAAGGGGTTAAGTGTGACCTTGGGAGTGATTATAACTGTTAGGGGGCGTGGCTTGTCATGACACGTCACTGATCGCTGTTCCCGAATGACAGGGAACAGATGATCACTGACAGTGTCACTAGGAAGAATGGGGAGATGTTTGTTTACACTTTCCTCTCCCCGTTCTTCAGCTCTGTGACCCGATCGCGGGACACCGGCGGTGATCGGGTTTGAGGGTCCCGCGGGCTCGGTCACGCGCGCTCGCGACCCATGGCTGGGATCTTAAAGGGGACGTACCTGTATGCCCATATGCCCAGCCGTGCCATTCTGTCGACGTATTTCATCGCGCGGCAGTCGTCAAGTGGTTAAGAAAGGCCTGGATTCTTTCCTAAATGTACATAATGGGTAATAACGTATAGCGGGGACATCCTTACATGTTGATGTATGTTTGCAGATTTTAATACCATCCTTGCATATTCATGTGTATCTGCATACTTTAATACAAAGTCTATGTACATTACTATGGTTTAGTATTTGGAGCCATCTAGTGACCAAATTGCCATTGCGGAGCGTAACTCTAACAGACTGTGTGAGCGATCTGACGGGATAAGAGACACAGTGACCGGATAGGGAAGATCCAGAGACACTCGTCTGAGCATCAGAGGACCCAATTCACCCAGCGGAGCCGGTCGGCATTGAAGCAAGCCACAAACACCGGACCAGAGCTACTATACAGAGCTTCCGATCCAGTTGGTGAGCGGGTTACTGCCCACAGCTTTATTATACATTTGCATCCAGTCAGACTCATATACAGATTTCACTGGGACCTGTACTAGGGTGACCACGTGTCCCAGATTGCCCGGGACAGTCCCGCATTTTGCAGGTCTGTCCCGGGCACATTCATTCTAGGACAATACAGTGTCCCGGAATGAAACTGACACAGCCATCCCCCGGGCCAATCTGATGCCCCCAAAAAAAGTCTGCCACATCACCGCTTTACTCACTGGCGGTACTTGTCCTGGCCGAGAATGCCTAGAGGAGCACAATTCCGCCCCCTGCTTGTGATTGGAGAAATCATAAATCCCGCCTCTTGTGTCCAATCACTGTGCTGTGATTCGTTACAGCACAAGCTGATTTTTGGGAAGGGAGGGTGTCCCTGAATGGTAGTTTGGAAATTTGGTCACCCTAGTAGTCCCAGGGAGGAAAATTACAGTAACTGACACAAGGCAGACATAAGGCCTAATTCTTATTGCATCTTAAGCATTGTACTATACTTAAGGAAACACTTTCTGGAACATTTATAGAAACAGTAACAGGATCACCTTTAAGTCAATCCTAATTTCTTTACCTTTTTGGATTACAATTTATAAGAAACCATCATAGCTAGCAGAAGACAAGAAGATTAAAGACTGTACTTTTAATGAGATCTTGCAACTAGCTATAAAAGTAGGGGGAGCTCCCTTGTAGTTATACCGTGTAAAATTGTTGTTCATATTCATTGTCCTGTCGCTCTATGTTGAGGTGACAGTACAAGAATTGTATTCATCTATTTATCACAATTTACAGTAAAGTATACTTCTGGTTAAGTACCCCAATTGTGTGGAGTATTGTTTTTCTCCCACCAGGTGGAGCCAGTGAATCCTGGGGTTACAATACAAGTATTTTGCATTGTCTTATATTGTACTGTATTGCATTGCACCACAGCTGCGCCAAGGGGATTGAGCCAATTTAGTGGGGTTTACAAGTAGAGTGCAGGCCCAAACCAAACCAGGAGCTCCTTCGGGGGTCAGTTCTACACATGTATAGGTAAAGTTGATCCGGGGAAAATACGATTGCCTCTCGGGGGATCAAAAAGGAATTTTTTCCCCTGCTGTAGCAAATTGGATCATGCTCTGCTGGGGTTTTTTCCCTTCCTCTGTATCAACTGAGGGTATAAAATTGGGTATATGGGATTTTATGATATTATTTTATTTTTATTTATTTTTTTATGGTTGAACTGGGTGGACTTGTGTCTTTTTTCAACCTGACTAACTATGTAACTATGTAAGGAAGCTGGCTTTTCAGTTTCCTCATTGTTTTCAAAAGTCAGTTTTGGGACCTGGAACCTGGAGATTTCTAAGTGAACCGGGTGGGATGAAATCTCCAGTCCTGGGTGTAGGTATTCAGAAGAGCCAGCACACTAATTGGTCAGGTTTGTGCTGGGTTTTTAGTCAGTGGCCGCCCGTCCATTAGGGGCACACGGCATCGCCCCCCCCCCCCCATCCATGCGTCCAACCTCCTAATCTACATGCAGGGCGCCGGATGCATGTATTCCGGGGGGGGGGGGGGGTTGAAGCACGTGATTAGAGCCTGAGGCTCTAATAGGCTTCAAAATAGGGTGGGCTCAGCATGCAGAGCATTTCGCCCAAAGTCCACCCAGTTGTGTGTGAATAGCGAATGAATATTCGCTATTCTCACACTAATCCTCCTCCCGGCCAATCAGGAAGTGGGTCGTGAGACCCATTTCCCGGTTGGCCGAAAGGAGAAGCGATCCCATTGGCCGAGGAGGAAGGAGGAGGTAGGAGACGCAGGCCCGGGACCAAGAGACTGACTCAACCGCCACCAAGCTTGATCCTCCGGCCCCTCCATGCAGAGTGCTGTCAGAGTGCTGTCAGCTCCTTCTGTGGCTGCAGAGGAGAGGAGCACACACCGATTGCCCCTGTGACACCGCGGACACCTCATTGATCCCCCCCTACCGCCGACCTCATCTGGCATCCCTGGGCACGGAGCCTGTATCTTGCGGCAGGCCTGGGGACCTTATTGAGGGATGCACAGTAACTAAAGTAACCTTACAGTCTGCCAGGTTGGCTTAAAGGCTCTTAGACTGTAAGGCTGGATATCCGGGTACTAAAATCCTGTGGCAGAGGATAACTGAACGGTTCAACATAACCATCAAAAAGGTCTGTGGCAGAGACTATTCTTATCTGTTCGTGCATCGCTCCGGCTGCTAGGCCAAGTGAGAGGGGCCTATCCAGTTGAGCAATACCCACTCAAAGGAGAGTGGTGAGTGGGACTTTGTATCTTAGGAAGTTTTCCCCAGTGATCTGCTGTGTGTGCCTGAACCTTCCCCTAACCCTCCATCCCTCTACCTATACAAGTTTGTTTGGAAAATAAAGCCTGAAGAAAAAGGATTCATAACTTGTGTGTACATTGAAGTTTCTATAGACTCTCATCCCCTAGACAACGAATGTTGAGGTAACGTGCAAGGCCCAAAATTTAAACCAGCAGCTCCTACGGGGGTGTGCTACAAGTGAAATGCAAAAAAACCCTGCAAGGGAACCCTGTTGTTTTGTGTTTTCTGAACTCTCTTTTACTAAAAATTGACAAGGAAAGCCCTTAAAAAGAAGAAAAGCGGGGGAGGGGCGAGGCTTGGCGTATGGAGGAGACGGACGTGTGAGAGACTGGCTCCCGCTCCCGTCCTTCTCACAGCCTGCAGCACCACGGACGGAACTCCCACCAACCCACCTTATGAGCAAGAGAGGAGGCAGCAATACCCCCGCACCACGGGGAACCACAAACCTTGGGAAATCGGCAGCTATTTTCCCGCAAAGGGACCGGACACCAGGACCACGCCGACCTCCAAGATGGCGGCGACCCGCTTGGCGGCTGCACAGGCCGCACAGGCATCCACAAAGGTACAGGCCATACGCTCCCCTCACTCACCCTGGTCCTTAGACCCAGAGCCCACACACCCCAAGAGCTCCTCTCATCATGGAAGCCCCTCTCCTCCCACCCACGGCCCTAAAGAAAGCTGAGACATGGAGGCCTATATAAAAGCCCTCCCCACAAGACAGGACATAGAATCTTACATGGGCAGGCTGGAGCAGTCTTACAGGAGGGAGATTAGTGACCTCCGCAGAGATATAAGCCTCCGCATGGAGGACATTGAAAGCACAGTAGAGGAATCAGTTACCAGAATCTCTGAGCATGAGAGTATTCTACAAGAACATACAAACCAAATCCAACAACTGTTCTATGGTCTGGACGACCAAGAGAACAGAAGCCGTCGCAACAATATCCGGATACGCGGATTGCCAGAGTCAGTGTAAAATAAAGATCTAGCAATGTCGGTCCCCTCAGTGTTTAACCAACTGTTGAACAGGCCCACAGAGACACCGATCGAAATTGACAGAATCCACAGGTCACTGGGGCCCCGCAACCCAAATCCCGCTTACCCCAGGGATGTGATATGCAGAATACATTTTTTCAATGTGAGAACTGACATTATGCAGGCTGCCCGCTCTCATGAGACCATCTTGTTTGAAGATTCCCCTGTCATGCTGCTGACTGATTTGTCTAGGCAGACCCTAATTATGCGGAAAGCATTAAAGCCAGTCACTGACGCCCTGCAAGCAAAACAGATCAAATACAGGTGGGGATTTCTGTTCCAACTCTCTGCATCCCACAATGGCAAATCGGCTGTCTTCCGTACCCTAGGAGATCTTGCTAACTTTCTGGGGGACCTTTGAACTGCCACAAATACGGGTCCCGGACTGGCCCCTGAGATCTGCAGCCCCAGGTCTCCCACTTCGTTCCGGATGGGAAACGGTCTCCAACAACAAACGCTCCCGCTCCCGAGCTTCCAAATCTCCAAATGGATGAAATGCCTCTCACCCCACCAGCCGGTGGGGGTTCTGTCCTTTTTACCCATCATTGTTTGACCTGGAACTCCAGGAGGGAAGAGTGACCCCTTTTGTTGGTCACTCCTCCTCGGATCTGGGAATTAGATGGACGCGACAGCATGTACAGCTGTCATCAGGGATATGTTCTAATGTTCACACAAGTTGTATGCTTTAAATGTTAGATGTTAAGAAAGCCCGTAGAAAAATAAAAATAAAAAAATGAGCGCAGGGTGGCATGAGGAGGTATCCAGGCAGACTGGTGCAGTGGGGGTTAAAATTTTATACACATAGGAAAGTGAGGCACAGGGGATTGGCTCAGGGTGAGAAGGGGGAGGCAGTGAAAGGGGGAATAGGTCACGTAGGCTGTACTTCTGGTCAGCACACGTGGAGAAGAAAAAGTTCAGTCTGCCTGCCCTACACGTTCTGAGCTTGGGTATCGTATGTGTTTTGTGGTATTTATTGATTTACTGTTTTTTCCCTTCAGGGTAAGCGGTTGGGTCTTTGGAGGCATTGGTAAAAAAAACGTGAAAATTGAGGATGGGGACACATCTGAGGTATGGCTCCCCGGTGAATGCCAGTTATGTGGAGTAACTGGTTATGGAATGGTGTATCTGCTGAAGGTGTTCGTCCCGAGTCGGTGCAATGCGGCAGGGACCATAACAGAGTTTAAGCAGATACAAGTTAAAGTTTTTTGATGATAGTGCCTCCAAGGATCGGCAACCCTAAAAAAGATTATGCCTGTTTTTTGTTTTTTCATAAGTGTTAAATTATTTGTTTACTTTAATAAAGGGGCCGTGAAACGCCCAGTTTATCACAACCTTGCTGTCTGGCTAATTTTTGATAAGTGTAGCAAAGGGTCATAAGATGGGGGGTATAGAATGGGGTTTTTGACAGGGCCAGTACACCTCTGAGTTACCTTTTCATGTGCATTATAATCGTTTAGACATATTTTGTCCTTGAAAGTTCCACTCTTAGATTGCAAAACTTGTATGCTGCCAATGGTGCTGCAGTACCTGTTTTGATTTGTTCAGTTTAATCTTGAAATGGGGCAAAATGCCCCTAGTCAGATCAGCCACTTTCCCCACAATAGGGTTGACAGAGTCTTTACTGCCTCTGTATTCAGAGTTTACTCTAGACCTACACGGTAGTGCCCATTACCCCCACCCTGAAATGGACACTAGAGGGAGCAACCCCCACACTGATAGTTGTTGTACGTCCAAACGTACACAATCCAAAACAGTAAAGCCCCGTACACACGATCGGTTTAACTGATGAAAACCGTCCGATGGATGGTTTTCATCAGACCAACTGATCGTGTATGGTACCCATCGGTCTTTTTTCCATCGGATGGAAAAAATAGAACTTGTTTTAAATTTTTCCGATGGATAAAAAACCGATGGGAATTTCCGATCGTCTATGGGCAAGTCCATCGGTTTAAAAACCCATGCATGCTCAGACTGAATTAGGAGACGAGAGCGCTCGTTCTTGTAAAACTAGCGTTCCTAATGGAGAGAGCACATTCGTCATTCTGCAAGTTATTGCTTCGTTTAATGCAGCGCATGTTTTTTGGCTTTAGAACGGTCTTTAAAATGTCATTTTGGCAGCAGAACTTTCTCCTGAGTTCTGACAAATGTATGTCTTTCTTTATTCTAGTGATCTTCGGAATAAATATTAAAATTCTGCAAGGCCGACCTCCCAAATTACACCTTTATGTTTTTTGACTCTTAAAATTTGTTGTGCATTTTTTGGTGTGTCAATTTCTCAGAACAACATAATATTAAATTTTAGAAAAATCATGGAGGTTGGTGTCCCTTGTTCTTAATTACACATTGTATTTATGCAATCTTATTGCTACTTCTCAAAAAAACACATCAGGCATGTAGGTTGGCTGTAATCAAATTTCCCTTTATTTTGGAAAAAACAAATCAAAAACCGAAGGGCAACTATTCCCAAATTAGCAGAGAATATAAAGTCATTAGATCCCAAATGCAGACCTGACTATGATCAATAATAAAATCAACAACAGCATGAAATCAGGAGCAGCAGCCAAAGACATACATCATCCCAAGCTGTGGTACTCCATCAACCTTCAATTTCTGGATGAGCAGCTCGAGGCCAGGGAATCACCTCCTGCTCTTTCTTGTAGCCTTCCTTCCACGCCTCTCTGCAGCGTTCTCTCCACGGCCCCGTCCACGCACCCTTGCAGGCTGGGCCACTGTGGGTGGTGATGTGGCAGGAGGAGGAGGAGAAGGAGGAGAGGGATTGGGCTGATGTGAGATATGGGTGTCCTCAGTCAGCAGCCCCCTCGCCCCCATGTGTACGGCCATATAGATGAGATGCTCACAGAGGGCCAGTTGTCCCGCCTCCATTCTGAGCAGCTTATCCGCCAGATAGGTGCTAAACCCCTCCGTAGGGTTGAGGGGGGCCCTCATAATGGCAGCAGCCTCCTGAATCATCTTTAGTGACTCCTCCTCCACTTGTGTCATCCGCCGTTGTTTTGGCGGTCTGACGTGGAGGGGAGCCACTTGGGAGACGGTGCTGCCAGTAGGCCTGGGGACCTGCTGAGTCCCACTTGGCCCTGCCTCCTCCTGCCTGTCACACTCCTGACCCTCTTCCTCCTGGTTTGCCTCATCCTGTTTATAAAATAAAAAGTAGATTTCTATTATTTGAGGAATCAATCACACACAATTTTGAACTCATTACTGGTTTATTTTGGAGGGGGCGGGGGTGGGATCATTTATGGCTAAGCCAAACAGTTCAACTCCATATTACTTAGTGGACAATAATTAGCATCAAAAATACTATACCGGGCTGAAGATGTGAAGATCTGGCTCTTCTAGCTCGGGAGGCTCCTCCTCCGCCTCTGCAGGGGTGGAGGGAAGGGTGGAAGGAACGCTGGAGGGAAGGGTGGAAGGAAGGGTTAAGGGAAGGCTGGAAATAGATTCCCTGGCCTCGACCTGGTCATCCAGAAATTGAAGATGTCTGTAGTACCACAGCTTGGGCTTTACTACATCGTCGGCTGCTGCTCCTGATCTCTTGGACTGGCGCACTTCCTTGAATTTTTTTTTTATAAGAATTGCGCAGGTTGTTGATTTTATTATTGATCATAGTGTAGTCTGCATCTGGGATCCATGGCTTCATATCCTCGGCTAATTTGGTAATAGTTGCCCGTCGTACATCACTTTTGTGATACGCAGGGTGTTTGAGCTCCCAAAGGTTGCGCTGTTCCTTATACTTTTCAATAAAAACAAGCATCACCTCCGGCTCTCTTAGTTTATGCATCTATTAGGATCAGCAAGTACAAAAAAAAAAGGATCAGAATTGATTCTCCTCAACTTATCACAATATTGCCCTTTACAATCATGACCCATTAATATGCCACTGCAGGCACGAGTTCCCTTCTTACCTTTGTTCACTTCGTGGGTTCACTTCCAGTCGTCCTTACTCCGCGCATCCCTAATAACTTCTTTCCCCTTTTTATACCCTGTGCATGCGTGTAACTCCGCCCTCGTCGCCCGCCCATGACGGACTTTTTCTGCATTTCCCCGCCCCTTAACGATCGGCGCACAGTGTGAGACGGCGACATGTCGCAGACACAGGTGGCTTCTTTCCTTGAAATTACCGACGAGGAAAGCCCGGAGGCGGAAACGTCCCGATCCTGTAAAAAAAGATACAAGGCGACTAATATGTCTTTTTCTGAGATGGCGGAGATGGTGGACATTCTGCGGAGGAAGGATTACGACGGCAAGCATGGCCCATACGACACCCCTAATCTCCGGAAGTCACAAATTATGGATAAAGTTGCAAAGACTCTCTATAAAAAATATGGGGTCAGGAGATCCAAGGAACAACTCCGTAAAAGGTGGTCAGACCTGAAGCTCAGGGAGCCGGAGCAGTGTAGGAAGCTTATAAAAAGCATAGAAAAAAGTAAGTATATTTTACTGTGTTCTTTCACATTGTAATATGTATTCTTCCATGTTTTGCACCATGTGCTTGTCTTGACTGGGTTCACATTTTGAAATCTCATCTTTTATGTAAAGTGGAGAGTCCACTTATTTGGCCAATGTTTGGACCAATAACTTGCTGCTCTTCCCCCAAACATGTTTGGCACATATCCACGTAAACTACATGTGGGCATGCCTCATTTTACTTCAACAATGTTTATCTACACATTGTTGGCTAGATGATGTGTTGTAAGTAAATTTAGAATGTGACTGAAAGAAGAAACTGTATTCTGGGTAAAGGAGATGACACTCCAGCAGTTGTGTACTCTTTTTTGTTCTTCAGCAAGATACTATACTCTGGGCCACATGACCAAATTTCTTAACGGTGTCACACACAGGTGCTCCAGTGGATACCTTGGTGGTTATCCAAGTGTATTTGTGAGTGTCCTCAAAAATAACATGTTGCTTTGTTGAGTTTGCAAAATCACATATGTTCATGTTGGAACTCAGGGCCAAATATCAATTGTACCCCACTTCAAAACATTGAGGATTCCTTTTCAGGCCTAAAAAAAGTCTGTGTGCTAAAGTATACATTTTGTTGTAAATTCCCATAGGGGAGAGGAGAGTGGGAGGACACCATGCTCATGAGACGAGTAACCCAACACCACAGAAAATCCCCGAAGCTCCCAAAGCAGACCAAGATCAGCAGGCGGAGGTGGAGGAAGGGGAGGTGGAGGAAGGGGAGGTGGAGGAAGGAGAGGTGGAGCTTATCAGCACAACAGGTCAGTGTCTGTCACCACAACTTCAAGGTAAATACAGATGTAGGACTGCCTAGTGTAAAACCTTTTTTTTTGTTTTAGGGACTGAACGTGGGGGTGTGTCAGGAAGTCCAAATCCGCCATTCTCGAGTGCCAGCGCCAAAATAATCATTCAGGAAATCATGGAATGCAGTAGCGAAATGGACATTATGAGAAAGAGAATGATTGTGATTGAGCAAAAATATAAAAACATGATAGATATTTTGGGGAGAATAGTGTGAACCCCCCCCCTTTTTGTGTTTTTTGTTCTGCGTCTGACATTATCTCAGGGATTTCCAACATCCCAAATGTGAAGATGCACACACTGAAGACTCAACATGTGCTATCTGCCGTCACAGGATATCTATGTCCCTGTTTTGGGGGTGCAACCTCTTCCTCTCTCCTCAAGTAGGGGAGAGGAAGGGTTTACATCCCCAAAGCACGACCATTGATCCCCCATGATGGCAGATAGCACGTTTACCCTAGCCATGAGATCTTGTTGAAGATACCCATTTGAGCCCCCCAAAAAAGTGTGTTTGTTAACATTTGGGATGGATCAGGGGTACCATCACCCCATCTCCAGTTGTTATTTTTCACAGTGTTATTTTATTACTTTTTCAAACTAAAAAAAATGGCTTACGACCCATGCATGTTTCTGCCAAAAAAGCCGCACATAAAAAAAAAGGCTAGTATTTCTAAAAACCAAAACAAAATGCGGTGCAAACAATAAAAACATTTGGGAAGTCTAAAAAAGGTGTGCCTTGTTCTTTCTATGCTCAAGAGCAGTTCTGAAGATGCAAAAACCGTGTTTTTCGCTCTGAGTTTTGAGGCTATTTACTAAGGACAATTACACTTGGCACTACTAGAACCTGGGAGACACATAAACCCAAAATACAAGAATGACAACACAAGTTTGTATGAATTCAAATTTTTTTTTTATTTGAAAAAGGTTTAAGAATTGGTCAGATGTGGTCTGGCATTGCGATGGCCCCTCTACCCGTGAAGTACTCTATGTATTTCTGGTGTACTTCACGGGCACTTTGGGGGGCCAAGCCAGTACGAGCAGTGCTGAGGCCGGTCAGATTAATCAGTTCAGATAGACCGGCCTCAGGCCCAAACGATGAAACATAATTGTTTGCAAATTTGCGTAGAAAATTGTGCAATATGCAGCAGCAGTAGACGATGTGGTTCAGTTTATAATCCGCCAAATGTATCGCTGTCTGGAACAGGCGGAACCGGCTGGCCATTATCCCGAAGGCATTCTCCACAACTCTCCGGGCTCTGGCCAGCCGGTAATTAAAAACCCTCCTCTCCGGGGTGAGGGTGCGTTGGGGAAACGGCCGCATCAGGTGTGGTCCTAGTCCAAAAGCCTCATCCGCAATGAAAACGAACGGGAGCCCTTCAACGTTCTCTGCATCTGGAGGCAATGCAAGACCCCCAGCCTGCAGACGGTGAGCGAACTCCGTCTCCACAAATGATCCGCCATCGGACATCCGGACGTTCTTCCCCACGTCCACATACAGGAACTCGTACCGTGCCGACACCACCGCCATTAACACTATGCTATTAAAACCTTTATAGTTGAAATAGTATGACCCCGAACGGGGTGGCGGCACTATGTGGACATGCTTCCCATCAATTGCCCCTCCGCAGTTGGGGAAATCCCACCGCTGGGCAAATTGGGAGGCCACAGTCAGCCATTCCTGTGGTGTGCTAGGGAACTGTGGAGTCAAACAAAAAGAAGACATTAGTACGGTTTATGGTTACAGTGCAAGCAGATGACACACCAAAAAACATTGTTGAGTAACATTATTATTTAAGGGAGTTTTTCCGACCAATAAACAAAGGCCCACTTAGCAGATGCCTCACCCCCGCTGAGTGGACATTCTAAAATAATCTAAGGGGGGGGGCTAAGGTGATTGTGGGGGATCCCAAAAAAGGATCTACCACTTTGCTGAGCTTGATTGAGAACTACTAATTTTTTAACATCTTTAGGGGGGGGAGGGAAGGTTGTCAAACTACGAGGGCAATGACCCCCCAAAAATGAAAAGGAAAATAGAAGGCTAGCTGGGTTTGCGCCCACGATAGCATGCTGGAGAGGTTAGTGGAAGGAAATAGGCATGTAGGGCCCAAAAAGGGATTTACAGGTAAAAAAAGGCATGTGGAAAATGGGGACATTACCAGGATATTACAAACAGGCATATTTGTGTTAGGAGGAAAAAAAAAAAAAAGAGAATAAAAACATATAATGTGAGGTTAAAGGAGCATAATTACCTTCATATAGTCCTTCTGCAGGACCTGAATGATGGCCGAACACGTCTCAGGGATAATGATCCCAAGAGCCTGGGGGGAGATGGCTGTTGAGAACTTGAGGTCCTGCAAGCTTCTCCCAGTCGCCAGGTATCTCAACGTGGCAATAAGCCTCTGCTCGGCAGTGATGGCCTGGCGCATCACAGTGTCCTGCCTCGTAATATAGGGGGACAGCAAATCCAACAGACGGTGAAATACGGGGTCCGTCATCCTGAGATAATTCCTGAAATCATCAGGGTTATTCTCATGGATTTCCCGCAGCAGAGGCATATGAGAGAATTGGTCCTGCTGGAGCAACCAATTCTTAGTCCATGAACTCCTCCTCACCCTGTTCACAGACTGAACTCGGGTTACAGTGTTAACTGCAACACCAAGCCCAAAGCCAGCACGAGCTCGAGAACGAGAACGCACTTCAAACATGGTTTTAAACCGGTCGGCTGGTCAGAACGCACTCAAACAGAACGCACCGTGGAACAGCAAGGCCTGAAAAGAACGATCTGAAAAACAGTAAACGAACGGCCAAGTCGGCACTGCAAGGCAGTAACGACCTGACTGCACGCACTGAATCACAAATACAAACCCACAAGCACAAACTGAACAACAGGAAACGATCTGCAAAGCACGGAGACTGAAAAGCGCGAATCGTCTCTCACCAAAATTTTACTAACACGCGGTAACACGAAATCAGCAAAAGCAGCCCAAGGGGTGGCGCCATTAGATTTGTTCGGCCCTTTTATAGCGCGTCGTACGTTTTGTACGTGCCGTCGTTTTGTTGCCGTCGGTTTTTAAACTGATGGTGTGTGGCCAAGACTGATGAAAAACAGTTTCATCGGATTTCCGATGGTCAAATCCATCGGACGAAAATACATAGGTTATCCGATCGTGTGTACAGGGCTTAAGACTCAGCTCTCTACGATACCCCTCCCAAGACTACTTTGCACTGGACTAGGGATGAGCCGAACACCCCCGGGTTCGGTTCGCACCAGAACCCGCGAACGGACCGAAAGTTCGCACGAACATTAGAACCCTATTAAATACAATGGATGCGAACGTTCAAAATCTAAAGTGCTAATTATAACGACTATTATGCATGTTATTGTCCTAAAAAGGGTTTGGGAACCCGGGTTCTGCACCAGGGGACATGTATCAATGCAAAAAGAAGTTTTAAAAACGGACGTTTTTCGGGAGCAGTCATTTAAATGCATGCATAAAGTGAAAAAAAAAGTCAAATATTCCTTTAAATATCGTACCTGGGGGGTGTCTAAAGTATGCCTGTGAAGTGCCACGTGTTTCCCGTGTTTAGAACTGTCCCTGCACAAAATGACATTTCTAAAGGAAAAAAAAGCCATTTAAAACTGCTTGCGGCTTTAATGTAATGTCTGGTTCCGGTAATATGGATGAAAATCTTTAAGAAAAATGGCATAGCTACCCCATCACCCCCCCCCCCCCCCCCCACCCCAGCCCATTACCAGCCCCTTTGGATATTGTATGGATATTAAGGGGAACCCCGCACACAAAATAAAAAAGGCCCTATATACTCTGAACAGCCGTATACAGGCGGTGCATACAAGACAGGGACTGTAGGTTTGTTCTTATGTAGAATCTGTTTGTAATTTTGAACAGGTACATTGTTTAAGTGTAGCTCCAACCAAAAAATCTATTTTTAAGCTTTTTGGAAAACATAGGGAAGGGTTATCACCCCTGTAACATTTGTTTTGCTGTCTGTGCCCCTGTTCAGAACATTTCACCTCACTTTCCGTCCCAATGACAAATGTTTTTGAAAAGTGGGGTTTTTAATGAAACAAGGATTGGTGATAAAGCATCAGTGGAGAGGAGACACCTTTCTCCCATATTAACTCTTACAGGAGAGAATTTCCCTTCCTAGGGTTAGCTTTCCTCTCACTTCCTGTTGTTTCCTTCCGTTTGCAAGTAGGAGTTGTTTGTAAGTTGGATGTTTGAAAGTAGGGGCCTGCCCTATATACTCTGCTGAAATTTGCCCCTTACATGTTGGTGTTGCCACAACACTGTAAGCCCTCACAGTTACTCTTGGTGGGCGCATGAATGGGCCCTGCTGTGAATTATTAGATCAAGAATTGTAATTGCATGCCCCTGTTGAACAGGGGCTGAAAAATTGTGCCTTTGGTGGTGATGGTGGTGGTGGTGTTGACACAACACTGTAAGGCCTCACAGTTACTCTTGGTGGGCGCAGGAATGGGCCCTGCTGTGAATTATTAGATCAAGAATTGTAATTACATGCCCCTGTTAAACAGGGGCAGAAAAATTGGGCCTTAGGCACTGGTGCCACAACACTGCAACCCCTCACAGATACTGTACTTGGAGCACAGCAATGAGCCCTGTTGCAAAGTATTGCATCAAAAATTTTAATTACACGCCCCTGTTAAACAGGGGCTGAAAAATTTGGCCTTAGGCACTGGTGCTGGTCCCACGACACTGCAACCTCTCCCAGATACTCTAGTTGGAATGCAGGAATGAGCCCTGCTGCAAAGCATTGCATAAAAAAAAATTGTAATTACATGCCCCTGTTAAACAGGGGCTGAAAAATTGGGCCTTAGGCACTGGTGCTGGTGCCACGACACTGCAACCTCTCCCAGATACTCTAGTTGGAGTGCAGGAATGAGCCCTGCTGCAAAGCATTGCATAAAAAATTGTAATTACATGCCCCTGTTAAACAGGGGCTGAAAAATTGGGCCTTAGGCACTGGTGGCGGCACCCAGAAACAAAAATGTTCTTCCAAGCTATCATCATCAATCGGATCATTGAGGAGGAGGATAGCCAGTCAACATAACAGGACAGTCACTCAGCATCAGCATCAGTCTTAAAGGGATGTGACATTTGAAAATAAATTAATCTGTTATATCAGCTTCAGGCGTGTGGTAGCTGGTGGTGATCCAAGACTGGTTCATCTTTATGAAAGTCAGTCGATCAACCGAGTCGGTGGACAGGCGCACCCTGTGATCCGTGACAAATCCTCCAGCAGCACTGACTGACCGAAGCCTCAGCAACTCGCTGTCCAGGACCAGGAGTTTGTAACCTCCCAGTCTCTGGGAACGCGTTGCACAGACCTTTCTGCAAGGCCTCCCGGAGTTGTCTCATCGACGGTAAGATAAGGTCCGCAACCTTACCCTTGTACCGTGGATCAAGGAGAGTGGCCAGCCAGTAATGGTCCCTCTCCTTGATCCGAAGAATCCGAGGATCCTTCCGCAGACTTTGCAGGATCAGGGAGGCCATGCAGCGTAGGTTAGCTGAGGCATTCAGTCCGGAGTCCTCTGGGTCACTAAGGACGACATGATCCGCAGCCACCTCCTCCCAGCCACGTCCAAGTCCACGGGTTTCTTGGGACTGTAAATCATCCCTAAAAGACTGCTGCTGATGATGCTGAGTGCCAGGCTCCACCTCCATGCTGACACAATCTTCCTCCTCCTCCTCTTCCTGTGCGATGGGTGGGACAGAAGGAACACTGTCTGGGTAAAGGGGGCCTTGAGAGGCAAGGAAGTCCTCCTCTTCCTGCCTCTGTTCTGCCTCAAGTGCCCTGTCCATTATTCCACGCAGCGTATGTTCCAACAGGTGGACAAGAGGTACAGTGTCACTGATGCATGCACTGTCACTGCTCACCATCCTCGTGGCCTCCTCAAATGGTGCCAGGACAGTGCATGCATCCCTGATCATGCCCCACTGGCGTGGTGAAAAAAAACCCAGCTCCCCTGACCCTGTCCTGGTGCCGTAGTCGCACAGGTACTCATTGATGGTCCTCTGCTGCGTGTGCAGCCGCTGCAGCATGGCCAACGTTGAGTTCCACCTGGTGGGCATGTCACATATAAGGCGGTTCTTGGGCAGGTTCAACTCCTTTTGCAGCTCAGGCAGGCGAGCACTGGCATTATAAGATCTGCGGAAATGCACACAGACTTTCCTGGTCTGCCTCAGGACATCCTGTAAGCCCGGGCACCTTCCCAAGAACCGCTGCACCACCAGGTTAAGGATGTGAGCCACACAGGGCACATGGGTCAGTTGTCCCTGTCGGAGGGCGGAGAGGAGGTTGGTGCCATTGTCGCAAACCACCATTCCTGGCTTAAGCTGGCGTGGTGTCAACCACCTCTCGGCCTGCCCCTGCAGAGCAGACAGGACCTCTGCTCCAGTTTGGCTCCTGTCCCCCAAACACACCAGCGCAAGCACGGCATGGCATCTTTTTGCCTGCGTACTTGCGTAGCCCCTTGAACGCCTACGGAGCACCGCTGGTTCCGAGGACAAAGCACAGGAAGAGGCCATGGAGGAAGAAGAAGAGGAGGGGTTGGAGGAGAGAGGTGTGTCACAACCAGTAGTAGCATTTTGGAGGCGTGGCGGCGGAACAACCTCCAACACTACTGCACCTTGCCCTGCATCCTTCCCAGCTGCCAAAAGAGTGACCCAATGGGCCGTGAAAGAAAGGTAACATCCCTGTCCATGCCTGCTTGACCATGAGTCAGCGGTAATATGCACCTTACCGCTGACCGCCCTGTCCAGCGAGGCCAAGACATTGCCTTCCACATGCCGGTAGAGAGCCGGAATCACCTTCCGTGAGAAAAAGTGGCGTTTGGGAACCTGCCACTGAGGAACCGCACATTGCACAAACTCACGGAAGGGGGCCGAGTCTACCAACTGAAAAGGCAGCAGTTGAAGCGCTAGCAATTTAGCCAAGCTAGCATTCAACCGCTGGGCATGTGGATGGCTGGGAGTGAACTTCTTTCGACGATCCAGCAGCTGGGGCAGGGAAATTTGCCTGCTAGAATCGGACGTCGGTGTACTGCTAGCAGAGTGCCCGCAAGTACTTGGCTGTGACACACCTAATTCTACACCTTCATTCCTCTCAGTGCAGGTTTCAGAGAGGACTGAAGGTATAGTGGGGTTGGAGATCCCAGCTGATGCGGTGCAAGGAGAGGTCCGCTTTGTTTTTTGGTGTGGGTCTTTAAGGTAGGCTTGCCAACGAGCTGCATGGCAGGTCAACAAATGTCTGGTCAAGCATGTGGTGCCCAAGCGGCTGATGTTTTGGCCACGCGATATACGCTTGAGACATATGTTGCAAACAGCAGCTGTGCGATCTGATGCACTTGACTCAAAAAAGGCCCACACCAAAGAACTTTTTGAATAACGGGCAGAGGCAGCGCCCTGCACAGGCGGAGCTCTGCGGTGTGATTCCGTTGGTGTGCTGCCCTTACGCTGGCCCCCCAAGGGCATCCTGCCTCGTTGGAGATGTGCCTCCTCCTCATCCTCCTCCTCCTCCTCCTCTCTCCTATTAGGCACCCACGTGGAGTCAGTGACCTCATCATCCCCTCCCTTCTCATCACTGGAGCCAATCTGGCAGTATGCTGCAGCTGCTGGAACATGACTGCCAGATTGGTGTCCTTCTTGAGCATCCCCTCTCTTTGCTCTCACGCTACTGCCTTCCTCTAGCTGGATATCATCATCAGACCCTTCGATACGCTGGGCATCCTCCTGGAGCATGTACCCAACACTGTGCTCAAACAGTTCGGGGGACTCCTCAGGAGGACACGTGCTGATGGCGATGCACCGCGTCCACGACCAGCACTGTTGTCTCTAGACACAGAACCTGCTTGCCCTCTTTTATTGGCTCCTGACTGTCTGCCTCTCCTTGTTTGCCTTCCAGACATTGTAATGGCCTGCAGGGAGATGGGAAAACCAGCAATAAGGCCTAGCTTCAGGAGTATATTTTGCAGGAATGACACTACGCCTGCTGTAAGTGCTGCAAATGCCTGTTGGTGTAACACACTAGGAAAACACAGCAATACTGGCTAGTTTCAGGAGTATATTTTGCAGGAATGACACTACGCCTGCTGTAAGTGCTGCAAATGCCTGTTGGTGTAACACACTAGGAAAACACAGCAATACGGGCTAGTTTCAGGAGTATATTTTGCAGGAATGACACTACGCCTGCTGTAAGTGCTGCAAATCCCTGTTGGTGTAACACACTAGGAAAACACAGCAATACAGCCTAGCTTCAGGAGTATATTTTGCAGGAATCACACTACGCCTGCTGTAAGTGCTGCAAATGCCTGTTGGTGTAACACACTAGGAAAACACAGCAATACGGCCTAGCTTCAGGAGTATATTTTGCAGGAATGACACTACGCCTGCTGTAAGTGCTGCAAATGCCTGTTGGTGTAACACACTAGGAAAACACAGCAATACGGCCTAGCTTCAGGAGTATATTTTGCAGGAATGACACTACGCCTGCTGTAAGTGCTGCAAATGCCTGTTGGTGTAACACACTAGAAAAACACAGCAATACGGTCTAGCTTCAGGAGTAAATTTTGCAGGAATTACACTACGCCTGCTGTAAGTGCTGCAAATGCTTGTTGGTGTAACACACTAGGAAAACACAGCAATACGGCCTAGCTTCAGGAGTATATTTTGCAGGAATGACACTACGCCTGCTGTAAGTGCTGCAAATGCCTGGTAGTGTAACGCACCAGGAAAACACAGCAATACGGGCTAGCTTCAGGTGTATAATGTGCAGGAGGCTTAGCAACAATGACACTGACACTGTCCCCTGCCTATCCTTCTCTCTCCCTGCACACAAGCTTTAGCAAAGAATATGACACTGACACTCTCCCTGCCTATCCTTCTCTCTCCCTACACACAAGGTTTAGCAAAGAATATGACACTGACACTCTCCCTGCCTATCCTTCTCTCTCCCTACACACAAGGTTTAGCAAAGAATATGACACTGACACTCTCCCTGCCTATCCTTCTCTGTCCCTACACACAAGGTTTAGCAAAGAATAGATATGACACTGTCCCTGCCTATCCTTCACTTTCCCTGCGCCGGAACACACTACACGAGGCCGCCGCACTGGCGGCCTTTTATAGTGTGGGGCGTGTACTAAACCCCCTCAGCTATAATTGGCCACAGGCATCCTGCCTGTGGCCAATCATTGCTCTCCTCGCTGCCGGCGCTGTGATTGGCCAAGCATGCAGGGTCACAGTGCATGCTTGGCCAATCACAGCGCCGGGATTGCACTGCGATGGCGCAGTGTATTGTGGGCCGTTCGCGTCACTCGAATTTGGCGCGAACGATCGAACAGCCGATGTTCGAGTCGAACGTATGTTCGACTCAAACACCGAGCTCATCCCTACACTGGACTCACACATAGCTCAGATACATCTTCTATCGATCCGATGCATATACCCTCCCCCCCTACTTTGCCCTCTTTCTTCCTACTCCCCCCCCTTCCCCCCTTTCACCTCAGCTAAGAGTTCCACAAACGGGCCTGTTCACTCTTTGACACACTGGTGTTTGACTTACAAAACCAAGATCCACTTGTTAACCAAGATCCTCGCTGAATTGTAGAGGATTCAATACCCCTGAACAACGCAGACAAAAACTACATCACTTCCACAAAGCTAAAACACAGATACTGTTACTGCAGGAAATCCATTTTCGCTCTGACACGATTCCGTTACTGCCTGACAAGCACTTCCCGACCTGATACCATAGCACTAACCCACTAACCCAGAAGCCAGAATGAAAGGCGTCTCGGTGGCCTTCCATAGCTCTTTTACCCCAGAAGTGCTTGATACAGAAATAGATCCTAAAGGTCGTTATTTGTTTATGAAATTGCAATTCCAACAGACGGTTTTCATAATTGCTAATGTTTATTTTCCGAATCAGGAGCAGCTTCACTTCCTCTCCTCTGTGACAACCCGCCTGAAAGCCTTTGGGACCCACAATTAAATTCTGGGAGGAGACTTCAACTATCCCCTCATCCTGAGACTAGATTTTTCCACTGGTAAGTCACACATCCCTCCCTCTACCTTATCCAAAATACGCGCCATCCTGGCAGACCTTTCCCTGGTGGAGACTTTTACACACCAATGAGAGGGACTACACATACTACTCCTCTGCACACAAATCCTATAGTAGAATAGATGAAATTTTACTTTCGCAAACACTCCTAGACTCCAATCCCACTAGCAAGATTGGTGTGAAATTGTGGTCGGACCATGCCCCAATGCATGTAACTCTTGGTAGACTCCCACAGCGCGCGCGTAGAGCCACTTGGAGATTCAATGACAATCTACTCACGGACACTGTGTGCACTTCGGCAGTGTCCAAAGCCATCTCGGATTTTGTCCAACTCCACATCGACGACGAAACCTCTGCTATGAATAAATGGGAGACCCTGAAATATGTGTTAAGGGGTGTAGCGGCCTCACTCTCTCTCTCTCTCTCTCTCTATCTTTATTGGCTAGGCGGCTGTTGTCTAGGGGTACACCTGGGAGGAGAGAGAGTGCAGGAACACCACAACAAGCTCTTACCTTGTGTGTGTATGAGGTTTGAGCAAAGTCACTTGTTTTACCTTCGGGCCTGTGTTTTGGCTGGAGCCTCTGCTTCTCCCGTGGAGGTTTGATTGTTAGTAATAGAGCCCCACACCATGAAAAGTCCAACACTCCTTTATTTCTCTTGACAGGTGAACAGCATCAGTTGAACTTTTAAACGAACAGACGGGGGTGTGGATACGAGTAGGCCCAGGCACAATGAACTCTCCTATTCCTCCTAGTGCGAATAGGCTTGGCGTACGGTCTCTGCCACCGACCGTGAGGTTGGTCGCTGCCACCGACCGAGTGAACTGTTGAGGCCCCTGCCACAGGCCTGAGAGAAGGTCTCTGCCACCGACCTGGGTTGATTAGTTGGGCCGCTGCCACCAGCCATAGAACATGAACTACCTTCCTTGAGAAATTCGCCCCTGTCAGGGAAAGACATGCATCCGGACGGTCTCCGGAGGCCCACCCGGCACTGGCAATATGCTGCACTAGATCTATGGGATGGTCACTTGCTTGGTCCCTTACGCCCTGGATTCAGGCACCCGACACCAGGGGCACCTTAGGACGATCCTCCCTCGCGGGACCCAGGCCTTCTGTTAAGTACCTCACCCCAGACTGAAGGTGTCTGGGATGGAACACGAACTCCACGTGTCCAGGCCAAGGGTGCCTGGACACCAACCACGGACAGCAGCCCTCAGGCTGAAGGTGCCTGGGACTCGGACCTCGTGGTGAAGATGTCCGTCCCCTTTATACCCTCTCCCAGCAAGCACAGCGGGTTCCCCGCCCGGCTGTACAACTACTGTGAGAGGCCACAAAGGGTACGGCACTGCAGTGGTGGTTCAACCCCAGCTCAAAGTGACAGCGCCACTCACTGGGCCGCAGGGAACTGAGCACCACTGATGTCTTCACCCGAATGAAAACAGCCCTATTCTACCAATTAGTGCATCTGGGTCATACTACCACCCAGATGCTACCCCTAAATAGTACATACCCACTACAGGGGGATTTTTATTTAACACGGTTCTAGACTGAAACGTGCTTGCACCGCAGACATAACTCGCCTCTTTACCCTAATCGCCTCACTTGAATCCATGCACAAAAGCACATTGGACCCTAGGACGTTAATCGAACTGTCAAATGCACGTTGAGACCTATTACACCTCTTCACGGAGTGATCACTGATCGCCCGCAGTAAAGGACGCCATATCCACTACTCCCAGGCGAATAAATGTGGGAAACACATAGCCGGAGTCATACACCCTAGACAATGTAGACAAAACATACCACACATAATGTCCCCAAACGATCAAAAAAACCACAAGAACACAGAGATTGTTTCTAAATTCAAAGATTACTACTCCTCTCTATATAATCTTCCCCCACCCCAGACACAGCACACCATCTAATTTGGTTGACTCAGACTTACTAAAATACATTCAAGACACAGCCCTGCCCAGGATCCCCCCCCCCCCTAAAATAGACAGCCTCGAACAACCTATTACCTCATCAGACTTTTTGACCTCGATTAAAGGACTTAAGATTGGCAAAAGCCCAGGCCCAGACGGGTATACCCCCCTGTTCTATAAGACATTTGCTCACCAGCTGGACCTGATTATGGCACGAGCCTTCGAGGAGGTGGATGAGCATCATACCTTGTCACCACAAATTCTCCAGGCCCAGATAGTGGTATTGCCCAAACCAGGAAAAGACCATTCGCAATGCAGCAACTAAAGACCCATTTCACTACTGAATGTGGATCTCAAACTCTTTTCGAAAATCATAGCGAATCGCACAGCCCCTGCCTTCCCTAGTACATAGTGACCAAGTTGGCTTCATCCCAGGTCAGGAAGCTAGGGATAATGCCACAAAAACCCTACATCTTATATCGTACGTGCGGCACCATAATACCTCCACATGCCTCCTAGCGTGTGAAGACGAGAAAGCTTTCGCTAGAGTAAGCTGGCCCTTTCTACGTGCATCTCTACATCAGATAGGTCTGGGCCCGAGATTTTTGAACAAAATAATGTCACTTTATACCAGCCCATCAGCGAAAGTAGCAGCCAACGGGGAGTCTTCCGAGGCTTTTGAGATCAGGAACGGTACAAGACAGGGGTGCCCGTTGTCCCCATTATTGTTTGCGCTAACAGTTGAACATCTGGCCCAAGCCATTCGTAAAAATAATGACAATATCCATGGGATCCCCACCCCCTCAGCACAACGTAAGCTGTCGCTATATGCAGACAACCTGCTCCATTACGTTACACAACCACATACTAGCATCCCCGCACTACTCCAAGATCTTGACCGATTCGGAGCACTCAGCAACTTCAAATTGAACATTACCAAAACGAAATATCTCCCTCTCCCCGACAACCGCATCTCTAGTCCAACAAAAATTCCCATTCCACTGGCAATCGCGCTCGATTAAATACCTGGGAACATAGATCCTCCAGGAACCACACGACATTTATGCATTGAACTACAGTCCCTTGTTGACCAAAATAAGGCGATCACTAGAATCTTTGCACCACCTCAAACTCTCATGGTTTGGACGAATGAATGCCCTTAAAATTGATATTCTCCCTAAATCTCTTTATCTATTCCAAACTCTTCCCATCCTTCTCCCCAATGCCTTTTTCCATGCACTGCGCTCCTTAGCGGTCAAGTTCATATGGCAACACCACCCCTCCAGACTTAAACATAAAATACTGTGTGCCCCCAAATTGCGAGGGGGCATTGGTCTCCCAGACTTTCAACTATACCATTCCTCGGCTATATTCTCGAGACTTCTCGAATGGTTTCCTCGACCCTTATTCAAACCATCTACGATCATCGAGCAAGACATGGCGCAAGTAGACCTTCGGGCCCTCCTATAAGGATACCATGTTAAATTTTGCACAATGATTGGGATGTCCCCACTAACACTGGCGGTGCTATTCATGTGGTACAGCAAGCAAACCACTTTTGCCCTCTCCACAGACCCTAGCCCGCTGTCCCCCCTATTTGACAATCCAACACTTCTCGCCTATAATACTTGAGGACAATGTGGTTCTTATACAAGAGTGCAGTGGCCCACTGCTAGACAGTTTGTCCATCTTACCACTGGCCAATTCCAACCACAACCAGACACGCAAACCACCACTCAGACTGACTGGCTGCCCATGGTGTCTCTAACACAACATAGCAAGACACTGCACCTCTCAGGACAGGTCCATAGACCTCTCACAGCATTTGAGGATACGTGTAGTCTCTCTCAGATCCCCAAACACCCTCTCTCTCTGATATACAGTATAAAGATATACAGTCCCATACCTACGACTCACTCCCTAACTTCACGCAGAAGTGGTCCAGAGATCTAGGGGCGGAGATATCTCCAGAGCAGTGGTGTACCTCATTCACACTCACACACAAATCGTCCATTTCTGGGTTCTCCCAAGAGAAAAATTACAAACTATTGTCCAGGTGGTATAGGGATCCAGTCACGGTGAACAAAATGTACCCCAGTGCTCCGGATGCTTGCTGGCGTTGTCACAGAGGAAGAGGCTCTTACATTCACATGCGGTGGGAGTGCGACGAGTTCGCCCGTTCTGGGACAAGGTTTTTGGTATATATAATGACTTATACAATGTGTCTCTTGTGCCCTCCCCTTCCGTGGCTCTTCTATCCATTTTTCCAGGTCCCATTAACTCTCATAAGAAAAACCTTCTCAGATTCTTTTTATCTGCAGCCCGCCATGTAATATCGCAACACTGGAAAACAGACACCATTCCCCCTATCACTGCCTGGGTAGACGTCCTCAACGACACTATGCTCATGGAGGAACTACAGGCAAGGATAGGGGATACATGGGACAGTCACAAACAGTTATAGAATATATGGCTTCACTACTCATCCCCGGACCTCCTCCGCAATAGAATTTCCACTTGAGGAACAGGTCCTTTATTATACAAATATAGGAGGGTGCGTCAGGGGAGATAGCTTTAGGTGCCCCTATAAAGCTTAATGTATAGGAACTCAAGAGGATCCGAGACTTATACTGCTGAGTTCCCTCCCCCCCTGTTCTCCCCTCTTTTCTCTCTAGCCCTCGCTCCCATACCCCCTCTCATCCGACAGTCAGCCTTCATGTTGTAACGCCGAGCGCTCCGGGTGTCCCATCCTTCCCGGAGCGCTCGCGGCATCGGTCCCCCTGCAGCGCTCCGGTCAGCCCCCCTGACCGTGGGCGCTGCCCTGTTACCGGCGGGGATGCGATCCACGCGGCGGCACATCTCCGTCCGCGGATCGCATCCCATCCTACTCACCTTTCTCCTCCTGCTCCTTCCCGGCGCGCGCGGCCCTGCTGCGCTCTAGGGCGCGCGCGCGTCGGCCTTCTAAGATTTAAAGGGCCAGCGCACCATTGATTGGTGCCTGGCCCAATTACTGTGTGCCACCCAAATCTGATATAAACCCACTTCCCCTTCCTGTCCTTGCCGGATCTTGTTGTCTTAGTACCCTGTGGAAGCGTTTTGTGAATTGCCTTGCCTGTGTTTCTGACCTGCTGCCATTGTCTCAGACTACGAACCATTGCCGTCTGCCCTGACCCTCTGCTACGTCTGACCTTGCCTCTGCCTAGTCCTTTTGTTCCGTGCCTATCTCAGCCGCCAGAGAGGTGGAGTCGCTACTGGAGGACACGACCTGGTTGCTACCGCCGCAGCAAGTCCATCCCGCTTTGCGGCGGGCTCTGGTGAAAACCGGTAGCTGCTTAGAACCGGTCCCTCAGTACGACCCGTGCCATCCCCTCTCTGGTACAGAGGATCCACCTCCTGTATCCCCACTAGCCGTCAGTCCGGCTCGTGACAGTAGATCCGGCCATGGATCCCGCTGACGTGCCGCTGCCTACTCTCGCTGATCTCACTACCGTGGTTGCCCAGCAGTCGCAATTGATTGCCCAACAAGGACAGCAGCTGTCGCAGTTGACCGCCATGATCCAGCAGCGTCTGCCACCACAAGCTCCGGCATCTTCCCCTCTCCGAGCTGCCGCTACTACCTCGAAGATCCGCTTGTCACTTCCGGAGAAATTTGACGGGGATCCTAAGATGTGCCAGGGATTCTTGTCCCAATGTTCCTTGCATCTTGAGATGATGTCGGACCAATAATATTTCCACTGAACGGTCTAAGGTGGCATTCGTGGTCTGTCTGTTGTCTGGGAAGGCCTTGGCCTGGGCCACGCCACTCTGGGACCGCAATGACCCTGCTACAGCCACCGTTCAGGCCTTCCTTGCTGAGGTTCGTAGCGTTTTTGAGGAACCAGCCCGAGCTTCATCCTCTGAAACCGCCCTGCTTAACCTTGTCCAAGGAAACTCCTCTGTGGGCGAATATGCCATACAGTTCCGCACACTGGCCTCAGAGCTAGCCTGGAATAATGAGGCTCTCTGCGCGACCTTCAAGAAAGGCTTATCCAGCCACATCAAGGATTGTCTGGCCGCACGAGAGATACCCTCCTCCCTGACGGAGCTCATCCACTTAGCTACCCGCATTGACATACGCTACGTTGAAAGACGCCAAGAGCTTCGCCAGGAGAAAGATCTTGTTCGCCCCAGGCGTTATCCGCGCCTGGCTCCTCTCTTCCTGAATCCAACTCGCCGTAGGAATGAGAACTTATGCCTTTATTGTGCGAGCTCTGAACATTTCCTAAAGGACTGCCCTATTCGTCCTTTACGTCAGGGAAACGCCTGCACCTAGTGAACGTGGGAGAGGCGTTACTAGGTGTGAATTCTTCCTCTCCACGTCTGACTATTCCTGTGCAGATTTCCCCTTCTGCTGGCTCCCCCTTCTCTGCGGTGGCCTTCCTGGACTCTGGTTCTGCAGGAAACTTTATTGAAGCCTCTTTCATCAACAGGTTCAACGTTCCTGTTATCCGTCTCATCAAACCCTTCTTCATTTCCTCTGTAAATGGAGAAAATCTGGATTGTACCGTGCGTTACCGCACCGAACCCCTGCTCATGTCCGTTGGTGTTCTTCACCAAGAAAAAATTGAATTCTTTGTTTTGCCGAACTGTACTTCTGACATCCTTCTTGGCCTGAACATGGAAAACTAAAGGTTGGGACTTTTAATTGAGGTGTGGGGCCTAAAGGAACACCTCCATCCCGATATTGGAAGAAAAGAAGCAATTATGCAAAAGTGGGACTTTTAATTGAAGCATGCATCCCAGGAGGTAACACGGATCAATTGAATAGGGCAGGTATCCAGTTTGGTGGAACCAAAGATATTACAGAAAAACATTGCATAGCAATTGGCAGTCAGTATTTTATTTGCATAAAAGAGGTAACAAAAACAATAATGACATAGCATACCTAATGTACTAGTTCACAATTGAATGGTATATAGATTACAGCAATCAATGGTAGTAAGATATAGTAACATATTTGGTTCATGAATAAAACAGTAGCAGGATCCGAGGGGGAGGGCCCATTCAATGAAGCGTGTCTCCATAGTAGAAAATTAAAAATTTAATACGTTGGCACAGTCCACTAAGTATAGAGACTGGTAGGTAATAATGGTATTAACATATATACGCAAAAGAGCATCTAATTAGCTCTCAGTAGGCATATTGGTGCATTATATGGAAATTGTACATAACCAGTTCCTTTAAAGTTTATCTCCATGGTAGTTATAACCGTAATTGGTTGGTGAATACCAATCGATGTATGAGGTGATAGGTGGTACAGTAGCAGCATGTATAGGTGGGGGCATCTTATTGGCTCAACGCGTTTCGTGGCTACTGCCACTCTTCAGGAGCAGGTATGAGGTGGAGGTCTATAAATGACAAGGCAATAAAATTTAGGATAGAAATTATTATAAGATGTATAGACTTAATGCGGGGCAGGAGATAGAGATAGAGCAGTAACAATTCCCCGGGTAACTTACAGGTATGCCTGTGATTGTGGGTAAGGGCGTAGAGGGCGGGCCCGGCCGGAGAAACAACAGCTCCCGGGAGCTGAGGCGGATAAACCCCTCCATGCAGGCTGGAACCCGTAGCAAAAGTTGGGATACCCAGACGGAGGACCTCCGCGGGCATGGATAGCAGGTGTATCGATCATAGATGTGACCATCTGAGGGGAACAAGGGGTGTAATAATAAACAATAAAAACCGTGAATGATCCAAAAATGTGAGGAGAGATAGAGATAAGGGAATGAGGGAAGTGATGAGATATAGCAGGGATCTGTGGATGAAAAAGTATAATAATATATGTAGAGTGTAAAGTATGATGCGTTGTGGCCCATTGTGGTAACAATAAGTGGCAGAGGGACAGTGTATCAGCCCTAATGCCAAGGCAGTGTACCGTAGATAAAGATAGGAATTATAACCAAGTAAAGAAAGAGTGAAAGGGTAGCAGGATAGAGTGAAGATAAAAAGCAAAATGTACCTATACAGGTGTGGACAATGCAAAACCGTGCTGCAACCATATCCACGGACGCATCCGCCATGAGAAACAAACTGTGCCGGAGGGAGTAAATATACTCACTGCAATGGGCGGGGAAGATCCAACCACCGTCACGCTCGGTGGCCAATAGAACGGGGAGGCGGCGTCAGACCAAAGGGCAGCACAGGCTGCCCGCCGTCCCAACGCCAGCCACCTCGTGAGGACGCCAAGATGGAAATCAACAGCGCAAGCACGCCTGTGTCACCGAGGTGACGCAGCGTGCGTAACGCCGGAGGCGTGACATCGATGCGCACCTTCGGCATCCCCCCCAACCCCCCACACGACCCAGCACAAGGGAGGGGGGGGGAAGGGGGAGCCCAAGGGCGCATCAAAGCTCCCGGGACTGAGCAAGCCGGCCAAGACCAACCAACCCAACCCCGCCCCACACATCGCACAACAGCAACACAACCAAGTAAGCACACTGTGGGTAACAGTGTGAAGGGGTACTCAATGACTACATTCCTTAAAACCCGCATAGTTTAAAAATATAAAGTTGGCAATAAAAATTATCTGCTTGTCTTGAATGGACCCCTATGTAGCCTAAATCGAGGGAAAGTGCCAGCAATACAGTATTGTAAGTATATAGGGATGCATGCTTCCATCCCCGGAAATATGAACATGGAAAACTAAAGGTTGGGACTTTTAATTGAGGTGTGGGGCCTAAAGGAACACCTCCATCCCGATATTGGAAGAAAGGAAGCAATTATGCAAAAGTGGGACTTTTAATTGAAGCATGCATCCCAGGAGGTAACACGGATCAATTGAATAGGGCAGGTATCCAGTTTGGTGGAACCAAAGATATTACAGAAAAACATTGCATAGCAATTGGCAGTCAGTATTTTATTCGCATAAAAGAGGTAACAAAAACAATAATGACATAGCATACCTAATGTACTAGTTCACAATTGAATGGTATATAGATTACAGCAATCAATGGTAGTAAGATATAGTAACATATTTGGTTCATGAATAAAACAGTAGCAGGATCCGAGGGGGAGGGCCCATTCAATGAAGCGTGTCTCCATAGTAGAAAATTAAAAATTGAATACGTTGGCACAGTCCACTAAGTATAGAGACTGGTAGGTAATAATGGTATTAACATATATACGCAAAAGAGCATCTAATTAGCTCTCAGTAGGCATATTGGTGCATTATATGGAAATTGTACATAACCAGTTCCTTTAAAGTTTATCTCCATGGTAGTTATAACCGTAATTGGTTGGTGAATACCAATCGATGTATGAGGTGATAGGTGGTACAGTAGCAGCATGTATAGGTGGGGGCATCTTATTGGCTCAACGCGTTTCGTGGCTACTGCCACTCTTCAGGAGCAGGTATGAGGTGGAGGTCTATAAATGACAAGGCAATAAAATTTAGGATAGAAATTATTATAAGATGTATAGACTTAATGCGGGGCAGGAGATAGAGATAGAGCAGTAACAATTCCCCGGGTAACTTACAGGTATGCCTGTGATTGTGGGTAAGGGCGTAGAGGGCGGGCCCGGCCGGAGAAACAACAGCTCCCGGGAGCTGAGGCGGATAAACCCCTCCATGCAGGCTTGAACCCGTAGCAAAAGTTGGGATACCCAGACGGAGGACCTCCGCGGGCATGGATAGCAGGTGTATCGATCATAGATGTGACCATCTGAGGGGAACAAGGGGTGTAATAATAAACAATAAAAACCGTGAATGATCCAAAAATGTGAGGAGAGATAGAGATAAGGGAATGAGGGAAGTGATGAGATATAGCAGGGATCTGTGGATGAAAAAGTATAATAATATATGTAGAGTGTAAAGTATGATGCGTTGTGGCCCATTGTGGTAACAATAAGTGGCAGAGGGACAGTGTATGAGCCCTAATGCCAAGGCAGTGTACCGTAGATAAAGATAGGAATTATAACCAAGTAAAGAAAGAGTGAAAGGGTAGCAGGATAGAGTGAAGATAAAAAGCAAAATGTACCTATACAGGTGTGGACAATGCTGCAACCATATCCACGGACGCATCCGCCATGAGAAACAAACTGTGCCGGAGGGAGTAAATATACTCACTGCAATGGGCGGGGAAGATCCAACCACCGTCACGCTCGGTGGCCAATAGAACGGGGAGGCGGCGTCAGACCAAAGGGCAGCACAGGCTGCCCGCCGTCCCAACGCCAGCCACCTCGTGAGGACGCCAAGATGGAAATCAACAGCGCAAGCACGCCTGCGTCACCGAGGTGACGCATCGTGCGTAACGCCGGAGGAGTGACGCCGATGCGCACCTTCGGCATCCCCCCCCAACCCCCCACACGACCCAGCACAAGGGAGGGGGGGGAAGGGGGGAGCCCAAGGGTGCATCAAAGCTCCCGGGACTGAGCAAGCCGGCCAAGACCAACCAACCCAACCCCGCCCCACCCATCGCACAACAGCAACACAACCAAGTAAGCACACTGTGGGTAACAGTGTGAAGGGGTACTCAATGACTACATTCCTTAAAACCCGCATAGTTTAAAAATATAAAGTTGGCAATAAAAATTATCTGCTTGTCTTGAATGGACCCCTATGTAGCCTAAATCGAGGGAAAGTGCCAGCAATACAGTATTGTAAGTATATAGGGATGCATGCTTCCATCCCCGGAAATATGAACATGGAAAACTAAAGGTTGGGACTTTTAATTGAGGTGTGGGGCCTAAAGGAACACCTCCATCCCGATATTGGAAGAAAGGAAGCAATTATGCAAAAGTGGGACTTTTAATTGAAGCATGCATCCCAGGAGGTAACACGGATCAATTGAATAGGGCAGGTATCCAGTTTGGTGGAACCAAAGATATTACAGAAAAACATTGCATAGCAATTGGCAGTCAGTATTTTATTCGCATAAAAGAGGTAACAAAAACAATAATGACATAGCATACCTAATGTACTAGTTCACAATTTAATGGTATATAGATTACAGCAATCAATGGTAGTAAGATATAGTAACATATTTGGTTCATGAATAAAACAGTAGCAGGATCCGAGGGGGAGGGGGAGGGCCCATTCAATGAAGCGTGTCTCCATAGTAGAAAATTGAAAATTGAATACGTTGGCACAGTCCACTAAGTATAGAGACTGGTAGGTAATAATGGTATTAACATATATACGCAAAAGAGCATCTAATTAGCTCTCAGTAGGCATATTGGTGCATTATATTGAAATTGTACATAACCAGTTCCTTTAAAGTTTATCTCCATGGTAGTTATAACCGTAATTGGTTGGTGAATACCAATCGATGTATGAGGTGATAGGTGGTACAGTAGCAGCATGTATAGGTGGGGGCATCTTATTGGCTCAACGCGTTTCGTGGCTACTGCCACTCTTCAGGAGCAGGTATGAGGTGGAGGTCTATAAATGACAAGGCAATAAAATTTAGGATAGAAATTATTATAAGATGTATAGACTTAATGCGGGGCAGGAGATAGAGATAGAGCAGTAACAATTCCCCGGGTAACTTACAGGTATGCCTGTGATTGTGGGTAAGGGCGTAGAGGGCGGGCCCGGCCGGAGAAACAACAGCTCCCGGGAGCTGAGGCGGATAAACCCCTCCATGCAGGCTGGAACCCGTAGCAAAAGTTGGGATACCCAGACGGAGGACCTCCGCGGGCATGGATAGCAGGTGTATCGATCATAGATGTGACCATCTGAGGGGAACAAGGGGTGTAATAATAAACAATAAAAACCGTGAATGATCCAAAAATGTGAGGAGAGATAGAGATAAGGGAATGAGGGAAGTGATGAGATATAGCAGGGATCTGTGGATGAAAAAGTATAATAATATATGTAGAGTGTAAAGTATGATGCGTTGTGGCCCATTGTGGTAACAATAAGTGGCAGAGGGACAGTGTATCAGCCCTAATGCCAAGGCAGTGTACCGTAGATAAAGATAGGAATTATAACCAAGTAAAGAAAGAGTGAAAGGGTAGCAGGATAGAGTGAAGATAAAAAGCAAAATGTACCTATACAGGTGTGGACAATGCAAAACCGTGCTGCAACCATATCCACGGACGCATCCGCCATGAGAAACAAACTGTGCCGGAGGGAGTAAATATACTCACTGCAATGGGCGGGGAAGATCCAACCACCGTCACGCTCGGTGGCCAATAGAACGGGGAGGCGGCGTCAGACCAAAGGGCAGCACAGGCTGCCCGCCGTCCCAACGCCAGCCACCTCGTGAGGACGCCAAGATGGAAATCAACAGCGCAAGCACGCCTGCATCACCGAGGTGACGCAGCGTGCGTAACGCCGGAGGCGTGACATCGATGCGCACCTTCGGCATCCCCCCCAACCCCCCACACGACCCAGCACAAGGGAGGGGGGGGGAAGGGGGAGCCCAAGGGCGCATCAAAGCTCCCGGGACTGAGCAAGCCGGCCAAGACCAACCAACCCAACCCCGCCCCACACATCGCACAACAGCAACACAACCAAGTAAGCACACTGTGGGTAACAGTGTGAAGGGGTACTCAATGACTACATTCCTTAAAACCCGCATAGTTTAAAAATATAAAGTTGGCAATAAAAATTATCTGCTTGTCTTGAATGGACCCCTATGAGGCCTAAATCGAGGGAAAGTGCCAGCAATACAGTATTGTAAGTATATAGGGATGCATGCTTCCATCCCCGGAAATATGAACATGGAAAACTAAAGGTTGGGACTTTTAATTGAGGTGTGGGGCCTAAAGGAACACCTCCATCCCGATATTGGAAGAAAGGAAGCAATTATGCAAAAGTGGGACTTTTAATTGAAGCATGCATCCCAGGAGGTAACACGGATCAATTGAATAGGGCAGGTATCCAGTTTGGTGGAACCAAAGATATTACAGAAAAACATTGCATAGCAATTGGCAGTCAGTATTTTATTCGCATAAAAGAGGTAACAAAAACAATAATGACATAGCATACCTAATGTACTAGTTCACAATTGAATGGTATATAGATTACAGCAATCAATGGTAGTAAGATATAGTAACATATTTGGTTCATGAATAAAACAGTAGCAGGATCCGAGGGGGAGGGCCCATTCAATGAAGCGTGTCTCCATAGTAGAAAATTAAAAATTGAATACGTTGGCACAGTCCACTAAGTATAGAGACTGGTAGGTAATAATGGTATTAACATATATACGCAAAAGAACATCTAATTAGCTCTCAGTAGGCATATTGGTGCATTATATGGAAATTGTACATAACCAGTTCCTTTAAAGTTTATCTCCATGGTAGTTATAACCGTAATTGGTTGGTGAATACCAATCGATGTATGAGGTGATAGGTGGTACAGTAGCAGCATGTATAGGTGTGGGCATCTTATTGGCTCAACGCGTTTCGTGGCTACTGCCACTCTTCAGGAGCAGGTATGAGGTGGAGGTCTATAAATGACAAGGCAATAAAATTTAGGATAGAAATTATTATAAGATGTATAGACTTAATGCGGGGCAGGAGATAGAGATAGAGCAGTAACAATTCCCCGGGTAACTTACAGGTATGCCTGTGATTGTGGGTAAGGGCGTAGAGGGCGGGCCCGGCCGGAGAAACAACAGCTCCCGGGAGCTGAGGCGGATAAACCCCTCCATGCAGGCTGGAACCCGTAGCAAAAGTTGGGATACCCAGACGGAGGACCTCCGCGGGCATGGATAGCAGGTGTATCGATCATAGATGTGACCATCTGAGGGGAACAAGGGGTGTAATAATAAACAATAAAAACCGTGAATGATCCAAAAATGTGAGGAGAGATAGAGATAAGGGAATGAGGGAAGTGATGAGATATAGCAGGGATCTGTGGATGAAAAAGTATAATAATATATTGTGACAGCAGGAAGGTAAAGTCACCTGGTTGCATCCAGGGGGGTAGATATATTTCGCCCAGATTCAGGCTTTACGCAAACTTATACAACTAGGTGGAGAGTTGTATAAGGCTAGTGGGCTCATGGATGACTCATACCTCTAGGGAGAGTGTGGGGCGTCGTGCAGACAGAGATGAGGAGACCAGCTGAACCTTGTCAGCTCATTTAGGCCTCTATAAGAACTCCCAGCTTCATTAGATGTTAGCTCATGCCTGGAACCAGACCTGTGTGGACTGTCTAGGGAGAGTGAACCCCTGTGCGGTGAGAAAAAGCCTGTGTGGCTATTTGCTTGGACATTTAAAACCAGGGACTTAGGGACTAGGACAGCACTAGGCTGATCCCAGTTGTTAGTTAGGAAACCTGTATGTTTAGTCAGAGGTCAACTTGACCAGGATTTATTTTGGTTATGTTTCTTTTGCTTTGCTGTGTTTTGTCACTGTAAATAGAAAATAAACCGCACCTTTTTTGATTTTGAAAACCACAACCTCCGTTTGCTGGGCCTGTTTTGTGTGGGGAGCCCATCCCGGGGGTCACACACACCCGCTGCCGAGCTAACCCCCTCACAGTTGGTGGAGAACCAGTGGCAGTTTTTTTTTTAAGCCAGCATGGAGGAGATACTGAAGCAGCTGGCTCTAGCAAATGCCAATCAACAGCAGACAAATGCAGGTTTGCAAAGGAGCCTTGCAGCCCAGCAGCAGACAAACGCAACTTTGCAACAGAGTCTGGAGGCTCAGCAACGAGCCCAGCAGCAATCTGAGGCCCGCTTCATAGACCTGTTGCAGAAGCAAGAGCAGAGACTACAACAACAGATGGAAGCAGTAATGCAGCAACGTCCGCAGACCAGTGAGGAAAGCCGTCCCACTAATACCGCGTCCTTTGGGGTGAGTCGTTTATTGACAAAAATGACTGGAGAGGATGATCCAGAGGTATTTTTGACCACATTTGAAAGGACCGCTGAAAGAGAAAAGTGGCCTGAGGAGCAGTGGGCTGGACTGGTGGCTCCTCTGTTAACTGGTGAATCGCAGAAAGCTTACTATGACCTAGAGCCTAACCAAGCAAAAGACTATGTGATGCTAAAAGCTGAAATATTGGCAAGGCTGGGTGTCACCCAGGCTGTCCGGGCTCAGCGTGTGCATAACTGGACTTTCCAGCTTGGAAAACCCCCCAGGTCTCAAATGTATGATCTCATTCACCTGAGCAGAAAGTGGCTACAGCCAGAGACTTTGTCCGCACCAAAGATTGTGGAACGTGTTGTAATGGATCGGTTTTTGAGAGCTCTTCCTACTGCCATCCAAAAGTGGGTAAGCCATGGAGACCCAGAGACGGCCGATGGTCTTGTGGATCGTGTGGAGAAATACTTGGCTACAGAGAACCTGACGGCCTCTTCCAGAGACACTCGGACTTTCCACCCTAAGACCAGACCATCCCCAGGGGCGGATAAGAGGATTCCAAGGGGTGAGGGTGGAGAGAGTGAGAGGGTGGGAGCTCTACCCCAAGTTTGGCGAGAACAGCCTGGGAAATCAGCGGCTCAAGAGGCGGCAAGAAGGATCGTTTGCTACCGCTGCCGGCAAGCGGGACATATTGCAGCCAATTGCCCGGTTGTGGAGGAACCCATGCAGTGTGACTTTCTGACGGGCAGACGTCAGTCGCTGTGTGCGACAGTCGCATGCACTGCCATTCGAGGAACTGAGAAACATTTATGCAAAATATGTGTTAATGGTAGAAATGTTGTGGTATTGCTGGATTCAGGTAGCCTTGTGACCCTGATAAAGGCTGAGTTAGTTAAAACAGAGGTCTCTGGGAATAGCAAGGTAGCTGTTATTTGTGTGCATGGGGACACCCGAGAGTATCCAGTGACTACAGTGTGTTTCGAGACCCCCAAAGGTACCCTCTCTCATCCAGTGGGCTTAGTATCTCAGTTACCGCATGACGCCATTGTGGGAAGGGATTTTCCGAAGTTCTGGGAACTGTGGGATGATCCTGAGCCCCTCACTGGTGCCCCTATGTACCAGGAATGTGATAGCCAGAACTCCCCTGAGAGTGGTGAGGACTCTCCGGAATTTCCCTTATCAGTATTGGCCGGGGGTGATGAAGGACGTAGAAAATTATTGTTCCTCCTGCCCTGTGTGTCAGAGGTTGGCCCCGATGCCACATTTCCGTAGCCCGCTGGTCCCTCTACCCATCATTGAGGTCCCGTTTGAGAGGATCGCCATGGATTTGGTAGGTCCTATAATCAAGTCCGCTAGGGGGCACCAGTACATATTAGTTATAATGGACTATGCCACCCGTTATCCAGAAGCGATCCCTCTCCGAAATACCTCGGCCAAAACCATAGCCAAAGAGCTATCTCTTGTTTTTAGCCGGGTGGGTATTTGTAAAGAACTGCTTACGGACCAAGGTACACCCTTTATGTCCCGGGTTATGAAAGAGCTGTGTAAATTGTTCAAAGTGACGCAATTGCGTACGTCTGTGTATCACCCCCAAACCGATGGGCTGGTTGAAAGATTCAACAAAACCCTAAAACAAATGTTGAAGAAAGTGGTGGATAGAGATGGAAAGGATTGGGACTGTTTACTTCCTTATTTGATGTTTGCTATTAGGGAGGTGCCCCAATCCTCTACGGGATTCTCCCCCTTTGAGTTACTGTATGGGAGACACCCAAGAGGGCTGTTGGATATTGCCAAGGAAACTTGGGAAAGTGAGAGTTCTCCCCACAGGAGTGTGATTGAGCATGTCGCCCTGATGCAAGATCGAATTGCACAGGTAATGCCCATCGTGAAGGAACATTTGGCCCAAGCGCAGTTGGCACAGCAGAGAGTGTACAACCGTGGAGCCAAGACCCGTACCTTTTCCCCGGGGGATAGGATATTGGTACTTGTCCCTACGGTTGAAAGTAAATTCCTTGCCAAATGGCAAGGCCCCTACGAGATAATGGAAAAAGTGAGCGAAGTGAATTACAAGGTCAGACAACCAGGAAGGCGAAAGCCCGAACAGATCTATCACGTTAATCTGTTGAAAGCCTGGAGGGATAGAGAGTCCCTAGTCGCAGACACTTGGTCACCAGCTCAAACTGGTTGCGTGATTCCTGAGGTTGGAATAGCAGCCACCTTGTCACAACCCCAACAACAGGAGGTTAAGGAGTTTGTGCTTCGCAACAAGGAGGTATTCTCTGAGCTGCCGGGACAAACATCTGGGGTAGAGCATGACATCATTACCCCGCCCGGTGAAAGGGTGAAGTTAAAACCCTATCGGATCCCAGAGGCTCGACGGGAGGCAATACGGGAGGAAGTACAGAAAATGCTGAACTTAGGGGTGATAGAGGAGTCCCAAAGTGATTGGTCTAGTCCCATCGTGTTGGTGCCTAAACCGGATGGGAGCTGGCGATTTTGTAACGATTTTCGTCAGTTGAACAAAGTTACAAAATTTGACACCTACCCCATGCCACGTATAGATGAGTTGATCGACCGGCTGGGAACAGCCCGATACATGACGACTCTTGACCTCACAAAAGGGTATTGGCAAATCCCCCTGGCCAAGTCGGCCAAAGAGAAAACCGCATTTGTAACCCCAGACGGGGCGTTCCAATATAAAAGAATGCCGTTCGGGTTACAGAATGCGCCGGTCACATCTGCCAAAAGTGCAAGCAGTCCTGGACTCTGTTCGGGAAGCGGGGTTTACGGCTAACCCCAAGAAGTGTACCATTGGGCAGGAGGAGGCCAAATATCTTGGGTACACCATTGGGAGGGGAGTAATAAAACCCCAACTCAACAAAGTCGAGGCCATCCAGAGTTGGCCACGTCCCAACAGCAAGAAGCAGGTACGAGCCTTTCTGGGAATCGCTGGGTATTATCGGCGATTCATTCCCCACTTTGCTTCTAAGGCTGTGCCCCTAACCAACCTGACGAAGGGGAAAGGGTCGGTCATGATTAAATGGACCCCCGAGGCTGAGGCAGCATTCCAATTCTTGAAACAAGCCTTATGTAGCCAGCCAGTGTTGTACTCACCCGACTTCTCTAAAGACTTTGTCGTACAAAGTGATGCGTCAGATGTGGGGTTAGGAGCAGTATTGTCCCAGGTCTGGAACGGGGAAGAGCACCCAGTCATTTACCTCAGCAGGAAGTTGAAGTCCCATGAGGTAAATTACGCCACCGTTGAAAAGGAGTGTTTAGCGGTGAAGTGGGCTCTAGATTCCCTTCGGTACTACCTGCTAGGTAGGCACTTTGACATGGTTACGGATCACGCTCCGTTAAAGTGGATGGCTCAAAACAAGGAAACAAATAGAAGAGTGAATAGGTGGTTCCTGGCCCTCCAGGAATTCAACTTCACAGTAAAGCATCGCCCTGGCGTTCAAATGGGGAATGTGGATGCTTTGTCTCGAGTACATGAATGCCTGATTGCTGGTGTTCCAACCCCGAGGTTAAAACAAGAGGGGGGGGTATGTGACAGCAGGAAGGTAAAGTCACCTGGTTGCATCCAGGGGGGTAGATATATTTCGCCCAGATTCAGGCTTTACGCAAACTTATACAACTAGGTGGAGAGTTGTATAAGGCTAGTGGGCTCATGGATGACTCATACCTCTAGGGAGAGTGTGGGGCGTCGTGCAGACAGAGATGAGGAGACCAGCTGAACCTTGTCAGCTCATTTAGGCCTCTATAAGAACTCCCAGCTTCATTAGATGTTAGCTCATGCCTGGAACCAGACCTGTGTGGACTGTCTTGGGAGAGTGAACCCCTGTGCGGTGAGAAAAAGCCTGTGTGGCTATTTGCTTGGACATTTAAAACCAGGGACTTAGGGACTAGGACAGCACTAGGCTGATCCCAGTTGTTAGTTAGGAAACCTGTATGTTTAGTCAGAGGTCAACTTGACCAGGATTTATTTTGGTTATGTTTCTTTTGCTTTGCTGTGTTTTGTCACTGTAAATAGAAAATAAACCGCACCTTTTTTGATTTTGAAAACCACAACCTCCGTTTGCTGGGCCTGTTTTGTGTGGGGAGCCCATCCCGGGGGTCACACACACCCGCTGCCGAGCTAACCCCCTCACAATATGTAGAGTGTAAAGTATGATGCGTTGTGGCCCATTGTGGTAACAATAAGTGGCAGAGGGACAGTGTATGAGCCCTAATGCCAAGGCAGTGTACCGTAGATAAAGATAGGAATTATAACCAAGTAAAGAAAGAGTGAAAGGGTAGCAGGATAGAGTGAAGATAAAAAGCAAAATGTACCTATACAGGTGTGGACAATGCAAAACCGTGCTGCAACCATATCCACGGACGCATCCGCCATGAGAAACAAACTGTGCCGGAGGGAGTAAATATACTCACTGCAATGGGCGGGGAAGATCCAACCACCGTCACGCTCGGTGGCCAATAGAACGGGGAGGCGGCGTCAGACCAAAGGGCAGCACAGGCTGCCCGCCGTCCCAACGCCAGCCACCTCGTGAGGACGCCAAGATGGAAATCAACAGCGCAAGCATGCCTGCGTCACCGAGGTGACGCAGCGTGCGTAACGCCGGAGGAGTGACGCCGATGCGCACCTTCGGCATCCCCCCCAACCCCCCACATGACCCAGCACAAGGGAGGGGGGGAAGGGGGGAGCCCAAGGGTGCATCAAAGCTCCCGGGACTGAGCAAGCCGGCCAAGACCAACCAACCCAACCCCGCCCCACCCATCGCACAACAGCAACACAACCAAGTAAGCACACTGTGGGTAACAGTGTGAAGGGGTACTCAATGACTACATTCCTTAAAACCCGCATAGTTTAAAAATATAAAGTTGGCAATAAAAATTATCTGCTTGTCTTGAATGGACCCCTATGTAGCCTAAATTGAGGGAAAGTGCCAGCAATACAGTATTGTAAGTATATAGGGATGCATGCTTCCATCCCCGGAAATATGAACATGGAAAACTAAAGGTTGGGACTTTTAATTGAGGTGTGGGGCCTAAAGGAACACCTCCATCCCGATATTGGAAGAAAGGAAGCAATTATGCAAAAGTGGGACTTTTAATTGAAGCATGCATCCCAGGAGGTAACACGGATCAATTGAATAGGGCAGGTATCCAGTTTGGTGGAACCAAAGATATTACAGAAAAACATTGCATAGCAATTGGCAGTCAGTATTTTATTCGCATAAAAGAGGTAACAAAAACAATAATGACATAGCATACCTAATGTACTAGTTCACAATTGAATGGTATATAGATTACAGCAATCAATGGTAGTAAGATATAGTAACATATTTGGTTCATGAATAAAACAGTAGCAGGATCCGAGGGGGAGGGCCCATTCAATGAAGCGTGTCTCCATAGTAGAAAATTAAAAATTGAATACGTTGGCACAGTCCACTAAGTATAGAGACTGGTAGGTAATAATGGTATTAACATATATACGCAAAAGAGCATCTAATTAGCTCTCAGTAGGCATATTGGTGCATTATATTGAAATTGTACATAACCAGTTCCTTTAAAGTTTATCTCCATGGTAGTTATAACCGTAATTGGTTGGTGAATACCAATCGATGTATGAGGTGATAGGTGGTACAGTAGCAGCATGTATAGGTGGGGGCATCTTATTGGCTCAACGCGTTTCGTGGCTACTGCCACTCTTCAGGAGCAGGTATGAGGTGGAGGTCTATAAATGACAAGGCAATAAAATTTAGGATAGAAATTATTATAAGATGTATAGACTTAATGCGGGGCAGGAGATAGAGATAGAGCAGTAACAATTCCCCGGGTAACTTACAGGTATGCCTGTGATTGTGGGTAAGGGCGTAGAGGGCGGGCCCGGCCGGAGAAACAAAAGCTCCCGGGAGCTGAGGCGGATAAACCCCTCCATGCAGGCTGGAACCCGTAGCAAAAGTTGGGATACCCAAACGGAGGACCTCCGCGGGCATGGATAGCAGGTGTATCGATCATAGATGTGACCATCTGAGGGGAACAAGGGGTGTAATAATAAACAATAAAAACCGTGAATGATCCAAAAATGTGAGGAGAGATAGAGAGATAAGGGAATGAGGGAAGTGATGAGATATAGCAGGGATCTGTGGATGAAAAAGTATAATAATATATTGTGACAGCAGGAAGGTAAAGTCACCTGGTTGCATCCAGGGGGGTAGATATATTTCGCCCAGATTCAGGCTTTACGCCGACTTATACAACTAGGTGGAGAGTTGTATAAGCCCAGCTAAGGCTAGTGGGCTCATGGATGACTCATACCTCTAGGGAGAGGGCTGGGCGTCGTGCAGGCAGGGAGTTGATGAGGCCAGCTGAAGCTTGTCAGCTCATTTAGGCCTCTATAAGAACTCCCAGCTTCATTAGATGTTAGCTCATGCCTGGAACCAGACCTGTGTGGACTGTCTAGGGAGAGTGAACCCCTGTGCGGTGAGAAAAAGCCTGTGTGGCTATTTGCTTGGACATTTAAAACCAGGGACTTAGGGACTAGGACAGCACTAGGCTGATCCCAGTTGTTAGTTAGGAAACCTGTATGTTTAGTCAGAGGTCAAGTTGACCAGGATTTATTTTGTTTATATGTTTCTTTTGGCTTTGCTGTGTTTTGTCACTGTAAATAGAAAATAAACCGCACCTTTTTTTTTGATTTTGAAAACCACAACCTCCGTTTGCTGGGCCTGTTTTTCTGTGGGGAGCCCATCCCGGGGGTCACACACACCCGCTGCCGAGCTAACCCCCTCACAGTTGGTGGAGAACCAGTGGCAGTTTTTTTTAAGCCAGCATGGAGGAGATACTGAAGCAGCTGGCTCTAGCAAATGCCAATCAACAGCAGACAAATGCAGGTTTGCAAAAGAGCCTTGCAGCTCAACAACAGAACTTCGCAGCCCAGCAGCAAGCTCATCAACAGAGCCTTGCAGCCCAGCAGCAAGCTCACCAACAGAGTCTGGAAGCTCAGCAACAAGCCCAGCAGCAATCTGAGGCCCGCTTCATAGACCTGTTACAGAAGCAAGAGCAGAGACTACAACAAATGGAAGCAGTAATGCAGCAACGTCCGCAGACCAGTGAGGAAAGCCGTCCCACTAATACCGCGTCCTTTGGGGTGAGTCGTTTATTGACAAAAATGACTGGAGAGGATGATCCAGAGGTATTTTTGACCACATTTGAAAGGACTGCTGAAAGAGAAAAGTGGCCTGAGGAGCAGTGGGCTGGACTGGTGGCTCCTCTGTTAACTGGTGAATCGCAGAAGGCTTACTATGACCTAGAGCCTGACCAAGCAAAAGACTATGTGATGCTAAAAGCTGAGATATTGGCAAGGCTGGGTGTCACCCAGGCTGTCCGGGCTCAGCGTGTGCATAACTGGACTTTCCAGCTTGGAAAACCCCCCAGGTCTCAAATGTATGATCTCATTCACCTGAGCAGAAAGTGGCTACAGCCAGAGACTTTGTCCGCACCAAAGATTGTGGAACGTGTTGTAATGGATCGGTTTTTGAGAGCTCTTCCTACTGCCATCCAAAACTGGGTAAGCCATGGAGACCCAGAGACGGCCGATGGTCTTGTGGATCGTGTGGAGAAATACTTGGCTACAGAGAACCTGACGGCCTCTTCCAGAGACACTCGGACTTTCCACCCTAAGACCAGACCATCCCCAGGGGCGGATAAGAGGATTCCAAGGGGTAAGGGTGGAGAGAGTGAGAGGGTGGGAGCTCTACCCCAAGTTTGGCGAGAACAGCCTGGGAAATCAGCGGCTCAAGAGGCGGCAAGAAGGATCGTTTGCTACCGCTGCCGGCAAGCGGGACATATTGCAGCCAATTGCCCGGTTGTGGAGGAACCCATGCAGTGTGACTTTCTGACGGGCAGACGTCAGTCGCTGTGTGCGACAGTCGCATGCACTGCCATTCGAGGAATTGAGAAACATTTATGCAAAATGTGTGTTAATGGTAGAAATGTTGTGGTATTGCTGGATTCAGGTAGCCTTGTGACCCTGATAAAGGCTGAGTTAGTTAAAACAGAGGTCTCTGGGAATAGCAAGGTAGCTGTTATTTGTGTGCATGGGGACACCCGAGAGTATCCAGTGACTACAGTGTGTTTCGAGACCCCCAAAGGTACCCTCTCTCATCCAGTGGGCTTAGTATCTCAGTTACCGTATGACGCCATTGTGGGAAGGGATTTTCCGAAGTTCTGGGAACTGTGGGATGATCCTGAGCCCCCCACTGGTGCCCCTATGTACCAGGAATGTGATAGCCAGAACTCCCCTGAGAGTGGTGAGGACTCTCCGGAATTTCCCTTATCAGTATTGGCAGGGGAGACTCAAGAAACTGGAGAGGAGCCCACCTCCTCAGACGAAAACCTACCGTCTGTGGAGTTTTCTGATCTTGAGGTTCACAGGGAAAACTTTGCCACAGAACAGTTGAAAGACCCCGCCCTAATAAAGGCACGCGAAAACGTAGTGAAAATAGATGGCGAGTTAGTGAACCCAGATAATACCTGCACTTACCCATACTTCAGCGTAGAGAAGGACCTACTGTATCGGGTGGCAAAAAGGGCAGAAGAAACCGTTGAGCAGCTTGTGGTGCCCAAACCTTACAGGAAGTTGGTGTTGGAGTTGGCCCATGGGCACATTCTTGGAGGTCATCTGGGGACAGAGAAAACCCGAGAGAGGGTATTACAGAGATTCTATTGGCCGGGGGTGATGAAGGACATAGAAAATTATTGTTCCTCCTGCCCTGTGTGTCAGAGGTCGGCCCCGATGCCACATTTCCGTAGCCCGCTGGTCCCTCTACCCATCATTGAGGTCCCGTTTGAGAGGATCGCCATGGATTTGGTAGGTCCTATAATCAAGTCCGCTAGGGGGCACCAGTACATATTAGTTATAATGGACTATGCCACCCGTTATCCAGAAGCGATCCCTCTCCGAAATACCTCGGCCAAAACCATAGCCAAAGAGCTATCTCTTGTGTTTAGCCGGGTGGGTATTTGTAAAGAACTGCTTACGGACCAAGGTACACCCTTTATGTCCCGGGTTATGAAGGAGCTGTGTAAATTGTTCAAAGTGACGCAATTACGTACATCTGTGTATCACCCCCAAACCGATGGGCTGGTTGAAAGATTCAACAAAACCCTAAAACAAATGTTGAAGAAAGTGGTGGATAGAGATGGAAAGGATTGGGACTGTCTACTTCCTTATCTGATGTTTGCTATTAGGGAGGTGCCCCAATCCTCTACGGGATTCTCCCCCTTTGAGTTACTGTATGGGAGACACCCAAGAGGGCTGTTGGATATTGCCAAGGAAACTTGGGAAAGTGAGAGTTCTCCCCACAGGAGTGTGATTGAGCATGTCGCCCTGATGCAAGACCGAATTGCACAGGTAATGCCCATCGTGAAGGAACATTTGGCCCAAGCGCAGTTAGCACAGCAGAGAGTGTACAACCGTGGAGCCAAGACCCGTACCTTTTCCCCGGGGGATAGGATACTGGTACTTGTCCCTACGGTTGAAAGTAAATTCCTTGCCAAATGGCAAGGCCCCTACGAGATAATGGAAAAAGTGAGTGAAGTGAATTACAAGGTCAGACAACCAGGAAGGCGAAAGCCCGAACAGATCTATCACGTTAATCTGTTGAAAGCCTGGAGGGATAGAGAGTCCCTAGTCGCAGACACTTGGTCACCAGCTCAAACTGGTTGCGTGATTCCTGAGGTTGGAATAGCAGCCACCTTGTCACAACCCCAACAACAGGAGGTTAAGGAGTTTGTGCTTCGCAACAAGGAGGTATTCTCTGAGCTGCCGGGACAAACATTTGGGGTAGAGCATGACATCATTACCCCGCCCGGTGAAAGGGTGAAGTTAAAACCCTATCGGATCCCAGAGGCCCGACGGGAGGCAATACGGGAGGAAGTACAGAAAATGCTGAACTTAGGGGTGATAGAGGAGTCCCAAAGTGATTGGTCTAGTCCCATTGTGTTGGTGCCTAAACCGGATGGGAGCTGGCGATTTTGTAACGATTTTCGTCAGTTGAACAAAGTTACAAAATTTGACACCTACCCCATGCCACGTATAGATGAGTTGATCGACCGGCTGGGAACAGCCCGATACATGACGACTCTTGACCTCACAAAAGGGTATTGGCAAATCCCCCTGGCCAAATTGGCCAAAGAGAAAACCGCATTTGTAACCCCAGACGGGGCGTTCCAATATAAAAGAATGCCGTTCGGGTTACAGAATGCGCCGGCCACATTCCAGCGGAAAATGGACCAGATGCTGAGGCCCCATCGGAAGTATGCTGCGGCTTACGTGGATGACGTAATTGTCCATAGCACAGATTGGGCCTCACATCTGCCAAAAGTGCAAGCAGTCCTGGACTCTGTTCGGGAAGCGGGGTTTACGGCTAACCCCAAGAAGTGTACCATTGGGCAGGAGGAGGCCAAATATCTTGGGTACACCATTGGGAGGGGAGTAATAAAACCCCAACTCAACAAAGTCGAGGCCATCCAGAGTTGGCCACGTCCCAACAGCAAGAAGCAGGTACGAGCCTTTCTGGGAATCGCTGGGTATTATCGGCGATTCATTCCCCACTTTGCTTCTAAGGCTGTGCCCCTAACCAACCTAACGAAGGGGAAAGGGTCGGTCATGATTAAATGGACCCCCGAGGCTGAGGCAGCATTCCAATTCTTGAAACAAGCCTTATGTAGCCAGCCAGTGTTGTACTCACCCGACTTCTCTAAAGACTTTGTCGTACAAAGTGATGCGTCAGATGTGGGGTTAGGAGCAGTATTGTCCCAGGTCTGGAACGGGGAAGAGCACCCAGTCATTTACCTCAGCAGGAAGTTGAAGTCCCATGAGGTAAATTACGCCACCGTTGAAAAGGAGTGTTTAGCGGTGAAGTGGGCTCTAGATTCCCTTCGGTACTACCTGCTAGGTAGGCACTTTGACATGGTTACGGATCACGCTCCGTTAAAGTGGATGGCTCAAAACAAGGAAACAAATAGAAGAGTGAATAGGTGGTTCCTGGCCCTCCAGGAATTCAACTTCACAGTAAAGCATCGCCCTGGCGTTCAAATGGGGAATGTGGATGCTTTGTCTCGAGTACATGAATGCCTGATTGCTGGTGTTCCAACCCCGAGGTTAAAACAAGAGGGGGGGGTATGTGACAGCAGGAAGGTAAAGTCACCTGGTTGCATCCAGGGGGGTAGATATATTTCGCCCAGATTCAGGCTTTACGCCGACTTATACAACTAGGTGGAGAGTTGTATAAGCCCAGCTAAGGCTAGTGGGCTCATGGATGACTCATACCTCTAGGGAGAGGGCTGGGCGTCGTGCAGGCAGGGAGTTGATGAGGCCAGCTGAAGCTTGTCAGCTCATTTAGGCCTCTATAAGAACTCCCAGCTTCATTAGATGTTAGCTCATGACTGGAACCAGACCTGTGTGGACTGTCTAGGGAGAGTGAACCCCTGTGCGGTGAGAAAAAGCCTGTGTGGCTATTTGCTTGGACATTTAAAACCAGGGACTTAGGGACTAGGACAGCACTAGGCTGATCCCAGTTGTTAGTTAGGAAACCTGTATGTTTAGTCAGAGGTCAAGTTGACCAGGATTTATTTTGTTTATATGTTTCTTTTGGCTTTGCTGTGTTTTGTCACTGTAAATAGAAAATAAACCGCACCTTTTTTTTTGATTTTGAAAACCACAACCTCCGTTTGCTGGGCCTGTTTTTCTGTGGGGAGCCCATCCCGGGGGTCACACACACCCGCTGCCGAGCTAACCCCCTCACAGTTGGTGGAGAACCAGTGGCAGTTTTTTTTAAGCCAGCATGGAGGAGATACTGAAGCAGCTGGCTCTAGCAAATGCCAATCAACAGCAGACAAATGCAGGTTTGCAAAAGAGCCTTGCAGCTCAACAACAGAACTTCGCAGCCCAGCAGCAAGCTCATCAACAGAGCCTTGCAGCCCAGCAGCAAGCTCACCAACAGAGTCTGGAAGCTCAGCAACAAGCCCAGCAGCAATCTGAGGCCCGCTTCATAGACCTGTTACAGAAGCAAGAGCAGAGACTACAACAAATGGAAGCAGTAATGCAGCAACGTCCGCAGACCAGTGAGGAAAGCCGTCCCACTAATACCGCGTCCTTTGGGGTGAGTCGTTTATTGACAAAAATGACTGGAGAGGATGATCCAGAGGTATTTTTGACCACATTTGAAAGGACTGCTGAAAGAGAAAAGTGGCCTGAGGAGCAGTGGGCTGGACTGGTGGCTCCTCTGTTAACTGGTGAATCGCAGAAGGCTTACTATGACCTAGAGCCTGACCAAGCAAAAGACTATGTGATGCTAAAAGCTGAGATATTGGCAAGGCTGGGTGTCACCCAGGCTGTCCGGGCTCAGCGTGTGCATAACTGGACTTTCCAGCTTGGAAAACCCCCCAGGTCTCAAATGTATGATCTCATTCACCTGAGCAGAAAGTGGCTACAGCCAGAGACTTTGTCCGCACCAAAGATTGTGGAACGTGTTGTAATGGATCGGTTTTTGAGAGCTCTTCCTACTGCCATCCAAAACTGGGTAAGCCATGGAGACCCAGAGACGGCCGATGGTCTTGTGGATCGTGTGGAGAAATACTTGGCTACAGAGAACCTGACGGCCTCTTCCAGAGACACTCGGACTTTCCACCCTAAGACCAGACCATCCCCAGGGGCGGATAAGAGGATTCCAAGGGGTAAGGGTGGAGAGAGTGAGAGGGTGGGAGCTCTACCCCAAGTTTGGCGAGAACAGCCTGGGAAATCAGCGGCTCAAGAGGCGGCAAGAAGGATCGTTTGCTACCGCTGCCGGCAAGCGGGACATATTGCAGCCAATTGCCCGGTTGTGGAGGAACCCATGCAGTGTGACTTTCTGACGGGCAGACGTCAGTCGCTGTGTGCGACAGTCGCATGCACTGCCATTCGAGGAATTGAGAAACATTTATGCAAAATGTGTGTTAATGGTAGAAATGTTGTGGTATTGCTGGATTCAGGTAGCCTTGTGACCCTGATAAAGGCTGAGTTAGTTAAAACAGAGGTCTCTGGGAATAGCAAGGTAGCTGTTATTTGTGTGCATGGGGACACCCGAGAGTATCCAGTGACTACAGTGTGTTTCGAGACCCCCAAAGGTACCCTCTCTCATCCAGTGGGCTTAGTATCTCAGTTACCGTATGACGCCATTGTGGGAAGGGATTTTCCGAAGTTCTGGGAACTGTGGGATGATCCTGAGCCCCCCACTGGTGCCCCTATGTACCAGGAATGTGATAGCCAGAACTCCCCTGAGAGTGGTGAGGACTCTCCGGAATTTCCCTTATCAGTATTGGCAGGGGAGACTCAAGAAACTGGAGAGGAGCCCACCTCCTCAGACGAAAACCTACCGTCTGTGGAGTTTTCTGATCTTGAGGTTCACAGGGAAAACTTTGCCACAGAACAGTTGAAAGACCCCGCCCTAATAAAGGCACGCGAAAACGTAGTGAAAATAGATGGCGAGTTAGTGAACCCAGATAATACCTGCACTTACCCATACTTCAGCGTAGAGAAGGACCTACTGTATCGGGTGGCAAAAAGGGCAGAAGAAACCGTTGAGCAGCTTGTGGTGCCCAAACCTTACAGGAAGTTGGTGTTGGAGTTGGCCCATGGGCACATTCTTGGAGGTCATCTGGGGACAGAGAAAACCCGAGAGAGGGTATTACAGAGATTCTATTGGCCGGGGGTGATGAAGGACATAGAAAATTATTGTTCCTCCTGCCCTGTGTGTCAGAGGTCGGCCCCGATGCCACATTTCCGTAGCCCGCTGGTCCCTCTACCCATCATTGAGGTCCCGTTTGAGAGGATCGCCATGGATTTGGTAGGTCCTATAATCAAGTCCGCTAGGGGGCACCAGTACATATTAGTTATAATGGACTATGCCACCCGTTATCCAGAAGCGATCCCTCTCCGAAATACCTCGGCCAAAACCATAGCCAAAGAGCTATCTCTTGTGTTTAGCCGGGTGGGTATTTGTAAAGAACTGCTTACGGACCAAGGTACACCCTTTATGTCCCGGGTTATGAAGGAGCTGTGTAAATTGTTCAAAGTGACGCAATTACGTACATCTGTGTATCACCCCCAAACCGATGGGCTGGTTGAAAGATTCAACAAAACCCTAAAACAAATGTTGAAGAAAGTGGTGGATAGAGATGGAAAGGATTGGGACTGTCTACTTCCTTATCTGATGTTTGCTATTAGGGAGGTGCCCCAATCCTCTACGGGATTCTCCCCCTTTGAGTTACTGTATGGGAGACACCCAAGAGGGCTGTTGGATATTGCCAAGGAAACTTGGGAAAGTGAGAGTTCTCCCCACAGGAGTGTGATTGAGCATGTCGCCCTGATGCAAGACCGAATTGCACAGGTAATGCCCATCGTGAAGGAACATTTGGCCCAAGCGCAGTTAGCACAGCAGAGAGTGTACAACCGTGGAGCCAAGACCCGTACCTTTTCCCCGGGGGATAGGATACTGGTACTTGTCCCTACGGTTGAAAGTAAATTCCTTGCCAAATGGCAAGGCCCCTACGAGATAATGGAAAAAGTGAGTGAAGTGAATTACAAGGTCAGACAACCAGGAAGGCGAAAGCCCGAACAGATCTATCACGTTAATCTGTTGAAAGCCTGGAGGGATAGAGAGTCCCTAGTCGCAGACACTTGGTCACCAGCTCAAACTGGTTGCGTGATTCCTGAGGTTGGAATAGCAGCCACCTTGTCACAACCCCAACAACAGGAGGTTAAGGAGTTTGTGCTTCGCAACAAGGAGGTATTCTCTGAGCTGCCGGGACAAACATTTGGGGTAGAGCATGACATCATTACCCCGCCCGGTGAAAGGGTGAAGTTAAAACCCTATCGGATCCCAGAGGCCCGACGGGAGGCAATACGGGAGGAAGTACAGAAAATGCTGAACTTAGGGGTGATAGAGGAGTCCCAAAGTGATTGGTCTAGTCCCATTGTGTTGGTGCCTAAACCGGATGGGAGCTGGCGATTTTGTAACGATTTTCGTCAGTTGAACAAAGTTACAAAATTTGACACCTACCCCATGCCACGTATAGATGAGTTGATCGACCGGCTGGGAACAGCCCGATACATGACGACTCTTGACCTCACAAAAGGGTATTGGCAAATCCCCCTGGCCAAATTGGCCAAAGAGAAAACCGCATTTGTAACCCCAGACGGGGCGTTCCAATATAAAAGAATGCCGTTCGGGTTACAGAATGCGCCGGCCACATTCCAGCGGAAAATGGACCAGATGCTGAGGCCCCATCGGAAGTATGCTGCGGCTTACGTGGATGACGTAATTGTCCATAGCACAGATTGGGCCTCACATCTGCCAAAAGTGCAAGCAGTCCTGGACTCTGTTCGGGAAGCGGGGTTTACGGCTAACCCCAAGAAGTGTACCATTGGGCAGGAGGAGGCCAAATATCTTGGGTACACCATTGGGAGGGGAGTAATAAAACCCCAACTCAACAAAGTCGAGGCCATCCAGAGTTGGCCACGTCCCAACAGCAAGAAGCAGGTACGAGCCTTTCTGGGAATCGCTGGGTATTATCGGCGATTCATTCCCCACTTTGCTTCTAAGGCTGTGCCCCTAACCAACCTAACGAAGGGGAAAGGGTCGGTCATGATTAAATGGACCCCCGAGGCTGAGGCAGCATTCCAATTCTTGAAACAAGCCTTATGTAGCCAGCCAGTGTTGTACTCACCCGACTTCTCTAAAGACTTTGTCGTACAAAGTGATGCGTCAGATGTGGGGTTAGGAGCAGTATTGTCCCAGGTCTGGAACGGGGAAGAGCACCCAGTCATTTACCTCAGCAGGAAGTTGAAGTCCCATGAGGTAAATTACGCCACCGTTGAAAAGGAGTGTTTAGCGGTGAAGTGGGCTCTAGATTCCCTTCGGTACTACCTGCTAGGTAGGCACTTTGACATGGTTACGGATCACGCTCCGTTAAAGTGGATGGCTCAAAACAAGGAAACAAATAGAAGAGTGAATAGGTGGTTCCTGGCCCTCCAGGAATTCAACTTCACAGTAAAGCATCGCCCTGGCGTTCAAATGGGGAATGTGGATGCTTTGTCTCGAGTACATGAATGCCTGATTGCTGGTGTTCCAACCCCGAGGTTAAAACAAGAGGGGGGGGGTATGTGACAGCAGGAAGGTAAAGTCACCTGGTTGCATCCAGGGGGGTAGATATATTTCGCCCAGATTCAGGCTTTACGCCGACTTATACAACTAGGTGGAGAGTTGTATAAGCCCAGCTAAGGCTAGTGGGCTCATGGATGACTCATACCTCTAGGGAGAGGGCTGGGCGTCGTGCAGGCAGGGAGTTGATGAGGCCAGCTGAAGCTTGTCAGCTCATTTAGGCCTCTATAAGAACTCCCAGCTTCATTAGATGTTAGCTCATGCCTGGAACCAGACCTGTGTGGACTGTCTAGGGAGAGTGAACCCCTGTGCGGTGAGAAAAAGCCTGTGTGGCTATTTGCTTGGACATTTAAAACCAGGGACTTAGGGACTAGGACAGCACTAGGCTGATCCCAGTTGTTAGTTAGGAAACCTGTATGTTTAGTCAGAGGTCAAGTTGACCAGGATTTATTTTGTTTATATGTTTCTTTTGGCTTTGCTGTGTTTTGTCACTGTAAATAGAAAATAAACCGCACCTTTTTTTTTGATTTTGAAAACCACAACCTCCGTTTGCTGGGCCTGTTTTTGTGTGGGGAGCCCATCCCGGGGGTCACACACACCCGCTGCCGAGCTAACCCCCTCACAATATGTAGAGTGTAAAGTATGATGCGTTGTGGCCCATTGTGGTAACAATAAGTGGCAGAGGGACAGTGTATCAGCCCTAATGCCAAGGCAGTGTACCGTAGATAAAGATAGGAATTATAACCAAGTAAAGAAAGAGTGAAAGGGTAGCAGGATAGAGTGAAGATAAAAAGCAAAATGTACCTATACAGGTGTGGACAATGCAAAACCGTGCTGCAACCATATCCATGGACGCATCCGCCATGAGAAACAAACTGTGCCGGAGGGAGTAAATATACTCACTGCAATGGGCGGGGAAGATCCAACCACCGCCACGCTCGGTGGCCAATAGAACGGGGAGGCGGCGTCAGACCAAAGGGCAGCACAGGCTGCCCGCCGTCCCAATGCCAGCCACCTCGTGAGGACGCCAAGATGGAAATCAACAGCGCAAGCACGCCTGCGTCACCGAGGTGACGCAGCGTGCGTAACGCCGGAGGCGTGACGTCGATGCGCACCTTCGGCATCCCCCCCAACCCCCCACACGACCCAGCACAAGGGAGGGGGGGGGGAGGGGGGAGCCCAAGGGCGCATCAAAGCTCCCGGGACTGAGCAAGCCGGCCAAGACCAACCAACCCAACCCCGCCCCACACATCGCACAACAGCAACACAACCAAGTAAGCACACTGTGGGTAACAGTGTGAAGGGGTACTCAATGACTACATTCCTTAAAACCCGCATAGTTTAAAAATATAAAGTTGGCAATAAAAATGATCTGCTGGTCTTGAATGGACCCCTATGTAGCCTAAATCGAGGGAAAGTGCCAGCAATACAGTATTGTAAGTATATAGGGATGTTTCTCCGGCCGGGCCCGCCCTCTACGCCCTTACCCACAATCACAGGCATACCTGTAAGTTACCTAGGGAATTGTTACTGCTCTATCTCTATCTCCTGCCCCGCATTAAGTCTATACATCTTATAATAATTTCTATCCTAAATTTTATTGCCTTGTCATTTATAGACCTCCACCTCATACCTGCTCCTGAAGAGATGCCCCCACCTATACATGCTGCTACTGTACCACCTATCACCTCATACATCGATTGGTATTCACCAACCAATTACGGTTATAACTACCATGGAGATAAACTTTAAAGGAACTGGTTATGTACAATTTCCATATAATGCACCAATATGCCTACTGAGAGCTAATTAGATGCTCTTTTGCGTATATATGTTAATACCATTATTACCTACCAGTCTCTATACTTAGTGGACTGTGCCAACGTATTCAATTTTTAATTTTCTACTATGGAGACACGCTTCATTGAATGGGCCCTCCCCCTCCCCCTCCCCCTCGGATCCTGCTACTGTTTTATTCATGAACCAAATATGTTACTATATCTTACTACCATTGATTGCTGTAATCTATATACCATTCAATTGTGAACTAGTACATTAGGTATGCTATGTCATTATTGTTTTTGTTACCTCTTTTATGCGAATAAAATACTGACTGCCAATTGCTATGCAATGTTTTTCTGTAATATCTTTGGTTCCACCAAACTGGATACCTGCCCTATTCAATTGATCCGTGTTACCTCCTGGGATGCATGCTTCAATTAAAAGTCCCACTTTTGCATAATTGCTTCCTTTCATCCTTCTTGGCCTACCCTGGCTCCAGCGTCATTCTCCTACCCTCGACTGGACCACTGGGGACATCAAATCCTGGGGCTACTCCTGCCACAAGTATTGTCTTAAGTCTGTACCCACCAGTCAAGTTCCCATCGCTACTCCTTTGCCCGGCCTTCCCAAGGCCTATCAGGACTTTTCTGATGTCTTTTGCAAAAAACAGGCGGAGGTCTTACCACCACATAGACCCTACGACTGCCCCATTGACTTGCTCCCAGGTACTACACCACCCCGTGGCAGAATTTACCCTCTCTCCTCTCCTGAAACCAAGGCCATGACTGATTACATACAGGAGAACCTCAAGAGAGGTTTTATTAGGAAATCATCGTCTCCAGCCGGAGCGGGGTTCTTCTTCGTTGCCAAGAAGGACGGATCACTACGCCCTTGCATAGACTATCGTGGTCTCAATAAAATCACTATTAAAAATCGCTACCCTCTGCCTCTCATCTCGGAGGTCTTTGACCGTCTGCGCGGAGCAAAACTTTTTTCGAAATTGGACCTCAGGGGCGCTTATAACCTCATCAGAATCCGTGAAGGAGATGAATGGAAAACCGTATTTAACACCAGAGATGGTCATTTTGAATATCTCGTCATGCCATTTGGTCTTTGCAACGCTCCTGCAGTCTTTCAGGATTTTGTCAATGAAATCTTTCGGGACGTACTGTATACCTGTGTGGTTGTCTATCTTGACGACATCCTAATCTTCTCTACCAACCTTGAGGAACATCGGCTCCATGTCCGTCAAGTGCTCCAGCGCCTCCGCGTAAATCATCTTTACGCTAAATTTGAAAAATGCCTTTTTGAGCGCAGCAGCCTTCCTTTCCTAGGTTATCTGGTCTCAGGACAAGGCCTTCAAATGGACCCTGACAAGCTCTCCGCAGTCTTGGATTGGCCACGCCCCTCTGGACTCCGTGCTATCCAACGCTTCCTTGGATTCGCCAACTACTATCGTCAGTTCATACCCCACTTTTCCACCATCGTTGCTCCTATAGGGGCACTGACTAAGAAAAACGCGAATCCAAGGTCCTGGCCGCCTCAAGCGGAAGAAGCCTTTACTCGCCTTAAGACCGCCTTCTCCTCTGCACCTGTCCTGTCTCGACCAGACCCCACAAAGCCGTTCTTCCTTGAAGTTGACGCCTCCTCGGTAGGAGCCGGAGCTGCTGTTCTTCAAAAAAACGCTAAAGGAGGAAACGTCACGTGTGGGTTTTTCTCTAAAACCTTCTCCCCTCCTGAAAAAAACTATTCCATAGGTGACTGTGAACTGTTGGCCATCAAGCTGGCATTAGAAGAGTGGAGACATCTCCTGGAAGGTTCCCTTCACCCTATCTCCATCTACACTGACCATAAAAATTTGTCCTACCTTCAGTCCGCTCAGCGCTTAAATCCTTGCCAGGCCAGGTGGTCATTGTTCTTTGCCCGGTTCAATTTCCAGATCCATTTTCGTCCCGCAGACAAGAATGTCAGGGCTGATGCCTTGTCCCGTTCCTCCAATGCCTCTGAAACCGGGACTCCCCCTCAACACATCGTACCCCCTGAGTGTCTGATTTCCTCTGCTCCTGCTTCTCTGGTACCAGTTCCTCCAGGAAAAACTTTCATTCCTCCATGCCTTCGTCTCCAGATACTCAGGTGGGGCCATTCCTCCCATCTAGCCGGTCACGCTGGGATCAAAAAATCCATACAATTGATGGCCAGACACTATTGGTGGCCTACCCAGGAAAAAGATATGACTGACTTTGTACAGGCCTGCACTATCTGTGCACGTGACAAGACTCCATGCCAGAAGCCTGCAGGTCTTCTCCTTCCTCTACCTGTGCCTGAACAACCATGGTCCCACATTGCCATGGATTTCATCACGGACCTTCCTTTGTCTCATAGTAACACTGTCATCTGGGTGGTCGTTGACCGCTTTTTGAAAATGGCTCATTTTGTCCCGCTTCCTGGTCTGCCTACTGCACCTCAGTTGGCGAAGCATTTTTTTCTTCAAATTTTCCGTCTCCATGGGCTACCCTCACATATCGTCTCTGATAGAGGCGTTCAATTCATCTCAAAATTTTGGAGAGCTCTCTGTACTCAACTAAAGATTAAATTGAATTTTTCTTCCGCTTATCACCCGCAATATAATGGACAGGTGGAGAGAGTTAACCAGGTCCTTGGTGACTACTTACGACATTTTGTCTCCGCCCGTCAAGACGATTGGGTCGACCTATTGCCCTGGGCAGAATTCTCATACAATTTCAAGAACTCTGAATCGTCCTCCAAATCTCCTTTCTTTGTGGTCTACGGCCGTCACCCATTGCCCCCCCCTCCCCATCCCCACTTCTTCTGGAGTTCCTGCCGTGGATGAATTAACTCAAGACTTCACCTCTATCTGGAAAGAGACTCAAAAGTCGCTATCACTGGCCTCTGCCCGCATGAAGAGATATGCAGATAAAAAAAGAAGAATTCCTCCTGTCTATGTCCCTGGTGACAAAGTGTGGCTCTCCTCCAAATATGTTCGGTTTCGGGTACCTAGCTACAAGCTGGGCCCTCGTTACCTCGGACCTTTTAAAATCAAAAACCAAATCAATTCTGTCTCTTACAAACTCCATCTTCCCCCTTCTCTTCGTATCCCCAATTCGTTTCATGTGTCTCTTCTCAAACCCCTCATTCTTAACCGATTTTCCCCCAAGGTCACTGCTCCTGCTCCTGCCTCTGGTTCTTCCGATGTCTTCTCGGTGAAAGAAATCCTCGCCTCCAAGGTCATCCGAGGTAAAATATTTTTTTTAATTGATTGGGAGAACTGTGGTCCTGAAGAGAGATCCTGGGAGCCTGAGACCAACATTTTAGACAAGGAGCTCATCCGTAGATTCTTGGGTTCCAAGAAAAGGGGGAGACCTAAGGGGGGGTACTGTAACGCCGAGCGCTCCGGTTGTCCCATCCTTCCCGGAGCGCTCGCGGCATCGGTCCCCCTGCAGCGCTCCGGTCAGCCCCCCTGACCGTGGGTGCTGCCCTGTTACCGGCGGGGATGCGATCCACGCGGCGGCACATCTCCGTCCGCGGATCGCATCCCATCCTACTCACCTTTCTCCTCCTGCTCCTTCCCGGCGCGCGCGGCCCCGCTGCGCTCTAGGGCGCGCGCGCGCCGGCCTTCTAAGATTTAAAGGGCCAGCGCACCATTGATTGGTGCCTGGCCCAATTACTGTGTGCCACCCAAATCTGATATAAACCCACTTCCCCTTCCTGTCCTTGCCGGATCTTGTTGTCTTAGTGCCCTGTGGAAGCGTTTTGTGAGTTGCCTTGCCTGTGTTTCTGACCTGCTGCCATTGTCTGAGACTACGAACCATTGCCGCCTGCCCTGACCCTCTGCTACGTCTGACCTTGCCTCTGCCTAGTCCTTTTGTACCGCGCCTATCTCAGCTGCCAGAGAGGTGGAGTCGCTACTGGAGGACACGACCTGGTTGCTACCGCCGCAGCAAGTCCATCCCGCTTTGCGGCGGGCTCTGGTGAAAACCGGTAGCTGCTTAGAACCGGTCCCTCAGTACGACCCGTGCCATCCCCTCTCTGGTACAGAGGATCCACCTCCTGTATCCCCACTAGCCGTCAGTCCGGCTCGTGACACATGTTATATATTATAGGCAATGCCCCAAAGAAAGTGGGCGTTGTGTTATAGGCTATTGTGTTGCTAAGAACAGTTTCAAACATATATGCATATGTGTTCTAAAATGTTCTATATAATGGGCGGTGTGTGCGAACCGCTTCCCTTGTCAATCCCCCCCTTTTTCTTCATTCTGTATCCCCCTCCCTTACTCATGTTAATTGTTTCCTTTTTCCTTATGTAGCGCCCCCCCCCCAATATTTGGGGGTGCTATGTGGAAATTTAAGGGCAGTCTGAGCCAGTAGTTAGGCTCAGAGAAATTATGTTTATGTTCTCCTTTGCCTGCAGGTGGCACTGTCGCTGCCGGCATGGGCTGGACTACGGGGGTATCACAGCATCTTGGGTGTCCTCTCTCGGCAGCCATGCAGTGGGTGTGGTCTACCTGCTGTGCATGCTGGGAGAGGGTACAAAATGGGCAGACCCCATTTGGCATGAGGCGATTCCAGGTGGACCCCCAAGGCGTTCAGGGGGACCTCTGGTCCAGTGAGTGTGCCTCGTGGCCCGCATGGCATGAGGTGCCCTAGAGTGCTTAGGCCTTGGGCACCTTCAGCCCGAGGCCCTGTTGCTGCATTGTAGGCCCAGCTTTGCTGATTAGGGCCTACGCTTCAGAGAAGGATCCCAGGCTGCCCGTTTTCAGGGTGCCCACCTCTAGGAAAGGAGTTCCAGGGGAAGAACAGTCCCGGCAGAGACTAGCGATGGTACTGCTGTCTCGGGGAGAGGCCTGGAGGCCTGCCTAGAGGGGGGATTCATCATCTCTGACATCTGTGCTCCATCCCGGCTGCTAGGACCGCTCTCATATGGACTATCCGGGTGAGCAATGCCCACTCAGGCTTGAGTGGCGACGAGTGTAGATACTGGATTTAGGTGTTGCATGCCTGAACCTTCCCCTACTAGGGTTGAGCGAACCCGAACTGAATTTACTGTATGTTCGGGTTCGGGTTCGGTGTTCAGCAATGTAATAGCGCATTTTAAAAAGCTGCAGGGCAGCCAATCAACATTTGTTTAACTTGTGTGCCCTTAGAAGCCATCACAGCCATGCCTACTAATGGCATGGCTGTGATTGGCCAGTGCAGCATGTGACCCAGCCTCTATATAAGCTAGAGGCACATAGCACAGCACGTCACTCTGCTAAAGTTAGTGTAGGGAAAGGTTGCTGCTGCTGCTGCTTTGAGGGAGAGAATTAGATAGGAGTCCTGTCCTGATTCAGAAATCAAATTACTCAGCGATCTACTTTGCTTTTGTTGTGTGGGTGCAGTGCACAATATTTTTATCCTGCCCTGAGCCCAGTGCCAGAGAAAAGATAACTTTTATCCGTCTGTTAGTTAGGTTGGCTTCGGCGGGCATTTTATGCAACCTTAGTGCACCAGCACTGCATATGTTACTGTGAGATAGGGAAGTACCCCCCTACCCACCTGCGATCCCTGGCCCTTAATGCCAGCATTGCAAAATTCCTGGCCTTTGAAATGCTGTCATTCCGTCTGGTGGAGACACAGAGTTTTAAAAGCCTGATGGCATTGGCTGTCCCACAGTACGTCGTGTCCAGCCGCCACTACTTTTTCAGGCGAGCCATCCCTTCCCTGCACAACCAAGTGGGGGACAAAATCAGGTGTGCACTGCGCTACGCCATCTTTGGCAAGGTCCAACTATGGATACGTGGACCAGTAAGCACGGTCAGGGACGTTATATCTCCCTAACAGCACACTGGGTAAATGCAGTGGCGGCTGGGCCTGAGGCGGATAGCAGTTTGGCGCATGTTCTTCCACCACTGAGGATTGCAGGGCGCTTCAGTTTGCCTCCTGTTGCTAACTCCTCCTACTCCGCTTCCTCATCCTCTACCGCCTCCTCATCCAGTCAGCGTAACACCTTCACCACCAACTTCAGCACAGCCAGGGGTAAACGACAGCAGGCAGTTTAAAAACTTTCCTGTTTGGGGGAAAACGCCACACCGCGCAGGAGTTGTGGAGGGACATGGAACAACAGACCGATGAGTGGTTGGTGGCAGTGAGCCTCAAGCCCGGCCTGGTGGCGTGCGATAATGGGCAAAATCTCGTAGCAGCTCTGGGCCTAGCCGGTTTGACGCACATCCCTTGCCTGGCGCATGTGCTGAATTTGGTGGTGCAAGGGTTCCTTAAAGATTACCCCGATATGCCAGAGCTGCTGCAGAAAGTGCGGACCGGCTGTGCGCACTTTCGGCGTTCTCACCCTGCTGCTGCTCGCCTGTCAGCGCTGCAGCATAACTTTGGCCTTCCCGCTCACCGCCTCATATGTGACGTGCCCACAAGGTGGAACTCCACCTTGCACATGCTGGCCAGACTGTGCGAGCAGCAGCAGGCGATAGTGGAGTTGCAGCTGCGTGAGTCGCTCTGCGGAACAGCACCACTTCACCACCAATAACTGTGCCTCCATGCGAGACCTGTGTGCCTTGTTGCGCTGTTTCGAGTACTCCACCAACATGGCCAGTGCCGATGACGCCGTTCTCAGCGTTACTATGCCAGTTCTATGCCTCATTGAAAAAACGCTTTGGGCGATGATGGAAGAGGATGTGGCACAGGAGGAGGAGGGGGAGGAGGAGGAAGAGGGATCATTTCCAAGGCTTTCAGGGCAGTCATTCACAAGTGGCTCCGAGGGTGGGTTCCTGCACCAACAAACGCCAGGTACACAATTGTCCAGCAAGGGCACAGTTCTGGAGGATGACGAGGTGGAGGATGAGGAGGAGGAGATGGAGGAACCATGTTCACAGCAGGGTGGCACCCAGACCAGCTCATGGCCATCACTGGTGCGTGGCTGGGGGGATACAGAGGACACAGATAATACACCTCCCACAGAGGACAGCTTTTCTTTGCCTCTGGGCAGCCTGGCACACAGAGCGATTACATGCTGCAGTGTCTTTGCAATGACCGCCGAGTTGCCCACATTCTAACTGGTGCTGATTACTGGGTGGCCACACTGCTAGATCCCCGTTACAAGGACAACGTACCGTCCTTAATTCCCTCACTGGAGCGTGATTGTAAGATGCGCGAGTACAAGCGCACGCTGGTAGACGCGCTGCTGGTGGCATTCCCACCTGACAGCGGGGGCACCGTGGAAGCACAATGCGAAGGCAGAGGAGGAGGAAGAGATCGGCAACGCAGCCGGGGCACCGCCAGCACCTCAGAAGACAGGGTTAGCATGGCCGAAATGTGGAAAAGCTTTGTCAGCACGCCACAACAACCAGCACCACCAGCTGATATGGAACGTCTTAGCAGGAGGCAGCATTTCACCAACATGGTGGAGCAGTATATGTGCACACGCCTACACGTACTGAATGACGGGTCTGCCCCCTTCAACTTCTGGGTCTCCAAATTGGGCACATGGCCTGAGCTTGCCCTTTACGCCTTGGAGGCGCTGAACTGCCCTGCAGCCAGTGTATTATCTGAACGTGTATTTAGCATGGCAGGGGGCGTTATCACAGACAAGCGCAGCTGCCTTCCAGAGCCAATGTGGACAAGCTCACGTTCAATAAAATGAACCAGGCATGGATCCCACAGGACTTGTCCGTACCTTGTGCAGAATAGACATGTATACCGGCCTTACCCAGCCATTGTTTTTTTTTTTCTTTCTCACTCTTTTGGGGTTTTTGTTTTTAAATAAAATTAAAAACAAAAACCAGTGTTGGCTACCTTGTCCTCCTCCACCACCGCTTCCACCTACACCGCCACATCCACCGCCACCTCAACCTCCTACTCCATATGGACCTCGTCCTAGGTCAAGATTATTATTATTTTTTTAATGTATTTTATGTTATTTTAAGTTATTATTTCCCTATCCACATTTGTTTGCAGAGCACTTCCCATGCTCTTAACAAAATTTTGCTGCCATTTGCAGCCCTCTAGCCCTTTCCATTACTATATTAGAGCCATTTTAATCCTCAAAAGCTCATGTCCCCATTGACTTCAATGGGGTTCGGGTTCGGGGTCAAGTTCGAGTCAAGTTTCGGTTCCCGAACTCAAACTTTTTTCCGAAGTTCGGCCGAACCCGTCGAACCCGAACATCCAGGTGTCCGCTCAACCCTATCCCCTACGTCTTTCAACTTTTCTGCTCTTGCTTTCTTCAAGTTAACTCAAAGTGGAGAAAAAGAATAAAGCCTTGCTGATTAGGTTTTACTCATGTGTGGGCATTGGCCTTATTCCTGGAAGATATTGGTGTACCTAGACAACGGAGCTGAAGGATCCACTCGTGGGAGGTAATTGCTGCAGACCCAAAGTAACGAAACCAGTAGATCCCATTAACACATTGGGGTCTGTGGGTGTGTGGAGACCGGATGAGGTAGCTACACTTAAAATTAATAAAATATTTATTCAACCTTCAAAGAAGAAAAGCGAGTGGAGGTGTCCTTTAAAAGCTCTACATTTGATGCTAATTCTCACAATACTCGGGTATCCAAGATCCGCAGGGCGACTCAGATTCCAGAGGCAGAGATGCAGCTGCTGTGTCTGTGCTGGGCACACGTAATGGGCACCCGCTAATAGAAGGGCTCCCGGCCAATGCAAACCCTCGCCGATGGCAGGGCCCACTCTCCAGACATCAATCCTCTGCATATCTGTGTCATAACAACCCCCCCCCCCCCCGCTGATAGCTGGGGACTCAGTGACCACTCAAGCCATCCTGGAAGACTTCTGGATACCACAGGACACTCCTGACATCTGCACAGATGCCCCGCATGAGACCCGGCCACCGAAACTCCTAAAAAATAGGAAAACTATATACAATATTGGTGCTATGGGTGCCGAGGACAAAAAAAAGGAACATGGCCTCTGGCTCAGCCTGTAAATTTATGGGAGTGGGGTCCTATGGGTTAGGAGCGAGGGCGGGGCTACCGAAACGTATGCTGTCATGGAGTCTACCAGGAAAGCATTTTTTCTGTGGTTTTAGCAACAACACTTATTTATTTTCATAACAATATTTATGTGGTACGCCACACCTATATCTATAAATCTATAAATATATATGTGTGTGTGTGTGGTGTACCACATATTTATTTTCATCAAGTAGTTATTGACACTTAAAAGAGAAGCCAGGGAAGTCTCCATGGGAAGATTAATAATAAATGTGATGTATAATCATATCGCTCTCATGGTGTTTGGTTATATTGGATCTGATTACAATTCTACATATAGATTTAGTTGAACAAAATACAGTATTCCCACATTATACAAAGTGTATGCAATATACAGGGCTATGTATGTAATAAGACCGTACAGACAGTAATGATGTGTAGAGTGCAATGCACCAATCAGGTTTTATGTTACATCAGTTTAGATGAGTCATACCAAAGAGAGGTGACTGCTGATTGGTTGCTCTGGGTTCCTGTAGTCTGTATATTGAGGTTTACTACTCACCTATACATCGTAGTGTATTATTCCATGTATTGGAGAATCCATGATTCACACATTGTGCAGAGGGATAGGAAGGGACATATCCTTCCAGACATTTTACTGTCACTGTATCTCCAATATCATAAAAAGTCTTCTCTGGATCCATCATCATTCTGTCCTCCTTCCTACACAGAGCTGTAAAGTGATTAGAAGAATTAATTACATCTGAGAGATTTGGTGACTGCTGATTGGTTCCTGCAGTCTGTATATTGAGGTTTACAACTCAATACTCACCTATACATCGTAGTGTATTATTCCATATATTGAAGATATGAAGATTCACACATTGTGCAGAGGGATAGGAAGGGACATATCCTTCCAGACATTTTACTGTCACTGTATCTCCAATATTATAATATGTCTTCTCTGGATCCATCATCACCATTCTGTCCTCCGGCTTCTTACACGGAGCTGTAAAGTGATTAGAAGAATGAGAGATTTGGGTGACAACGTGAAAAAGACAATTTATTCTCCTTTATAACATAATGTATGTATCTGTAGGATGATCAGTAGGGATGAATGACCTGACAATGTATGTATCTGTAGGGTCATCAGTAGGGATGAATGACCTGACAATGTATGTATCTGTAGGATGATCAGTAGGGATGAATGACCTGACAATGTATGTATCTGTAGGGTGATCAGTAGGGATGAATGACCTGACAATGTATGTATCTGTAGGAGGATTAGTAGGGATGAATGGCCTGACAATGTATGTATCTGTAGGGTGATCAGTAGGGATGAATGACCTGACAATGTATGTATCTGTAGGATGATCAGTAGGGATGAATGACCTGACAATGTATGTATCTGTAGGGTGATCAGTAGGGATGAATGACCTGACAATGTATGTATCTGTAGGGTGATCAGTAGGGATGAATGATCTGACAATGTATGTATCTGTAGGGTGATCAGTAGGGATGAATGACCTGACAATGTATGTATCTGTAGGATGATCAGTAGGGATGAATGACCTAAAAATGTATGTATCTGTAGGGTGATCAGTAGGGATGAATGACCTGACAATGTATGTATCTGTAGGGTGATCAGTAGGGATGAATGACCTGACAATGTATGTATCTGTAGGGTGATCAGTAGGGATGAATGACCTGACAATGTATGTATCTGTAGGGTGATCAGTAGGGATGAATGACCTGACAATGTATGTATCTGTAGGATGATCAGTAGGGATGAATGACCTGACAATGTATGTATCTGTAAGGTGATCAGTAGGGATGAATGACCTGACAATGTATGTATCTGTAGGATGATCAGTAGGGATGAATGACCTGACAATGTATGTATCTGTAGGGTGATCAGTAGGGATGAATGATCTGACAATGTATGTATCTGTAGGGTGATCAGTAGGGATGAATGATCTGACAATGTATGTATCTGTAGGATGATCAGTAGGGATGAATGACCTGACAATGTATGTATCTGTAGGGTGATCAGTAGGGATGAATGACCTGACAATGTATGTATCTGTAGGATGATCAGTAGGGATGAATGACCTGACAATGTATGTATCTGTAGGATGATCAGTAGGGATGAATGACCTGACAATGTATGTATCTGTAGGGTGATCAGTAGGGATGAATGATCTGACAATGTAAGTATCTATAGGGTGATCAGTAGAGATGAATGACCTGACAATGTATGTATCTGTAGGGTGATCAGTAGGGATGAATGATCTGACAATGTATGTATCTGTAGGATGATCAGTAGGGATGAATGATCTGACAATGTATGTATCTGTAGGGTGATCAGTAGGGATGAATGATCTGACAATGTATGTATCTGTAGGGTGATCAGTAGGGATGAATGATCTGACAATGTATGTATCTGTAGGAGGATCAGTAGGGATGAATGATCTGACAATGTATGTATCTGTAGGGTGATCAGTAGGGATGAATGATCTGACAATGTATGTTTCTTTCTCGTACATCACGGGACACAGAGCGACATAGTCATTACTAATGGGTTATATAGATACCGTCAGGTGCTGGCACTGGCAACTTCCAAAACCGGAAGTACCCTCCCCTATATAAGCCCCTCCCATCCGGGAGCACCTCAGTTTTTTTGCCAGTGTCTAAGGTGTTGGCCAAGAAGAAACATGTGTTTTTCACTGAGCTTGCGTACAGGTTCTTTTGGGCCTCAGTAAGCTATTCCGGATCCGACCAAAAAAGCTTCATAGCTAAACGGTCGGTACCCGGGCCTTGCAGGGAAGAGCAAGGTTTTGCCTGTAATGCTTCTCTTAGGAGAGCTGGACCCTGGGATCCAGAGCTCTGGTCATACCCACGACCAAGATGTTTTCTGTGCAGGGTGCTATACAGGTCCAGGGGAGTGGAATCCTTGGGAACCTGGTCCCTGAAGGTTTGATTACAATGCCTGCCGTGATAGGTGAAGTTTGGGCTTTTGTGGACCAAACAAAGTCCTGCGGCGGGGAACAGGTAAGTGGGGGCCCCCAGGAACTTGGTTCTATTGGGGGACCCCCAAGCCTAATTTGTCTTTCTGTCTGTTACCTAATGGTATTCCCGCAAAATTCTGTGCATGCCTGTAACTACTAAAAAAATGTAATAATTTTTTAATGGTGGTCAAGAAAAAAAAAAAAAAAATTTATATATATATTTAATATATTAGACTGCGGTACCTGTGTTTGTCCACTAGAGGCCGCTGTGGAATGTTTTCTTGTCATGTGGACTAGTTTCTTCTCAGCAGAGCAAAGTCCAGGCAGATGGTGAGTTCTCTTATAGGAAACTGCTTCCTCTGCCATGTTGCAGTGCTCGTCCATCCCCCGGCCTGCGGCAAAGAGGGGCCCTGGCTCCTGTCCCTTGTTTCCATTTTTGAAATTACCGCCGAGGGCGCACGTGGCCGCGCGCGTGCGCGTGCACGCGCCTCTATATATAGAGGTGAGCCGGGAAAGGGGGCGGAGCCTGGGGGATGACGCTCTGTGCGCGCCGCAGCGCTTCTGCGCATGTGCGGGCGTCCCAGCAGTTTAAAAAAAACACAATATTGTAGTAAGCTGGCTATGAAGTACAGAGACAGAGCTGGCAACATTTAAAGGCATACAGCAAGCGGTTGATACAGGCATCCCCTAGAAAGGCACATTAGTAGACACCAACTGTTTCTTATAGCAGCATTTATGCTAGACTATTATCAGTAACTGGTGTATTTCGGCTGGAATACCTCAGCTTTGTGGCTTAGGAATATGCCGTCTAAAAACTCCGGGACTAGAAATTCCAGGAGGAATAGGGGGTCTCCATCGGGCTCTGAGGATCTTGGGCATGCTTTGGCTGCACCAGTCTCCCCTGAAGAATCAGAGGTTAGTGACCGTAGAGCACCCTCAGGAGTACCTGGTACTGTGGCTGTCCTCAGTTCACCTGCTCCTGTGTATGTAACAGAGGAGGTTTTTTCCTCAGCTCTGGGAGGGCTGGAAGAGAGATTGTCAGCATTGATCGCTGCTTCCCTGTCACAGGAGAAAAGCGCTCGATCTCCGTCTCCCCCCTCAGAGTGCCTGTTAACAGAGCAACAGTCCCATACAGAGGTCGACCTACCTGAGGGGGATCAGGATGAGGTCGACTCGGTTGCAGAGGAATCAACAGTGGAAGAGCCGTTCTCAGCATCACATGCTGAAAGGTTATGGGTTCAGTCCCTGACTAATATGGTCCGATCAGCATTTAAAATGCCACTTGCGGAGCCATCCTCCACTTCTGTCTCCTCGTTGGGGTCGCTAAAAGCTCCCCAGACTGTTTGTTCCTTTCCGATCCATCCTTTACTGGAGGGGCTCATTTACCAGGATTGGGAGCATCCTGACAAAATATTTACTCCCCCCAAGAGATTTCCGGTGGTCTATCCCATGGAGGATAAGTTCATCAGAAAATGGAGGGTCCCTACAGTGGACGCAGCCATCTCTTGTGTGAATAAATCACTGACATGTCCGGTGGAAAATGTCCAAATGTTCAAGGACCCAATAGACAAAAAATTGGAGTCCTTATTAAAATCTGCTTTTTCTACAGCAGGATTGGTGACACAACCAGCAGTGGCAGCTATTGGGGTCTGCCAAGCAGTGAAGGATCAGTTGAAACAGGTCTTAAGGGACTTGCCGGATCAGCAGGCTCTTGCCCTAGCTGATCTACCTAGAGCCTTATGCTTTGCGGTGGACGCTATAAAGGATTCAATCCATCAGGCCTCCCGCCTTACGCTGTCTGTAGTACATATGCGCAGGCTTCTATGGCTCAAGAACTGGTCTGCTGAAGCTCCCTGTAAAAAATTGCTGGTCAGCTTCCCATTTCATGGGGAGCGCTTATTCGGGGAAGACCTGGACAAGTATATCCAGAGAATTTCCAGCGGTAAAAGTACACTTTTGCCGGTTAAAAATAGAGTTAGAGGTCCCTCTTTTAAAAGGCCGGCCTCTCCAGTCCCTAGGACATCGGCTGTGAAACAGTTCCGACGGCCTCCTCGGTCAAATCCCGGAGGTAGAAATCAGGGACAGTTGCAGGGTAACAAAAAGCCCTGGAGCAGGAGAGGTACAAAACCTCCCCCAAAGTCAAATGCATGAAGGGTTGCCCCCACCCAATCGGGTGGGGGGAAGACTTCAGTTGTTCACAGAGACCTGGCGGGACACGATCCGAGACAGATGGGTGCTCTCCGCAGTAAATCTGGGATACAAATTGGAGTTAAAAAACTCCCCTTCTTCCCGCTTTATAAGGTCAAACGTGCCAAGGGATCCCCAGAAGAGAGGATCCCTCCTGTTGGCACTAGAACAATTATTGCTTCAAGCAGTAATTATAGAGGTTCCCCTAGAAGAGTGGGGGTTCGGGTTTTACTCAAACCTCTTTACAGTTCCGAAGCCAAACGGGGACGTGAGGCCCATACTAAATCTAAAAGGGCTAAACAAATTCCTGCATATCAGGACTTTCCGGATGGAGTCGATCCGATCGGTAGCCACTGCCCTACAAGGGGAGGAATGGTTAGCCTCGATCGACATCAAGGATGCTTATTTGCACATTCCCATCTTTCCAGCCCACCAAAAATTTCTACGCTTTGCGGTAGAAGGCCGCCATTTTCAGTTCAGAGCCTTACCCTTCGGTCTGGCCACAGCACCAAGAGTGTTCACAAAAATTTTGGCCCCATTATTGGCCAATCTAAGAACACGAGGTGTAACGATAATGGCATATCTAGACGACTTGTTGCTGATAGACCACTCAGTGGAAAAACTAGAAGTGGTTGTTCACGAGACAATCAAGTATCTGGAATATCACGGTTGGATTATCAACCGAGACAAGTCAGCCCTAAAACCAGTCAAAAGTCTGGAATACTTGGGGCTAAGGCTGGATTCAGACCAGAGAAAATTTTTCTTGCCTCAAGAAAAGGGGTCGTCTTTGAGAGATTTGATCCACTTAGTGGGCTCAAAAAGACAGCCATCCATACGCCTGTGCATGAGGCTGCTGGGAAAAATGGTGGCATCATTCGAAGCAGTACCCTACGGTCAATTCCATTCAAGGAAATTGCAAAGGGCCATACTGTCAGCCTGGAACAAAAAAGTTCAGGCCCTGGACTTACCAATGTCCTTGTCCCCTTCCGTTCGCAAGAGCCTCCGCTGGTGGTTGGTTCCCCAGAATCTGGAAAGAGGGAAATCCTTCAGTCCGATTTCCTGGAAGGTGGTCACTACAGATGCCAGCCTTATAGGCTGGGGAGCAGTACTGGAGCAATGGTCTCTCCAGGGCAAGTGGTCAGAAGCAGAAAAGGCCCTGCCCATCAATCTCTTAGAGATATGAGCAGCCCGGTATGCCCTAGTAGCATGGACATCCAAACTCCAGGGGTCCCCTGTCAGAGTTCAATCAGACAATGCCACAGCAGTGGCATATATCAATCGTCAGGGGGGCACCAGGAGTCGTGCAGCCCAAAGGGAAGTAAATTACATCCTGAGATGGGCAGAAAGATATGTCCCAGCCATATCTGCGGTATTCATTCCAGGGGTGGAGAATTGGAAGGCGGACTTTCTAAGTCGCCAACAATTATGCCCAGGGGAATGGTCCCTTCATCCCGAGGTTTTCCGGACAATATGTCAGCGGTGGGGAACACCGGATGTAGATCTGCTAGCATCCAGATTCAACGCAAAAGTGGACAGGTTTGTCTCTTGGACAAGGGATCCCCTAGCTTGCGGCTCGGATGCCCTAGTGTTCCCTTGGGATCAGTTCAAGCTGATATATGCATTCCCACCGCCACAATTGTTACCTCGATTACTCCGCAGAATCAGGGTAGAAAAGAAACCAGTGATTCTGGTGGCTCCAGCGTGGCCCCGAAGAGTATGGTACGCGGAGATTGTAAAAATGTCTGTGGGGAGTCCTTGGACCCTCCCACATCGTCCGGACCTGCTTTCGCAGGGACCGATATATCACCCTTCCTTACCAGCCCTAGGTTTGACGGCCTGGCTATTGAAGCCCACATTCTAAAAAAGAGAGGGCTCTCTAATGCTGTGGTGTCTACCATGATCAATGCCAGGAAACCGGTATCCAGGCAGATCTACTATAGAATCTGGAAGGCGTACATCGCCTGGTGTGAGGCCAGGAAATGGCATCCACGTAAATACGTAATAGGTAGGATTCTGGACTTCCTACAATGGGCTGTAGATAGGAAGCTTGCCTTGAGTACTATCAAGGGTCAGATTTCGGCCTTGTCAATATTTTTTCAAAGGCCCTTGGCTTCGCATTCACTAGTCAAAGCCTTTATACAAGGAGTGATGCGTATTAGTCCTCCGGTTAATATTCCCATATGTCCATGGGATCTAAACTTGGTTTTGTCGGTTCTACAGAAACAACCATTTGAACCACTACAGCATATTTCCTTGGTGCTTCTCACCAGGAAATTGATTTTTCTAGTAGCCATTTGTTCGGCTAAAAGAGTATTGGAATTAGCAGCTATGTCCTGTAAGGAGCCATATCTGGTTATCCATAAGGACAGAGTAGTGTTACGTCCTCATCCAGCCTTTCTTCCTAAGGTGGTATCGAGCTTTCATTTGAACCAAGATGTGGTTCTTCCTTCTTTTTTCCCCAAACCTACTTCGGTAGAGGAAAAGTTATTGCATTCTTTGGATGTAGTAAGAGCAGTTAAAGCTTATCTAAAAGCCACTGCTCAGATTCGCAGAACGGATACTTTGTTTATTCTGCCGGAAGGCCCCAGAAAGGGTCAGGCAGCGTCAAAATCTACTTTAGCCAAGTGGATTCGACAGGTCATAATACAAGCCTATGGCTTGAGAAGTAGACCGCCTCCGTTCAAAGTTAGGGCGCACTCCACGAGAGCAGTTGGAACTTCATGGGCAGTGCATCACCAGGCCTCCCTGGCTCAAATCTGTAAGGCCGCAACATGGTCTTCGGTACACACGTTTACTAGGTTCTACCAGGTGGACGTTAGAAGTCAGGAGGATGTCGCCTTTGGGCGCAGTGTGTTGCAGGCCGCAAAAGATCCTCATGTCTGATAGCGCTCAGCTTATATATGGTGTATCCCCCCCCTCATTTGGCATTGCTTTAGGACATCCCATTAGTAATGACTATGTCGCTCTGTGTCCCGTGATGTACGAGAAAGAAAATAGGATTTTTATAACAGCTTACCTGTAAAATCCTTTTCTTGGAGTACATCACGGGACACAGAGCTCCCGCCCCTCTTTAGGGACACTTATTGCTTTGCTACAAAACTGAGGTGCTCCCGGATGGGAGGGGCTTATATAGGGGAGGGTACTTCCGGTTTTGGAAGTTGCCAGTGCCAGCACCTGACGGTATCTATATAACCCATTAGTAATGACTATGTCGCTCTGTGTCCCGTGATGTACTCCAAGAAAAGGATTTTACAGGTAAGCTGTTATAAAAATCCTATTATCTGTAGGGTGATCAGTAGGGATGAATGATCTGACAATGTATGTATCTGTAGGAGGATCAGTAGGGATGAATGACCTGACAATGTATGTATCTGTAGGAGGATCAGTAGGGATGAATGACCTGACAATGTATGTATCTGTAGGGTGATCAGTAGGGATGAATGACCTGACAATGTATGTATCTGTAGGGTGATCAGTAGGGATGAATGACCTGATAATGTATGTATCTGTAGGATGATCAGTAGGGATGAATGACCTGATAATGTATGTATCTGTAGGGTGATCAGTAGGGATGAATGATCTGATAATGTATGTGTAGAAAGGTCTCAGCCTCCCTTCAGTCTAATGAGAACCTCCAGGGCCAGAGATAGCTGACATCTTTCTGTATATGGTGGGTTGTGAGGCACAGTGGGTGCGAGGTGGATAGAGTTATTGGGCGCCAGACACTTCTTGAATGCAAAAGAGATTTTATTTCTCTTAAAAAACTTTTTTGGGGGAAAGGGGGTTAAGGCCAGGACACCCTTGAATAGTTACAAGTTCAATTGGTAGACTCTGAGACTTCAATAGGAGGACAGCCATGCAGGGAAAGGCATCCAGCAAGACATCACATCTGCAGGTGCAGGAACGCTGTCTCCCATGGCAACAGTCTTTAAACAGTTCCTAACATAAAACGTAACAGTTCTTTCACTTCCACTAGAAATACTCCTTGTAGTTCTTCAGCCCACGGAGCTCCCGTTCTTTCACTAGACCCGCTGATTCAACTGCCACTGAATCCCTTGAGATCCTCCAATCTTCACGGTGGTATCTTCCTCAAGCGTCACCCCCGCCTCTCTGCTGGGTCCCTAGCTTGGCACTCAAGATACCTCTCAAGCTTCACCCCCACTGGCCTGCTCGGTCCCTGGCTTGACACACAAGGCTGCTTTGCAAGCGTCACCTCCGCTGGCTGGATCCCCGGCTTGATACCCACTGAAGTTTCCAGATTCTTCACTGTCCCCGGTTGATGAGAATGCTGCTCTGGTACTTGCTTCAGTTACTCACTGTGGTCCCTGGTAATAAGGCAGATGGTCCCTTACTGGCGACAGCTTCCCCTCTACCTCCGACCACGACGGGTTCACCGGCCGTCAGAACCGTCACTTCTAGTTGGACTGCAAGCCGCAATCCCAACCCTGCGCTGCTCTCTCTTGCTTCTGGATTGGCCCTCAGACAGCCTAACAGCCAGATGTGCCCGGGATAGGCCCAATCTCCGGCCTAGCAGCCCAGGCAATACAACGCATGTCCACCCAGACAGCCGTCCAGGTGGCACAGAACACTGATCACCTGACTCCACCTGAATATATAGGTTCTCTTAGCAGGCCAAGGGATCAAAGAAAACCCCTGCCCATTGGCTGAGATACCGCATATACCCACTATCTGACATTGCAATCCCCTTCTCATAGCCAACACCACCAGGTACCCGGCCACCCAATGGTAGAGGAGAAAAGTGCAACAAGGCCAAACTTAGGGAGAAATCAAGTGATCTCTAATGCCGCGTACACACGACCATTTTTAATGTCATCGAAAAAAACTGCGTTTTTCTCAACGTGATTCTTCTCAAGCCTGCCTTGCCTACACACTATCGTGGAAAAAAATGCTTGAGTAAAGCGCGGTGACGTACAACACGTACAACGGCACTATAAAGTTTGTTGAGAGACCATTCACGCTTTTCAGCCTTGTGCTTTTCAGTCCGTTACAGCGTGACGAATGTGCTATCTCCATTACGAACGCTAGTTTTACCAGAACGAGCGCTCCCGTCTCATAACTTGCTTCTGAGCATGCGCATTTTTTTCACGTCGTTAAAGCCTACACACGCCCGTTTTTCATGACGAGAAAAACAACGACGTGAAAAACGACGAGAAAAATTACAGCATGTTCCAAATTTTTAATGGTCATTTTTCACATCGTGAAAAATGCTCTGGAGCTTACACACGATCATTTTTAATGACCAAAAACAAAAATTTATTTTTTCTCGTCATGAAAAATGGCCGTGTGTAGGCTTTAACCACATGAAAAAAAATGCGCATGCTCAGAAGCAAGTTATGAGACAGGAGCTCTCGTTCTGGTAAAACTAGCGTTCGTAATGGAGATAGCACATTCGTCACACTGTAACGGACTGAAAAGCACGAGGCTGAAAAGCGTGAATCGTCTCTCACCAAACTTTACTAACAGGAGGATCAGCAAAAGCAGCCCAAAGGGTGGCGCCATCCGAATGGAACTTCCCCTTTATAGTGCCGTCGTACGTGTTGTACGTCACCGCGCTTTGCTCAAGCATTTTTTTTCACGATAGTGTGTAGGCAAGACAGGCTTGAGAAGAATCACGTCGAGAAAAACATTGTTTTTTTCAATGACATTAAAAACGGCCGTGTGTATGCGGCATAACAACCAACCAGGATAACTATTCCTGGCAAGTAAATTTGTGAGGAGCCACCCTGCCTAAACTCAAGGGTGCTACATCCTCCCCCTGCCTACAAAACTACACCTCAGAGTTTGCAGAAAAAAAAATTTAAGCACTCAAGCCTGAGAGCGAGTGCCCTGCCAAAAAAACTGTGATGAGTGGGGAGACAGGGAAAAGGTTAACAATATAACAATATATATGTGGTACACCACACCTAAATCTATATATCTATATATATATGTGTGTGTGTGTGGTGTACCACATATTTATTTTTATCAAGCAGTTATTGACACTTTAAAGAGAAGTCGGGCAGTCTCCATGGGAAGATTGTAGATTGTATTAATAATAACTGTGATGTATAATCAGATCGCTCTCATGGTGTTTGGATATATTGGATCTGATTACAATGATACATGTAGATTTAGTTGGACAGAATACAGAATTCCCACATTCATTATACAAAGTGTATGTAATATACAGGGCTATGTATGTAATAAGACCGTACAGACAGTAATGATGTGTAGAGAGCAATGCACCAATCAGGTTTTATCTTACATCAGATTAGATGAGTCACACCAAAGAGAGGTGACTGCTGATTGGTTGCTCTGAGTTCCTGCAGCCTGTATATTGAGGTTTACTACTCACCTACACATCGTAGTGTATTATTCCATGTATTGGAGAATCCATCATTCACACATTGTGCAGAGGGATAGGAAGGGACATATCCTTCCAGACATTTTACTGTCACTGTTTCTCCAATATCATAAAAAGTCTTATCTGGATCCATCTTCATCATTCTGTCCTCCTTCTTACACAGAGCTGTAAAGTGATTAGAAGAATGAATTACATCTGAGAGATTTGGGTGACAATGTGAAAAAGACAATTTATTTCCTTTAACACATAATGTATGTATCTGTAGGGTGATCAGGAGGGATGAATGACCTGACAATGTATGTATCTGTAGGATGATCAGTAGGGATGAATGATCTGACAATGTATGTATCTGTAGGGTGATCAGTAGGGATGAATGATCTGACAATGTATGTATCTGTAGGGTGATCAGTAGGGATGAATGACCTGACAATGTATGTATCTGTAGGGTGATCAGTAGGGATGAATGATCTGACAATGTATGTATCTGTAGGGTGATCAGTAGGGATGAATGATCTGACAATATATGTATCTGTAGGATGATCAGTAGGGATGAATGACCTGACAATGTATGTATCTGTAGGGTGATCAGTAGGGATGAATGACCTGACAATGTATGTATCTGTAGGAGGATCAGTAGGGATGAATGACCTGACAATGTATGTATCTGTAGGGTGATCAGTAGGGATGAATGACCTGATAATGTATGTATCTGTAGGGTGATCAGTAGGGATGAATGATCTGACAATGTATGTATCTGTAGGGTGATCAGTAGGGATGAATGATCTGACAATGTATGTATCTGTAGGGTGATCAGTAGAGATGAATGACCTGACAATGTATGTATCTGTAGGGTGATCAGTAGGGATGAATGACCTGACAATGTATGTATCTGTAGGATGATCAGTAGGGATGAATGACCTTACAATGTATGTATCTGTAGGAGGATCAGTAGGGATGAATGATCTGACAATGTATGTATCTGTAGGGTGATCAGTAGGGATGAATGACCTGACAATGTATGTATCTGTAGGGTGATCAGTAGGGATGAATGACCTTACAATGTATGTATCTGTAGGAGGATCAGTAGGGATGAATGATCTGACAATGTATGTATCTGTAGGGTGATCAGTAGGGATGAATGATCTGACAATGTATGTATCTGTAGGGTGATCAGTAGGGATGAATGACCTGACAATGTATGTATCTGTAGGATGATCAGTAGGGATGAATGTCCTGACAATGTATGTATCTGTAGGAGGATCAGTAGGGATGAATGACCTTACAATGTATGTATCTGTAGGAGGATCAGTAGGGATGAATGACCTTACAATGTATGTATCTGTAGGGTGATCAGTAGGGATGAATGACCTTACAATGTGTAAGAGTGGGGGACACTTGTAAAAACAATTAGTGTCCCCTACCCAGGCGTTTTGTTCCATTATTCAATAGAGCCAGGTTATCTTCAAAAAGGTTGTTTTATTCTTCAGAAAGACAAGTAAAAGACAATGCTTACATAATGACAGCTGGTAACACATGGTAAGTTCGTAGCTTCAGAAGGAGGAATGAGGTGACAGATCGTATGATGGCTTCCTCGTCAAGCTGGGTCCCCTGACCTTCCATAGTGAATGGTCACTTCTCCAGTATCTTCCTTCAGGCCCCATCGCCCGACATTCCTAACTCATGTTCAAAACCCTTGGTTCTTATACAGTTTAATTATGTTATGTCAGCATTATTTGCATTTAGAATCGTTCCAAAAAAGGTAGCATTTCGGTCCAGGTGTGCCTCATGGGCCTCCCTGCCTCTGAACCTCATGGGACGTATAAATCTTTTGAAGATATTGTTTCTCCCCAAGTTTTTGTACGTATTCCGCAACAGCCCCACCTTGATACCCAATGCCTTCTTCGCGGAGGTAGACCGATGCGTGGGCTCCTTTATCTGGGGTGGTACAACCCCCAGACTGGCTAAATCAACACTAATGCTCCCCGTTCGTAGCGGGGGCCTTGCGATGCCGAACTATCGAACATACTTTTGGGCGGCGGTGTTAGTTACAGTCTGGTGGTGGTTTGTCCTCTCAAAAAGCAATGCTGCAGTGTGCCTGGAGGCGGCGGTTCTGGGTTCGCTCCGGGAATTGGGTAATCTAGTCTACAGGGGGCACAGGGCATATGCTGCTCTTCCGCAACCGACTCGTACGACCTTGAGGGCCTGGGCGGTGGCCAGGCGGGGGCTTTCAGGCCCGCGGGACTGGTCCCCTCTTTGCCCGCTGTGGGGGAATCCTAACCTGACGCATATCAGGACGGTTCCTGACCCTCAGGTCTGGGCTGGGTATAGGATCAAGACTCTTGGGGATGTATTTTCGGCAGGAGCTCTGATGCCATTTACAACCCTCTGGGATAAATTTCACTTACCCGGATGGATGTACTTTAGATACCTTCAGGTCCGGCACGCTATCAGGGCCCAGTTCCCATCTCCTCCCACACTGGTTATGGACCCGCTTGAGGAGCTGTTGGCCCAGGAGCGACTCCTGAAGCCCCTGTCTGCTGTGTATCTGGTGTTGCTGAGGACTGGTTCTGCTGGAGTGGGCAGACTTTGGGACCTGTGGAAGACCGACATGCCGGATCTTGACAGAGAGGACTGGGATGACTGCTTAGCAGACAGTACTACCTTACTGATCTCGACTAAAGAAAGGTTGATACAGGTCAAATTCCTGCATAGAGTTTACTTCACTCCCCAGAGACTTCACAAGGTATACCCGCAGCGCACGCAGGACTGTCCCCGTTGTCAGAATAGTGTGGGCACGTATTTTCACATGTTCTGGAGCTGTCCTAAGATCGCCAGGTATTGGGCTAGGGTGGTTGATACTATTAATGGCCGCCTCGACCTGACACTCCCAGTATCCCTCGAGCTGGCGCTCCTGGGCGTTCAGGATGATGATCAGAGACCCCGTTACACCAAATTACTCCTTACGTACCTCTTCTTTTATGCAAGGAGGGAGATTGTTTTGCGCTGGAATGCCCCCTCCCCCCCGACAGTGGAGTCTTGGGATAAATCTATTAATGCCGTACTGCCATTATACAAGTTAACTTACATGAGCAGGAACTGCCCACAAAAGTTTGACAAGATCTGGCACCCTTGGTTGGATTAGGGGGGAGTGGCCCTATGAACCTAGACAATGGGGGGTGGGGATGTGTTACTGATGTGGGTTCTGGTTCACTTGGGATCTAAATCTATTCAGATGTATAAGTGATGCTACTGTTGGGTGGTATACAAATTGCCTTTTATGTACTCGTTTATACGGCTTACTATGTACCGTACTTTCCTTTTTATATCGGTGTATGACTTGGTCCATTCTGGACTTTTGTGTATAATACTTGTCTTTTTCTGCCTAAATAAAGGAACATGTTGTTGTTAAAAAAAAAAAGGTAGCATTAACTGTCCACAGAAGTAACACCCACTTGTGTATATTAAGTAACATAACTCCACCCATTGTCCTGACATAGTTCCTTAGAATAGATGTCAAATGACCTTTCTCTTATCCTCAGCAACCTTCAAGATTAACATGTTTCAATAAAGAGTAAAATAAACTTTTATCACTTAAAATAGTAATAAATTCAATATCTAACAATTCCCCCTCAATGCACTATTATTAACAAACAAAATAAGTGCATTCATCTTAAATAATAAATGTTTCTGATCCTCTTTTTTTCAATACATACAATACAATAAACATTCATACAATTTAGTGTTTCAGATATTGTACATAAGCTTTTTCCAAAACTCTGAGATATTCCTGTGAAATATTTAACCATTTCATTCCATCAACTATAAATTATTATATTATTTATTAATTTTAATTTATTCTCCATCTAAACTATGTAATATTAAAAAATTTCTTCCTTTACCTTCATAGATTTTTCTTCTTATAACTTTAACCATAGCTATTTTAACATAAAGGAGAAATTAATATCTTTGATATATTAAATTATATTGTTTTGTAATATAAATTATTAATTAATAAATACAATTTCTTCCATTCGTTGAAATTTCAATAACCAAATAATTTCTACAATATACGTTTTTATACATTATCCTTGACACTGAACAATTATAAACATAATATGTAATCTACTCGTCTGTTGATACATAAAAACATAACTTTCCCATTATTTGATTGTTATATTTTTATATATTCTATTTATCTTCCTATTTATTTTTCTATTTAACTATCTATCTATTTATCTATTAATCTATCCATGACCAACAAGCAACTCTTTCCATTTTCTTTTTTTTTTTTCAACGTATCATATTATTTAATTCAACAGTAACTCTGTTTAGACACATTAAAATCCTTTTCTTCCACACAAGCCTGTATGTACTCTAACTATATTAATACTTCAAATGTACACTTTATTGTACATTCTTGTAATAACAAACTATCCATCCAACTTTTCCAAGTTATGTGTTCTATAAAAATGAATACAAAAAATAATAATAATTCTATGTGAAATAATAATTCTATGTGTATTAATATGTGTTCCTATAAAAGATTTAGAAAAACTAAAAAATATCAACTATTATGTAAACTAAGCTAGTATCATACTATTAGTTATTACTGTAATATCAATCTTTCAATGATCTACTAAACTAACAAAGATTGTGTAGGAGAAAGTATCAAATTTCAATGTCAACATTGAGTCAACTATTTTTTCTGTATTTCAAAACATTCCTATAATAAAATTACATCCCAACTCCCCCTCACATAATGATCGACCGATCAATATGTTGCTTTTTGATGCAAGGCCATATGAATGAATCATTGAAGTTCATCCAAAAATGATAGTCCTTGAGAACATATTAAAAACATAATTTTGAAAAAACAAGAAGTAGTAACAAACAGAAATTTAGTTGTGCTTGTGTCATGGTCATGGAAAAATCCAAAAAATAAATAAAAATCCATAGAATAAATAATTTCATTAATCAATATTAACTACTTTAGATTCATAATCCTTTCTGTGTTTACCCATTTTATTCTTATTTTTACCCATTATTCTTATTTTTACCAATTATTTTGTAACAAAAATAATTATAATCCCTATTACCTTAAAAATAATAAAATAATCTTCCCAATTGATATCTCAGTTTGCAACTCTATTGGCATCCCTGGTACCTTCAGATCTATAATTCTTAATCATAACTTTAGCTACTGGAATAAATCACTAAACATACTCATGAGAAGTAGAAATCTTATTCAAAACATAATTTCTATTTAAATTTAGCAAAGGCCTAGCCATGTTTTGTGAACAAACTTCTGAAATTCCTATACCTTTACTTTTTCCTATACAGCAGATTGTAAATAACTTAGTATGCTAATCTCAAAAGACATAGAAGAACAGACATTCTTCATCCTGTCATCCCTATGTTTAGAAAATACTAAAGTTTTTAACCACTTAAGCCCCGGACCATTTCGGGCCATTAGGACCAGGCCTGTTTTTGGGATTCGGCACTGCGCTGCTTTAACTGTAAATTGTGCGGACATGCAATGTTGTACCCAAATGAAATTTGCGTCCTTTTCTTCCCACAAATAGAGCTTTCTTTTAATGGTATTTGATTGCCTCTGCGATTTTTATTTTTTGCGATATAAACAGAAAAAGACCGAAAATTTTGAAAAAAAAAGATATTTTCTACTTTTTGTTATAAGAAAAATCGAATAAACTCAATTTTAGCCATACATTTAGGCCAAAATGTATTCAGCCACATGTCTTTAGTAAAAAAAATGTCAATAAGCGTATATTTATTGGTTTGCGCAAAAGTTATAGCGTTTACAAACTAGGGTACATTTTCTGAAATTTACACAGCTTTAAATTTATGACTGCCTATCTCATTTCTTGAGGTGCTAAAATGGCAGGGCAGTACAAAACCCCCCCAAATGACCCCATTTTGGAAAGTAGACACCCCAAGGAAATTGCTGAGAGGCATGTTGAGCCCATTGAATATTTTTTTTTCTCCCAAGTGATTGAATAATGACAAAAAAAAAAAAATTACAAAAAGTTGTCACTAAATGATATATTGCTCACACATGCCATGGTTATATGTGGAATTGCACCCCAAAATACATTCTGCTGCTTCTCCTGAGTACGGGGATACCACATGTGTGGGACTTTTTAGGAGCCTAGCCACGTACGGGACCCCGGAAACCAAGCACCGCCTTCAGGATTTCTAAGGGCGCAAATTTTTGATTTCACTCCTCACTACCTATCACAGTTTCGAAGGCCATAAAATGCCAAAATAGCACAAAACCCCCCCAAATGACCCCATTTTGGAAAGTAGACACCCCAAGCTATTTGCTGAGAGGCATGTTGAGTCCATGGAATATTTTATATTTTGCCACAGGTTGCGGGAATATGACAAACTTTTTTTTTTTTGCACAAAGTTGTCACTAAATGATATATTGCTCACACATGCCATGGGCATATGTGAAATTACACCCCAAAATACATTCTGCTGCTTCTCCTGAGTACGGGGATACCACATGTGTGGGACTTTTTGGGAGCCTAGCCGCGTACGGGACCCCAAAAACCAAGCACCGCCTTCAAGGTTTCTAAGGGCATAAATTTTTGATTTCGCTCCTCATTACCTATCACAGTTTTGAAGGCCATAAAATGCCAAGATGGCACAAAACCCCCCCCAAATGACCCCATTTTGGAAAGTAGACACCCCAAGCTATTTGCTGAGAGGCATGTTGAGCCCATTGAATATTTTTTTTTTTTGTCCCAAATGATTGAATAATGACAAAAAAAAAAAAAAATGTACCTATCACAGTTTTGAAGGCCATAAAATGTCAAAATAGCCCAAAACCCCCACAAATGACCCCATTTTGGAAAGTAGACACCCCAAGCTATTTGCTGAGAGGCATGGTGAGTATTTTACAGCTCTCATTTGTTTTTGAAAATTAAGAAAGACATTTTTTTTCTTTTTTTTTTTTTCTTTTTTTACATTTTCAAAACTTTGTGACAAAAAGCGAGATCTGCAAAATACTCAACATACCTCTCAGCAAATAGCTTGGGGTGTCTACTTTCCAAAATGGGGTCATTTTGGGGGGTTTTGTGCCATCTGGGCATTCCATGGCCTCTGAAACTGTGATAGGCAGTGAGGAGTGAAATCAAAAATTTACACCCATAGAAATCCTGAAGGTGGTGCTTGGTTTTTGGGGTCCCGTACGCGACTAGGCTCCCAAAAAGTCCCACACATGTGGTATCCCCGTACTCAGGAGAAGCAACAGAATGTATTTTGGGGTGTAATTCCACATATGCCCATGGCATGTTTGAGCAATATATAATTTAGTGACAACTTTTTGTACATTTTTTTTTTTTTTTTTGGTCATTATTCAATCACTTGGGACAAAAAAAAAAAATATTCAATGGGCTCAACATGCCTCTCAGCAAATAGCTTGAGGTGTCTACTTTACAAAATGGGGTCATTTGGGGGGGTTTTGAACTGTCCTGGCATTTTATGCACAACATTAGGAAGCTTATGTCACACATCATCCACTCTTCTAACCACTTGAAGACAAAGCCCTTTCTGACACTTTTTGTTTACATGAAAAAAAAAAAATTTTCGCAAGAAAATTATGTTGAACCCCCAAACATTATATATTTTTTTAAAGCAGAGGCCCTACAGATTAAAATAGTGGGTGTTGCATTTTTTTTTCCACACAGTATTTGCGCAGCGATTTTTCAAACGCATTTTTTGGGGGGAAAACACACTTTTTTTATTTTTAATGCACTAAAAAACACTATATTGCCCAAATGTTTGATGAAATAAAAAAGATGATCATAGGCCGAGTACATGGATACCAAACACGACATGCTTTAAAATTGCGCACAAACGCGCAGTGGCGACAAACTACATTCATTTTTAAAAGCATTTAAAAGCCTTTACAGGTTACCACGTTAGATTTACAGAGGAGGTCTACTGCTAAAATGACTGCCCTCGATCTGACCTTCGCGGTGATACCTCACATGCATGATGCAATTGCTGTTTACATATGACGCTAGACCGACGCTTGCGTTCGCCTTTGCGCAAGAGCAGGGGGGGACAGCGGTGCTTTTTTTTTTATTATTATTTATTTGGCTTTTTTATTTTATTTTTAAACTGTGCCTTCCATATTTTATTTTTTTACCATTTTTATCGTTATCTCAGGGAATGTAAATATCCCTTATGATAGCAATAAGTAGTGACAGGTACTCTTTTTTTGAAAAAAATTGGGGGGTTAGACCCTAGATCTTTCCTCTGCCCTCAAAGCATCTGACCACACCAAGATCGGTGTGATAAAATGCTTTCCCAATTTCCCAATGGCGCTTTTTATATCCGGGGGGGGACATTCCCTCCCACTGCTTGTAAAAGCAGTCTAGAGGCTAATTATCTGCTAGAATTGCTTTTACATGAAAGCCGGCTGCTGGCTGAAAAGAATGATACCAAGATGATACCTAAACCCGCAGGCATCATTCTGGTATAAACATTCAAAGTCCAGCAACATACCAGTACGTTGCTGGTCCTTGTTGGACATGTATTGTAATCTTTTTTTTCATACAGCCTATTGGCTGAACAAAAAAAAGAGATTGATTGGTGGGTATGCCCACCATTAGAATACCTCCCTTCATCCACCCACTTCTAATGATGGGCATATATGCCAAAGCATGGGGGCATCCTCCCGCAAAAAAGTTATGCCGCATACACACGGTCAAGCCTTCGTCGGAATTTCGACCGTATGTACGCGGCATAAAAGGTTATGCCGCGTACACACGGTCGGACTTTTCCACGGGCAAGCCTCCGTTGGAATTGTCGACCGTATATACGCGGCATTAGGAGCAAAATCGCTCCTCCGCCCCTGCTGCCCCCATGCTTCGGCATATATGCTCTTTTTTTTAACTGTGGTGGTGAAATCACCTCCTACAGCGTTGGAGTCACGGCTTTATGTATCGTGGGAGCAAACGCTGTTGCTGTCAAGATAAATAGATCCGCGCTGCAACTGAATGGCGTACCTGCTAAGCAAATGGTGGTTAACATTAAAACAAAGTAACATTACAGTACAACAGTAAGACCTTACCATGCCATACCTGCAAAGCAAATACCAAAACAAAACCTAGTAAAAAATAAAAAAATGTTTTAACGCAACCTGTGCCTAAAATATATATATGCCGAAGCATGGGGGCATCCTCCTGCAAAAAAGTTATGCCGCATACACACGGTCGGAATTTTCCACGGGCAGGCCTCCGTCGGAATTTCGACCGTATGTACGCGGCATTAGGAGCAAAATCGCTCCTGCGCCCCTAGCTGCCCCCATGCTTCGGCATATATGCTCTTTTTTTTAACTGTGTTGGTGAAATCACCTCCTACAGCACTGGAGTCACGGCTTTATGTATCGTGGGAGCAAACGCTGTTGCTGTCAAGATAAATAATTCCGCGCTGCAGTTGAATGGCGCACCTGAAAACAAAAAATTACATACCTGAAAAGCAAGCATGATAAAACATTGCAGAATAGAATACAGTAAAAAAGAGCAGAACAATAGAGAGAAAATAGAGAGAGAGAGAACAATAAAATGACAACTATTTTTGGTTTTTTTATTTTATATTTTTTTTGTGTTTTGTTTTTTATGTTTTTTTTTTTCTTTTTTACACTTTTTTTTGTAACTTTACAACTGTAATGGTTCGGGTCTCTCAAAATGTAATGGCATCTTGGGAGACCCTGTGTAAGTGTGTCCTTGTCTGTGAAATGCTGTACCCTACGCTAAAACTTCACTTTTGAGTGGTAGCGTTCAAAACATTCACCTTGGACTGGTTGATATTGATGGTTGCTATGGACTGGTTGCTATGGACGGTTGCTATGGACAGTTGCTATGGACGGTTGCTACGGATTGGTTGTTATGGACGGTTGCTATGGATTGGTTGCCATGGACAGTTGCTATGGACTGGATGCTATGGATAGTTGCTATGGATGGTTGCTATGGACAGTTGCTATGGACGGTTGCTATGGACTGGTTGCAATGGATGGTTGCTATGGACAGTTGCTATAGACTGGTTGCTATGGATGGTTGCTATGGACGGTTGCTATGGACTGGTTGCTATGGACGTTTGCTATGGACTGGTTGATATGGATCAGGCCTGTCTCTGCGAACGCTGCAGTTATGTGTGTTGTGTTTGGTAAGTGACAGTGATCGATCGATACTGCACTTGGGTGGGCTGGGCTGGGCTGGGCTGGGCGGAGGGGCTAAACGCAGGCGCTAGCAGGTATCTGGGCTGATCCCGCTAACACTGCGTTTTTGGGAACCCTAAACCGCTGGGGATGCTAGTATAGATCTGATCAGATACTATACCACTAAGGGGGGTGTATGCTTTGCGCGTGGGTGTTAGCGTTACTGGCACTAACCTAACACTGCCTGGGGCGACGTAGACCCTCTCTGGCGCTAAAACCTAATTGATCTCACCCGCCGGGCGATCAGGGGGGTTAAACCTTTATTGGGTTATATACGGCGGGTGCCCTGATGCTATAAAAAGCAAACTAATCAACCAGCGTCACCCGTAACCTTTATATGGTGATCACTGGTGAAAGGGTTAACTAGGGGCAATCAGGGGGTTAAAACCTTTATTAGGTTAAATATGGGGGTACCTGACACTATATAAAAACCTGTCGGGTAACCTAAATAACTAAATAACTTACTGGCTAACCAGTGACACCAGTGACGCTTATACGGCGATCACTGGTGAAAGGGTTAACTCTAGGGGCAATCAGGGGGTTAAAATAATATATGGGGGTACCTGACACTAATAAAAACCTGCGGCGAACCTAAAAAAAAATAACTGCCTATCTAAAACACCAGCGACACGAATACAGCGATCGGAAAAACAATCGCTTAGTGACGCTGAAGTTAGGGGGTGAAAGGGTTACCTGGGGGGTGATCAAGGGGTTAAACTTTTATTAGGGGGGGGTTAGGGGGCTACCCTGGACCTAAAGGGGCCTAATCCTAACTGCCCTGCAACTTTTTACAATCACAGATGACACTAAATGCAGTGATCAGTAAAATAAATGATCACTGCAATCAGTGACACTGTGATTGGGGGCTTTGGGGTGACCTGGGGGGTGATCTGGGGGTGACTGGGGGGTGATTTGTGTGCCTATGTGTACCTACGTGTCAGTGGACTGTTGGTGCACTAACCTGCTTCCTCTCTCCTCGGCGCCGGGAACGAAAAGACCGCAGCGAGGGAGATGACATCACTTCCTCCAGCCTGTGTTTACATTTCAGGCAGGAGGAAGCAATTTCATTCGCCGGGAGCGATCGCGAGGGGGGGGGCGGAATCGAGCGGCCGCCCCCTCATGCCTGATCGCTCCCGAACACTTAACGGCCGCTCACTGCAGTGAAGGGGGGTCCGGATGGACCCCCCAACTGCACAAAGGCGATCACGTACATCTACGTGATTCTGCCTGTCTGTGCCATTCTGCTGACGTAAATCGGCGGTGGGCGGTCGTTAAGTGGTTAAACTAAAATTAAAACGGGTAAATAAGTGTAGCGGGGTGTTCCCCTTTAATGCAGAGAGACAAGAAGTTCCAGGTGAGAGGTGAGTCGGGAGGAAGTAAAGAGACATTATGGAAGTGAAAGCAGAGGAGAGAGAGACTACATCTCCCAGTACATCTTGCAGCACCCAGGGTGCATTGCTCCAGAACAGAGACTGCTGGGGGAGACTTTATAAAGGGGAGGCGGAGTTTTGGTCGGTCTTTTTGGACACCCCTCTCCTAGCAAGAGGATGTCTGTGCTGAACTGCTGTGTGCACAAGGCCTGAAGCCTGGGCCGTGTGCTCCTTTCCAAAGAGCCCTCTGCCAGCCTAGCAGAGCCTTAGAGACATCTAATCCTCCTTGCTGCAGTACACCAGAAGGATTGAAGACTTGGATGTCGGTGGATTCCTGTTCCTAGACGAATCGATGGAGGAAACGGACTTTGACTTGCCCGGGTGGTGAGAGCTGTTTAAAGACAGATACCTTTATCTTTACTATTCGTTGGGATTACAAAGTTGTTCTTCAAGTGCACCACCGAAAAGATTGCTAGCGAATATTGTTTCACTGAACTTCCATTTAGATCAGTCAGGCCTGACTGCATAGGTAGACATTGCTGGGTGTTAGTCTACCCATGAAGGGAAGTAGCTGTAAAAGGGCAGCGCTAGAGTTGCATAGCAATACTTTATTATTCTGATTACTCTGTTTATCTTTATTACTGTTTATTGCAGGGATCTGCAACTTGTTATACTGTTGTTTATTACTTGCCCATTAGCCTCAGTAAAATATCTGGGTAAAGTACATTTGGTGTCAGTTCCGCTTACTTTAATAGGAGTTTTAAAGTATATTCTGTGTATGTTTGTTATAGGACTGTGTCACCAACAGTTGCGGTCACGCGGTCCTATCCCTCTATCACCAGCTGTGCCACGGGAGGTTAGAGCCGATTGCCAGGGGTTGACAGCAGTGCACTACAGGGCCCAAATCAATATCAGCGGCTCTCTTAACTGGGGGTAGCGCTACACGTGGGGGCTCGTCCGGGATCCTTGTACGTTGCACGCTGCAATCAAGCCGGTCAGAAGTACCAGCATGGACCCGCTGGCAATGTCACAGTGGTGCACAGCGATTGGCGCCGATCCAACCGCGGCGGTAGTCATTGTACTCCCGGGGGAAAGATGGAAGGAAGAGGAGATAAAACAGCTCGTATTGTTACTGTCTCCGAGCCACAAAGCATGGGTGATGGATTTTAGACCAGATCCAGTGATCTCGTTTACATACGCACTGGTAGAATGGAAAAACGAAATCCCAGAGCATTTTAAAAGTCAGAGTATACAAGCCATAGATAATCAGATCTATCACTTGATACATACGCTGCCAGTGAAGGAAGAATGGTTTCAGACACCAAAGCCATCACTCCCACAATTATCTCCACCACTATCCCCTAAAGCAGAAAAGCTTAAGGAACTATTAAGCCCGGGATCACCGCTGGCCGCTATAGGGCCTGAATTGTTGAATGCTCTAGGAGACCTTGTAATTAAGTGCCAGAAAAGCAGTACGGTGCATGTGGAGGCCGGTTACCGGAAGCTTAGCACCTTCTCAGGGAAGCTCCCCGTCCCTGCGGGGGAGGAAGATTTTGACACTTGGGTGGAACAGGCATTGCAGGCAGTAGAAGCATGGGAGGTGCCTGAGGCACAGAAGAGACAGCGAGTCTTAGAAAGTCTGAAAGGTGCCGCGGCAGAAGCGGTGAAGAGCTTCCGGTTTGGAAATGAAAACTGTACAGCTCAAGATTGCCTGGCCATGCTGCAGGAAGAGTTTGGTCAGCTGGAGAAGGTGTCAGAGATGATTTATCAAATTGAACACACTCTCCAGCAGCCGAATGAGAAACTGTCAGAATATGTTAGAAGGCTGAACAGGCAGTTATGCAAGATTGTACTGAAGAAGGGAATGCTGCCCAAAGATGCAGATGAAGCACGCATGAAGCAGATCATGAGGGGAGCGCGGCGCTCAGACCCGGTCTGGCTGCACCTGAAAACCTCAGGAGGAGGAATGACACTAACCTACTCTGATCTAATAAAATTATTAGGGACGAAGAGGCGCTGGAGGAAGATCAGCAGGTGGCCAAGGCGAATGTCACACCTGTACCAGTGTTGGTCCATTCGGTCAAGAGCCCAGAAAGAGATGCGGAGGTTGACACTCTGAAATCGCAAATGGCCCAAGTGTTGGAGATGCTGACCTCTTTGATGGAGAAAGATCAGAGAAGACGAGAGAAACCAAGCCCAAGAAAGGAGTTGTTCCCGAACACCTCAGCACCGGCCTCCCTACAGGACCGAGAAGAGGTGATTTGCTATAACTGCGGAGGGAGTGGCCACTTTGCTAACGTATGCTCCAGCCCAAAGAAGAAGAGAACAGATAATTGCAAGCCGGCGGGAAACTCCAAAGGGGCCCCGGTGAAGGAGTCAACCGGGTGCCCATCATCTTCAGTGCGCTCCAAACTAAAAAAAAAGGCCAAGAATGGAGGAGACAAAACTCCTAGGAGGAGGTATAGTACACCCCCACCAAGATGTACCCCAGAGGGAGGGGGCAAGACCCCTCAGTGGAAGTACAGCACCCCAAAGAAGGAACATCCACCTAAAAGGAACAATAACATCCCTCAGCGGGTTTGTGCCCCCATTGAGAGGGAGAAAGTCAATGCATGCCAGGCTCAGGAAAAATTAAAGTCCAAAAGGAGCAGGGCAAGGGTCGAAAGCCAAAAAAAAGAGGTGACCCCAGTCCGGCCATACCCAAAGGAACTGGTGGGCCCGTCTCCTACTGTGCCCATTCAAGTGGAAGGAGTCTATACTAAAGCTCTTTTGGACACCGGAGCACAGGTGACTTTACTATACCGGGACTTCTATGATAGGCACTTGAGTCATCTGCCTATCCAGAAGATAGAAGAGCTGGAGATATGGGGACTTGGAACCCAGAGTTTCCCTTATGATGGGTACCTGCCTATAAAGATGACTTTCGACCCATCCGTGGCTGGGAAGGCTGAAGTGTTTGACACCCTGGCAGTTGTGTGTCCCCGGCCGCCTGGAGCCAGCAAGATTTCCCTGATCATTGGGACAAACACGGATCTAGTCAGGAGACTCCTGACCCCTCTAGTGAAAGAGAGAAACCATTCAGCCACCAAAATCCATCCCATGCTAAAGACGGCCTACCAACGACTGGTCTTAGAGCAGAAGACCCCGGGAGAGGGGATAGGGAAGGTGTGGAGACTTGGCAGAGAAGGAGTAGTGCTACAGCCCGGAGAAGTAACCTGTCTTAGGGCCACTGTGAAGCTTTCGTGGGAACAACCTGGCCCCTTTGTCATGCTGGAATCAGACCCAAGGGAAGAGTCCTCAGGCCTGGAAGTGATACCAGAAGTGATTCCGTTCAAGGCCCTGAAGAAGGCCCATGGCAGAGTTCCGGTGAGTGTTAGGAACACTACGGGAGGACCCATGGAGATCCCTGCCAGAGTGTTGCTTGGTCAGGTGAGCCCTGCTGCCCCGGTCACTTGGTCCGAAGTCAAGGGGACGGGTGACGGAGGAGATGTTTGGGAGAAACTGTCCGTGGAAAACCCGAACCTACCCAGGGCTTGGAAAGAAAGAGCCAAGGCCCAGCTGACCAGGTGGGAGAAGATCTTTTCCGAAGATGAATTCGATGTGGGGTGTGCAAGAAGTGCCACCCATCGGATCCGCCTCCAAGAAGATAAGCCCTTCCGAGAGAGGGTCAGGCGGGTCCCCCTGGCAGATCTGGAGGATCTGAGGGAACAACTTGTAGAACTAAAGAAGACTGGTGTTATCCGTGAGTCTAGAAGTCCCTATGCCTCCCCAATCGTGGTGGTCAGAAAGAAGAATGGGTCGTTGAGGCTTTGTATCGATTACAGGACTCTCAACAGGAGAACCATCCCTGACCAATACACCACGCCAAGGATAGAAGATGCCCTACAAAGTTTGTCTGGAGCCAAATGGTTCAGTGTGATGGACCTCAAGAGTGGGTACTATCAAATCCCTATGCACCCAGAAGACAGGGAGAAGACAGCCTTCATAACCCCGGTGGGATTCTTCGAATTCAATAGGATGCCTCAGGGTCTGTCTGGAGCTCCTGCTACCTTTCAACGCCTTATGGAGAAGACTGTTGGAGACATGAATCTTATAGAAGTCCTTGTGTACTTGGACGATGTCATTGTCTTTGGAAGAACCTTGGAAGAACATGAAGCCAGGTTGGAGAAAGTATTGAGAAGGCTCAGCGAAGAGGGACTTAAGCTTTCCCCCGAGAAGTGTCGGTTCTACCAGTCTTCTGTGAACTATCTGGGGCACATAGTGTCTGAAGAAGGGGTGGCCACAGATCCTGAGAAGTTGGAAGCAGTTACTTCCTGGCCACGACCCACCACAGTAACAGAGCTCAGATCCTTCCTGGGGTTCTGCTCCTATTATAGGAGGTTTGTGGAGGGGTTTGCTCGGATTGCCCGCCCGTTGAATGAATTGCTAAAGGCAGAAGGGGAAGAGGATGACTCAGGGCCCAGGAGGCCTGGTGAGTCAGTTCAAGATCAGTGGAACCCAAGGTGTGAAGAGGCCTTTCATGCTCTGAAGAGGAGCTTAACCACTGCCCCAGTCCTGGCCTACGCCGACCCTACCAGACCTTATGAATTACATGTGGATGCCAGCCATGAGGGTCTAGGTGGTGTACTCTACCAAGAACATGAAGGACAACTGCGACCAGTGGCCTATGTGAGCAGGAGCCTGACCCCCTCAGAAAAGAATTACCCCACTCATAAGCTGGAATTCCTGGCCCTCAAATGGGCGGTAGTAGACAAGCTAAAAGACTACTTGTATGGGGCAGAGTTTACTGTGAAGACAGACAACAACCCCCTGACCTACCTCTTCACCACCGCGAAACTAGATGCCACCGGACACAGGTGGTTGGCCGCATTGTCTGGATTCAACTTCAGTCTGAAGTACAGACCAGGAGCCGGAAATAGGGATGCAGATGCCCTGTCCCGGAGGTCTCATGCCACGACAAATGACTGGGAAGATTGGACCCAAGTGGCACCGGACGGGGTGCGGGCCCTTTGTCAAGGGGCTGAATTCCAAGCCAGAGGAGGCTCCAGAGCAGAAGAAATAGGGGTTACCATGGTAGGAGTCCCCAAACACTATTGTGGGGTAACTCAACTGGAGGAAGACAACCTACCGAGACTGTCCAAGAAGGAGTTGAGGTGTGACCAATTGGAAGACCCCATGGGGAGATTGGTCCTCGAAGCCCTGGAGAATCAGGATCCCAACAAATTCCTACATCACCCCTCAAAGGAGGCTCGCCTGTTGAGGAAGGAATTGGACAGGCTACAGGTACATCAGGGAGTGGTCTACCGAAGGGGCCCCTCTGATGACTCAGAAGATAAGTGGCAGTTATTTCTTCCAGAGAAGCACCGAGAGACTGTACTAATTGCCCTGCATGACCATCATGGTCACCTAGGGGCAGAAAGGACCTTCCAGCTCGTCAGAAATCGGTTCTATTGGCCCTGCATGAGGGCAGAAGTAGAGGAGTATTGCCATTCCTGTGCACAATGCATTCAGAGAAAGACCCTACCCCATCAAGCTGCCCCAATGGGCCACTTACAGAGTCAAGGCCCAATGGATCTGGTATGCATTGACTTTCTCTGCCTCGAACCCGACCTGAGTGGATTGGGGAATGTTCTGGTAATAACCGACCATTTCACCCGCTATGCTCAAGCTTTCCCAACCAAAGACCAGAAGGCATCCACCGTGGCCAAGATACTTATGGAGAAGTATTTTGTCCATTACGGACTACCACAGAGACTCCACTCAGATCAAGGAAGGGACTTTGAGAGTCGGTTGATCCGAAGACTTTTGGATTCATTAGGAATAAAGAAGACCAGAACCACGCCTTACCACCCACAAGGAGATGCTCAGCCGGAGAGATTTAACCGGACCCTGCTCAACATGTTGGGAACCTTAGAAACAGAGAAGAAGCAACACTGGAGTCAGCACATATCAGCCCTAGTACATGCCTATAACTGTACCACAAGTGACGCCACTGGCTACTCCCCTTATCGACTTATGTTTGGGAGAGAAGCAAGGCTACCTGTGGACCTGGCCTTTGGCACTTCTATAGACAATACCTCAGCTACATCCCACAAGGGATACGTGGACAGACTTAGACGTAGCTTGCAGGTGGCCTATGAACAAGCCCAGGCGGCTTCGGATCAAAGGGGGGCCCGCAACAAGAGAAATTTTGATCTGAAGGTTCGAGTGCAAGATCTGCAGCCCGGGGACCGAGTACTGCTACGCAATCTGGGGGTCCCTGGAAAACACAAGCTTGCCGACAGGTGGAGATCTGAGCCCTATGTTGTCTGTAGGAAGTTGCCCGGTTTGCCTGTCTACAAACTAAAGCCAGAAGGAAAGGTGGGTCCACTGAAGACGTGGCATCGGAACCACCTGCTCCCACTTGCTGAGGCAGTCAGAATACCTCCCGTGAGAGACTCCCCTGAACCGGCCTCTATCCTGGATATTCCTAGGCCGAACACTCGGTCCCAGACCTCTCGAGCCAAAGATGGGGAGGCCTCCCAATTGAGTACAGAAAAAGGTGGAGAACTGGACTGGCTGTGGCCTCCCTCGGCTCTGGGAACGTCCGCCATAGATCTCCCAAATGGAGGGGATACCCCAGATGCAACGCTGAATCCGGAGGCTACTGAATTCATACCCTTCAGTCCCTCAGCTGATTACTGGGAAGATGTTCCTGACAATTGCGCAGAGGAGGACTCTAGAGATTCCATACGTCAGTCGACTTCTGAATCAGAGGTTCCAGAACCAGCAATGTTACCTGAACTTACTCCTGAAGAAGAGCCTGTGGTGCCAGAGTCAGAAGCACCAAGAGAGCAGAGGGCTCGCAGAGTCATCAGGCCTCCCAAGAAACTAACTTACCCCCAAATGGGGACGAGCTCAGAGGACTCTGTTGTAACGGCTAGGAGAAGTGTTGAACAACCTGATCCTTCCACCGTCCATTTGGTGGAGGGCAACCCCAGCTCACTCTCTGGCACAGTTAGGCAGGCCACTCATGGTAGTGTGACCTGTGGGCAAGAGAGTTCCATCCCAAAGTTTTGGTGGGAATTCCCTATGCCAACATCATGCTCGACATTGTCCAAAATGGTAAACAGTATTTGTTGAAGTTTATCTTTGGGGACCAAAGAGTTCAAGTGGGGGGAGTGTGTAGCGGGGTGTTCCCCTTTAATGCAGAGAGACAAGAAGTTCCAGGTGAGAGGTGAGTCGGGAGGAAGTAAAGAGACATTATGGAAGTGAAAGCAGAGGAGAGAGAGACTACATCACCCAGTACATCTTGCAGCACCCAGGGTGCATTGCTCCAGAACAGAGACTGCTGGGGGAGACTTTATAAAGGGGAGGCGGAGTTTTGGTCGGTCTTTTTGGACACCCCTCTCCTAGCAAGAGGATGTCTGTGCTGAACTGCTGTGTGCACAAGGCCTGAAGCCTGGGCCGTGTGCTCCTTTCCAAAGAGCCCTCTGCCAGCCTAGCAGAGCCTTAGAGACATCTAATCCTCCTTGCTGCAGTACACCAGAAGGATTGAAGACTTGGATGTCGGTGGATTCCTGTTCCTAGACGAATCGATGGAGGAAACGGACTTTGACTTGCCCGGGTGGTGAGAGCTGTTTAAAGACAGATACCTTTATCTTTACTATTCGTTGGGATTACAAAGTTGTTCTTCAAGTGCACCACCGAAAAGATTGCTAGCGAATATTGTTTCACTGAACTTCCATTTAGATCAGTCAGGCCTGACTGCATAGGTAGACATTGCTGGGTGTTAGTCTACCCATGAGGGGAAGTAGCTGTAAAAGGGCAGCACTAGAGTTGCATAGCAATACTTTATTATTCTGATTACTCTGTTTATCTTTATTACTGTTTATTGCAGGGATCTGCAACTTGTTATACTGTTGTTTATTACTTGCCCATTAGCCTCAGTAAAATATCTGGGTAAAGTACATTTGGTGTCAGTTCCGCTTACTTTAATAGGAGTTTTAAAGTATATTCTGTGTATGTTTGTTATAGGACTGTGTCACCAACAGTTGCGGTCACGCGGTCCTATCCCTCTATCACCAGCTGTGCCACGGGAGGTTAGAGCCGATTGCCAGGGGTTGACAGCAGTGCACTACAGGGCCCAAATCAATATCAGCGGCTCTCTTAACTGGGGGTAGCGCTACATAAGTCACCTAATCTTTACCTTTTCTTGAATCATCTTACCCTATTCATACTTTGTAATACTATTCATACGTTCTACAATACCTGAGCATTATTGATGATAAGAAACATAAAAACTTTATTAAATAATTAAAATTGCATACTTGTCCTTCACTACCTGTCCTATAAAATAAAAAATCATTATCTGATTCCATGGTTTGAAATCCAACCCCAATGGAATATGACATACGTTCACAACAACTTAGCTTATGTTAAAAATATAATTTTTCTCCTAGAATTACCTCAATTAATTTATCAAAAGAAATATTAACTAAAGGAAAAAACATCCTTGTATCCTCCTTTAGCAGGTGAAAAACGAATATAATCAATCTACATAGATTGCCAAATCTCTCAATACTTTGTAGTATCAGGTTACTCTTGCCTTTTGAATTGTTCTATAAACAAATAAAACAATATTCAGAAGTTTGATGACAAGGTGCTCTAAATTGAGTAGTTCAGAATTTCTTTCATTAGCTTAAACAAAAATCAATTAATCAATTTGTCAGTCAGTCAAGTACCTGGATATGTAAAAAGAAATATTTTCATTTAAAAATAACTCTGTCCATTATTGTTGGAATCAATTTTTTTTTACAATATATTTTATCTCCATCATCAGTCTGTACTGATTCTAACCAAGACAAAATTTCATCGTCCCCCTCTTTATCCTGTGACTAAATTAAATTTTGTAAAAGTAATAATCTTACCAGATTATTGTATTTTTCTTTTACTAAAACTTCACTTATAACTGCTTTAATTTTGCAAAAAACATTAATTTAGTCTGGACTTTCCTAAATATTATATTTCTGAAAGAAACTTGATCATGTTGAAGTACATTTTTTTTAGAACCAATCATGTTTCTCATACAGTATGATTGAATGAACCACACGTGCTCCGTCACTCTGACTGCTAAACAAAACACATGGCATTCTCAATCATCTTTCAGTGCAGACAAATATACAGAAAGTTCCATTGTGCCAATATATCGCGCCTTTCTATAGAAGCACAAGAGATTCCTTCCCAATAAATGTTCACTAAAGCTGATAAAGTAACTTTTGCATGATTTGCTTGTACTTCAACTGTGGCTTTGTCACACTGCATCTTTAGTCTCGATGTATTTATATCTCACTTCAACTGACCTTTCTTTTTAACACCCAATTGTCCATAAACAACGGTTAAAGGGGTTGTAAAGGTTTGTTTTTTTTATTTTCTAAATAGGTTCCTTTAAGCTAGTGCATTGTTGGTTCACTTACCTTTTCCTTTGATTTGCCTTCTAAATGTTTTTTTTCTTTGTCTGAATTTCTCACTTCCTGTTTCTCCTCACTAAACTTCACACCATCATCCGAGTGGTGTGGAGTCATCCAGAACCGCTTACTGAACAGCTTACTGAGGAGGAACAGGAAGTGAGAAATTCAGACAAAGAAAACAAAGAAAAAAAATATTTAGAAGGGAAATCTAAGGAAAAAGTAAGTGAACCAACAATGCACTAGCTTAAAGGAACCTATTTAGAAAATAAAAAACAAACCTTTACAACCCCTTTAATCAGAGCTGTCTGTATTGACACCTCCTGTTTGTCTTGAAATAACACCTTAAACAAATGGTGCAAAACCCACATGTTTTTTCAAAACAATTACTTTGGTAAGTAATAATATATTTTTCTCATCCATGAACCCTCTTCCAGTTTCTGGAAGTTTTAACACAAATATGTGTATTGATCATAGAAGTGAAAAACTGTCATGACGATGGCATGTCTGACTAGGCAGTGTAACTCGATCTGCATTTCTCTGTTGACAGTACATTCCTTTTACATGTCACACTTTTCAGAGAAAGATCTGTTACATGTCCGTCTTAGCTACCATGAATTGCATCTCCCCTTCACAGTACAATCCGGTAACAATTTAATTTTATCGTTTTTTATAAACTTCCATAGTGAATGGTCACTTCTCCAGTATCTTCCTTCAGGCCCCATCGCCCGACATTCCTAACTCATGTTCAAAACCCTTGGTTCTTATACAGTTTAATTATGTTATGTCAGCATTATTTGCATTTAGAATCGTTCCAAAAAAGGTAGCATTAACTGTCCACAGAAGTAACACCCACTTGTGTATATTAAGTAACATAACTCCACCCATTGTCCTGACATAGTTCCTTAGAATAGATGTCAAATGACCTCTCTCTTATCCTCAGCAACCTTCAGGATTAACATGTTTCAATAAAGAGTAAAATAAACTTTTATCACTTAAAATAGTAATAAATTCAATATCTAACACAATGTATGTATCTGTAGGAGGATCAGTAGGGATGAATGACCTGACAATGTATGTATCTGTAGGGTGATCAGTAGGGATGAATGACCTGACAATGTATGTATCTGTAGGGTGATCAGTAGGGGAAAATGATCTGACAATGTATGTATCTGTAGGGTGATCAGTAGAGATGAATGACCTGACAATGTATGTATCTGTAGGGTGATCAGTAGGGATGAATGACCTGACAATGTATGTATCTGTAGGGTGATCAGTAGGGATGAATGATCTGACAATGTATGTATCTGTAGGGTGATCAGTAGGGATGAATGACCTGACAATGTATGTATCTGTAGGGTGATCAGTAGGGATGAATGACCTGACAATGTATGTATCTGTAGGGTGATCAGTAGGGATGAATGACCTGACAATGTATGTATCTGTAGGGTGATCAGTAGGGATGAATGACCTGACAATGTATGTATCTGTAGGATGATCAGTAGGGATGAATGACCTGACAATGTATGTATCTGTAGGGTGATCAGTAGGGATGAATGACCTGACAATGTATGTATCTGTAAGGTGATCAGTAGGGATGAATGGCCTGACAATGTATGTATCTGTAGGGTGATCAGTAGGGATGAATGATCTGACAATGTATGTATCTGTAGGGTGATCAGTAGGGATGAATGACCTGACAATGTATGTATCTGTAGGGTGATCAGTAGGGATGAATGACCTGACAATGTATGTATCTGTAGGGTGATCAGTAGGGATGAATGACCTGACAATGTATGTATCTGTAGGGTCATCAGTAGGGATGAATGACCTGATAATGTATGTATCTGTAGGAGGATCAGTAGGGATGAATGACCTGACACTGTATGTATCTGTAGGATGATCAGTAGGGATGAATGACCTGACAATGTATGTATCTGTAGGGTGATCAGTAGGGATGAATGACCTGACAATGTATGTATCTGTAGGAGGATCAGTAGGGATGAATGATCTGACAATGTATGTATCTGTAGGGTGATCAGTAGGGATGAATGATATGACACTGTATGTATCTGTAGGGTGATCAGTAGGGATGAATGATCTGACAATGTATGTATCTGTAGGGTGATCAGTAGAGATGAATGACCTGACAATGTATGTATCTGTAGGGTGATCAGTAGGGATGAATGACCTGACAATGTATGTATCTGTAGGGTGATCAGTAGGGATGAATGATCTGACAATGTATGTATCTGTAGGGTGATCAGTAGGGATGAATGATCTGACAATGTATGTATCTGTAGGAGGATCAGTAGGGATGAATGACCTGATAATATATGTGTAGAAAGGTCTCAGCCTCCCTTCAGTCTAATGAGAACCTCCCAGGGCCAGAGATAGCTGGCTCTTTCTGTATATGGTGGGTTGTGAGGCATAGTGGGTGTGAGGTGGATAGAGTTATTGGGCGCCAGACACTTCTTGAATGCAAAAGAGATTTTATTTCTCGTAACAAACTTTTTTAGGGGAAAGAGGTTAGGGCCAGGACACCCTTGAATAGTTACAAGTTCAATTGGCAGACTTGGAGACTTCAATAGGAGGACAGCCATGCAGGGAAAGGCATCCAGCAAGACGTCACATGTGCAGGTGCAGGAACGCTGTCTCCCAAAGCAACAGTCTTAACAGTTCCTAACATAAAACGTAATAGTTTTTTCACTTCCACTAGAAATACTCCTTGTAGTTCTTCAGCCCACTGAGCTCCCGGTCTCTCACTAGACCCGCTGATTCAACTGCCACTGAATCCCTTGAGATCCTCCAATCTTCACAGTGGTATCTTCCTCAAGCGTCACCCCCGCCTCTCTGCTGGGTCCCTAGCTTGGCACTCAAGATACCTCTCAAGCTTCACCCCACTGGCCTGCTTGGTCCCTGGCTTGACACACAAGGCTGCTCTGCAAGCGTCACCTCCGCTGGCTGGGTCCCCGGCTTGATACCCACTGAAGTTTCCCGATTCTTCACTGTCCCCGGTTGATGAGAATACTGCTCTGGTACTTGCTTCAGTTACTCACTGTGGTCCCTGGTAATAAGGCAGATGGTCCCTTACTGGTGACAGCTTCCCCTCTACCTCCGACCACGACGAGTTCACTGGCCGGCAGAACCGTCACTTCTAGTTGGACTGCAAGTCGCAATCCCAACCCTGCGCTGCTCTCTCTTGCTTCTGGATAGGCCCTCAGACAGCCTAGCAGCCAGATGTGCCCGGGATAGGCCCAATCTCTGGCCTTGCAGCCCAGGCAATACAACACACGTCCACCCAGACAGCCGTCCAGGTGGCACAGAACACTGATCACCTGACTCCACCTGAATATATAGGTTCTCCCAGCAGGCAAAGGGATCAAAGAAAACCCCTGCCCATTGGCTGAGATACTCCATATACCCATTATCTGACCTTGCAATGCCCTTCTCATAGCCAACACCACCAGGTACCCGGCCACCTAGTGGTAGAGGAGAAAAGTGCAACAAGGCCTAACTTAGGGAGAAATCAATTGATCTCTAACAATCAACCAGGATAACTATTCCTGGCAAGTAAATTTGTGAGGAGCCACCCTGCCTAAACTCAGGGGTGCTATATCCTCCCCCTGCCTACAAAACTACCTCAGAGTTTGCAGAAAAATAATTTTAAGCTCTCAAGCCTGATTGCGAGTGTCCTGGCAAAAACTGAGGGAAAGACCAATGTGTGTGCTGGAGGTTGGATCTCACTGGGGAAAGACCAGTGTGTGTGCTTGAGGTGGGATCTCACTAGGGAAAGACCATTATGTGTGCTGGAGGTGGAATCTGACTTGTCGAAGACCAATGTGTGTGCTGGAGGTGGGATCTGACTGGAGAAGACCAATGTGTGTGCTGGAGGTGGGATCTGACTGGAGAAGACTAATGTGTGTGCTGGAGGTGGGATCTCTCTGGGGAAAAATAATGTGTGTGCTGGAGGTGGGATCTCACTGGGGAAAGACCAATGTGTGTGCTGCAGGTTGAATCTCCCTAGGCACAGACAAATGTGTGTTCTGGAGGTGTTATCTCACTAAAGACTACCAATGTGTGTGCTGGAGGTGGGATCTCACTAGGGAAAGACATATCACTAAGGCTATCCTGGGGTAGGATGTGAATAATAGTGATGATCAAAGAGGCCCAGATTTCATTCGGGGGCTGTTTCATGAGTCATGCAAATCTGTCACCCTAGGCTGCTCTCCTGCTTTCTTTTCCTCACAGGAAATTACACTGGAATTTTGGCAGGATCATAACATTATGTTTAGTTGTGGCTTAGTTACACTTTAACTGTGCTTCATGGCTTATTTATAGGAAAAGTGCTGAATTTTAGGCAAGCAGGTCTATCTGACGTGTGAAGGGGCGGAGGCTGTATGATTGGTATGTTTGGTGACCCACAACAAACATTACAGGTGCCACTCAAGGCTCCACCAGGTCCTCTTGCATGACAAACTGCTAGGAGTGCTGACAAGGACAGAGCGTGTCCCAGCTCAAAATATCCAATAAGGAAAGAAAGCCCTAAAAGTCGCACATCATAGCAAAATCCGGTGAGGAGGTTTATGACAGCCTCAGCCTGGGCTCCAAACAGACCACGCCCCCCAAAGTGTTTCACTGTGCCTCCGGAGTTTAATCACAGGAACACCCATGATTTAGCTTCGGGGGTGGAGTGAAACATGTTGGGGGCGTAGCCTGGTTGGAGTCCGGACTAAGGCTGTTGTATTCAGCACATCAACAATTTGTTCTTAAAGTCTATCTACATCTCTAAAAGGTAGAAAGGTTCACCAACAGAGGAGTGTACAAAAATTTGACCTTTAATAAATAGCCTCTGCTGTCTGAAGATAATGTATGTGAATACTATAAAATAATTTTAAATTAAAGGGATGAATTGTACTCACCTGTACATGGCTCAAAGGGAGGAGTCCATTCCCGGGGGGTGCCGGGGTTGTCACATCTTGTTGTGTTGGTTGGAGTGAAATATCCCTGTATACACCGTACTCTTATCTCTTCTCCCTTATTATAATACTCCTTGTCTTCAGAGATGTGCTCTGTCATTTCTGTTATGAATGGACGTCTACATTGTACTGTGGAGGAAAACAAACCTTTATACAGTTAGGTCCATATATATTTGGACACAGGCACACTATTCATACTTCTGGCTCTATATGCCACCAGAATAAAATAAAAATAAAACAATCCAAATGAATTTGAAGTGCAGACTTTCAGCTTTAATTCAAGGAGTTGAACATAAATACCAAGTAAACATTTTAGTTACTGCAACCATTTTTCTACACAGTCCTGGAACGTAACTAATTAAAAAATAATAAAAGGTTAATATTATTATTATTTAAGTGTTCTTGCATAGCAAGAGCACTTATTGTTATCTCACATATATTATTATTCTTATTCTTATTCTTATTCTTATTATAGCCAAATTTTACCACCCTAGCTCCTCCCACAGTTTTTACACTACATAGACAAGTGTAGCGCTACCCCCAGTTAAGAGAGCCGCTGATATTGATTTGGGCCCTGCAGTGCACCGCTGTCAACCCCCGGCAATCGGCTCTAACCTCCCGTGGCACAGCTGGTGATAGAGAGATAGGACCGCGTGATCGCAACTGTTGGTGACGCAGTCCTATAACAAACATACACAGAATATACTTTAAAACTCCTATTAAAGTAAGCGGAACTGACACCAAATGTACTTTACCCAGATATTTTACTGAGGCTAATGGGCAAGTAATAAACAACAGTATAACAAGTTGCAGATCCCTGCAATAAACAGTAATAAAGATAAACAGAGTAATCAGAATAATAAAGTATTGCTATGCAACTCTAGCGCTGCCCTTTTACAGCTACTTCCCCTCATGGGTAGACTAACACCCAGCAATGTCTACCTATGCAGTCAGGCCTGACTGATCTAAATGGAAGTTCAGTGAAACAATATTTGCTAGCAATCTCTCGGTGGTGCACTTGAAGAACAACTTTGTAATCCCAACGAATAGTAAAGATAAAGTATCTGTCTTTAAACAGCTCTCACCACCTGGACAAGTCCAAGTCCGTTTCCTCCATCGATTCGTCTAGGAACAGGAATCCACCGACATCCAAGTCTTCAATCCTTCTGGTGTACTGCAGCAAGGAGGATTAGATGTCTCTAAGGCTCTGCTAGGCTGGCAGAGGGCTCTTTGGAAAGGAGCACACGGCCCAGGCTTCAGGCCTTGTGCACACAGCAGTTCAGCACAGACATCCTCTTGCTAGGAGAGAGGGGTCCAAAAAGAGCGACCAAAACTCCACCTCCCCTTTATAAAGTCTGCCCCAGCAGTCTCTGTTCTGGAGCAATGCACCCTGGGTGCTGCAAGATGTACTGGGAGATGTAGTCTCTTTCTCTCCTCTGCTTTCACTTCCAGTAATGTCTCTTTACTTCCTCCCGACTCACCTCTCACCTGGAACTTCTTATCTCTCTGCATTAAAGGGGAACACCCCGCTACACACTCCCCCCACTTGAACTCTTTGGTCCCCAAAGATAAACTTCAACAAATACTGTTTACCATTTTGGACAATGTCGAGCATGATGTTGGCATAGGGAATTCCCACCAAAACTTTGGGATAGAACTCTCTTGCCCACAGGTCACACTACCATGAGTGGCCTGCCTAACTGTGCCAGAGAGTGAGCTGGGGTTGCCCTCCACCAAATGGACGGTGGAAGGATCAGGTTGTTCAACACTTCTCCTAGCCGTTACAACAGAGTCCTCTGAGCTCGTCCCCATTTGGGGGTAAGTTAGTTTCTTGGGAGGCCTGATGACTCTGCGAGCCCTCTGCTCTCTTGGTGCTTTTGACTCTGGCACCACAGGCTCTTCTTCAGGAGTAAGTTCAGGTAACATTGCTGGTTCTGGAACCTCTGATTCAGAAGTCGACTGACGTATGGAATCTCTAGAGTCCTCCTCTGCGCAAGTGTCAGGAACATCTTCCCAGTAATCAGCTGAGGGACTGAAGGGTATGAATTCAGTAGCCTCCGGATTCAGCGTTGCATCTGGGGTATCCCCTCCATTTGGGAGATCTATGGCGGACGTTCCCAGAGTCGAGGGAGGCCACAGCCAGTCCAGTTCTCCACCTTCTTCTGTACTCAATTGGGAGGCCTCCCCATCTTTGGCTCGAGAGGTCTGGGACCGAGTGTTCGGCCTAGGAATATCCAGGATAGAGGCCGGTTCAGGGGAGTCTCTCACGGGAGGTATTCTGACTGCCTCAGCAAGTGGGAGCAGGTGATTCCGATGCCACGTCTTCAGTGGACCCACCTTTCCTTCTGGCTTTAGTTTGTAGACAGGCAAACCGGGCAACTTCCTACAGACAACATAGGGCTCAGATCTCCACCTGTCGGCAAGCTTGTGTTTTCCAGGGACCCCCAGATTGCGTAGCAGTACTCGGTCCCCGGGCTGCAGATCTTGCACTCGAACCTTCAGATCAAAATTTCTCTTGTTGCGGGCCCCCCTTTGATCCGAAGCCGCCTGGGCTTGTTCATAGGCCACCTGCAAGCTACGTCTAAGTCTGTCCACGTATCCCTTGTGGGATGTAGCTGAGGTATTGTCTATAGAAGTGCCAAAGGCCAGGTCCACAGGTAGCCTTGCTTCTCTCCCAAACATAAGTCGATAAGGGGAGTAGCCAGTGGCGTCACTTGTGGTACAGTTATAGGCATGTACTAGGGCTGATATGTGCTGACTCCAGTGTTGCTTCTTCTCTGTTTCTAAGGTTCCGAACATGTTGAGCAGGGTCCGGTTAAATCTCTCCGGCTGAGCATCTCCTTGTGGGTGGTAAGGCGTGGTTCTGGTCTTCTTTATTCCTAATGAATCCAAAAGTCTTCGGATCAACCGACTCTCAAAGTCCCTTCCTTGATCTGAGTGGAGTCTCTGTGGTAGTCCGTAATGGACAAAATACTTCTCCATAAGTATCTTGGCCACGGTGGATGCCTTCTGGTCTTTGGTTGGGAAAGCTTGAGCATAGCGGGTGAAATGGTCGGTTATTACCAGAACATTCCCCAATCCACTCAGGTCGGGTTCGAGGCAGAGAAAGTCAATGCATACCAGATCCATTGGGCCTTGACTCTGTAAGTGGCCCATTGGGGCAGCTTGATGGGGTAGGGTCTTTCTCTGAATGCATCGTGCACAGGAATGGCAATACTCCTCTACTTCTGCCCTCATGCAGGGCCAATAGAATCGATTTCTGACAAGCTGGAAGGTCCGTTCTGCCCCTAGGTGACCATGATGGTCATGCAGGGCAATTAGTACAGTCTCTCGGTGCTTCTCTGGAAGAAATAACTGCCACTTATCTTCTGAGTCATCAGAGGGGCCCCTTCGGTAGACCACTCCCTGATGTACCTGTAGCCTGTCCAATTCCTTCCTCAACAGGCGAGCCTCCTTTGAGGGGTGATGTAGGAATTTGTTGGGATCCTGATTCTCCAGGGCTTCGAGGACCAATCTCCCCATGGGGTCTTCCAATTGGTCACACCTCAACTCCTTCTTGGACAGTCTCGGTAGGTTGTCTTCCTCCAGTTGAGTTACCCCACAATAGTGTTTGGGGACTCCTACCATGGTAACCCCTATTTCTTCTGCTCTGGAGCCTCCTCTGGCTTGGAATTCAGCCCCTTGACAAAGGGCCCGCACCCCGTCCGGTGCCACTTGGGTCCAATCTTCCCAGTCATTTGTCGTGGCATGAGACCTCCGGGACAGGGCATCTGCATCCCTATTTCCGGCTCCTGGTCTGTACTTCAGACTGAAGTTGAATCCAGACAATGCGGCCAACCACCTGTGTCCGGTGGCATCTAGTTTTGCGGTGGTGAAGAGGTAGGTCAGGGGGTTGTTGTCTGTCTTCACAGTAAACTCTGCCCCATACAAGTAGTCTTTTAGCTTGTCTACTACCGCCCATTTGAGGGCCAGGAATTCCAGCTTATGAGTGGGGTAATTCTTTTCTGAGGGGGTCAGGCTCCTGCTCACATAGGCCACTGGTCGCAGTTGTCCTTCATGTTCTTGGTAGAGTACACCACCTAGACCCTCATGGCTGGCATCCACATGTAATTCATAAGGTCTGGTAGGGTCGGCGTAGGCCAGGACTGGGGCAGTGGTTAAGCTCCTCTTCAGAGCATGAAAGGCCTCTTCACACCTTGGGTTCCACTGATCTTGAACTGACTCACCAGGCCTCCTGGGCCCTGAGTCATCCTCTTCCCCTTCTGCCTTTAGCAATTCATTCAACGGGCGGGCAATCCGAGCAAACCCCTCCACAAACCTCCTATAATAGGAGCAGAACCCCAGGAAGGATCTGAGCTCTGTTACTGTGGTGGGTCGTGGCCAGGAAGTGACTGCTTCCAACTTCTCAGGATCTGTGGCCACCCCTTCTTCAGACACTATGTGCCCCAGATAGTTCACAGAAGACTGGTAGAACCGACACTTCTCGGGGGAAAGCTTAAGTCCCTCTTCGCTGAGTCTTCTCAATACTTTCTCCAACCTGGCTTCATGTTCTTCCAAGGTTCTTCCAAAGACAATGACATCGTCCAAGTACACAAGGACTTCTATAAGATTCATGTCTCCAACAGTCTTCTCCATAAGGCGTTGAAAGGTAGCAGGAGCTCCAGACAGACCCTGAGGCATCCTATTGAATTCGAAGAATCCCACCGGGGTTATGAAGGCTGTCTTCTCCCTGTCTTCTGGGTGCATAGGGATTTGATAGTACCCACTCTTGAGGTCCATCACACTGAACCATTTGGCTCCAGACAAACTTTGTAGGGCATCTTCTATCCTTGGCGTGGTGTATTGGTCAGGGATGGTTCTCCTGTTGAGAGTCCTGTAATCGATACAAAGCCTCAACGACCCATTCTTCTTTCTGACCACCACGATTGGGGAGGCATAGGGACTTCTAGACTCCCGGATCACACCAGTCTTCTTTAGTTCTACAAGTTGTTCCCTCAGATCCTCCAGTTCTGCCAGGGGGACCCGCCTGACCCTCTCTCGGAAGGGCTTATCTTCTTGGAGGCGGATCCGATGGGTGGCACTTCTTGCACACCCCACATCGAATTCATCTTCGGAAAAGATCTTCTCCCACCTGGTCAGCTGGGCCTTGGCTCTTTCTTTCCAAGCCCTGGGTAGGTTCGGGTTTTCCACGGACAGTTTCTCCCAAACATCTCCTCCGTCACCCGTCCCCTTGACTTCGGACCAAGTGACCGGGGCAGCAGGGCTCACCTGACCAAGCAACACTCTGGCAGGGATCTCCATGGGTCCTCCCGTAGTGTTCCTAACACTCACCAGAACTCTGCCATGGGCCTTCTTCAGGGCCTTGAACGGAATCACTTCTGGTATCACTTCCAGGCCTGAGGACTCTTCCCTTGGGTCTGATTCCAGCATGACAAAGGGGCCAGGTTGTTCCCACGAAAGCTTCACAGTGGCCCTAAGACAGGTTACTTCTCCGGGCTGTAGCACTACTCCTTCTCTGCCAAGTCTCCACACCTTCCCTATCCCCTCTCCCGGGGTCTTCTGCTCTAAGACCAGTCGTTGGTAGGCCGTCTTTAGCATGGGATGGATTTTGGTGGCTGAATGGTTTCTCTCTTTCACTAGAGGGGTCAGGAGTCTCCTGACTAGATCCGTGTTTGTCCCAATGATCAGGGAAATCTTGCTGGCTCCAGGCGGCCGGGGACACACAACTGCCAGGGTGTCAAACACTTCAGCCTTCCCAGCCACGGATGGGTCGAAAGTCATCTTTATGGGCAGGTACCCATCATAAGGGAAACTCTGGGTTCCAAGTCCCCATATCTCCAGCTCTTCTATCTTCTGGATAGGCAGATGACTCAAGTGCCTATCATAGAAGTCCCGGTATAGTAAAGTCACCTGTGCTCCGGTGTCCAAAAGAGCTTTAGTATAGACTCCTTCCACTTGAATGGGCACAGTAGGAGACGGGCCCACCAGTTCCTTTGGGTATGGCCGGACTGGGGTCACCTCTTTTTTTTGGCTTTCGACCCTTGCTCTACTCCTTTTGGACTTTAATTTTTCCTGAGCCTGGCATGCATTGACTTTCTCCCTCTCAATGGGGGCACAAACCCGCTGAGGGATGTTATTGTTCCTTTTAGGTGGATGTTCCTTCTTTGGGGTGCTGTACTTCCACTGAGGGGTCTTGCCCCCTCCCTCTGGAGTACATCTTGGTGGGGTGTACTATACCTCCTCCTAGGAGTTTTGTCTCCTCCATTCTTGGCCTTTTTTTTTAGTTTGGAGCGCACTGAAGATGATGGGCACCCGGTTGACTCCTTCACCGGGGCCCTTTGGCGTTTCCCGCCGGCTTGCAATTATCTGTTCTCTTCTTCTTTGGGCTGGAGCATACGTTAGCAAAGTGGCCACTCCCTCCGCAGTTATAGCAAATCACCTCTTCTCGGTCCTGTAGGGAGGCCGGTGCTGAGGTGTTCGGGAACAACTCCTTTCTTGGGCTTGGTTTCTCTCGTCTTCTCTGATCTTTCTCCATCAAAGAGGTCAGCATCTCCAACACTTGGGCCATTTGCGATTTCAGAGTGTCAACCTCCGCATCTCTTTCTGGGCTCTTGACCGAATGGACCAACACTGGTACAGGTGTGACATTCGCCTTGGCCACCTGCTGATCTTCCTGCAGCGCCTCTTCGTCCCTAATAATTTTTATTAGATCAGAGTAGGTTAGTGACATTCCTCCTCCTGAGGTTTTCAGGTGCAGCCAGACCGGGTCTGAGCGCCGCGCTCCCCTCATGATCTGCTTCATGCGTGCTTCATCTGCATCTTTGGGCAGCATTCCCTTCTTCAGTACAATCTTGCATAACTGCCTGTTCAGCCTTCTAACATATTCTGACAGTTTCTCATTCGGCTGCTGGAGAGTGTGTTCAATTTGATAAATCATCTCTGACACCTTCTCCAGCTGACCAAACTCTTCCTGCAGCATGGCCAGGCAATCTTGAGCTGTACAGTTTTCATTTCCAAACCGGAAGCTCTTCACCGATTCTGCCGCGGCACCTTTCAGACTTTCTAAGACTCGCTGTCTCTTCTGTGCCTCAGGCACCTCCCATGCTTCTACTGCCTGCAATGCCTGTTCCACCCAAGTGTCAAAATCTTCCTCCCCCGCAGGGACGGGGAGCTTCCCTGAGAAGGTGCTAAGCTTCCGGTAACCGGCCTCCACATGCACCGTACTGCTTTTCTGGCACTTAATTACAAGGTCTCCTAGAGCATTCAACAATTCAGGCCCTATAGCGGCCAGCGGTGATCCCGGGCTTAATAGTTCCTTAAGCTTTTCTGCTTTAGGGGATAGTGGTGGAGATAATTGTGGGAGTGATGGCTTTGGTGTCTGAAACCATTCTTCCTTCACTGGCAGCGTATGTATCAAGTGATAGATCTGATTATCTATGGCTTGTATACTCTGACTTTTAAAATGCTCTGGGATTTCGTTTTTCCATTCTACCAGTGCGTATGTAAACGAGATCACTGGATCTGGCCTAAAATCCATCACCCATGCTTTGTGGCTCGGAGACAGTAACAATACGAGCTGTTTTATCTCCTCTTCCTTCCATCTTTCCCCCGGGAGTACAATGACTACCGCCGCGGTTGGATCGGCGCCAATCGCTGCGCACCACTGTGACATTGCCAGCGGGTCCATGCTGGTACTTCTGACCGGCTTGATTGCAGCGTGCAACGTACAAGGATCCCGGACTCGAGCCCCCACGTGTAGCGCTACCCCCAGTTAAGAGAGCCGCTGATATTGATTTGGGCCCTGCAGTGCACCGCTGTCAACCCCCGACAATCGGCTCTAACCTCCCGTGGCACAGCTGATGATAGAGAGATAGGACCGCGTGATCGCAACTGTTGGTGATGCAGTCCTATAACAAACATACACAGAATATACTTTAAAACTCCTATTAAAGTAAGCGGAACTGACACCAAATGTACTTTACCCAGATATTTTACTGAGGCTAATGGGCAAGTAATAAACAACAGTATAACAAGTTGCAGATCCCTGCAATAAACAGTAATAAAGATAAACAGAGTAATCAGAATAATAAAGTATTGCTATGCAACTCTAGCGCTGCCCTTTTACAGCTACTTCCCCTCATGGGTAGACTAACACCCAGCAATGTCTACCTATGCAGTCAGGCCTGACTGATCTAAATGGAAGTTCAGTGAAACAATATTTGCTAGCAATCTCTCGGTGGTGCACTTGAAGAACAACTTTGTAATCCCAACGAATAGTAAAGATAAAGTATCTGTCTTTAAACAGCTCTCACCACCTGGACAAGTCCAAGTCCGTTTCCTCCATCGATTCGTCTAGGAACAGGAATCCACCGACATCCAAGTCTTCAATCCTTCTGGTGTACTGCAGCAAGGAGGATTAGATGTCTCTAAGGCTCTGCTAGGCTGGCAGAGGGCTCTTTGGAAAGGAGCACACGGCTCAGGCTTCAGGCCTTGTGCACACAGCAGTTCAGCACAGACATCCTCTTGCTAGGAGAGAGGGGTCCAAAAAGAGCGACCAAAACTCCGCCTCCCCTTTATAAAGTCTGCCCCAGCAGTCTCTGTTCTGGAGCAATGCACCCTGGGTGCTGCAAGATGTACTGGGAGATGTAGTCTCTTTCTCTCCTCTGCTTTCACTTCCAGTAATGTCTCTTTACTTCCTCCCGACTCACCTCTCACCTGGAACTTCTTATCTCTCTGCATTAAAGGGGAACACCCCGCTACACAAGTAATATACCGAAACGTGCGGATTGTTCCCGATTGGTGTGCTATTACTTTGTGCAAAAAAACAAGTAATACAGGCGCAATGTACCAGTATCTGAATAAATGGATAGGAATAGGATACCGAATAGTCCAAGGCCAGTAGAAAGAGAGGTGGTACTCTCAAATATTAATGGGGGGGTGGGCAGTCAGGGCAGCCACCAACAGGCCCAGAAGCTGGTTTTCCAGTGAGCTAGAACAAAAAAACAAGGAAAGGGGCGCCTCTGAGATAGATATCACTGTAACATTTTATTTTTAGCAATATTCACTCACATGTAAATGAAGTGGTGGTATTCAGCTGGGTGGAAGAGTAGAAGAACTAAAGGTCACAGAAGGTCCATGGAGCTGACATCACAAGAAATCCTGTTAGGGATGCGTGTGATGATGGGCACAACAGGAAACTTCCTGCGACCACAGCAGGTTCAAGCTTCAAGCAGAGTGAAGAGGTAACGGTTCAGTCTGGCACTTTAAAAGCAGGTTCCAGGTTCCAAAGCAGTGGCTGGGGGGAGGACGTCAGAAGCCGGATGGCTGGCTGTGCTCAAACTCAATGGATCCAAAACAGAACTTCTTCTCCGCCACGCAAACCGAAAGACAAAAGCAAAGACTTCTTGTACACCTCCCACTATTCTTGGACAGACCATTACCCTGAGCAACAAAGTCAAAAGTCTCGGAGTCACCTTTGACTCTGAGATGTCGATGGATGCACAAATAGGATCAGTAGTCAGCGGATCGCACCATCTCCTCCGTCTGCTACGGAGACTCATCCCCTTCATCCCGGAAGAGGACACAGCAGTAGTAGTTGGAACAATCATCAACTCCTGACTCGACCATGCAAACTCCCTCTACATAGGACTACCTAAATATCAGATTTCGCGCCTACAAGTCATCCAGAACATGGCAGCCAAACTGGTAACAGGGAAAAAACCTTGGGAATCGATCACCCCTTCACTAAGGACCCTGAATTGGCTAACCGTAAAGGATCGGGTCACCTTCAAGACCCTCTGCCTCACCCACAAGTGCACACAAGGAAACGCTCCTCAATATTTATGCGAGAAAATAAAACACTACTCCCCCAAACGCATTCTCCGATCAACCAATCAAAACCTCTTCCACATCCCCAAGTCCTGCTACAAATGGAAGGGAGAACGAAGATTTGCAGTTCAAGGACCATGGCTATGGAACGCTCTACCCACGGACATCCGCATGGAAGAAAACCATCGGGCCACCTCTTCTGAAGGATCAGGACGTCACTGGATGCAAAGCGCCTTGAAGCGATTTAGTTCGCATTTGCAGTGCTATATAAGTTATGGCTCACTCACTCACTCAGCAAACCTACGCTGCATGGCCTCCCTGATCGTGCAAAGCCTGCGGAAGGATCCTCGTATTCGTGTGATCAAGGAGAGGGATCATTACTGGCTGGCAACCCTCCTTGATCCACGTTACAAGGGTAAGGTTGCGGACCTTATCTTGCCGTCGCAGAGGGAGCAGAGGATGAAACATCTTTGGGAGGCCTTGCAGAAAGGTCTGTGCAACGCGTTCCCAGAGACTGGGAAGTTACAAAATCCTGGTCCTGGACAATGTGTTGCTGAGGCTTCGGTCAGTCAAACAAGGAGCAGTGGAGAAGGTGGCCGTCTGACCGATGCGTTCAGACAATTTTTTAGTCCGCAGCCCCAAGGGATTGATCGGTTCCAGCAACCATCGCCAGCATCTGTTGTACATGGTGCAGGAATACCTAGGGGCAAGATCAGACTTGGACACCTTTCCCACCGAAAATCCTCTGGGTTACTGGGTCTTGAGGATGGATCACTGGCCAGAGCTTGCACAGTATGCAATTGAGCTACTGGCCTGTCCTGCATCCAGCGTTCTTTCGGAACGCACATTCAGTGCTGCTTAAGGCTTTGTAACCGATCACAGGGTGCGCCTGTCCACCGAATTGGTCGATCGGCTGACCTTCATAAAAATGAATCAGTCTTGGATCACCAGCTACCGAGCACCTGATGCTGATGTAACCGAATATTTTTTTTTTGAATGGGAGATCCCTTCAAGACTGCCTATGCTGATGCTGAGTGACTATTCTGTTATTCTGAGTGACTATCCTCTTCCTCCTCAATGTTCATGCTGATAGCTTGTAAGAACATTTTTGGTTCTGGGCACCGCCACCAGTGGCTAAGGCCCAATTTTTCAGCCCCTGTTTAACAGGGGCATGTAATTACAATTTTTGATGCAATACTTTGCAGCAGGGCTCATTCCTGCGCTCCAGCTATAGTATCTGTGAGGGGTTGCAGTGTTGTGGCACCAGTGCCTAAGGCTCAATTTTTCTGCCCCTGTTTAACAGGGGCATGTAATTACAATTTTTGATGCAATACTTTGCAGCAGGGGTCATTCCTGCGCTCCAACTATAGTATCTGTGAGGGGTTGCAGTGTTGTGGCACCAGTGCCTAAGGCCCAATTTTTCTGCCCCTGTTCAACAGGGCATGTAATTACAATTCTTGATCTAATATTTCATAGCAGGGCCCGTTCCTGTGCCCACCAAGAGTAACTGTGAGGCCTTACAGTGTTGTGGCAACACCAACACCTAAGGCCCAAATTCCTGCAGAGTATATAGGGTAGGCCCCTACTTTCAAACATCCAACTTACAAATGACTCCTACTTGCAAATGGAGGGAGACAACAGGAAGTGAGAGGAAAGCTACCCCTAGTAAGGGAAATTCTCTCCTGTAATGCCGCGTACACAAGGCCGTTTTTCTCGTCGAGAAAAACGAAATTTTTCCCATTCGACGAGAAAAACGATAGTCTGTGGGCTTTCTGCCGTTTTTTTCGACGAGAAAAACTGCGTTAAAAACGACGAGAAAGATTAGAACATAGGGAAACACTGCCGCGGAGCCCACAGATGGTCGTTTTTCTCGACAAGAGAAAAAACGACGTGAAAAACGGCCGTGTGTGGGGAACAAGCCGTTCCTACGTTTTTAATGACATTATTCACGGCGGTTTTTTAACCGCCGTGAATAATGATCGTGTGTACGCGGCATTAGAGTTAATATGGGAAAAACGTGTCTCCTCTCCACTTATGCTTTACCACCAATCCTTGTTTCATTAAAACCCCAATTTTCAAAAATCAATTGTCATTGGGACAGAAAGTGAGGTGAAATCTTCTGAAGAGGTGCACAGACAGCAAAACAAATGTTACAGGGGTGATAACCCTTCCCTATGTTTTCCTAAAAGCTTAAAAATAGATTTTTTGTCTGGAGCTACATTTTCAAAATGTAACAGTTCTAAATTACAAACAAGTTCTACTTAAGAACAAACCTACAGTCCCTGTCTTGTTTGAACCGCCTGTATACTACTGTACAGAGTATATAGGGTCTGAGGGCCCCACGCCTTTCCTTTTTTTAATTTGGGTGCGGGGTTCCCCTTAATATCCATACACAACCAAAATGAGCTGGGGGGGTACCCATGCTGATCTTCTGAATGATTTTCCTCCCATATTGCCGGGACTACACATTACATTAACCTCCCTGGCGGTATGATTCTGTCTGTTTTTAGGTGCTAAAAGCGGTACAATTATTTTGCATGGAAACTTGGCGTTTTATATTGTAGGCCTGCAATTCTTAGGAATTACTTAAGTCTGTCCAAACAAGAGTCTAGTAGACATCCCGGGTATGATAAAGTTTGAAACACAAAATCATAAATTATATTATAATAAATAACTATAAATAATTATAACAAATAATAATATAAAAATAATAAAAATTATTCAATAATGTAATCAAATCAAAAACACTGAAATTTGCTCAGTTGCAGAATTGTCGCTGTCATTACTTTCAGTGTTTGATGACGAATTTCCCCACAAATCGCTATCGCTCAATTCTGCAAGTGATTCTAATTTATTATCGGTATTTTCTAGCTGCTCTAAAACCACTTTTGACATAAAGGGACACTTTTTGGTTGCTATGGACAATCTCCAAATTCCAGGCAGAAAAAAATGTATTTATAATATAAAAGTGCATGCAGGGCACTGGACAGACCACTAGGGACAAAGGGGATGTGTATTTTTTTTATACAGTACTGTAATCTGTAAGGTTACAGTATACTGTATGTGTATTGTGTTTTTTACTTTTTTGAATTTGGCGCCGATCTCCGCCCCCGTGTGCCGCAACGTCGCAGGGAACGGAGCTCGGCGGCACTGTGTGTGAATCGAGCGAGGAGACACGGCTCGCACACACAGCGGGGAGACATTGCAGGATCCAGGCAACAAGGTAAGTAACTCTCCCTGTGTCCTGCGATGCAGCTCGAGTCTGGCTCGGGGTTACCGCTTATGGTACTGAAATTCCACCCCGAGCCTGACTCGGGAATACCACAAGGGAGGTTAAAGCCGCAAGCAGTTTTAAATTACTTTTTTTCCTTTAGAAATGTAATTTTGTGCAGGGACAGTTCTAAACACTGTAAACACGCGCCACTTCACAGGCATACTATAGACACCCCCCAGGTACGATATTTAAATGAACATTTCACTTTTTTTTTTTCACTTTAATCATCATTAACCCCTTAACGACCGCCCACTGTATATATACGTCGGCAGAATGGCACGGACAGGCACAATCACGTACCTGTACGTCCCCTTTAACTGCCCGATGTGGGGGGAGCACGCTCGCGACCCTGCTGCCTTCTCCGTGAGTCGGATTGCGGGTCCCGCGGACTTGTTTGCCGCGGGGTTCCCCGCGATCGTCTTACAGAGTTATGGAGCATGGAGATGCTTGTGTAAACAAGAATTTCCCTGCCCTGCCTAGTAACAATGGCACCGATCTCGGCTCCGTGTACGCGGAGATCAGTGTCATGTGACACATAGCCCGACCCCCTCAGTAATAAACACAAGCAGGGAACATTTAACCCCTGCAGCGCCACCTAGAGGTTAACCCCTTCACTGCCACAGTAATCAGTGCATTTTTATAGCATTTTTATAGCACTGATCGCTGTGAAAATGACAATGGTCCCAAAAATGTGTCAAAAGTGTTCCATGTGTCCGCCATAATGTCGCAGTCATGATAAAAATTGCTGATCGCCGCCATTACTAGTAAAAAAAAAAAAAATATTAATAAAAATGCCATAAAACTATACCCTATTTTGTAAACGCTATAACTTTTGCGCAAACCAATCAATAAACGCCGATTGCGATTTTTTTTTTTTTGCCAAAAATATGTAGAAGAATACGTATCGGCCTAAACTGAAGAAAAAAAAAAGCTCTATTTTTGTTTATAGCGCAAAAAATAAAAACCGCAGAGGTGATCAAATACCACCAAAAGAAAGCTCTATTTGTGGGAAAAAAAGGACGTCAATTTTGTTTGGGAGCCACGTCGTACGACCGCGCAATTGTCAGTTAAAGCGACGCAGTGCCGAATCGCAAAAAGGGGCCTGGTCTTTATGCTGCGTATTGGTCCATGGCTTAAGTGGTTAACCACTTGCCAACCGCCTCCTGTACTTATACGTTGGCAGAATGGCACGTGCAGGCACATCCACGTACATGTACGTTGCCCTTTAACTGCCTGATGTGTGGTCGCGTGCGCCGCCAGCGGCGCGCTCGCGACCCTGCTGCCTTCCCCGTGAGTCGGCTGGCCGGTCCCGCGGACTCGATCGCCGCGGGAATCCCCGCGATCGTCTTACAGAGGCATAGAGCATGGAGATGCTTGTGTAAACAAGCATCTCCCTGCTCTGCCTAGTGACAATGACACAGATCTCGGCTCCGTGTACTCGGAGCGGAGATCGGTGTCATGTGACACAGAGCCCATTCCCCCTACTATTAGAAACACTATGCAGGGAACACTTAACCCCTACAGCGCCACCTAGTGGTTAACCCCTTCACTGCCAGTGTAATTTTTACAGTAATCAGTGCATTTTTATAGCACTGATCGCTGTAAAAATGACAATGGTCCCAAAAATGTGTCAAAAGTGTCCGCTGTGTCCGCCATAATGTCGCAGTCACTAAAAAAATCGCTGATCGCCGCCATTACTAGTAAAAAAAATAATAATAATAAAAATGCCATAAAACTATCCCCTATTTTGTAAACGCTATAACTTTTGCGCAAACCAATCAAGCGCCGATTGTGATTTTTTTTTTTACCAAAAATATGTAGAAGAATACGTATCGGCCTAAACTGGGGAAAAAAGTATGTTTTTATATATTTTTTGGGGATATTTATTATAGCAAAAAGAAAAAAATATTGAATTATTTTCAAAATTGTCGCTCTATTTTTGTTTATAGCGCAAAAAATAAAAACCGCAGGGGTGATCAAATACCACCAAAAGAAAGCTCTATTTGTGGGAAAAAAAGGACGTCAATTTTCTTTGGGAGCCACGTCGCACGACCACGCAATCGTCAGTTAAAGCGACGCAGTGCCAAATCGTAAAAAGGGGCACGGCCTTTAACCAGCCAAAATGGTCCGGGGCTTAAGTTGTTAAAATCACTGCTGCCGAAAAAAACAGCCGTTATTAAAACTTTTTTTTTGCATTGATACATGTCCCCTGGGGCAGGATCCGGGTCCCCAAACCCTTTTTAGGACAATAACTTGTGTAGCGGCCTCACTCCCTCTCTCCCTTCTTTATCGGTCACTCTGTTCTTCTGGCTCTGGTCTAGGGAGAATCTAGGAGGAGAGAGTGAGATGCGCCACGGCCCATGTCCTCCCCATTGCAGCGAGTGAGGTGAAGGCCAGTACCTGTTCTTTCCTCGGGCTGTGTAAGACACTTAGAACCAAGTCAGTCCTGCTGATGAACCCCCTTGCTCCCAGTAACTAGAGTACCACACACTGAAGAGAGTCCAACACTTATTTATTCCATGAGGGCAGATAAATAGTCCTTTGAGATCAGACAGGTTGAGACCCATAGAACAGTTCAGTATTGGTGGCGAGTAGGTCAAGGCACAATCCTCAAATCAATCTAAACCACTGTGGTTTCACCAGCGGTTGCTAAGCTCGGTGGCTGTAATGAGAACTTTCAATCTTCAAAGTCTCTACCAGCGACTCTAGTGAACAGGAACTGGAGTTACTTTCGCTGCGCTGTGGCCCCTGTCAGGGGGAAGACAGCCCTCCAAGGGAGTTACCAGAGGCCCCGCCGTCACCGGGTTAATGCTGTACCAGACTATCCAGAAGGGTTACCTCTCTGGCCTCCTTGCCCTCAGATACGGGTCCCAACACCTCTGGGCCCCTCGGATTCCTCCACCCTTGCGGATCCCAGTCAAAGTTACTGGGCCCCAGGCCTTGGAAGTAGTACCTCACCCCAGGCTTAAGGTGCCTGAGATGGACTCCATCACTTGCCAGCACCCAGGCCGAGGGCGCCCGGGTGCTGCTCCGCTACCCCTCACTGGGCTCTCCAACCACTCCGACCTCGAAGAAGACCCCGTGGTGAGGGCGTCCCTCCCCTTTTATATCTCCTCCCGACAGGCACAGCAGGTTCCCCGCCCCACTGTACTACCGCCAAGAGAGGACAAAAAGGGCAGAGCACTACAGTGGTGGTTCAACCCCGGCCCAGGGCGACAGCGCCACCCCTAGGCCGCAGGAAACTGCACACCACTGGAATCCTCCACGAACCAAACAGTCTCAATCCCTAACAATTAATGCATCTGGGCCATGCTACCACCCAGATGCCTCCCCCTAAATTTAAATACCCGCTACACTCTCCCCCTGGTGATTTGACACTGGTCCCCAGTGTCTGGTTCAAACTCATGTCCCCTTAACGGTGGCAACATAAGTTCAACCCAGAAACCATTCTAAACAATTTAGCCCTGAATTGTGCCAAGACCTAAAATGGGAAAAGGGGAACATAAACCAATAAAACTTCCAATAAAAACATTCTGACATTTACACATGTACAATTCCCTCCCCCTCACTGTCTAAGGACCACCCCATTCTCAGCAGCCTTGACAGATGGATCTCCTGCAGAAGGGAAGCAAAAACACAAACACCCTAACACAATGTGTGTTATCTTGGAATAAATGGGCCTATCAGCCAAGAGACCCATTCGCTCCAATGAGTATAGTGGTGCAGAATGTAAAAAAAAAAAACATCCGCTGCGCAACACTGCCACCTGGTGACAGTGTCGCGGTAATGACACTTGGTCGAATCTTCTGGACAACCTTCCTTCTTCTCTGTGCTGTGTCCATACTCTGACTATACCCCAAAGTCTTTGTCTTCTTCGTGGTGCAGGGAGAAAGAGGGAGAACAAAACAAAAACAGCTCCCATTTCTTCAGAGAGTAAAACGCCCAAACACAAAAAAAAACTAGGGCACAGTTCTTGTGTTCCAGCAATGAACAACAGTACAATAGCACACAGGAGTCTTTTCTTCTCCTACAGGTAGAACTTCGGGTGCAGCAGGAACAGGGGCTTCAAGTGCTTGTCGAAAGTTTCGATATTATACTCAATGTCCTCTCCACCCTTCCGGCAGATAAGCACCCTGTCCGCATGGATATGCCGTCCCAACATCCACTCCGCTTTGCAGTCCCTGAATTGCTTGGACACGGAGGGTGAGCATGAGAGGTACCGGCGAGCATGAGGCACTTTGAGTTTTTCCCAGACAAACTCATCGTACCACCGCTGCCGCAGGACTTCTACTTCAAAAAGTAAGTCTCGAGGTAGGTATGGGTACTCCCACCCATATTCACGGGCAACTCTTTGACAAAAGAGCCGCTGCAGTCTGGCTAGAGGTGGCATCGTGGCCCGTTCTCCTTCTCCAGGCGGGACGATGGCTTCTGGGTGCCGAGGTACTTTAACTACCTCCACAGGCTTGGGCTTTGGCGCCCGCAGTGATACGCGTTGCGTTCCCGCAACCGGAACGGATGGAGCTGCAGGTGATTCGGAGGATGGAAGAGCAAGCAAAAGACGGGACTTTCTCTCGAGCTCCGGGGCCTCCACCCGGGGTGTACTATCCCGATAGACATAGGCGGATCCCTTGGCGCACGGAGCGCGAGTAACGGCATCTTGTCCCAGCCCTTGCGGTGAAAGACCTCGTCGATTTCACCATCATCTCCACAATCTGACAGCGACTCTAGGTCGGAGGTGTCGTACATTTCTGCGGGTAGGTAATTCACAGTAGACACGGAATCACCCTCCCTTGCGGGCTCCACCGACTGTGGACTCCCGACACCTCCAACCACCACCACAGTCCCAACCCCTGGCTCACCTGGGCCTTTAGAAGAACAGGGATGTCCAGGACTCTTCCTACCGGATCCATCCAGGCCAGGCAAGTGGCGGGGTGAAGCTCTTCCACGACCACAGGACGCCTGTACCAGGCCGACTTTCCTCTTCAGAGGTGGGAGCAGGGAATCTGTGGCGACTGAAGCAGCATCCTCGGATTTTTCTTTCTCAGTCTCTGGTTGGGCACTTTCCTTGCCCTGGTCAGTGCGCACAGAAATCTCCGCAAAGGCCTGGATCTCCCCTTCCGCAGTAGCGGTACCTGTGAGGCAGTTGAGGTGAAGGGCCCGGGGGCCTTTCTGTGAATGGCTCCACCTCGAACAGAAACTCCTTGCATGCCTCACATCGCCCGAATGGCTTCAGGTTGACCACCAGTCCCGAGCAGCCGGGACAGATCACACCGAGGGCCTCCATGTCTCTGCATGTATACAGAGCCAACTGCCCCCGGGGCCTGAGTCTTATTCCCGAGTCTGTTATAGGAGCAGCAAAGGAAGTCATTCTCGTGGTATAAGGTACTGGAATCCACGGGGCACTTGAGGTCATCCCGACTGTCTGCTGCTCCATTTCACACTGACCAACTCGCGCCGGAATCTCCACGTGTGTCCTTCCACATGGCCAGACTCCTCCCATAGTCTGCACTTTTTCGCGGGCTTCTTCTTGTCCCCGCCCACGAACTGCACAGCTATGGTGTGCCTTGTGGCGCGCTTGCCAATATGGCCGACCTACTCGGAACTCCTCCGGGCAGCAAAGTACAAATGCAGGCGTTCTTGGCTCCATACGTGAAACACATATAATCCCAGACTTGCGAGCCCCCACATGTAGCGGCCTCACTCCCTCTCTCCCATCTGTATCGGTCACTCTGTTCTTCTGGCTCTGGTCTAGGGAGTATCTAGGAGGAGAGAGTGAGATGCGCCACGGCCCATGTCCTCCCCATTGCAGCGAGTGAGGTGAAGGCCAGTACCTGTTCTTTCCTTGGGCTGTGTAAGACACTTAGAACCAAGTCAGTCCTGCTGATGAACCCCCTTGCTCCCAGTAACTAGAGTACCACACACTGAAGAGAGTCCAACACTTATTTATTCCATGAGGGCAGATAAATAGTCCTTTGAGAGCAGACAGGTTGCGACCCATAGAAAAGTTTAATATTGGTGGCGAGTAGGTCAAGGCACAATCCTCAAATCAATCTAAACCACTGTGGTTTCACCAGCGGTTGCTAAGCTCGGTGGCTGTATTGAGAACTTTCAATCTTCAGAGTCTCTACCAGCGACTCTAGTTAACAGGAACTGGAGTTACCTTCGCTGCGCTGTGGCCCCTGTCAGGGGGAAGACAGCCCTCCAAGGGAGTTACCAGAGGCCCCGCCGTCACCGGGTTAATGCTGTACCGGACTATCCGGAAGGGTTACCTCTCTGGCCTCCTCGCCCTCAGATACGGGTCCCAACATCTCTGGGCCCTTCGGATTCCTCCACCCTTGCAGATCCCAGTCGAAGTTACTGGGCCCCAGGCCTTGGAAGTAGTACCTCACCCCAGGCTTAAGGTGCCTGATATGGACTCTATCACTTGCCAGCACCCAGACCGAGGGCGCCCGGGTGCTGCTCCGCTACCCCTCACTGGGCTCTCCAACCACTCCAACCTCGAAGAAGACCCCGTGGTGAGGGCGTCCCTCCCCTTTTAAATCCCCTCGCAACAGGCACAGCAGGTTCCCCGCCCCGCTGTACTACTGCCAAAAAAGGACAAAAAGGGCAGAGCACTACAGTGGTGGTTCAACCCCGGCCCAGGGCGACAGCGCCACCACCCCGGCCCAGGGCGACAGCGCCACCCCTAGGCCGCAGGGAACTGCACACCACTGGAATCCTCCACGAACCAAACAGTCTCAATCCCTAACAATTAATGCATCTGGGCCATGCTACCACCCAGATGCCTCCCCCTAAATTTAAATACCCGCTACACTTTGATAGTTTGCGCAAACTTTTGGTCCGTTCGCAGGTTCTGGTGCGAACCGAACCGGGGGGTGTTCGGCTCATCCCTAATCTCCAACTATTTCCCTTGTTGTCACTGACTTTGCTAACACTGCAGAATGAAGAATGAATTTGCATAAATAGCCACATTGTTGTTTCCTGACCTTCTGATGAGACGCAGAGATGCTCAAATATGCATAGTAAGGACCATGAATGTCAAAAAGGTCACAGACCAAGATGTTCACTCCAATTCAGTGCCATTGAGCAAAAGCGTTTTATGAAAACAGTACTGAGTACTTTGAAATTTATATCCAGTTTTATTAACACATGACAAAGTTGCAAAACTGTGTTCAGGAGTTAAGATTTTTTTACAAAGGGGTTAAGGGGTTAAAACATACACTATATTAACAAAAGTATTGGGACACCTGCCTTTACACGCACATGAACTTTAATGGTATCCCAGTTTTAGTCCATAGGGTTCAATATTGAGCTGGCCCACCCTTTGCAGCTATAACAACTTTAACTATTTTGGGAAGTCTGTCGACAAGGTTTAAGAGTGTGTCTATATGGGAATGTTTAACCATTCTTCCAGAAGCAGATTTGTGAGGTCAGGCACTGATGTTGGATAAGAAGGCCTGGCTTGTCTCTTCTCCAATTCATCCCAAAGATGTTCTACCGGGTTAAGGTCAGAACTCTGTGCAGTCCAGTCAAGTTCCTCCACCCCAAACTCACTCATCCATGTCTTTATGGACGTTGCTTTGTTCACTGGTCCAAATCATTTGGTGGATTGGGGATCATGGTGTGGGGGTGTTTCAGGGGCTGGGCTTGGCTCCTTAGTTCTAGTAAAGGAACCCTTCAGCATGGCAAGGCATTTTATGCTCCCAACTTTGTGGGAACAGTTTTGGGACGGCCCCTTCCTGTTCCAACATGACTGTGCACCAGTGCACAAAGCAAGGTCCATAAAGACACAGATGAGCAAGTTTGGGGTGGAGGAACTTGACTGGCCCACACGGAGTCCTGACCTCAACCTGATAGAGAACCTTTGGGATGAATTAGAGTGAAGACTGCAAGCCAGGCCTTCTCGTCCAACATCAGTGCCTGGCCTCACAAATGAGCTTCTGGAAGAATGGTCTAACATTCCCATAGACACACTCCTAAACCTTGTGGACAGCCTTCCCAGAAGAGGTGAAGCTGTTATAGCTGCAAAGGTTGGTCCAACTCAATATTGAACCCTACGGACTAAGAATGGGATGCCATTAAAGTTCATGTGCGTGTAAAGGCATTCCAATACTTTTGGTAATATAGTGTAGATTTGTGACCCGCTTGTGGGGGGTTCAGCATGGTGCCGTGGCAGTAAAGACAGAGTCTTTCCACGTAGATAAAGTCGGCAACCATCTATGTTGAAAGATTCTTGTGTTACGGGGTGAAGATCATCAGTCAGACATGGTGAGTGGAAACAAAGCTCTTGCTGACCCTGAATGCATGGTTGGGTTGCAGTGCTATTATCTTGCATTTGAGAAAAGACATTGATTAGGGTGTGGTGTCCGTTGAACGCTGACTCCCATTTTTATATTATCACTTCTCCGCATTGCTAATCCCAACAGTGTCTTCTCCTCCCCGGATCCAATGGTGTAAGGTCTAGGGATGAGCCGAACACCCCCGGTTCGGTTCGCGGCAGAACATGCGAACGGACCAAAAGTTTGTGCGAACTTTCGAACACCGTTAAAGTCTATGGGACTCGAACGTCAAAAATCAAAAGTGCAAATTTTAAAGGCTAATATGCAAGTTATTGTCCTAAAAAGTGTTTGGGGACCCAGGTGCTGCCCCAGGGGACATGTATCAATGCAAAAAAGTTTTAAAAACGGCCGTTTTTTCGGGAGCACTGATTTTAATAATGCTTAATGTGAAAAAATAAAAGTGAAATATACCTTTAAATATCGTACCTAGGGGGTGTCTATAGTACAGGGCTTGACAAATTTGCTTGGAATCTAGGAGCCAGCTAAAAAAGTTAGGAGCCAGGAACGCGCCCCGTCCCGCCGAGCTCGCGCGCAGAAGCAAACGCATACGTGAGTAGCGCCCGCATATGAAAGCGGTGTTCAAACCACACGTGAGGTATCGCTGTGATCGGTAGAGCGAGAGCAATAATTCTAGCCCTAGACCTCCTCTGTAACTCAAAACATGCAACCTGTAGAATTTTTTAAACGTCGCCTATGAAGATTTTAAAGGGTAAAAGTTAGTCGCCATTCCACGAGCGGACGCAATTTTGAAGCGTGACATGTTGGGTATCAATTTACTCAGCGTAACATTATCTTTCACAATATAAAAAAAAATTGGGCTAACTTTACTGTTGTCTTATTTTTTTATTAAAAAAAAGTGTATTTTTTCCCAAAAAAGTGCGCTTGTAAAACCGCTGCGCAAATACGGTGTGACAGAAAGTATTGCAACAACCGCCATTTTATTCTCTAGGGTGTTAGAATAAAAAATATATATAATGTTTGGGGGTTCTAATTAGAGGGAAGGAGATGGCAGTGAAAACAGACAGGGAAACTCCATTAGCATTGCTGTTTGTCTTGTCATACCAACGGCCACCACAAGATGGCGCAAGATCACAGAAGGTAGCATAGGCCTGCAGAAGGCCGCAAAGCCGCGGCCTCAATTACCGGCCGGCGTGGCTCGACGCGATCCCGCGGCGCGGAGGGGGGGCACGGAGAGACAGGATTCCCCAGCTGTGCTTGCCCAGGTCGCTAATTCTAGTCGCAATGGCGACCTGGCGCCCGGGGTTTGTCGAGCCCTGCTATAGTATGCCTGTAAAGTGGCGCGTGTTTCCCGTGTTTAGAACTGTCCCTGCACAAAATGACATTTCTAAAGGAATAAAGGAATAAAAGTAATTTAAAACTGCTTGCGGCTGTAATGTAATGTCGGGTCCCGGCAATATGGATGAAAATTATTGAAAAAAACGGCATGGGTACCCCCCCCCCCCGGGTACCCCTCCCCCCAGCCCATTTCCAGGCCCTTTGGGTCTTGTATGGATATTAAGGGGAACCCCACACCCAAATTAAAAAAAGAAAAGCATGGGGCCCCCAGGCCCTATATACTCTGAACAGCAGCATACAGGCGGTCCAAACAAGACAGGGACTGTAGGTTTGTTCTCAAGTTGAATCTGTTTGTAATTTGGAACAGGTACATTTTGTAAGTGTAGCTCCAGCCAAAACATCTATATTTAAGCTTTTTGGAGAACATATGGAAGGGTTATCACCCCTGTAACATTTGTTTTGCTGTCTGTGCCCCTGTTCAGAAGATTTCACCTCACTTACTGTCCCAATGACAATTGGATTTAGAAAATTTGTTTTTTTTAGGGAAACAAGGATTGGTGATAAAGCATCAGTGGAGACACCTTTTTCCCATATTAACTCTTACAGGAGAGAATTTCCCTTCCTAGGGGTAGATTTCCTCTCACTTCCTGTTGTCTCCCTCCGTTTGTATGTAGGAGTCATTTGTAAGTCGGATGCTTGAAAGTAGGGGACCGCCTGTTTATACTATAAGGCCTGCCCTATATACTCTGCAGAAAATTGGGCCTTGGGTGTTGGTGGAACCAGAACACTGTAAGCCCTCACAGTTACTCTTGGTGGGCACTGGAACGGGCCCTGCTGTCAAAATATTATATCAAGCATTGTTGAACAGGGGCAGAAAAATTGGGCCTTAGGCAGTGGTGGTGGTGACACAACACTGTAACCCCTCACAGATACTCTAGTTGAGCGCAGGAATGAGCCCTGCTGCAAAATATTACATCAAAAATTGTAATTACACTCCCCTGTTAAACAGGGGCAGAAAAATTGGGCCTTAGGCACTGGTGCTGGTGCCCAAAAACAAAAATGTTCTTAGAAGCTAGGGATGAGCTCGGTGTTCGAGTCGAACATACGTTCGACTCGAACATCGGCTGTTCGATCGTTCGACGAAGATCGAACGATTTGGGCCGTTCGCGCCTAATTCGAGTGACGCGAACGGCCCACAATGCACTACGCCATCGCAGTGTCATCCAGGCACTGTGATTGTCCAAGCATGCACTGTGACCCCGCATGCTTGGCCAATCACAGCGCCGGCAGCGAGGAGAGCAATGATTGGCCACAGGCAGGATGCCTGTGGCCAATTATTGCTGAGGGTGTTTAGTACACGCCCCACACTATAAAAGGCCGCCAGCACGGCGGCCTAGTGTAGTGTGTTCTGGAGCAGGGAAAGAGAAGCATAGGCAGGGACAGTGACATTTATTTTTTCTTGCTTAACCTGGATTCCTTTAGTTTAGGGAAAGAGAAGGATAGGTAGGGAGAGTGTCAGTGTGTTTTACTGTGCGAATCCTTGTTTCTAGGGACAGGGAAGGACAGTGAGGGAAATTCTCCTTGTGCTATAGTGTGCTTTAAAAAAACATTTTTTCTAGGGACAGAAAACTATAGGTAGGGAGAGTATCAGTGTGTTTTACTGTATGAATCCTTGTTTCTAGGGACAGGGAAGGACAGTGAGGGAAATTCTCCTTGTGCTATAGTGTGCTTTAAAAAAACATTTTTTCTAGGGACAGAAAACTATAGGTAGGGAGAGTGTCAGTGTGTTTTACTGTACGAATCCTTGTTTCTAGGGACAGGGAAAGACAGTGAGGGAAATTCTCCTTGTGCTATAGTGTGCTTTAAAAAAACATTTTTTCTAGGGACAGAAAACTATAGGTAGGGAGAGTGTCAGTGTGTTTTACTGTACGAATCCTTGTTTCTAGGGACAGGGAAGGACAGTGAGGGAAATTCTCCTTGTGCTATAGTGTGCTTTAAAAAAACATTTTTTCTAGGGACAGAAAACTATAGGTAGGGAGAGTGTCAGTGTGTTTTACTGTACGAATCCTTGTTTCTAGGGACAGGGAAGGACAGTGAGGGAAATTCTCCTTGTGCTATAGTGTGCTTTAAAAAAACATTTTTTCTAGGGACAGAAAACTATAGGTAGGGAGAGTGTCAGTGTGTTTTACTGTACGAATCCTTGTTTCTAGGGACAGGGAAGGACAGTGAGGGAAATTCTCCTTGTGCTATAGTGTGCTTTAAAAAAACATTTTTTCTAGGGACAGAAAACTATAGGTAGGGAGAGTGTCAGTGTGTTTTACTGTACGAATCCTTGTTTCTAGGGACAGGGAAGGACAGTGAGGGAAATTCTCCTTGTGCTATAGTGTGCTTTAAAAAAACATTTTTTCTAGGGACAGAAAACTATAGGTAGGGAGAGTGTCAGTGTGTTTTACTGTACGAATCCTTGTTTCTAGGGACAGGGAAGGACAGTGAGGGAAATTCTCCTTGTGCTATAGTGTGCTTTAAAAAAACATTTTTTCTAGGGACAGAAAACTATAGGTAGGGAGAGTGTCAGTGTGTTTTACTGTACGAATCCTTGTTTCTAGGGACAGGGAAGGACAGTGAGGGAAATTCTCCTTGTGCTATAGTGTGCTTTAAAAAAAAAATTTTCTAGGGACAGAAAACTATAGGTAGGGAGAGTGTCAGTGTGTTTTACTGTACGAATCCTTGTTTCTAGGGACAGGGAAGGACAGTGAGGGAAATTCTCCTTGTGCTATAGTGTGCTTTAAAAAAACATTTTTTCTAGGGACAGAAAACTATAGGTAGGGAGAGTGTCAGTGTGTTTTACTGTATGAATCCTTGTTTCTAGGGACAGGGAAGGACAGTGAGGGAAATTCTCCTTGTGCTATAGTGTGCTTTAAAAAAAAAAAATTTCTAGGGACAGAAAACTATAGGTAGGGAGAGTGTCAGTGTGTTTTACTGTGTGGATCCTTGTTTCTAGGGACAGGGAAGGACAGTGAGGGAAATTCTCCTTGTGCTATAGTGTGCTTTAAAAAAAAAAAAATTATAGGGACAGAAAACTATAGGTAGGGAGAGTGTCAGTGTGTTTTACTGTACGAATCCTTGTTTCTAGGGACAGGGAAGGACAGTGAGGGAAATTCTCCTTGTGCTATAGTGTGCTTTAAAAAAACATTTTTTCTAGGGACAGAAAACTATAGGTAGGGAGAGTGTCAGTGTGTTTTACTGTATGAATCCTTGTTTCTAGGGACAGGGAAGGACAGTGAGGGAAATTCTCCTTGTGCTATAGTGTGCTTTAAAAAAACTTTTTTTCTAGGGACAGAAAACTATAGGTAGGGAGAGTGTCAGTGTGTTTTACTGTATGAATCCTTGTTTCTAGGGACAGGGAAGGACAGTGAGGGAAATTCTCCTTGTGCTATAGTGTGCTTTAAAAAAACATTTTTTCTAGGGACAGAAAACTATAGGTAGGGAGAGTGTCAGTGTGTTTTACTGTATGAATCCTTGTTTCTAGGGACAGGGAAGGACAGTGAGGGAAATTCTCCTTGTGCTATAGTGTGCTTTAAAAAAACATTTTTTCTAGGGACAGAAAACTATAGGTAGGGAGAGTGTCAGTGTGTTTTACTGTACGAATCCTTGTTTCTAGGGACAGGGAAGGACAGTGAGGGAAATTCTCCTTGTGCTATAGTGTGCTTTAAAAAAACATTTTTTCTAGGGACAGAAAACTATAGGTAGGGAGAGTGTCAGTGTGTTTTACTGTACGAATCCTTGTTTCTAGGGACAGGGAAGGACAGTGAGGGAAATTCTCCTTGTGCTATAGTGTGCTTTAAAAAAACATTTTTTCTAGGGACAGAAAACTATAGGTAGGGAGAGTGTCAGTGTGTTTTACTGTACGAATCCTTGTTTCTAGGGACAGGGAAGGACAGTGAGGGAAATTCTCCTTGTGCTATAGTGTGCTTTAAAAAAACATTTTTTCTAGGGACAGAAAACTATAGGTAGGGAGAGTGTCAGTGTGTTTTACTGTACGAATCCTTGTTTCTAGGGACAGGGAAGGACAGTGAGGGAAATTCTCCTTGTGCTATAGTGTGCTTTAAAAAAACATTTTTTCTAGGGACAGAAAACTATAGGTAGGGAGAGTGTCAGTGTGTTTTACTGTACGAATCCTTGTTTCTAGGGACAGGGAAGGACAGTGAGGGAAATTCTCCTTGTGCTATAGTGTGCTAAAGCATTCCTCATCAACCATCTTTGAAATCCTTGTTTTTTGGACAGTCAGGGAAATTGTCGTTGTGCTATTCTGTGCAAAAGCAATCATCCTCAACCATATTTAGAAATCCTTAAGTAAAGGGACAGAGAAGGACACCTGAAGGTAGCCCTTATTGCTTTTTTCCCATCTCCCTGCAGGCCATCTATTAGAATGTCTGGAAGGCAAACAAGGAGAGGCAGACAGTCAGGAGGCAATAAAAGAGGGCAAGCAGGCTCTGTGTCTGGGGACAACAGTGCTGGTCGTGGACGCGGTGCATTGTCATCAGCACATGGCCATGGGACACGCTTGTCCTTCTTTTCGGCAGCTGGACATGTTGAGCCACATCATGCCGAAGACTTGGTAGAGTGGATGACCAAGCCCTCCTCCTCCTCCTCATCCTCTCTCACCCAGGCTCAGGGTACTGGCAAAGCAGCTGCCAAAGCGTCCTCTTCCCTGGTATCAATGTCAGACTCATCATCAGTCACTCCTTCCCTAGACCCACCATGTCCTCCTCCTGAGGAGTCCCCCGAACTGTTTGAGCACAGTGTTGGGTACATGCTCCAGGAGGATGCCCAGAGTTTCGAAGGGTCTGATGATGAAACCCAGCTACAGGAAGGCAGTAGCGTGAGAGCAGACAGAGGGGATGCTCAAGAAGGACACCAATCTGGCAGTCATGTTCCAGCAGCTGCAGCATACTGCCAGATTGGCTCCAGTGATGAGGAGGGAGGGGATGATGAGGTCACTGACTCCACGTGGGTGCCTAATAGGAGAGAGGAGGAGGAGGAGGATGAGGAGGAGGCACATCTCCAACGAGGCAGGATGCCCTTTGGTGGCCAGCGTAAGGGCAGTACACCGACGGAATCACACCGCAGAGCTCCGCCTGTGCAGGGCGCTGCCTCTGCCCGTCATTCAAAAAGTTCTTTGGTGTGGGCCTTTTTTGAGGCTAGTGCATCAGATCGCACAGCTGCTGTTTGCAACATATGTCTCAAGCGTATATCGCGTGGCCAAAACATCAGCCGCTTGGGTACCACATGCCTGACCAGACATATGTTGACCTGCCATGCAGCTCGTTGGCAAGCCTACCTCAAAGACCCACACCAAAGAACAAAGCGGACCTCTCCTTGCACCGCATCAGCTGGGATCTCCAACCCCACTATAACTTCAGTCCTCTCTGAAACATGCACTGAGAGGAATGAAGGTGTAGAATTAGGTGTGTCACAGCCAAGTACTTGCGGCCACTCTGCTAGCAGTACACCGACGTCCGATTCTAGCAGGCAAATTTCCCTGCCCCAGCTGCTGGACCGTCGAAAGAAGTTCACTCCCAGCCATCCACATGCCCAGCGGTTGAATGCTAGCTTGGCTAAATTGCTAGCGCTTCAACTGCTGCCTTTTCAGTTGGTAGACTCGGCCCCCTTCCGTGAGTTTGTGCAATGTGCGGTTCCTCAGTGGCAGGTTCCCAAACGCCACTTTTTCTCACGGAAGGCTATTCCGGCTCTCTACCGGCATGTGGAAGGCAATGTCTTGGCCTCGCTGGACAGGGCGGTCAGCGGTAAGGTGCATATTACCGCTGACTCATGGTCCAGCAGGCATGGACAGTGACGTTACCTTTCTTTCACGGCCCATTGGGTCACTCTTTTGGCAGCTGGGAAGGATGCAGGACAAGGTGCAGTAGTGTTGGAGGTTGTTCCACCGCCACGCCTCCAAAATGCTACTACTGGTTGTGACACACCTCTCTCCTCCACCCCCTCCTCTTCTTCTTCCTCCATGGCCTCTTCCTGTGGTTTGTCCTCTGAACCAGCGGTGCTCCGTAGCCGTTCAAGGGGCTACGCAAGTACGCAGGCAAAAAGATGCCATGCCGTGCTTGCGCTGGTGTGTTTGGGGGACAGAAGCCACACTGGGGCAGAGGTCCTGTCTGCTCTGCAGGGCCAGGCCGAGAGGTGGTTGACGCCACGCCAGCTTAAGCCAGGAATGGTGGTTTGCGACAATGGCACCAACCTCCTCTCCGCCCTCCGACAGGGACAATTGACCCATGTGCCCTGTGTGGCTCACGTCCTTAACCTGGTGGTGCAGCGGTTCTTGGGCAGGTACCCGGGCTTACAGGATGTCCTGAGGCAGGCCAGGAAAGTCTGTGTGCATTTCCGCAGATCTTATAATGCCAGTGCTCGCCTGGCTGAGCTGCAAAAGGAGTTGAACCTGCCCAAGAACCGCCTTATATGTGACATGCCCACCAGGTGGAACTCAACGTTGGCCATGCTGCAGCGGCTGCACACGCAGCAGAGGGCCATCAATGAGTACCTGTGCGACTACGGCACCAGGACAGGGTCAGGGGAGCTTGGTTTTTTTTCTCCACGCCAGTGGGGCATGATCAGGGATGCATGCACTGTCCTGGCACCATTTGAGGAGGCCACGAGGATGGTGAGCAGTGACAGTGCATGCATCAGTGACACTGTACCTCTTGTCCACCTGTTGGAGCACACGCTGCGTGGAATAATGGACAGGGCACTTGAGGCAGAACAGAGGCAGGAAGAGGAGGACTTCCTTGCCTCTCAAGGCCCCCTTTACCCAGACAGTGTTCCTTCTGTCCCACCCATCGCACAGGAAGAGGAGGAGGAGGAGGAGGAGGAGGATTGTGTCAGCATGGAGGTGGAGGCTGGCACTCAGCATCATCAGCAGCAGTCTTTTAGGGATGATTTACAGTCCCAAGAAACCAGTGGACTTGTACGTGGCTGGGAGGAGGTGGCTGCGGATCATGTCGTCCTTAGTGACCCAGAGGACTCCGGAGCAAATGCCTCAGCAAACCTACGCTGCATGGCCTCCCTGATCCTGCAAAGTCTGCGGAAGGATCCTCGTATTCTTCGGATCAAGGAGAGGGACCATTACTGGCTGGCCACTCTCCTTGATCCATGGTACAAGGGTAAGGTTGCGGACCTTATGTTACCGTCGCAGAGGGAGCAGAGGATGAGACAACTCCGGGAGGCCTTGCAGAAAGGTCTGTGCAACGCGTTCCCAGAGACTGGGAGGTTACAAACTCCTGGTCCTGGACAACGAGTTGCTGAGGCTTCGGCCAGTCAAAGAAGGAGCGGTGGGGAAGGTGGCCGTCTGACCGATGCGTTCAGACAATTCTTTAGTCCGCAGCCCCAAAGTATGATCGGTTCCAGCAACCATCGCCAGCGTCTGATAAACATGGTGCAGGAATATCTAGGGGCAAGGTCAGACTTGGACACCTTCCCCACCGAAAATCCTCTGGCTTACTGGGTCTTGAGGATGGATCACTGGGCAGAGCTTGCACAGTATGCAATTGAGCTACTGGCCTGTCCTGCATCCAGCGTTCTTTCGGAACGCACATTCAGTGCTGCTGGAGGATTTGTCACGGATCACAGGGTGCGCCTGTCCACCGACTCGGTTGATCGACTGACTTTCATCAAGATGAACCAGTCTTGGATCACCACCAGCTACCACACACCTGATGCTGATATAACAGACTAATTGATTTTAACATGTGTGAGGGGGTTAGCTCGGCAGCGGGTGTGTGTGACCCCCGGGATGGGCTCCCCACACAAAAACAGGCCCAGCAAACGGAGGTTGTGGTTTTCAAAATCAAAAAGGTGCGGTTTATTTTCTATTTACAGTGACAAAACACAGCAAAGCAAAAGAAACATAAATAAAATAAATCCTGGTCAACTTGACCTCTGAGTAGACATACAGGTTTCCTAACTAACAACTGGGATCAGCCTAGTGCTGTCCTAGTCCCTAAGTCCCTGGTTTTAAATGTCCAAGCAAATAGCCACACAGGCTTTGTCTCACCGCACAGGGGTTCACTCTCCCTAGACAGTCCACACAGGTCTGGTTCCAGGCATGAGCAAACACCTAATGAATCTGGGAGTTCTTATAGAGGCCTAAATGAGCTGACAAGCTTCAGCTGGTCTCATCAACTCCCTGTCTGCACGACGCCCCACACTCTCCCTAGAGGTATGAGTCATCCATGAGCCCACTAGCCTCAGCTGGGCTTATACAACTCTCCACCTAGTTGTATAAGTCGGCGTAAAGCCTGAATCTGGGCGAAATATATCTACCCCCTGGATGCAACCAGGTGACTTTACCTTCCTGCTGTCACACATGTCACATCCCTTCAAGACTGATGCTGATGCTGAGTGTCTGTGCTGTTATGTTGACTGGCTATCCTCCTCCTCCGAGTCCTCAATGATACGATTGATGATGATAGCTTGGAAGATCATTTTTGTTTATGGGTGCCGCCACCAGTGGCTAAGGCCCAATTTTTCAGCCCCTGTTTTACAGGGGCGTGTAATTAAAAAATTTTTAGCAATAATTTACCATAGGGCTCATTGCTGTGCTCCAAGTACAGTATCTGTGAGGGGTTGGAGTGTTGTGGCACCAGTGCCTAAGGCCCAATTTTTCAGCCCCTGTTTAACAGGGGCGTGTCATTACAATTTTTGAAGCAATACTTTGCAACAGGGCTCATTGCTGTGCTCCAAGTACAGTATCTGTGAGGGGTTGTAGTGTTGTGCCCCCAGTGCCTAAGGCCCAATTTTTCAGCCCCTGTTCAACAGGGGCATGTAATTACAATTCTTGATCTAATAATTCACAGCAGGGCCCATTGCTGCACCCACCAAGAGTAACTCTGAGGGCTTACAGTGTTGTGGCAACGCCACCACCACCACGAAAGGCCCAATTTTTCAGCCCCTGTTCAAAAGGGGCATGTAATTACAATTCTTGATCTTATAATTCACAGCAGGGCCCATTCCTGCACCCACCAAGAGTAACTCTGAGGGCTTACAGTGTTGTGGCAACGCCACCACCACCACCACCACGAAAGGCCCAATTTTTCAGCCCCTGTTCAACAGGGGCATGCAATTACAATTCTTGATCTAATAATTCACAGCAGGGCCCATTGCTGCACCCACCAAGAGTAACTGTCAGGGCTTACAGTGTTGTGGCACCAGCACCACCATCAAAGGCCCAATTTTTACTACCACTGTTCAACAATTATATGTAATTACAATTCCTGATATAATAGTTGACAGCAGGGCGTTCCAGCACCAACCAAGAGTAACTGTGAGTGCTTACAGTGTTGTGCCAACACCAACAACTAAGGGGCCTATTTCTGCAGAGTATATACGGCAGGTCCCTACTTTCAAACATCCAACTTACAAACGACTCCTACTTACAAACGCAAGAAGACAACAGGAAGTGAGAGGAAATCTACCCCTTGGAAGGAAAATTCTCTCCTGTAAGAATTAATATGGGAGAAAGGTGTCTCCTCTGTACTGATGCTTTATCAGCAATCCTTGTTTCAAGAAAAACACCACATTTCAAAAACAGTTGTCATTGGGACGGAAAGTGAGGTGAAATGTTCTGAACAGGGGCACAGACAGCAAAACAAATGTTACAGGGGTGATACCCTTACCTATGTTTTCCAAAAAGTTTAAAAATAGATTTTTGGGCTGGAGCTACACTTAAACAATGTACCTGTTCAAAATTACAAACAGATTCTACATAAGAACAAACCTACAGTCCCTGTCTTGTATGCACCGCCTGTATACGGCTGTTCAGAGTATATAGGGCCTTTTTTATTTTATGTGCGGGGTTCCCCTTAATATCCATACAAGACCCAAAGGGGCTGGTAATGGGCTGGGGTAGGGGGGGGGGTCATGGGGTAGCTATGCCATTTTTCTTAAAGATTTTCATCCATATTACCGGGACCAGACATTACATTAAAGCCGCAAGCAGTTTTAAATGGCTTTTTTTTCCTTTAGAAGTGTCATTTTGTGCAGGGACAGTTCTAAACACGGGAAACACGTGGCACTTCACAGGCATACTTTAGACACCCCCCAGGTACGATATTTAAAGGAATATTTGACCTTTTTTTTTTTCACTTTATGCATCATTAAAATGACTGCTCCCGAAAAACGACCGTTTTTAAAACTTCTTTTTGCATTGATACATGTCCCCTGGTGCACAACCCGGGTTCCCAAACCCTTTTTAGGACAATAACATGCATAATAGTTGTTATAATTAGCACTTTAGAATTCGAACGTTCGCATCCATTGTATTTAATAGGGTTCTAATGTTCGTACGAACTTTCGGTCCGTTCGCGGGTTCTGGTGCGAACCGAACCCGGGGGTGTTCGGCTCATCACTATTAGAAGCTATCAACATGAACATTGAGGAGGAATAGTCACTCAGCATAACAGGATAGTCACTCAGCATTAGGGATGAGCTTCGAGTTCGAGTCAAACTCATGTTCGACTCGAACATTGCCTGTTCGCCCGTTCGCCGAACAGCGAACAATTTTGGGTGTTCGTGGCAAATTCGAAAAGTCTATGGGAGAAATCTAAAGTGCTAATTATAAGGGCTTATATGCAAGTTATTGTCATAAAAAGTGTTTGGGGACACGGGTCCTGCCCCAGGGGACATGTATCAATGCAACATTTTTTTTTTAAAACGGCCGTTTTTTTGGGAGCAGTGATTTTAATAATGCTTAAAGTAAAACAATAAAAGTGAAATATTCCTTTAAATTTCGTACCTAGGGGGTGTGTATGATATGCATGTAAAGTGGCGCATGTTTCCCGTGCTTAGAACTGTCCCTGCACAAAATGTCATTTTTGAAGGAAAAAAAGTCATTTAAAACTCACTCGCGGCAATACATAGAAAAGTCATTGATAAAAAAAAAAAAGCGTGGGGGTTCCCCCAAATTCATCTACCAGGCCCTTCAGATCTGGAATGGATATTAAGGGGAACCCCGCCGCAAATGTAAAAAAAAAAATGCGTGCGGTTCCCCCCAAATATCCATACCAGGCCCTTCAGATCTGGCATGGACTTTAAGGGGAACTCCACCCCAAATTTAAAAAAAAATGGCATGGAGTCCCCCCAAAAATCCATACCAGACCCTTTATCCGAGCACGCAACCTGGCAGGCCGCAGGAAAATAGGGGGGCACGAGAGAGCTCCCCCCCCTCCTGAACCGTACCAGGCCACATGCCCTCAACATGGGGAGGATGTCCCCATGTTGATGGGGACAAGGGCCTCATCCCCACAACCCTTGCCCGGTGGTTGTGGGGGTCTGCGGGCAGGGGGCTTATCGGAATCTGGAAGACCCCTTTAACAAAGGGGACCCCCAGATCCCGCCCCCCCTATGTGAATTGGTAAGGGGTACATTGTACCCCTACCAATTCATGAAGAAAGTGTAAAAAAATAAAAAATAAAACACACAAACACCTTGGAAAAGTCCTTTATTTAAAAAAAAACAAAAAAACATTCCAGCGATGAAATCCAGTGTCCCGCGGCGATCCGATGTCCAGCGCTGTCCGTCATTGGCTGAGCCTAAACGGACCTGATGGGGAACTTCCTCTGCAGTCTATTAAATATATAGACCCGCCCCTTCTAAAGTTCCCCATCAGGTCCGCTCAGCCAATGACTCGGTGTAAGGCTAAGCGGACCAGATGCGGAACATGAGAAGGGGCGGGTCTATTCATGTATTACACAGTGAAGGCAGTTCCCCATCAGGTCAGCACAGGCCAATGACGTAGGCGGGTCTGACATACGAGGGGGCGGATCTGATGGGGAACTTCCTTCACTGTGTAATACATGAATAGACCCGCCCCTTCTCATGTTCCGCATCTGGCCGGCTTAGCCTTACACCTAGTCATTGGCTGAGCGGACCTGATGGGGAACTTTAGAAGGGGCGGGTCTATACATTTAATAGACTGCGGAGGAAGTTCCCCATCAGGTCCGCTCAGGCTCAGCCAATGACGGACAGCGCTGGACATCGGATCGCCGCGAGACACTGGATTTCATCGCTGGAATGTTTTTTGTTTTTTTTTACACTTTCTTCGTGAAATGGTAGGGGTACAATGTACCCCTTACCAATTCACATAGGGGGGGGCGGGATCTGGGGGCCCACTTTGTTAAAGGGGTCTTCCAGATTCCGATAAGCCCCCTGCCTGCAGACCCCCACAACCACCGGGCAAGGGTTGTGGGAATGAGGTCCTTGTCCCCATCAACATGGGGCCATCCTCCCCATGTTGAGGGCATGTGGCCTGGTACAGTTCAGGAGGGGGGGCGCTCTCTCGTCCCCCCGTCTTTTCCTGCGGCCTGCCAGGTTGCGTGCTCGGATAAGGGTCTGGTATGGATTTTTGGGGGCACTCTACGCCATTTTGTTTTTAATTTGGGGTGGAGTTCCCCTTAAAATCCATGCCAGATCTGAAGGGCCTGGTATGGATATTTGGGGGGAACCGCACGCATTTTTGTTTTTTAATTTGCGGCGGGGTTCCCCTTAATATCCATTCCAGACCTGAAGGGCCTGGTAATTGAATTTGGGGGAACCTCCACGCTTTTTTTTATTTTTTTATCAATGACTTTTCTATGTATTGCCGGGAGCCGACAATTCATTAATAGCCGCGAGTGAGTTTTAAATGACTTTTTTTCCTTCAAAAATGACATTTTGTGCAGGGACAGTTCTAAGCACGGGAAACATGCGTGACTTTACATGTATATCATACACACCCCCCAGGTACGAAATTTAAAGGAAAATTTCACTTTTATTTTTTCATTTTAAGCATTATTAACCACTTCCCTACCCAGCCATAGTCAAATGACGTCCACAGATGGGATCTCCCATCCTGGGTGGACGTCATATGACGTCCTCGGGTTTGTAGGGGGATATCTGAATGATGCCTGCAGCTAGAGGCATCATTCAGATATCCTTTTGAAGTGCCGGCAATTCTGTGCACCATAAGAATGATCATGGCGGCGGTTCCGCCGCTTGATCATTCTTACAGGCGGCGGGAGGGGACATCCCCCCCTCCCGCCGCCATCCGGTGCTTCTCCGGGCTCCCCGTGCGATCGGGGACCCGGAGCGAATCTTCCGGCGTCGTTGGTGGGGTCACGTGATGAGCATAGAGATGAATGGTGACCAGATGGTCACCAGTCATCTCTATGATCGTCGGAGGCCCGGGCGCGATGTGATGACGTCACGCTCGGGCTTCAAATGTAAACAAAGCCGCCATTGCGGCTGTAAGTATGAGATCAGTGAAAAAAATTTCACTGATCTCATGCTTTCCAGCCTGGAGGAGAGATGTGGGGTCTTATTGACCCCGCATCTCTCAATAAAGAGAACCTGTCACACATATCCTATTTCAAGGGATGTTTACATTCCTTGTAATAGGAATAAAAGTGATAAAAAAAAAAAAGGAAAATCATTATAAAAAAAATAAATAAAAAAAAAATAAAAAAAAAAAATAATAAAAAAAAAAAATTAAAACGCCCCTGTCCCCGGTAGCTCGTGATCAGAAGCGAATGCACACGTAAGTCGCCCACATATGTAAACGCAGTTCAAACCACGCATGTGAGGTATCGCCGCGTGCGTTAGAGCGCGTGCAACAATTCTAGCACTAGACCTCCTCTGTAACTCTAACCTGGTAACCTGTAAAAAAAATTAAAGCGTCGCCTATGGAGATTTTTAAGTACCGAAGTTTGGCGCCATTCCATGAGTGTGCGCAATTTTAAAGCGTGACATGTTAGGTATCTATTTACTCGGCGTAACATTATCTTTCATATTTTCCCCAAAAATTGGGCTAACTTTACTGTTTTGTTATTTTTTAATTCATGAAACCATTTTTTTTAAAAAAGGCGTTTGAAAAATTATTGCGCAAATATCGTGCAAGAAAAAATGTTACAATGACCGTCATTTTATTCCCTAGGGTGTCTGCTAAAAAAACATATATAATGTTTGGGGGTTCTGAGTAATTTTCTAGCAAAAGAATGATGATTTGTACATGTAGGAGAGAAGTGCTAGAATAGGCCCGGTATTGAATAGGTACAAAAAGCCCTGTATTGAAGTGGTTAAAATCACTGCTCCCGTAAAAACGTCAATTTTTTTAACTTTTATTTGCATTGATTCATGTCCCCTGGGGCAGGACCCGGGTCCCCAAACACTTTTTAGGACAATAACTTGCATATTAGCCTTTATAATTAGCACTTTAGATTTTGAACGTTCGAGTCCATTGTATTTAATAGGGCTCTAAAGTTCACGCAAACATTCTGTCCGTTCGCAGGTTCTGGTGCGAACCGAACAGGGGGGTGTTCGGCTCATCCCTGCTCAGCATCAGCATCAGCATCAGCATAGGCAGTCTTTAAGGGATCCCACATTCATAGTAAAATTATTCGGTTACATCAGCTTTAGGTGCTTTATAGCTGGTGATCCAAGACTGATTCATTTTTATGAAGGTGAGCCGATCAACTTAGTCTGTGGACAGGCGCACTCTGTGATCGGTTACAAAGCCTCCAGCAGCACTGAATGTGCATTTAGATAGAATGCTGGATGCAGGACAGGCCAGTAGCTCAATTGCATACTATGCAAGCTCTGGCCAGTGATCCATCCTCAAGACCCAGTAACCCAGTGGATTTTCGGTTGGAAAGGTCTACAAGTCTGATCTTGCCCCAAGGTATTCCTGCACCATGTAAATCAGACGCTGGCGATTGGTTGCTGGAACCGATCAGACCTTGGGGCTGCAGACTAAAAAATTGTCTGAACGCATCGGTCAGACGGCCACCTTCTCCACCGCTCCTTCTGTGACTGACCGAAGCCTCAGCAACACGTTGTCCAGGACCAGGAAATGGTAGCCTCCCAGGCTCTGGAAACGCATGCCTACCAAAGATGTTTCATCCTCTGCTCCCTCTGCGAAGGCTGGATAACCTTACCCTTGTAACGTGGATCAAGAAGGGTTGCCAGCCAGTACTGATCCCTCTCCTTAATACCACGAATCCGAGGGTCCTTTCGCAGGCCTTGCAGGGTCAGGGAGGCCATGCAGCGCAGGTTTGCTGAGGAATTCGGGTCAGAGTCCTCTGGGTCACTAAGGACGACATGATCTGCAGCCACATCCTCCTAGCCACGTACAAGTCCATGGGTTTCTGGGGACTGAAAACGATTCCTTGAACACTGCTGCTGATGCTGAGTGCTAGGCTCCACCTCCATGCTGACACAATCCTCATCCTCCTCCTCCTCTTCCTGTGTGATAGGCGGGCCCGCAGGAATACTGTCTGGATAAGGGGGGCCTTGAGAGGTGAGGAAGTCCTCCTCTTCCTCCCTCTGTTCTGCCTCAAGTGCCCTGTCCATTATTCCATGCAGCGTGTGCTCCAACAGGAAGACAAGAGGGACAGTGTCACTGATGCATGCACTGTCACTGCTCACAATCCTCGTGGCCTCCTCAAATGATGAAAGGACAGTGCATGCTCCCCTGACCCTGTCCTGGTGCCATAGTCGCACAGGTACTCATTGATGGCCCTCTGCTGCGTGTGCAGCCGCTGCAGCATTGCCAACGTTGAGTTCCACCTGGTGGGCATGTTACATTCCTTTTGAAGGTCAGCCAGCCGAGCACTGGCATTATATGACCGTCGGAAAATGCCCACAGACTTTCCTGGCCTGCCTCAGGAGATCCTGTAAGCCCGGGTACCTGCACAAGAACCGCTGCACCACCAAATTAAGGACGTGAGCCAAACAGGGAACATGAGTCAAGTGTCCCTGTCGGAGGGCGGAGAGGAGGTTGGTGCCATTGTCGCAAACCACCATTCCTGGCTGAAGCTGGCGTGGCGTTAACCACCTCTGAGCCTGCCCCTGCAGAGCTGACAGAATCTATGCCCCAGTGAACGCCTACGGAGCACCGCTGGTTTCCGAGGACAAATCTGCACAGGAAGAGGCCATAGAGGCCATAGAAGAAGAAGAAGAGGAGGAGGAGGTGGAGGAGAGAGGTGTGGCAGAATCACCACTACCAGCATTTTGGAGGCGTGGTGGCGGAACAAGCTCCAACAATAAAGCACCCTGTCCTGCATCCTTCCCAGCTGCCAGCAGAGTTACCCAGTGTGCCGTGAAAGAAAGTAACGTCCCTGTCCATGCCTGCTGGACCATGAGTCAGTGGTAATATGCACCTTACCTCTGACCGCCCTGTCCAACGAGGCCAAGACATTTCCTTCCACATGCTGGTAGAAAGCCGGAATGGCCTTCCGAGAAAAAAAATGGCGTTTGGGAACCTGCCACTGAGGTACCGCACATTCCACAAATTCTCGAAAGGAGGCAGAGTCTACCAGCTGAAAAGGCAGCAGTTGGAGTGCTAGCAATTTAGCCAAACAAGCATTCAGCCGCTGAGCATGTGGATGGCTGGGACCAAATTTCTTTTGACGGTTTAGAAACTGGGGTAGGGAAATTTTCCTGCTACAATCGGATTTAGGTGTACCGCTAGTAGATTGCCCGCAAGTGCTTGGGACACCTAATTCTACACCTTCATTCCTCTCAGTGCAGGTTTTTGAGAGGACTGATGGTATAGTGGGGTTGGAGATCCCAGCTGATGAGGAGCAAGTAGAGGTCCGCCTTGTTCTTTGGTGTGGGTCTTTAAAGTACTGTTGCCAACGAACTGCATGGGAGGTCGACATATGTCTGGTCAAGCATGTGGTGCCCAAGCGGCTGCTGTTTTGGCCACGCTTGATAAGCTTCAGACATATGTTGCAAACAGCAACGGGGTGATCTGCTACACACGTTTTAAAAAAGGGCCACACCAAAGAACTTTTGAAAAAATGCGCGGAGTCAGCAGCACTCTGCAAATGCGGAGCTCTGTGGTGTGATGCAGTCGGTTGGCTGCTCTTAAGCTGGCCCCTGGAGGGCATCCTGCCTTGTTGGAGATGTGCCTCCTCCGCCTCCTCCTCTCTTCTATCAGGCACCCATGTAGAGTCAGTGACCTCATCATCCCCTCCCTCCTCGTTACTGGAGCAAACTTGCAGTATGCTGCAGCTGGTAGAACATGACTGCCAGTTTCTTGTCCTTCTTGGGCACCCCCTCTCTCTGGGCTCACGTTACTGCCTTCATCCTCAACCTGGGTACCATCATCGGAGCCTTCAAAACGCTGCGCATCCTCCTGCAGCATGTACCCAACACTGTGGTCGAACAGTTTGGGGGACTCCTCAGGACATAATGGTGGGGCTAGGGAAGGAGTGACTGATGCCATTGAGCCAATGGAATAGGCCGCTTTGGCAGCTGCATTGGCAGCCAAACTACTCTGAGCCTGGGTGACAGAGGATGAGGACGGCTTTGTGATCCACTTTACCAACTCTTCTGCATGTTGTGGCTCAACACGGCCAGCTGTCGAAAAAAGGACAAGCATGCCCCACGGCCACGTGCTGAGGATGCACCATGTCCACGACCACCACTGTTGGCTGTAGACACAGAGCCTGCTTGCCCTCTTTTAGTGGCCTGTGAGCGTCTACCTTTCCTTGGTGGCCTTCCAGACATGCTGTGAAATTGGATTAGCAAAACACCGCCTGAAGTTTACTAGAAAAATTACACCAGGAATGGCCAGCAGTGAGGTATAGGCTTGGCTAGACTAGAATGCAGTGGATATATATGTAGGAGACTGTATATATATATTGTGACAGCAGGAAGGTAAAGTCACCTGGTTGCATCCAGGGGGGTAGATATATTTCGCCCAGATTCAGGCTTTACGCCGACTTATACAACTAGGTGGAGAGTTGTATAAGGCTAGTGGGCTCATGGATGACTCATACCTCTAGGGAGAGGGCTGGGCGTCGTGCAGACAGGGAGTTGATGAGACCAGCTGAAGCTTGTCAGCTCATTTAGGCCTCTATAAGAACTCCCAGATTCATTAGGTGTTAGCTCATGCCTGGAACCAGACCTGTGTGGACTGTCTAGGGAGAGTGAACCCCTGTGCGGTGAGACAAAGCCTGTGTGGCTATTTGCTTGGACATTTAAAACCAGGGACTTAGGGACTAGGACAGCACTAGGCTGATCCCAGTTGTTAGTTAGGAAACCTGTATGTTTAGTCAGAGGTCAACTTGACCAGGATTTATTTTGTTTATGTTTCTTTTGCTTTGCTGTGTTTTGTCACTGTAAATAGAAAATAAACCGCACCTTTTTGATTTTGAAAACCACAACCTCCGTTTGCTGGGCCTGTTTTGTGTGGGGAGCCCATCTCGGGGGTCACACACACCCGCTGCCGACCTAACCCCCTCACATTTGGTGGAGAATGCGGGCAGTTTTTTTTTAAGCCAGCATGGAGGAGATACTGAAACAGCTGGCTCTAGCAAATGCCAATCAACAGCAGACAAATGCAGGTTTGCAAAGGAGCCTTGCAGCCCAGCAGCAAGCTCATCAACAGAGCCTTGCAGCCCAGCAGCAAGCTCACCAACAGAGTCTGGAAACTCAGCAACAAGCCCAGCAGCAATCTGAGGCCCGCTTCATAGACCTGTTACAGAAGCAAGAGCAGAGACTACAACAAATGGAAGCAGTAATGCAGCAACGTCCGCAGACCAGTGAGGAAAGCCGTCCCACTAATACCGCGTCCTTTGGGGAGACTCAAGAAACTGGAGAGGAGCCCACCTCCTCAGACGAAAACCTACCGTCTGTGGAGTTTCTGATCTTGAGGTTCACAGGGAAAACTTTGCCACAGAACAGTTGAAAGACCCCGCCCTAATAAAGGCACGGGAAAACGTAGTGAAAATAGATGGCGAGTTAGTGAACCCAGATAATACCTGCACTTACCCATACTTCAGCGTAGAGAAGGACCTACTGTATCGGGTGGCAAAAAGGGCAGAAGAAACCGTTGAGCAGCTTGTGGTGCCCAAACCTTACAGGAAGTTGGTGTTGGAGTTGGCCCATGGGCACATTCTTGGAGGTCATCTGGGGACAGAGAAAACCCGAGAGAGGGTATTACAGAGATTCTATTGGCCGGGGGTGATGAAGGACGTAGAAAATTATTGTTCCTCCTGCCCTGTGTGTCAGAGGTTGGCCCCGATGCCACATTTCCGTAGCCCGCTGGTCCCTCTACCCATCATTGAGGTCCCGTTTGAGAGGATCGCCATGGATTTGGTAGGTCCTATAATCAAGTCCGCTAGGGGGCACCAGTACATATTAGTTATAATGGACTATGCCACCCGTTATCCAGAAGCGATCCCTCTCCGAAATACCTCGGCCAAAACCATAGCCAAAGAGCTATCTCTTGTTTTTAGCCGGGTGGGTATTTGTAAAGAACTGCTTACGGACCAAGGTACACCCTTTATGTCCCGGGTTATGAAAGAGCTGTGTAAATTGTTCAAAGTGACGCAATTGCGTACGTCTGTGTATCACCCCCAAACCGATGGGCTGGTTGAAAGATTCAACAAAACCCTAAAACAAATGTTGAAGAAAGTGGTGGATAGAGATGGAAAGGATTGGGACTGTTTACTTCCTTATTTGATGTTTGCTATTAGGGAGGTGCCCCAATCCTCTACGGGATTCTCCCCCTTTGAGTTACTGTATGGGAGACACCCAAGAGGGCTGTTGGATATTGCCAAGGAAACTTGGGAAAGTGAGAGTTCTCCCCACAGGAGTGTGATTGAGCATGTCGCCCTGATGCAAGATCGAATTGCACAGGTAATGCCCATCGTGAAGGAACATTTGGCCCAAGCGCAGTTGGCACAGCAGAGAGTGTACAACCGTGGAGCCAAGACCCGTACCTTTTCCCCGGGGGATAGGATATTGGTACTTGTCCCTACGGTTGAAAGTAAATTCCTTGCCAAATGGCAAGGCCCCTACGAGATAATGGAAAAAGTGAGCGAAGTGAATTACAAGGTCAGACAACCAGGAAGGCGAAAGCCCGAACAGATCTATCACGTTAATCTGTTGAAAGCCTGGAGGGATAGAGAGTCCCTAGTCGCAGACACTTGGTCACCAGCTCAAACTGGTTGCGTGATTCCTGAGGTTGGAATAGCAGCCACCTTGTCACAACCCCAACAACAGGAGGTTAAGGAGTTTGTGCTTCGCAACAAGGAGGTATTCTCTGAGCTGCCGGGACAAACATCTGGGGTAGAGCATGACATCATTACCCCGCCCGGTGAAAGGGTGAAGTTAAAACCCTATCGGATCCCAGAGGCTCGACGGGAGGCAATACGGGAGGAAGTACAGAAAATGCTGAACTTAGGGGTGATAGAGGAGTCCCAAAGTGATTGGTCTAGTCCCATCGTGTTGGTGCCTAAACCGGATGGGAGCTGGCGATTTTGTAACGATTTTCGTCAGTTGAACAAAGTTACAAAATTTGACACCTACCCCATGCCACGTATAGATGAGTTGATCGACCGGCTGGGAACAGCCCGATACATGACGACTCTTGACCTCACAAAAGGGTATTGGCAAATCCCCCTGGCCAAGTCGGCCAAAGAGAAAACCGCATTTGTAACCCCAGACGGGGCGTTCCAATATAAAAGAATGCCGTTCGGGTTACAGAATGCGCCGGCCACATTCCAGCGGAAAATGGACCAGATGCTGAGGCCCCATCGGAAGTATGCTGCGGCTTACCTGGATGACGTAATTGTCCATAGCACAGATTGGGCCTCACATCTGCCAAAAGTGCAAGCAGTCCTGGACTCTGTTCGGGAAGCGGGGTTTACGGCTAACCCCAAGAAGTGTACCATTGGGCAGGAGGAGGCCAAATATCTTGGGTACACCATTGGGAGGGGAGTAATAAAACCCCAACTCAACAAAGTCGAGGCCATCCAGAGTTGGCCACGTCCCAACAGCAAGAAGCAGGTACGAGCCTTTCTGGGAATCGCTGGGTATTATCGGCGATTCATTCCCCACTTTGCTTCTAAGGCTGTGCCCCTAACCAACCTGACGAAGGGGAAAGGGTCGGTCATGATTAAATGGACCCCCGAGGCTGAGGCAGCATTCCAATTCTTGAAACAAGCCTTATGTAGCCAGCCAGTGTTGTACTCACCCGACTTCTCTAAAGACTTTGTCGTACAAAGTGATGCGTCAGATGTGGGGTTAGGAGCAGTATTGTCCCAGGTCTGGAACGGGGAAGAGCACCCAGTCATTTACCTCAGCAGGAAGTTGAAGTCCCATGAGGTAAATTACGCCACCGTTGAAAAGGAGTGTTTAGCGGTGAAGTGGGCTCTAGATTCCCTTCGGTACTACCTGCTAGGTAGGCACTTTGACATGGTTACGGATCACGCTCCGTTAAAGTGGATGGCTCAAAACAAGGAAACAAATAGAAGAGTGAATAGGTGGTTCCTGGCCCTCCAGGAATTCAACTTCACAGTAAAGCATCGCCCTGGCGTTCAAATGGGGAATGTGGATGCTTTGTCTCGAGTACATGAATGCCTGATTGCTGGTGTTCCAACCCCGAGGTTAAAACAAGAGGGGGGGGTATGTGACAGCAGGAAGGTAAAGTCACCTGGTTGCATCCAGGGGGGTAGATATATTTCGCCCAGATTCAGGCTTTACGCCGACTTATACAACTAGGTGGAGAGTTGTATAAGGCTAGTGGGCTCATGGATGACTCATACCTCTAGGGAGAGGGCTGGGCGTCGTGCAGACAGGGAGTTGATGAGACCAGCTGAAGCTTGTCAGCTCATTTAGGCCTCTATAAGAACTCCCAGATTCATTAGGTGTTAGCTCATGCCTGGAACCAGACCTGTGTGGACTGTCTAGGGAGAGTGAACCCCTGTGCGGTGAGACAAAGCCTGTGTGGCTATTTGCTTGGACATTTAAAACCAGGGACTTAGGGACTAGGACAGCACTAGGCTGATCCCAGTTGTTAGTTAGGAAACCTGTATGTTTAGTCAGAGGTCAACTTGACCAGGATTTATTTTGTTTATGTTTCTTTTGCTTTGCTGTGTTTTGTCACTGTAAATAGAAAATAAACCGCACCTTTTTGATTTTGAAAACCACAACCTCCGTTTGCTGGGCCTGTTTTGTGTGGGGAGCCCATCTCGGGGGTCACACACACCCGCTGCCGAGCTAACCCCCTCACAATATATATATATATTTTATGCACTGCAGATCACTGAATCACCTGCCTGGCCTGCCTGCCTGAAAGTGTAATTAAAAACGTACACCAGGAATGGCCTGTAGTCAGGTATAGGCTTGGCTAGACTAGAATGCAGTGGATATATATATGTAGGAGACTGCCAGGTTGCGTGCCCGGGATAAGGGTCTGGTACAGATTTTTGGGGGGAATTCCACGCCATTTTTTTTTTATTTGGCGCGGAGTTCTCCTTAAAATCCATACCAGACCTGAAGGGCCTGGTAATTGAGTTTGGGGGACCCCCACGCATTTATAAATTTTTTTTATCAATGACTTTTCTCTGTATTGCCGGGAGCCGACAATTCATTACAGCCGCGAGTACTTTTAAATGACTTTTTTTCCTTTAGAAATGACATTTTGTGCAGGGACAGTTCTAAGCACGGGAAAGAAGCGCTACTTTACAGGCATACTATACACACACCCCAGGTACGAAATTTAAAGGAATATTTTACTTTTATGGTTTCACTTTAAGCATTATTAAAATCACTGCTCCAGAAAAAAATGCAGTTTTTAAAACTATTTTTTGCATTGATATATGTCCCCTGGGGCAGGACCCAGGTCCCCAAACACTTTTTATGACAATAACTTGCATATAAGCCTTTAAAATTAGCACTTTAGATTTCTCCCATAGACTTTTACAGGGTGTTCCGCGGCCCTTCGAATTTGCCGCGAACACCCCAAATTGTTCGCTGTTCGGCGAACAGGCAATGTTCGAGTCGAACATGAGTTTGACTCAAACTCGAAGCTCATCCCTAGTCTTGGCTACACTAGAATGCAGTGCATATATCAGTAGGAGACAGTATACTGTATATATTTTATGCACTGCAGATCACTGAATCACCTGCCTGGCCTGCCTGCCTGAAAATGTCTTTGAATACATACACCAGGAATGGCCTGCAGTGAGATCTAGCTACACAGGATACAGTGTGTGTGTGTGTGTGTGTGTGTGATTATATATATATATATATATATAAATTAAATGTACTGCAGCTCACCTGCCTGTCTGACAGTATATTAGAAAAAGTACACCAGGAATGGCCTGCAGTCAGATCTAGCTAAACTGAATACAGTGTGTGTGTATCCAAAGCCTGGATGTGTATGTGTGTATGTGTGTATGTGTGTATGTGTCTGTGTGTGTATGTGTATATATATATATATATATATATATATTGTGACAGCAGGAAGGTAAAGTCACCTGGTTGCATCCAGGGGGGTAGATATATTTCGCCCAGATTCAGGCTTTACGCCGATTTATACAACTAGGTGGAGAGTTGTATAAGGCTAGTGGGCTCATGGATGACTCATACCTCTAAGGAGAGGGCTGGGCGTCGTGCAGACAGGGAGTTGATGAGATCAGCTGAACCTTGTCAGCTCATTTAGGCCTCTATAAGAAATCCCAGCTTCATTAGATGTTAGCTCATGCCTGGAAGCAGACCTGTGTGGACTGTCTAGGGAGAGTGAACCCCTGTGCGGTGAGAGAAAGCCTGTGTGGCTATATTTTGCTTGGACATTTAAAACCAGGGACTAGGACAGCACTAGGCTGATCCCAGTCGTTAGTTAGGAAACCTGTAAGTTTAGTCAGAGGTCAAGTTGACCAGGATTTATTTTGTTTATGTTTTTTTTGCCTTGCTGTGTTTTTGTCACTGTAAATAGAAAATAAACCGCACCTTTTTGATTTTGAAAACCACAACCTCCGTCTGCTGGGCCTGTTTTTGGGTGGGGAGCCCATCCCGGGGGTCACACATACCCGCTGCCGAGCTAGCCCCCTCACAATATATATATATATATATATATATTAAATACACTGCAGCTAACTGAATTGCCTGCCTGCTCAAACTAAATTAAATTACACTCTCTCTCTCTCTCTCTCTTAATGCCAGAAACACACGGCTGACGTGCAGGGGACCTTATATAGTGTGGGGCGTGGACTTAACCCCCTAAACCATAATTGACCAAAGGCACCCTGCCTTTGGCCAATTATGGCTCTCTTTGATGACGGCGCTGTGATTGGCCAAATCATGCGGGTCATAGTGCATGCTTTTCCAATCATCAGACAGCAATGCACTGCGATGTCGCAGTGCATTATGGACCGTGACTCACCGCTCAAATTTGGCGCGAACGGCCCATAATGTTTGACTCGAACATTGGCTGTTCGCCCGTTTGTCGAAATTCAAACTCATGTTCGACCCGAATAGAAAGCTCATGCCTAGTAAGGTCCCAAGACAAATGCAAGGTCCATTGCTCTGCGTTGTATTGGGGGATGCCGAGGGACAGTCCACCACAGGACCATTGGGGAGCAGAGGATCAGGTAAGTAAAAGTTATTTTACTCTCCGCTAGTCTAAACAAGCAGTCAACCCTTGAAATGCGGACACAACCACACAGTAAGGGAGAATTTTAAGATTTTCCGGTGTTGGGCACTAAAAAAAAATGCTGGACCTCACATTGATGGATGTCCGCATGGTAAAATGCGGCATTTTACCGCACACACTGATGTGAACCAGTCATAAAGGTTTTTTCATAGAGGTATGACATTTACAATGTGAACAACTCCAACCTCTATCAAACTTATTTTGGCGCATCAATGTGAGATGGAGGTATGAAGGCTCCTTCCATGGTGAGCCCAGGATAATTCCCTGCCGTTTCTCACCATAATATTCCATAATCACTGATGACTGAAAATAATATATAAAGAATCGGGTTCAGCCTGTGATAAAATGAAATGTTACCTTATTTGTCTTACCTTCCCCTTCCGGAGCGTTGGCGTCAGCTGGCATCAGTTGGCAGAAGAAACAGATGGTGATCACCAGATAAGACCGCAGTGTAGACATGGCAGGCGGACCCCCAGCTGCAGTCAGTGAGCTCAGTGCTCAGTCTTATCACTGGAAAGGAAAAGTAAAGATCTGCTCTAACTTCTTACACCCAGAAACTCATAGAGTAGACGACAGAAAACAAGATGTATAGATAGCATCATCGAGACAATGTACATGAAGGTAAGCTCCGCTCCGGGAGGCAGTGGCGGACAGAAAAGTCTGACGCGCTAGGGTCCATGAGGTCACGAAGACTCGGACATGACTAAACGACTGAACAACAAATGTAAACCAGATACACTTTGTATATTACACAATCCTCCTATTAAAACTGCCTCTTCATTGTTTTGTTTTTTTTAAATATGGCCAGCCACCATCGTCTTCTCTCGTCCTCATAACTTCCCCTAAACAAGGATGGCCAACCATCCATATTTTCACTGAGAGTTTATAAAAAAAAAACAGATTTCTCCTGTCCATCAAGGTATGCGGAGAGGAGAACCTGTCCATGAATATACGATTGGCTGGCAGCAACTGTCACTTCAGGATAATCGTCTGAAGCGCTCTCTCACAGTGCCCAGCAACGTTCGCCCCTGAGTGACTAGATGTATAGGATGAGCAGAGGCTGGATTGGATCCACCACTTACCTTATTCCTGCTGTTACTGCCAAACCTCAAGCTCCACCCCTTATCTCCCACCCTATCCCTGTTGTTACCACCAAGCCTTTAGCTGCACCCCACACCTTATTTCTGCTGTTACTGCGCATCCCCAAGCTCCACCCCCCACCCTATCCCTACTGTAACCACCAAGCCTGAACATTCACCCCCACCCAGAAAGGCTCGTACCTGCTTCTTGCTGTTGGGACGTGGCCAACTCTGGATGGCCTCGACTTTGTTGAGTTGGGGTTTTATTACTCCCCTGCCAATGGTGTACCCAAGATATTTGGCCTCCTCCTGCCCAATGGTACACTTCTTGGGGTTAGCCGTAAACCCCGCTTCCCGGATAGAGTCTAGGACTGCTTGCACTTTTGGCAGATGTGAGGCCCAATCTGTGCTATGGACAATTACGTCATCCAGGTAAGCCGCAGCATACTTCCGATGGGGCCTCAGTATCTGGTCCATTTTCCGCTGGAATGTGGCCGGCGCATTCTGTAACCCGAACGGCATTCTCTTATATTGGAACGCCCCGTCTGGGGTTACAAATGCGGTTTTCTCTTTGGCCGACTTGGCCAGGGGAATTTGCCAATACCCTTTTGTGAGGTCAAGAGTCGTCATGTATCGGGCTGTTCCCAGCCGGTCGATCAACTCATCTATACGTGGCATGGGGTAGGTGTCAAATTTTGTAACTTTGTTCAACTGACGAAAATCGTTACAAAATCGCCAGCTCCCATCCGGTTTAGGCACCAACACAATGGGACTAGACCAATCACTTTGGGACTCCTCTATCACCCCTAAGTTCAGCATTTTCTGTACTTCCTCCCGTATTGCCTCCCGTCGGGCCTCTGGGATCCGATAGGGTTTTAACTTCACCCTTTCACCGGGCGGGGTAATAATATCATGCTCTACCCCAGATGTTTGTCCCGGCAGCTCAGAGAACACCTCCTTGTTGCGAAGCACAAACTCCTTAACCTCCTGTTGTTGGGGTTGTGACAAGGTGGCTGCTATTCCAACCTCCGGAATCACGCAACCAGTTTGAGCTGGTGACCAAGTTTCTGCGACTAGGGACTCTCTATCCCTCCAGGCTTTCAACAGATTAACGTGATAGATCTGTTCGGGCTTTCGCCTTCCTGGTTGTCTGACCTTGTAATTCACTTCGCTCACTTTTTCCATTATCTCGTAGGGGCCTTGCCATTTGGCAAGGAATTTACTTTCAACCGTAGGGACAAGTACCAATATCCTATCCCCCGGGGAAAAGGTACGGGTTTTGGCTCCACGGTTGTACACTCTCTGCTGCGCCAACTGCGCTTGGGCCAAATGTTCCTTCACGATGGGCATTACCTGTGCAATTCGATCTTGCATCAGGGCGACATGCTCAATCACACTCCTGTGGGGAGAACTCTCACTTTCCCAAGTTTCCTTGGCAATATCCAACAGCCCTCTTGGGTGTCTCCCATACAGTAACTCAAAGGGGGAGAATCCCGTAGAGGATTGGGGCACCTCCCTAATAGCAAACATCAAATAAGGAAGTAGACAGTCCCAATCCTTTCCATCTCTATCCACCACTTTCTTCAACATTTGTTTTAGGGTTTTGTTGAATCTTTCAACCAGCCCATCGGTTTGGGGGTGATACACAGACGTACGCAATTGCGTCACTTTGAACAATTTACACAGCTCTTTCATAACCCGGGACATAAAGGGTGTACCTTGGTCCGTAAGCAGTTCTTTACAAATACCCACCCGGCTAAAAACAAGAGATAGCTCTTTGGCTATGGTTTTGGCCGAGGTATTTCGGAGAGGGATCGCTTCTGGATAACGGGTGGCATAGTCCATTATAACTAATATGTACTGGTGCCCCCTAGCGGACTTGATTATAGGACCTACCAAATCCATTGCGATCCTCTCAAACGGGACCTCAATGATGGGTAGAGGGACCAGCGGGCTACGGAAATGTGGCATCGGGGCCGACCTCTGACACACAGGGCAGGAGGAACAATAATTTTCTATGTCCTTCATCACCCCAGGCCAATAGAATCTCTGTAATACCCTCTCTCGGGTTTTCTCTGTCCCCAGATGACCTCCAAGAATGTGCCCATGGGCCAACTCCAACACCAACTTCCTGTAAGGTTTGGGCACCATAAGCTGCTCAACGGTTTCTTCTGCCCTTTTTGCCACCCGATACAGTAGGTCCTTCTCTACGCTGAAGTATGGGTAAGTGCAGGTATTATCTGGGTTCACTAACTCGCCATCTATTTCCACTACGTTTTCCCGTGCCTTTATTAGGGCGGGGTCCTTTAACTGTTCTGTGGCAAAATTTTCCCTGTGAACCTCAAGATCAGAAAACTCCACAGACGGTAGGTTTTCGTCTGAGGAGGTGGGCTCCTCTCCAGTTTCTTGAGTCTCGCCTGTCAATACTGACAAGGGAAATTCTGGAGAGTCCTCACCACTCTCAGAGGAGTTCTGGCTATCACCTTCCTGGTACATAGGGGCACCAGTGGGGGGCTCAGGATCATCCCACAGTTCCCAGAACTTCGGAAAATCCCTTCCCACAATGGCATCATGCGGTAATTGAGATACTAACCCCACTGGATGAGAGAGGGTACCTTTGGGGGTCTTGAAACATACTGTAGTCACTGGATACTCTCGGGTGTCCCCATGCACACAAATAACAGCTACCTTGCTATTCACAGAGACCTCTGTTTTAACTAATTCAGCCTTTATCAGGGTCACAAGGCTACCTGAATCCAGTAATACCACAACATTTCTACCATTAATACACATTTTGCATAAATGTTTCTCAGTTCCCCGAATGGCAGTGCATGCGACTGTCGCACACAGCGACTGACGTCTGTCCGTCAGAAAGTCACATTGCATGGGTTCCTCCACAACCGGGCAATTTGCTGCAATATGTCCCGTTTGCCGGCAGCGGTAGCAAACAATCCTTTTGGCTGCCTCTTGAGCCCCCGACTTCCCAGGCTGTTCTCGCCAAACCCTGGGCAGAGCTCCCACCCTCTCACTCTCTCCACCCTCACCCCTTGGAATCCTCTTATCCGCCCCTGGGGATGGTCTGGTCTTAGGGTGGAAAGTCCGAGAGTCTCTGGAAGAGGCCGTCAGGTTCTCTGCAGCCAAGTATCTCTCTACACGATCCACAAGTTTACCGGCCGTTTCTGGGTCTCCATGGCTTACCCACTTTTGAATGGCGGTAGGAAGAGCTCTCAAGAAACGATCCATCACAACACGTTCCACAATCTCCGGTGCGGACAAAGTCTCTGGCTGTAGCCACTTCCTGCTCAGGTGAATGAGATCATACATTTGAGACCTGGGGGGTTTTCCAAGCTGGAAAGTCCAGTTATGCACACGCTGAGCCCGGACAGCCAGGGTGACACCCAGCCTTGCCAATATTTCAGCTTTTAGCATCACATAGTCTTTTGCTTGGTCAGGCTCTAGGTCATAGTAAGCTTTCTGCGATTCACCAGTTAACAGAGGAGCCACCAGTCCAGCCCACTGCTCCTCAGGCCACTTTTCTCTTTCAGCAGTCCTTTCAAATGTGGTCAAAAATACCTCTGGATCATCCTCTCCAGTCATTTTTGTCAATAAACGACTCACCCCAAAGGACGCGGTATTAGTGGGACGGCTTTCCTCACTGGTCTGCGGACGTTGCTGCATTACTGCTTCCATCTGTTGTTGTAGTCTCTGCTCTTGCTTCTGCAACAGGTCTATGAAGCGGGCCTCAGATTGCTGCTGGGCTTGTTGCTGGGCTGCGAAGCTCTTTTGCAAACCTGCATTTGTCTGCTGTTGATTGGCATTTGCTAGAGCCAGCTGTTTCAGTATCTCCTCCATGCTGGCTTAAAAAAAACTGCCTGCATTCTCCACCAACTGTGAGGGGGTTAGCTCGGTAGCGGGTGTGTGTGACCCCCTGGATGGGCTCCCCACACAAAAACAGGCCCAGCAGACGGAGGTTGTGGTTTTCAAGATCAAAAGGTGCGGTTTATTTCTCTATTTACAGTGACAAAAACACAGCAAAGCAAAAAGAAACATAAACAAAATAAATCCTGGTCAGCTTGACCTCTGACTAAACATGCAGGTTTCCCTAACTAACAACTGGGATCAGCCTGGTGCTGTCCTAGTCCCTAAGTCCCTGGTTTAGTAAATGTCCAAACAAATAGCCACACAGGCTTTGTCTCACCGCACAGGGGTTCACTCTCCCTAGACAGTCCACACAGGTCTGGTTCCAGGCATGAGCAAACATCTAATGAAGCTGGGAGTTTTTATAGAGGCCTTAAACGAGCTGACAAGCTTCAGCTGGTCTCATCAACTCCCTGCCTGCACGACGCCCAGCACTCTCCCTAGAGGTATGAATCATCCATGAGCCCACTAGCCTCAGCTGGGCTTCATCAACTCTCTCCCTAGTTGTATAAGTCGGCATAAAGCCTGAATCTGGGAGAAATATACCTACCCCCCTGGATGCAACCAGGTGACTTTACCTTCCTGCTGTCACAATACACTAGGAATGGCCTGCAGTGAGATCTAGCTACACAGGATACAGTGTGTGTGTGTGTGTGATTATATGTATATATATTGTGACAGCAGGAAGGTAAAGTCACCTGGTTGCATCCAGGGGGGTAGATATATTTCGCCCAGATTCAGGCTTTACGCCGACTTATACAACTAGGTGGAGAGTTGTATAAGCCCAGCTAAGGCTAGTGGGCTCATGGATGACTCATACCTCTAGGGAGAGGGCTGGGCGTCGTGCAGGCAGGGAGTTGATGAGGCCAGCTGAAGCTTGTCAGCTCATTTAGGCCTCTATAAGAACTCCCAGCTTCATTAGATGTTAGCTCATGCCTGGAACCAGACCTGTGTGGACTGTCTAGGGAGAGTGAACCCCTGTGCGGTGAGAAAAAGCCTGTGTGGCTATTTGCTTGGACATTTAAAACCAGGGACTTAGGGACTAGGACAGCACTAGGCTGATCCCAGTTGTTAGTTAGGAAACCTGTATGTTTAGTCAGAGGTCAAGTTGACCAGGATTTATTTTGTTTATATGTTTCTTTTGGCTTTGCTGTGTTTTGTCACTGTAAATAGAAAATAAACCGCACCTTTTTTTTGATTTTGAAAACCACAACCTCCGTTTGCTGGGCCTGTTTTTGTGTGGGGAGCCCATCCCGGGGGTCACACACACCCGCTGCCGAGCTAACCCCCTCACAGTTGGTGGAGAATGCGGGCAGAGATTGTGGAACGTGTTGTAATGGATCGGTTTTTGAGAGCTCTTCCTACTGCCATCCAAAAGTGGGTAAGCCATGGAGACCCAGAGACGGCCGGTGGTCTTGTGGATCGTGTAGAGAAATACTTGGCTACAGAGAACCTGACGGCCTCTTCCAGAGACTCTCGGACTTTCCACCCTAAGACCAGACCATCCCCAGGGGCGGATAAGAGGATTCCAAGGGGTGAGGGTGGAGAGAGTGAGAGGGTGGGAGCTCTACCCAAAGTTTGGCGAGAACAGCCTGGGAAGTCAGGGGCTCAAGAGGCAGCCAAATGGATTGTTTGCTACCGCTGCCGGCAAGCGGGACATATTGCAGCAAATTGCCCGGTTGTGGAGGAACCCATGCAATGTGACTTTCTGATGGACAGACGTCAGTCGCTGTGTGCGACAGTCGCATGCACTGCCATTCGGGGAACTGAGAAACATTTATGCAAAATGTGTATTAATGGTAGAAATGTTGTGGTATTACTGGATTCAGGTAGCCTTGTGACCCTGATAAAGGCTGAATTAGTTAAAACAGAGGTCTCTGGGAATAGCAAGGTAGCTGTTATTTGTGTGCATGGGGACACCCGAGAGTATCCAGTGACTACAGTGTGTTTCGAGACCCCCAAAGGTACCCTCTCTCATCCAGTGGGGTTAGTATCTCAGTTACCGTATGACGCCATTGTGGGAAGGGATTTTCCGAAGTTCTGGGAACTGTGGGATGATCCTGAGCCCCCCACTGGTGCCCCTATGTACCAGGAATGTGATAGCCAGAACTCCCCTGAGAGTGGTGAGGACTCTCCGGAATTTCCCTTATCAGTATTGGCAGGGGAGACTCAAGAAACTGGAGAGGAGCCCACCTCCTCAGACGAAAACCTACCGTCTGTGGAGTTTTCTGATCTTGAGGTTCACAGGGAAAACTTTGCCACAGAACAGTTGAAAGACCCCGCCCTAATAAAGGCACGCGAAAACGTAGTGAAAATAGATGGCGAGTTAGTGAACCCAGATAATACCTGCACTTACCCATACTTCAGCGTAGAGAAGGACCTACTGTATCGGGTGGCAAAAAGGGCAGAAGAAACCGTTGAGCAGCTTGTGGTGCCCAAACCTTACAGGAAGTTGGTGTTGGAGTTGGCCCATGGGCACATTCTTGGAGGTCATCTGGGGACAGAGAAAACCCGAGAGAGGGTATTACAGAGATTCTATTGGCCGGGGGTGATGAAGGACATAGAAAATTATTGTTCCTCCTGCCCTGTGTGTCAGACGTCGGCCCCGATGCCACATTTCCGTAGCCCGCTGGTCCCTCTACCCATCATTGAGGTCCCGTTTGAGAGGATCGCCATGGATTTGGTAGGTCCTATAATCAAGTCCGCTAGGGGGCACCAGTACATATTAGTTATAATGGACTATGCCACCCGTTATCCAGAAGCGATCCCTCTCCGAAATACCTCGGCCAAAACCATAGCCAAAGAGCTATCTCTTGTGTTTAGCCGGGTGGGTATTTGTAAAGAACTGCTTACGGACCAAGGTACACCCTTTATGTCCCGGGTTATGAAGGAGCTGTGTAAATTGTTCAAAGTGACGCAATTACGTACATCTGTGTATCACCCCCAAACCGATGGGCTGGTTGAAAGATTCAACAAAACCCTAAAACAAATGTTGAAGAAAGTGGTGGATAGAGATGGAAAGGATTGGGACTGTCTACTTCCTTATCTGATGTTTGCTATTAGGGAGGTGCCCCAATCCTCTACGGGATTCTCCCCCTTTGAGTTACTGTATGGGAGACACCCAAGAGGGCTGTTGGATATTGCCAAGGAAACTTGGGAAAGTGAGAGTTCTCCCCACAGGAGTGTGATTGAGCATGTCGCCCTGATGCAAGACCGAATTGCACAGGTAATGCCCATCGTGAAGGAACATTTGGCCCAAGCGCAGTTAGCACAGCAGAGAGTGTACAACCGTGGAGCCAAGACCCGTACCTTTTCCCCGGGGGATAGGATACTGGTACTTGTCCCTACGGTTGAAAGTAAATTCCTTGCCAAATGGCAAGGCCCCTACGAGATAATGGAAAAAGTGAGTGAAGTGAATTACAAGGTCAGACAACCAGGAAGGCGAAAGCCCGAACAGATCTATCACGTTAATCTGTTGAAAGCCTGGAGGGATAGAGAGTCCCTAGTCGCAGACACTTGGTCACCAGCTCAAACTGGTTGCGTGATTCCTGAGGTTGGAATAGCAGCCACCTTGTCACAACCCCAACAACAGGAGGTTAAGGAGTTTGTGCTTCGCAACAAGGAGGTATTCTCTGAGCTGCCGGGACAAACATTTGGGGTAGAGCATGACATCATTACCCCGCCCGGTGAAAGGGTGAAGTTAAAACCCTATCGGATCCCAGAGGCCCGACGGGAGGCAATACGGGAGGAAGTACAGAAAATGCTAAACTTAGGGGTGATAGAGGAGTCCCAAAGTGATTGGTCTAGTCCCATTGTGTTGGTGCCTAAACCGGATGGGAGCTGGCGATTTTGTAACGATTTTCGTCAGTTGAACAAAGTTACAAAATTTGACACCTACCCCATGCCACGTATAGATGAGTTGATCGACCGGCTGGGAACAGCCCGATACATGACGACTCTTGACCTCACAAAAGGGTATTGGCAAATCCCCCTGGCCAAATTGGCCAAAGAGAAAACCGCATTTGTAACCCCAGACGGGGCGTTCCAATATAAAAGAATGCCGTTCGGGTTACAGAATGCGCCGGCCACATTCCAGCGGAAAATGGACCAGATGCTGAGGTCCCATCGGAAGTATGCTGCGGCTTACCTGGATGACGTAATTGTCCATAGCACAGATTGGGCCTCACATCTGCCAAAAGTGCAAGCAGTCCTGGACTCTGTTCGGGAAGCGGGGTTTACGGCTAACCCCAAGAAGTGTACCATTGGGCAGGAGGAGGCCAAATATCTTGGGTACACCATTGGGAGGGGAGTAATAAAACCCCAACTCAACAAAATCGAGGCCATCCAGAGTTGGCCACGTCCCAACAGCAAGAAGCAGGTACGAGCCTTTCTGGGAATCGCTGGGTATTATCGGCGATTCATTCCCCACTTTGCTTCTAAGGCTGTGCCCCTAACCAACCTGACGAAGGGGAAAGGTTTGGTCATGATTAAATGGACCCCCGAGGCTGAGGCAGCATTCCAATTCTTGAAACAAGCCTTATGTAGCCAGCCAGTGTTGTACTCACCCGACTTCTCTAAAGACTTTGTCGTACAAAGTGATGCGTCAGATGTGGGGTTAGGAGCAGTATTGTCCCAGGTCTGGAACGGGGAAGAGCACCCAGTCATTTACCTCAGCAGGAAGTTGAAGTCCCATGAGGTAAATTACGCCACCGTTGAAAAGGAGTGTTTAGCGGTGAAGTGGGCTCTAGATTCCCTTCGGTACTACCTGCTAGGTAGGCACTTTGACATGGTTACGGATCACGCTCCGTTAAAGTGGATGGCTCAAAACAAGGAAACAAATAGAAGAGTGAATAGGTGGTTCCTGGCCCTCCAGGAATTCAACTTCACAGTAAAGCATCGCCCTGGCGTTCAAATGGGGAATGTGGATGCTTTGTCTCGAGTACATGAATGCCTGATTGCTGGTGTTCCAACCCCGAGGTTAAAACAAGAGGGGGGGGTATGTGACAGCAGGAAGGTAAAGTCACCTGGTTGCATCCAGGGGGGTAGATATATTTCGCCCAGATTCAGGCTTTACGCCGACTTATACAACTAGGTGGAGAGTTGTATAAGCCCAGCTAAGGCTAGTGGGCTCATGGATGACTCATACCTCTAGGGAGAGGGCTGGGCGTCGTGCAGGCAGGGAGTTGATGAGGCCAGCTGAAGCTTGTCAGCTCATTTAGGCCTCTATAAGAACTCCCAGCTTCATTAGATGTTAGCTCATGCCTGGAACCAGACCTGTGTGGACTGTCTAGGGAGAGTGAACCCCTGTGCGGTGAGAAAAAGCCTGTGTGGCTATTTGCTTGGACATTTAAAACCAGGGACTTAGGGACTAGGACAGCACTAGGCTGATCCCAGTTGTTAGTTAGGAAACCTGTATGTTTAGTCAGAGGTCAAGTTGACCAGGATTTATTTTGTTTATATGTTTCTTTTGGCTTTGCTGTGTTTTGTCACTGTAAATAGAAAATAAACCGCACCTTTTTTTTGATTTTGAAAACCACAACCTCCGTTTGCTGGGCCTGTTTTTGTGTGGGGAGCCCATCCCGGGGGTCACACACACCCGCTGCCGAGCTAACCCCCTCACAATATATATATATATTGTGAGGGGGTTAACTCGGTAGCGGGTGTGTGTGACCCCCTGGTTGGGCTCCCCACACAAAAACAGGGCCAGCAGACGGAGGTTGTGGTTTTCAAAATCAAAAGGTGCGGTTTATTTCTCTATGTACAGTGACAAAAACACAGCAAAGCCAAAAAGAAACATAAACAAAATAAATCCTGGTCAGTTTGACCTCTGACTAAACATGCAGGTTTCCTAAACTAACAACTGGGATCAGCCTGGTGCTGTCCTAGTCCCTAAGTCCCTGGTTTAGTAAAAGTCCAAACAAATAGCCACACAGGCTTTGCCTCACCGCACAGGGGTTCACTCTCCCTAGACAGTCCACACAGGTCTGGTTTCAGGCATGAGCTAACATCTAATGAAGCTGGGAGTTTTTATAGAGGCCTTTAAATGAGCTGACAAGCTTCAGCTGGTCTCATCAACTCCCTGCCTGCACGACGCCCAGCCCTCTCCCTAGAGGTATGAGTCATCCATGAGCCCACTAGCCTCAGCTGGGCTTCATCAACTCCCTAGTTGTATAAGTCGGCGTAAAGCCTGAATCTGGGCGAAATATATCTACCCCCCTGGATGCAACCAGGTGACTTTACCTTCCTGCTGTCACATACCCCCCCCCCCTCTTGTTTTAACCTCGGGGTTGGAACACCAGCAATCAGGCATTCATGTACTCGAGACAAAGCATCCACATTCCCCATTTGAACGCCAGGGCGATGCTTTACTGTGAAGTTGAATTCCTGGAGGGCCAGGAACCACCTATTCACTCTTCTATTTGTTTCCTTGTTTTGAGCCATCCACTTTAACGGAGCGTGATCCGTAACCATGTCAAAGTGCCTACCTAGCAGATAGTACCGAAGGGAATCTAGAGCCCACTTCACCGCTAAACACTCCTTTTCAACCGTGGCGTAATTTACCTCATGGGACTTCAACTTCCTGCTGAGGTAAATGACTGGGTGCTCTTCCCCGTTCCAGACCTGGGACAATACTGCTCCTAACCCCACATCTGACGAAAATCGTTACAAAATCGCCAGCTCCCATCCGGTTGAGGCACCAACACAATGGGACTAGACCAATCACTTTGGGACTCCTCTATCACCCCTAAGTTCAGCATTTTCTGTACTTCCTCCCGTATTGCCTCCCGTCGGGCCTCTGGGATCCGATAGGGTTTTAACTTCACCCTTTCACCGGGCGGGGTAATAATATCATGCTCTACCCCAGATGTTTGTCCCGGCAGCTCAGAGAACACCTCCTTGTTGCGAAGCACAAACTCCTTAACCTCCTGTTGTTGGGGTTGTGACAAGGTGGCTGCTATTCCAACCTCCGGAATCACGCAACCAGTTTGAGCTGGTGACCAAGTTTCTGCGACTAGGGACTCTCTATCCCTCCAGGCTTTCAACAGATTAACGTGATATATCTGTTCGGGCTTTCGCCTTCCTGGTTGTCTGACCTTGTAATTCACTTCGCTCACTTTTTCCATTATCTCGTAGGGGCCTTGCCATTTGGCAAGGAATTTACTTTCAACCGTAGGGACAAGTACCAATATCCTATCCCCCGGGGAAAAGGTACAGGTCTTTGCTCCACGGTTGTACACTCTCTGCTGTGCCAACTGCGCTTGGGCCAAATGTTCCTTCACGATGGGCATTACCTGTGCAATTCGATCTTGCATCAGGGCGACATGCTCAATCACACTCCTGTGGGGAGAACTCTCACTTTCCCAAGTTTCCTTGGCAATATCCAACAGCCCTCTTGGGTGTCTCCCATACAGTAACTCAAAGGGGGAGAATCCCGTAGAGGATTGGGGCACCTCCCTAATAGCAAACATCAAATAAGGAAGTAGACAGTCCCAATCCTTTCCATCTCTATCCACCACTTTCTTCAACATTTGTTTTAGGGTTTTGTTGAATCTTTCAACCAGCCCATCGGTTTGGGGGTGATACACAGATGTACGCAATTGCGTCACTTTGAGCAATTTACACAGCTCTTTCATAACCCGGGACATAAAGGGTGTACCTTGGTCCGTAAGCAGTTCTTTACAAATACCCACCCGGCTAAAAACAAGAGATAGCTCTTTGGCTATGGTTTTGGCCGAGGTATTTCTGAGAGGGATCGCTTCTGGATAACGGGTGGCATAGTCCATTATAACCAATATGTACTGGTGCCCCCTAGCGGACTTGATTATAGGACCTACCAAATCCATTGCGATTCTCTCAAACGGGACCTCAATGATGGGTAGAGGGACCAGCGGGCTACGGAAATGTGGCATCGGGGCCGACCTCTGACACACAGGGCAGGAGGAACAATAATTTTCTATGTCCTTCATCACCCCAGGCCAATAGAATCTCTGTAATACCCTCTCTCGGGTTTTCTCTGTCCCCAGATGACCTCCAAGAATGTGCCCATGGGCCAACTCCAACACCAACTTCCTGTAAGGTTTGGGCACCACAAGCTGCTCAACGGTTTCTTCTGCCCTTTTTGCCACCCGATACAGTAGGTCCTTCTCTACGCTGAAGTATGGGTAAGTGCAGGTATTATCTGGGTTCACTAACTCGCCATCTATTTCCACTACGTTTTCCCGTGCCTTTATTAGGGCGGGGTCTTTTAACTGTTCTGTGGCAAAATTTTCCCTGTGAACCTCCAGATCAGAAAACTCCACAGACGGTAGGTTTTCGTCTGAGGAGGTGGGCTCCTCTCCAGTTTCTTGAGTCTCCCCTGCCAATACTGACAAGGGAAATTCTGGAGAGTCCTCACCACTCTCAGAGGAGTTCTGGCTATCACATTCCTGGTACATAGGGGCACCAGTGGGGGGGCTCAGGATCATCCCACAGTTCCCAGAACTTCGGAAAATCCCTTCCCACAATGGCATCATGCGGTAATTGAGATACTAACCCCACTGGATGAGAGAGGGTACCTTTGGGGGTCTCGAAACACACTGTAGTCACTGGATACTCTCGGGTGTCCCCATGCACACAAATAACAGCTACCTTGCTATTCCCAGAGACCTCTGTTTTAACTAATTCAGCCTTTATCAGGGTCACAAGGCTACCTGAATCCAGTAATACCACAACATTTCTACCATTAATACACATTTTGCATAAATGTTTCTCAGTTCCCCGAATGGCAGTGCATGCGACTGTCGCACACAGCGACTGACGTCTGTCCATCAGAAAGTCACATTGCATGGGTTCCTCCACAACCGGGCAATTTGCTGCAATATGTCCCGCTTGCCGGCAGCGGTAGCAAACAATCCATTTGGCTGCCTCTTGAGCCCCTGACTTCCCAGGCTGTTCTCGCCAAACTTGGGGTAGAGCTCCCACCCTCTCACTCTCTCCACCCTCACCCCTTGGAATCCTCTTATCCGCCCCTGGGGATGGTCTGGTCTTAGGGTGGAAAGTCCGAGAGTCTCTGGAAGAGGCCGTCAGGTTCTCTGTAGCCAAGTATTTCTCTACACGATCCACAAGACCACCGGCCGTCTCTGGGTCTCCATGGCTTACCCACTTTTGGATGGCAGTAGGAAGAGCTCTCAAAAACCGATCCATTACAACACGTTCCACAATCTCTGGTGCGGACAAAGTCTCTGGCTGTAGCCACTTCCTGCTCAGGTGAATGAGATCATACATTTGAGACCTGGGGGGTTTTCCAAGCTGGTAAGTCCAGTTATGCACACGCTGAGCCCGGACAGCCAGGGTGACACCCAGCCTTGCCAATATTTCAGCTTTTAGCATCACATAGTCTTTTGCTTGGTCAGGCTCTAGGTCATAGTAAGCCTTCTGCGATTCACCAGTTAACAGAGGAGCCACCAGTCCAGCCCACTGCTCCTCAGGCCACTTTTCTCTTTCAGCAGTCCTTTCAAATGTGGTCAAAAATACCTCTGGATCATCCTCTCCAGTCATTTTTGTCAATAAACGACTCACCCCAAAGGACGCGGTATTAGTGGGACGGCTTTCCTCACTGGTCTGCGGACGTTGCTGCATTACTGCTTCCATTTGTTGTAGTCTCTGCTCTTGCTTCTGTAACAGGTCTATGAAGCGGGCCTCAGATTGCTGCTGGGCTTGTTGATGAGCTTGCTGCTGGGCTGCAAGGCTCCTTTGCAAACCTGCATTTGTCTGCTGTTGATTGGCATTTGCTAGAGCCAGCTGTTTCAGTATCTCCTCCATGCTGGCTTAAAAAAAACTGCCACTGGTTCTCCACCAACTGTGAGGGGGTTAACTCGGTAGCGGGTGTGTGTGACCCCCTGGTTGGGCTCCCCACACAAAAACAGGGCCAGCAGACGGAGGTTGTGGTTTTCAAAATCAAAAGGTGCGGTTTATTTCTCTATGTACAGTGACAAAAACACAGCAAAGCCAAAAAGAAACATAAACAAAATAAATCCTGGTCAGTTTGACCTCTGACTAAACATGCAGGTTTCCTAAACTAACAACTGGGATCAGCCTGGTGCTGTCCTAGTCCCTAAGTCCCTGGTTTAGTAAAAGTCCAAACAAATAGCCACACAGGCTTTGCCTCACCGCACAGGGGTTCACTCTCCCTAGACAGTCCACACAGGTCTGGTTCCAGGCATGAGCTAACATCTAATGAAGCTGGGAGTTTTTATAGAGGCCTTTAAATGAGCTGACAAGCTTCAGCTGGTCTCATCAACTCCCTGCCTGCACGACGCCCAGCCCTCTCCCTAGAGGTATGAGTCATCCATGAGCCCACTAGCCTCAGCTGGGCTTCATCAACTCCCTAGTTGTATAAGTCGGCGTAAAGCCTGAATCTGGGCGAAATATATCTACCCCCCTGGATGCAACCAGGTGACTTTACCTTCCTGCTGTCACAATATATATATATATATTAAATGTACTGCAGCTCACCTGCCTGTCTGACAGTATATTAGAAAAAGTACACCAGGAATGGCCTGCAGTCAGATCTAGCTAAACTGAATACAGTGTGTGTGTGTATCCAAAGCCTGGATGTGTATGTGTGTATGTGTCTGTGTGTGTATATATATTAAATACACTGCAGCTAACTGAATTGCCTGCCTGCTCAAACTAAATGAAATTACACTCTCTCTCTCTCTCAATGCCAGAAACACACGGCTGACGTGCAGGTGACCTTATATAGTGTGGGGCGTGGACTTAACCCCCTAAACCATAATTGGCCAAAGGCACCCTGCCTTTGGCCAATTATGGCTCTCTTTGATGATGGTAACAAGGATGGCCAACCATCCATATTTTCACTGAGAGTTTATAAAAAAAACTGATTTCTCCTGTCCATCAAGGTATGCGGAGAGGAGAACCTGTCCATGAATATACGATTGGCTGGCAGCAACTGTCACTTCAGGATAATCGTCTGAAGCGCTCTCTCACAGTGCCCAACAACGTTCGCCCCTGAGTGACTAGATGTATAGGATGAGCAGAGGCTGGATTGGATCCACCACTTACCTTATTCCTGCTGTTACTGCCAAACCTCAAGCTCCACCCCTTATCTCCCACCCTATCCCTGTTGTTACCACCAAGCCTTTAGCTGCACCCCACACCTTATTTCTGCTGTTACTGCGCATCCCCAAGCTCCACCCCCCCACCCTATCCCTACTGTAACCACCAAGCCTGAAGATCCACCCCCACCACTCACCCTATCCCTGCTGTTACTGTTAAGCCTCAAGCTCCACCCCTTATCTCCCACCCTATTCCGGCTGTTACCGCCAAGCCTTAAGCTGCACCACCACCCTATTCCTGCTGTAACTGCCCATCCCCAAGCTCCACCCCTAGCCCTACTTTAACCACCAAGCCTCAAGCTCTACCCCCACCACACACCATATCCCTCCCGTTAATGTCAAGCCTCAAGCTCCACCTTCCATCTTATCCCTGCTGTTACCGCCAAGCCTCAAGCCCCCACCATACCCTATCCCTGTTGTTACTGGCCATCCCCAAGCTCCACCCCCCCAAATCCCATGATATCCCTGCTGTTACCACCAAACCTCAAGCCCCCCACCCCATCTCTGCTATTCCTCCCCAGCCCCAAGCAGCACCCCCTGACGTGCAGTGCCTGGCTATACTGTCTACAAAAGGGTTCCTGGCGTAGGTGGCAGATTTGAGCACAGAGAACGGGCCAAAGATCCTGTCTGTACACTGGAGATGCCTGAGCCTGGGAAGACCAGACATAATAGGTGAGTGGGCATTCTGTACAGTGAATGATTCCCTTTCTATCCCCCACACTCCTCTCCACCCTTCCCCTTACCAACCTGAACTTCTGGAAGATAAATTGAAGCAAACAGGACGTGTTATAGATGACCACAGAGGGGACACGAGCTATCCTCCCCGGCACAGCCACCTTCAATCAGTGACAGTCCGCCTTTACTACACCCAGTTTTATATTTGAAGATCAGCTGTGTTCTCTCCCCCGCCTCTGTCCCTCTCTGTGTTTCGATAAAAAAAAAAGAATAGGAAGTTGTGTGCTGGACCCCTTCCAAATCTCAGGAAATCAACTTCTACTACAATCCTTAAAGCGGAGTTCAAGCTGAAGGACTTTTAAGATTAAAATATCCCTAAAATACTCATGCCTCGTGCAATGTAACAAAGGTATGCTGTAAACTATGCCCAATTTTCTATTTGTGCTGCATTGTTCTCTTACTTTGTGAATTTCCTGCACAGCGTGGCCATCTCCAGTGTGGACATCTGAAGACAGTGTCCTTCTTCCTCGATTCCGTGCATGTTGCCTACCCAGCATGCACCTGTCGATCTCGCACATGTGCAGTGCGGTGCAATCTTGGTCAGCTTGCCATGCCAAGCTGACTAAGATTTTCCAGAGACACCAATGTTAAATGTTACGGGAGCAGTGCCATGCCAAGCTGACCAAGATTTTCTATAGATGCCCCTGTTAAATGTTACGGGAGCAGTCCCATGCCAAGCTGACCAAGATTTTCCATAGACGCCAATGTTAAATGGTATGGGAGCCATGCCATGCCAAGCTGACCAAGATTTTCCATAGATACCAATGTTAAATGTTACGGGAGAAGTGCCATGCCAAGCTGACCAATATTTTCCATAGACACCAATGTTAAATGTTATGGGAGCCATGCCAAGCTGACCAAGAAAATAAAAAACATGCACGCCTAGGATAAACAGTGAACTAACAAACTCTGTGCAGCAGCTGTTTTAATCTAGCGATAAAGGTGAAAACGGTGTCTTTAGGAAAAAACAAAACAGCGCTAGCAAGGTGCCTAATAATATATAAAGGTAAATGGTGAAACGATCCTCTACAAAAGGGGAATTATTATTTAACAATCCAAACAAAATGATATATACAATAGGCGCAAGATATGTATCCTGTGAAAAAAGTCCAACATAGGGATATGTAGCAAAAAGGTGAAGTGAACGTCCTTGTTCAGATATGAACATGCTGTATATCCCACAGTGATAGAAACAACAAAGGATGGTACACCCAGCCGATTCATAAACAGGTGAAATTCTGACTCACCAAATGGAGTTGAACGGATTCGCCGCAAGATCACTTTTATCGGGCGGCGGGGAGGGCTCCCGCCACGCTCGTGTCCCCTACGCCGTTTACTGGAGTCATTGGTAGCGTCTGTTTTCCTGTGTGGTATGGAGACGAGTGAGGGGAAGATGGCCCCCACCCGGGTCCCGCAGACCCGATGTCCGCTGGGAGTCTCGCGATCGTCTCACCGAGAGGAAGAATGGGGAAATGCTGATGTAAACAAGCATTTCCCTATTCTTCCTAGTGACAGGACACTGATTACAGCTCCCTGTAAATCGGAAGCGGTGATCAGTGTTGTGTCACACGTAGCCACGCCCCCCCTCCACAGTAAGAACACATCCCTAGGACACACTTAACCCCTACAGGTTAACCCCTTCACTGCCCGTGTAATTTTTACAGTAATCGGTGCATTTTGTTAGCACTGATCGCTGTATCAATGACAATGGTCCCAAAATGGCATCAAAAGTGTCCGATGTGTCCGCCATAATATCGCAGTCATGATAAAAATCGCTGATCGCCGCCATAACTAGTAAAAAAAAAAATAACAAAAATGCCATAAAACTATCCCCTATTTTGTAGCCGCTATAACTTTTGCGTACACCAATCAATAAATGCTTATTGCGATTTGTTTTACCAAAAATATGTAGAAGAATACGTATCGGCCTAAACTGAGGAAAAAAAATAATTATATAATTTTTGGGGATATTTATTATAGCAAAAAGTAAAAAATATTGCTTTTTTTTCAAAATTGTGGATATTTTTGTATATAGCGCAAAAAATAAAAACCGCAGAGGTGATCAAATACCACCAAAAGAAAGCTCTATTTGTGTGAAAAAAAGGACGTCAATTTTGTTTGGGAGCCACGTCGCACGACTGCGCAATTATCAGTTAAAGTGACGCAGTGCCGAATCGCAAAAAGTGCTCTGGTCTTTGGCCAGCCAAATGGTCCGGGGCTGAAGTGGTTAAAGAGACTTTTTTTTTTTCAAGTGTTACATTTAGTGCCGGTTCACACTGGGGCAACACGACTTCCAGCGCGACTTTACAGGGCAACTTGGAGACGACTTGAGCGTGACTTCAGCGCTACTTGGAGCGACTTACAACGCGACTTCAAGTCGCCTCCAGGACAAGCGACTTTGCCAGTGGCCAATCACATAATAATCAGCTCTGTGGGAGGGAGGGGTTTGCCTTAGAAAACAATTTTCACTTCCTGGAAAGTTGCTTCAGTTAAGACAGGGGATTCGACTTGGAGGCGACTTCCATTGAAATCAATGGGTACAAGTCGCCTAGAAGTCGCCTTGAAGTAGTACAGGAACCTTTTCTGAAGTCGGAGCGACTGCAGTAGTGTACATTAAGACGGCTCTCATTGACTAACATGTAATTCCTCATGTCGCACGACTTGGGGAGACACAAGTCAGTTCCCTATGGCGTACAGGTGGCACTGTCGCCATAGGCCAGGGTTGAACCACCATTGGAGGGCTGTGCCTTTTGTGTCCCCTTGCGGCAGTAGTACAGCGGGGCGAGGAACCTTCTGTGCCTGCCAGGAGAGGGTATAAAAGGGGCAGACATCTTCTGTTCGGGGTCCACGCCCAGGCACCTTCGGCCTGGGGGTGAGGGAAGGCTGTCCCTGGGTGCCCTTGGCCCGGTGATGGAGCTGCTGGTCCACACCCAGGCACCTTCGGCCTGGGGGTGAGTGAGGGTCGTCTCCGGGTGCCCTAGGCCCGGAGACAGAGGAGCTATTCCATCTCAGACACCTTTAGTCTGGAGTGAGGTACTCTAGAGAAGGCCCGGGGCTCAGCAACCTTCGGCTGGGGTCCGCTAAGGATCGAGAGCTCCCAGGGATCCGCCTTGCAAGGGGACCCGTATCCAGGATCGAGGAGGCCAGGGAGGTGACCCTTTCTGAAGACCCAGCGCAGAGTCGTGGTGACAGAGGGGCCTCTGGTAACTCTCCGGAGGGAGGATTTTCTCCTTGACAGGGGCCAAGTTCTAGGAAGGAAGTTCATGTTCTACAGGTCAGTGGCAGTGATCAACTTTACAAGTCAGTGGCAGTGACCATCCTCATGGTCCGTGGCAGAGACCGTACGCCAAGCCTGTTCGTGCTAACCAGAACAGGAGAATAAATAAGAGTTGGACTTTTCAGTTGGTGTGGACAGTTGCTTTACTGCGGAGAACTAAGGACTTGTCTCTGGTAACCCCAGAGACAAGATCAGTTACGGGAGGATTTATTCACTGGCCGCAGGCAGGCCCGAAAAACTAACACCGCTCAACCTCCCCATCCGGGAGGGTACGGGCTTGTGGTGCGGTGTGCCCTGGTCTTTCCTGCGGAGGAGCCAAACAACAAAAAGAAAAGCAGGTAAAGGCTGGGGGTGGGTGCGCTACACAAATGACATAAAAAAAATGTATATTTTTTTTTAATTGCATCTTAGTGTAAATATGAGATGTGAGGTCTTTTTCACCCCAGATCTCATATTTAAGAGGTCCTGTCATGCTTTTTGTTTTATAATACAGTGCCTTGCAAAAATAGTCACCCCCCTTGGCATTTTTCGTGTTTTGTTGCCTCACAATCTGGATTTAACATGGATTGTTTGAGGATTTTCATCATTTAATTTACAGAATTTGCCCACAACATTGAAGATGTGTTTTTTTGTTTGTTTGTTTGTTTTTTGGATTGTGAAGCAAACAACAAATATGCACATTGACTTTTTATGTTATTTTGTCCTAACTATTCACCCCCCTAAAGTCAATACTTTGTAGAGCCGCCTTTTGCGGCTATCACAGCTCCAAGTCACTTTGGATGAGTCTCTGAGCTTGCCACATCTTACCACTGGGATTTATGCCCATTCCTTCTTGCAAAACTGCTCCAGCTCCTTCAAGTTGGATGGTTTGCGCTTGTGAAGAGCAATCTTTAAGTTTGACCACAGATTTTCTATTGGATTGAAGTCTGGGCTTTGACTAGGCCATTCCAACACATTTACATGTTTCCCCTTAAACCACTCAAGTGTTGCTTTAGCAGTGTGTTTGGGGTCATTGTCCTGCTGGAAGGTGAACCTCCGTCCTAGCCTCAAATCACACACAGAGTGCTACAGGTTTTGCTCAAGAATATCCCAGTATTTAGCACCATCCATCTTTCCCTCAACTCTGACCAGTTTCCCAGTCCTGCCTGCTGAAAAACATCCCCACAGCATTTTCTGCCACCACCATGTTTCACTGTAGGGATGGTGTTCTTTGGGTGATGTGTTGTGTTGTGTTTGAGCCAAACATGGGCGTCCGCAGGTAAGGGCAAGGGGGGTCAAGTGCCCCCCCCCTGGCAGGGCTGGTGCTACCTATGGTCCTCTCCTCGTACTGCCGGCTGTGTGTGCTCTGCCTAGACATGTGTGAGAAGCCCATCGCTCCCTTCTAGATAGGGGCCCCGAGAACACCCACTGCATGGGGCCCCAGCCTCATCTGAGCTGCTTGGCATGTGCAGCAGTTGTTGGAGCATTTCCATCTGCCTTTTCTAGGGTTAGTAATCCATTTAATTCTCTCTAATGTCATCTGAAGCTTGCAATATAGAAATTGTATGGAGGGGAGGACTCCATACTAACGATTGTGTGTGTGTATGTATGGGGGATGTTATGTATCTGGGTGTATTAGGATGTAATGTATCTGGGTGTATGGGGATGTAATGTATATGTACTTTGTCCGCAGTCTCTGACCATCTCCTGTATTACGTCTGCAGTCTGACCGTGATGACATTGTCGAAAAGGGGCGGAGCATGGGTGACCTTAAAATGATGCCCCCCTGAAAAAAGTTCTGCGGACGCCCATGGCGCCAGACATAGCGTTTTCTTTGATGGCCAAAAAGTGAAATTTTAGTCTCATCAGACCAGAGCACCTTCCTCCATACATTTTGGGAGTCTCTCACGTGACTTTTCACAAACTCAAAACGTGCCATTTTGTTTTTTGCTGAAAGTAATGGCTTTCTTCTGGCCACTCTGCCATAAAGCCCAACTCTATGGAGCGTACGGCTTATTGTCGTCCTATGTACAGATACTTCAGTCTCTGCTGTGGAACTCTGCAGCTCCTCCAGGGTTACCTTAGGTCTCTGTGCTGCCTCTCTGATTAATGTCCTCCTTGCCCAGTACGTGAGTTTTGGTGTGCGGCCATCTCTTGGCAGGTTTGCTGTTGTGCCATGTTCTTTCCATTTGGTTATGATAGATTTGATGGTGCTCCTAGGGATCGTCAAAGATTTGGATTTTTTTTTATATATATAACCTGACCCTGATGCCTCGTACACACGGCCGAGATTCTCGTCGAAAAAAACATGTCAATTTTTTCGACGAGATTCTTGGACAAGAAACTTGTCCCGGCCGAGTGTACACACGCTCCATTCAAAGAACCCGCGGTTCTTTGAATGGAGCGAACGTGGTGACGTCATCGAATACGACGAGCATGCGCTCGTCACATTCGATGTCGTCGCCGCCATCTTGGTTCACCCTATCCTATGCCTAGGAAGCTACCGCGCATGCGTCGAAGTCATTTCGAGCATGCGCGGGCTTCCCGGAGGACAGGTAAGTGTACACACACACCATTTTCTCGTCGAGAAACAGGCTGACGAGAATCTCGACGAGAAAATAGAGAGCAGGATCTCTATTTTCTCGTCGAGATTCGAGTCGCTTTTCTTGACGAGAAACCATACACACGAACGAATTTCTCGGCAAGAAATCTCTGCCAGCAAGTTTCTTGCTGGTTCTTGCCGAGAAACTCGGTCGTGTGTACGAGGCATGACTTGTACTTCTCAACAACATTGTCCCTTACTTGTTTGGAGAGTTCCTTGGTCTTCATGGCAGTGTTTGGTTAGTGGTGCCTCTTGCTTAGGTGTTTCCGCCTCTGGGGCCTTTCAAAAAGGTGTGTATATGTAATGACAGATCATGTGACACTTATGCCCCGTACACACGATCGGAAATTCCGACAAGAAAAGTCCGGTGTGAGCTTTTTGTCGGAAATTCTGACCATGTGTAGGCTCCATCGGACTTTTTCTGTTGAAATTCCCACCAACATAAGATTGAGAGCAGGTTCTCTATTTTTCCCGCGGAAAAAGTATCTATCGGAAAATCCGCTCGTCTGTATGCAATTCCGATGCGCAAAAAAAACGCACACGCTCAGAATCAAGCAGAACAGCCGAACTGCCTATTGAACTTCATTGATCTCGGCTCATCGTACATCTTGTACGTCACCGCGTTCTTGACGGTTGGAATTTTCGACAAGATTTGTGTGACCGTGTGTATGCAACACAAGCTTGAGCCAACATTCCGTCAGAAAAAATCTACGGTTTTCTTGTCTGAATTTTTGATTGCACACAGGTGGACATCATTTCACTAATTATGTTACTTCTGAAGGTAATTGGTGGCACCAGAGCTTGTTATGGGCTTCATAACAAAGGGGGTGAATACATATGCACATGACAATTATCAGTTTTTTATATATTTTTCTAATTTTACTTCACCAACTTAGACTATTGTGTTCTGATCCATCACATATAATTCAGACTAGGCTTGTAACGTGACAAAATAGGTAAAAAGCCAAGGGGGGGGGGTTAATTAAAAAAAAAAATGCTTTTTTTAAAAAAAAATGGGGATATTTATTATAGCAAAAAGTACAAAATATTGTGTTTTTTTTTTTTTTTCAAAATTGTCGCTTTTTTTTGTTTATAGCACAAAAAATAAGAAGATGATTAAATACCACCAAAAGAAAGCTCTATTCGTGGGAAAAAAAAGGACGTCAATTTTGTTTGGGTACAGCGTCGCACCACCGCGCAATTGTCAGTTAAAGCGACGCAGTGCCGTATTGCAAAAAATGGCCTGGTCATTTAGCAGCCAAATCTTCTGGGGCTGAAGTGGTGAAATGACAATATTAAGTGCTATATGCAAATTTTAGGATTCAGGTTGTCTCGCTAGAACATCTTCAGGTGTGATAAACAGTCCTCACTAGAACATCTTCAGGTGTGATAAACAGTCCTCGCTAGAACATCTTCAGGTGTGATAAACAGTCCTCGCTAGAACATCTTCAGGTGTGATAAACAGTCCTCGCTAGAACATCTTCAGGTGTGATAAACAGTCCTCGGAGCGCGGCCTTTCCTTGGAAGGTTTGGTTGTGCAGTGCTGGGCAGACAATTGGTCTCCTAGCAGAGAATTTCAGGATATGTGTGTCAGGGTTAGGCTGATAAGGTGTTTAATAATAACAGAAGATAACGCTTCTTGTAACTGCTGATGTATGATTGTTGCTGAATCAACGGGAAAGATTTTTTAGGAGATCCTACATGGCAAATGTCCAAGATTGAGGTTTAACCCTTTCTCTGCTAAAGTCGTTTTTGTATTTTTTTTGCACACATTTAAAAATAATTTTAACCACTTCCATACTGGGCACTTATACACCTTCCTGCCCAGACCAATTTTCAGCTTTCTGCGCTGTTGCACTTTGAATGACAATTGCGCGGTCATGCTACACTGTACCCAAACTAAATTTTTATCATTTTGTTCCCACAAATAGAGCTTTATTTTGGTGGTATTTGATCACCTCTGCGATTTTTATTTTCTGCTAAAAAATAAAAAAAAGACCGAAAATTTTGAAAAAAAAAAAAAGTTTTTTTTTGTTTCAGCTACAAAACTTTGTAAATAAGTTAGTTTTCTCCTTCACTGATGGGCACTGATGGGGCTGCACTGACGGGCATGGATAAGGCGGCACGGATGGGCACCGATGAGGTGGCACGGATGGGCAACGATCGGAGGCACGGATGGGCAACGATCGGTGGCACTGATTGGCATCCATTTGGCATTGGCATCCATTATTCCTGGTGGTCTAGGGTGGCATACCTTATGGTGGGCTTCCCTGGTGGTCTAGTGGCATCCCTGGTGGTCTAGTGGCATCCCTGGTGGTCCAGTGGGCATCCTCGGGGGGGCTGTGCTGATAATGGATCAGCACAAACCCCCCCTGTCAGAGGAGCAGCCGATCGGCTCTCCTCTACTCGCGTCTGACAGACGCGAGTGAGGAAAAGCCGATGACTGGCTTTTCCTGTTTACACTGTGATCAGCCGTGATTGGACACAGCTGATCACGTGGTAAAGAGTCTCCGTCGGAGACTCTTTACCTAGATCGGTGTTGCGGGGTGTCAGACTGATGCCCCGCAGCAACGATCACCGCGATGCGCGCCCCCGGGGGCGCGCAGCGGCTTTAAAATCCTGAGGACGTCATATGACGTCCAGTCAGGATTTTGAAACCACTTTGCCGCCGTCAATCCGCTATAGGGCGGGCGGCAAGTGGTTAAAACCCCCAAACGGGATATCTTTTCTGAAAGTAGACAATCTGGAGAGTAAAGCCTCGTACACACGACCGCTTTTCTCGGCAAGAAAACTGCTGGGAGAGCTTTTTTTCCGAGAAAACCGGCCGTGTATGGCTTCTCGTTGGGAAAACTGCCGGGAATCTCGATGAGAAAAATAAAGAACCTGCTCTCTGTTTTCTCGTCGGGATTCTCGTCGGCCTGTTTCCCAACAAGAAAACCGTGAGTGTGTACGCTTACCTGTCCATGGTAAACCCGCGCATGCCCGAAAAGACTTTGACGCATGCACGGTAGCATACAAGGGTAGTGTAGGGTGTAGCAAGATGGCGGCGACGGCATCGAATGTGACGAGCGAAGGCTCGTCGTAGTCGATGACGTCACCGCGTTCTTGCCATTCAAAAGAACGGCGGTTCTTTGGAATGGCTGTGTGTACATTCGGCGAGCAAGACAAGCTTGCTGGGAATCTCGTCGGAAAAACCAACGTTTTTTTTCCCGACGAGATTCCCGCCTGTGTGTACGAGGCTTAAGACCCCATTCACTTGGTAATGAATGTTGTGAATCAGTGCATTCAATATAAAAGTCCAAACCAGGTACGTGGAGTCTACCTCCACCCAGTGATCCACACAACTTACTAGATAGTGTTGACCATCCACTACAGATGGTCAAACAGGCATGTATGGTGATCTCTCTGGGTTTTTAATGTCAGTGCGCCGTCCTGGGCCAATTGATGTATACTTCACTGTTTAGATGCTCAGTGGGTATATATGCAAACAAAAAAGACCCCACATAGCTTAACTTCATAAAACTTTTAATTTTATTAAAAGGCAGAAAGGCTACTCACATTTTTAAAATTCAAAAGCGCTTGTTTATTAAAATCTTCAGGTATGCACACAGAGCTTCAGGTATCGTACATAGTGACATCACGACAGGCTCCGCCCTACATGTTTCGTCACAACTGATGTCATCTGGGGCACCGAAACATGTAGGCCTGTTGTGACATCACAACGTGTGATACCGGAAGCTAATGGGAAGCTGTGTGTGCATACCTGCGGATTTTAATATACAAACGCTTTTGAATTTTAAACATATGTGAGTAGCCTTTTTGCCTTTTAAAAAAGTTCAAAGTTTTATGAAGTTACGCTATATGGGGTCTTCTTTGTTTGCATATATACCCACGGAGCATCTAACCAGTGAAGTATACATCAACCGGCCCAGGACGGCTCACCAACATTAACCACATAGCGACCAGCGCACGCACATTTACGTCTACACAATGGCACGGGCAGGCAATTGGGCGTACCTGTATGTCCCTTTCAATTTGGCGCCCGCCGCGTGCCTCGTGAGTGCACTTGAGGGTCCCAGGAACTTGATGTTTCCGGGCGGCCCGCGATTGCAGTCAGCAAAGGCAGAACAGGGGGATGCCTTTGTAAATAAGACATTCCCCTGTTCTGCCTAGTGACATGTCAATGATCTACTGTTCCCTGTGATCGGGAACAGTAATCAGTGATGTGTCACTGGTATCTCCTCCCCCTGACAGTTAGAATCACTCCCTACGACACACTTAACCCCTTCACCGCCACCTAGTGGTTAACCCCTTCACTGCCAGTGTAATTTTCACAGTAATCAGTGCATTTTTATAGCACTGATCGCTGTAAAATTGACAATGGTCCCAAAAATGTGTCAAAAGTGTCCAATGTGTCCGCCATAAAGTCGCAGTCACAATAAAAATGCTAATCGCCGCCATTACTAGTAACAAAAAAAATTATTAATAAAAATGCCATAAAACTATCCCCTATTTTGTAGACGCTATAACTTTTGCGCAAACCAATCAATATACGCTTATTGCAATTTTTTTTACCAAAAATATGTAGAAGAATGCATATCGGCCTAAACTGAGGAAAATTTAGCTTTTTTAAAAAAAATTGGGGATATTTATTATAGCAAAAAGTACTAAATATTGCTTTTTTTCAAAATTGGCGCTCTACTTTTGTTTATAATGCAAAAAATAAAAACCACAGAGGTGATCAAATACCACCAAAAGAAAGCTCTATTTGTGGGAAAAAAAGGACGTCAATTTTGTTTGGGAGCCACGTCGCACGACCGGGCAATTGTCAGTTAAAGGGACGCAGTGCTGAATCGCAAAAAGTGCTCTGGTCTTTGGCCAGCCAAATGGCCTGGGGCTTAAGTGGTTATGAACCCAGAGAGATCACCATACATGCCTGTTTGACCATCTGTAATGAATGGTCAACACTATCTAGTAAGCCTTGTGTGGATCACTGGGTGGAGGTAGACACCACGCACCGGGTTTGGACTTTTATATTGAATGCCCTGATTCACAACATTCAATACCAAGAGAAGTTGGAACATCACAGTGGTTCATGAACTATCACGTTTTGCTTTTTTACATTGACTCATTAATTTTTCACCTTTGCTAGCGCAACATTTTTTTTCTTTATTCCTTTACTGTATAAATATATCACATGGTTATGTTGCAGCTGCTTTTTTGACATTGTATTGAATGAAGCACGCTTTTTTTTTTTTTTTTCAAAGGCCCCATTTACACCTGAGCGTTTTGTAGCTTGAAGCTCAAAGCTCCAAAATGCTGGAGGAGAAAATGGAGGCTACATTAATCCTGTTCGATCCTGAGCCAATCATTCGCATGGTCAAGGTGCACCCCTGCCTATACAGTACGACACCAAGGAATCATACAAAAGCCGTGCAAAGAATAGGAGGTTTTTTGATTTTGTTTTTTTATAAAAAACATGTGTAGCAAGGTCCCAGGACTCCTTTAGTCTTTAGTCTAATGACATCATTCTTTGTAGAGTGGGTTACATGGCATGGTGGGTGTAATGCAAGATAGATTCCAGGGCACTAGACACTTCTTGAATGCAAAGAGATTTATTGTCTCTTAAACAGAACTGTGGGAGAGAGGGTTAGGGCCAGGACACCCTTTAGTAGTTGCAATGTTAATTAGCCAACTCCGAGACTTCTATATGTAGACAGCCATGCAGGGAAAGGCATCCAGCAAGACGCCACATCTGCATGTGTAGGAGCGCTGCCTCTTATGGCAACAGTCTTGTAACAGTTCCTAACACAAGTTGTAACAAACTCCTTTACTCCTCCTACGATGACTTCTTGTAGATTCTCACCCCTCTGAGCTCCCAGTCTCTCTCACTAGACTTGCTGGGTCACTGCCACTGAACCCAAATCTTATGACCCTTGACCACCACCTCAATAAATGATACTTTATACCATTATCATTTTATCTTCTTTCCATTTTTGCTGTCCAAAGCCCCATGGGGTAACTTTCCTATAAAACTAATTGTACATCGGGGTGTGCAGCTCCTTCGTCTCTTCCATATGTGTCTTTCCTTGGCTAAAACTGCCACTGAACCCCGTGAGCTCTTCCAATCATCTTACTTAGTATCTTCCTCAAGCGTCACCCCCGCTTCCCTGCTGGGTCCCTGGCTTGGCACTCCAGATACTCCTCAAGCGTCACCTCTGCTCCCTGGCTTGACACCTGCTGAAGTTTCCTGATTCTTCACTGTCCCCGGTTAGTGAGAATACTGCTCCGGTACTTGCTTCAGCTACTCACTTTGGTCCCTGGTAATATGGTGGTTGGTCCCTTAGTGGCAACAGTTTCCCCCTCTACCTCCGACCACGACAGATTCTCCGGCTGGAATGAACCATCACTCCTGGTTGGACTGCAAACCGCAGCCCCAACCCTACGCTGCTCTCTTGCTTCTGGATAGGCCCTCAGACAGCCTACCAGCCAGATGTACCCGGGATAGGCCCAAACTCCGGCCTAGCAGCCCGGGCAGCCAACAACGCATCCACCCAGACAGCTGTCCAGGTGGCACAGAACCCTGATCACCTGAATTCCACCCAAATAAATAGGTTCTCCCAGCAGGCCAAGGGACCCAAGAAGATCCCTGCCCATTGGCTGAGATATCCCATATACTCCTAATCTGTCTTTGCAATGCCCTTGTCTTATCTAATGCCACCAGATACCCAGCAATCTAGTGACAGAAGAGAGAATTAATTCCAGAATTAGGGTGAAATCAATTGATCTCCTATCAATTGGCCAAGGCAACTATACCTGGCAAGTAAATTTACCAGCAACCCTGCCTAGACATCAGGGTGCTACACGTGTTATACTTATCTGCTCTGTTTAGTAGTTTTGCACAAAGCAGCCCAGATCCTCCTCTTCTCAGCAGTGCCGGGACAAGGCCATCTACAGCCCAGGGCGAACATGCTAAACTGCTCCCCCCCCCCCCCCCCCCACAAGAAGTTGGGGTTTCGTTCACTAAGTAAATGTTCATCTTGGTGCCTTTAATACACCGCTAATAGATAAGTTGTTGGCAGCCTTCCCTTACCCTGACACAGTTTGCTCTTATTATAGGTGTCAGGTCTTCGGGGATTGTCCACCACTTATACTTGGCTATGTTGCACTGATACTTTATGTCATTCTCTTGTAACTTTTATTTTATTTTAATGTTTTGTTTATGTACTGTTGTCTGGCAAGTCATTTACTTAAAGGGGTTGTAAACCCTCATGGTTTTTCACCTTAATACATTCTATGCATTAAGGTGAAAAACCTTCTGTAGTGCTGCAGCCCCCCAGCCCCCCCCCCCCCCGTTTTACTTACCTGGACGCTGTCATCCTCCTTTCGGAAATGAGCAAACCATCCCTAGCTGGTGTCTCGTGTCCTGATTGGATAGATTAATAGCAGCGCAGCCATTGGCTCCCGCTGCTATCAATCGAATTCAATGATGCGGCACCGGGGGGCGGGGCTGAGTCCTGCATTCTGTGTAAATAGACACAGATGCAGGACTCTGGAGCGCGCCTGCACGGGTGTCCACCAAAGAGAGCGCTTCCCCAACGTGGACACTCGATGTGGGGAGGAGCCACCAGCGCCGCTGAGTTACCCCAGAAGAGCTAGATCGGGGCCACTCTGTGCAAAACCAACTGCACAGTGGAGGGAAGTATGACAGGTTTGTCATTTAAAAAGAAAACAAAAAACAAGGGTATACAACCCCTTTAAGTACTCTACCCCATCTTGGGAGATAATGACAATTATCTTGGTTGTGGTATCTGTACTTGATAAATCTCAATAATAAAAATATGTTGAAATAAAAAAATAAAAATAAAATAAAACTGCTTCTGGACAATTTTAGACGGCTATATCTTATATCTTCTGCAGTATCTTGAATTTGCCCTTAAATTCCATTCTGTGCTCCTCCGAGAAATTTTACTCTAAAGCCCCGTACACACGGTCGGACTTTTGGCCAACAAACTTCATTTTGAACAAGTTGGACCAACAATCCGACCGTGTGTACGCTCCATCGGACAAACTTTTTTGGTTTTTTTTGTGTTTTCATCAGACAAAAGTTGGGTCTGCAAACGGACAAACTTTTGGCCAACAAAAGTCTGATGGAGCAAAGTCTGACCGTGTGTACAGAAAACCATCGGACTTTTGTCCGATGGACAAAACAACTAATGTTAAAATCAACCAACAATAGCAGAAGTTGACCGAAGGGTGGCGGTAAAGAGCAGAAAAACCAAGTGATGTTGCAAAAAGTTGTGGGAAAGTTTGCAGAAAAGTCCTGTGGTGTGTATGCTATGGGTGTGCCCGGCCAACTCCGTTCGGACAAAAATCCACGGAAAAGTCCGATGGAAGTCCGACCGTCTGTATGGGGCTTTAGCTTAGTGAATGAAGTAAAACTGGTGACTTCTATAATTCAACTACACGCACGCAAAAATACCCTTTTCCCGGTGAAAGTGATCCTCACTTAAGCTAATCCCCCCCACACACACACACACACAGACAAATATCTATATTATATATGTAATAGAATGTATAAATAACTGACTCAATTTTAAATATGTGTTTTAACATAATTAGCTTAACTAACAGTTTGCATTGAAACACACCCTGCAAGTCATTGTGGTTAAAGTTGATTTATGGAGCAGCCTGGTGTGTAAGCAAAATCATCAGCTAGTCCTTGTTAAACTAAATTCATCAGTTTTAATCATGATAAGAAAATCCTGAGTTTGTATAACTTTTAGAAACATGTGCATTAAAACACAGCCCCTCCCTTCTTTCTTTTGCATATAAGCCACTGTGGTACTGAATAATGCCGCGTACACACGATCATTTTTCCCGTCGGGAAAAATTACATTTTTTTTTTTCGCCGAGAAAAACGATCGTCTGTGGGCTTTATGCCGTTTTTCTCGTTGAGAAAAACGGCAGGAAAAACGACGAGAAAAATTAGAACATGTTCTAAATTTTCTCATCGTTTTTTCCATCATTTTTTTCCGCGGCAGTTTTCCCATAGGGAGACACTGCCGCGGAGCCCACAGACGGTCGTTTTTCTCGTCAAAGAAAAAAATGACGGGAAAAACGGTCGTGTGTGGGGGAACATGCCGTTCCCTCGTTTTTCATTTTTTTTCATGCCGTGATTCACGGCGGTGTTTTCACCGCCGTGAATCACGATCGTGTGTACGCGGCATAAAGGTCAGAGATCTTATGAACACACTCAAATCTGTTTCCCTGTGTCTCATTTGATTTCTCACATAATCCGGGGGTCACTGAAAGTTATCTTGTGTAGCACACACCAATCCTTCTTACCCACTTACCTCCATAAGCAGGTGGACCACACCATGCTACATGCCCATATCCTCCTGGTAGAAGAGGTTGAGCGGTGTTAATACAATTTTGGGTCCTGCAGCGAGTTACCTCCTTCCGTTGGTTCTCGTCCCTAGAGTGTAGGGAAAAGTCTATCTTCTCTCTTTAAGAAGGCCAATGTCCAGACAGTATCAAACTCCAACAAAAGAGTTTATTTTTCCTTTGCTTGTAATTAACAGGGAAAAGTTGAAGAGCGAAAAGAGTTGAATAGGGAGGCAGGTTCAGGCACACAACACTTATTTATCCTCCTCACCACTCAATCCTGAGTGGGCCTTGTTCACCCGGATAGTCCCCTCTCACGGTTCTAGCAGCCGGAGTGAAGCACGAACAGTTACTTTAAATTTGTCCCTCCCAAGGACAGGTTCAGGAGATCCTCTGCCACAGAATCTTTTAGTTCCTGAATCCAGAACTCTTTAGCACCTGTAACTTTAGAGACCGTAGGTGCCAATGGGGCACATTACAGGAGCTGTCTTACGAATCACGGAATCCTTCCCTCTGATAGGTAACCAGGCCTCTCCCGAGACAGTGACTTCCTTCACTGATCCTCTGGACAGGTCCTCCCCTGGTTTCCTCTCCTTCAGAGCAGGTCACCCTCCCACGGGCACCCTGGGATTCCTGTGGTTTGGTTGTAGGCCTCAGTTGAAGGTACCGGGCCTACCTGGAACACTGCAGCCTCGGGCTAAAGGTGCCCGGGACTGAACCCACACACGCACCCCTGACCTGAAGGGCCAAAGGGCGCGACTCCAACTCCCTAGCGCATGGCGTCTGCCCCTTAAGTACCCCCTCCCGGCATGCACAGCAGGTAGACCACGCCCACTGCACGGCTGCCGAGAGAGGACACCCAATCACTCCGCAATGTCACCTGTGGTTCGACCCAAGACCTGGGCAACAGCGTCAGGGGAACTATACACCCAGGCAACACCACAGCAGAGTCCAATTTAAGGAAATCAAATGGCCTGAGCCAAACTATTGCTCAGGCTCCCCTCTAAATTTCAGCACAGCGACCCCAAATGTGGGGGTCTGCTACACTTACATTACCTGAAAGTACACCTGGGTGGCGGTATTACCTGCTTTAATATACTGTATATGTAACTTAAAAATGCTTTTAGAAATAAAAGTCTTAATAGTTTATGTAAATATAAAGTAAATGAGCAGAAAATAAATCCAAATCGAATCAATATTTGGTGTGTTCACCCTTTGCCTTCTTGCACACATTTGGTGAAGGAACTCGGCAGGTAGGTTGTTCTATGTACATCTTGGAGAACTAAGGACAGATCTTCTGTGGATGTTGACTTCCTCCAATCCTTCTGTCTCCTTATGTCATCCCAGACAGACTCCATAATGGGTGATATCTGGGCTCTGTGGGGCCAAACTATCACTTCCAGGACTCCTTGTACTTCTTTACACTTGAAGATCGTTCTTAATGACATTGTCTGTATGTTTGGGCTGGTTGTCCTGCTGCAGAACAAATTTGGGGCCAATCACATGCCTCCCAGGTGGTATGGCATGATGGAGAAGTATCTGCCTGGTTTTCTCAGCATTGAGTGCACCATTGTTCCTGACCAAATCTCCAACTCTATTTGCAGAAATTCAGCCCGAAACTTGCAAGGAGCCTCCACCAGGCTGCACAGTTGGCTGCAGACACTCATTATTGTACCGTTCCACAGCCCTTCCCCTAACAAACAGACTTTTCCTACAGCCAAATATTTCACATTTTGACTCATCAGTCCAGAGCACCTGGTGCCATTTTTCTGCACCCCAATTCTAATGTTTTTCGGCACAGTTGAGTCGCTTATGCATGAAAAACATAGTTTGTAGACTTTATTTGTTTTGTTTTTTTGACAAAGAAGATGTAGCAGAATACATTTTTAATCTGCATTTTTTTTTAAAGATTGCTGCTTTGCAAGCTTTTAACCACTTGCCGACCTGCCGCCGTCATACGCGGCAGGTCGGCTAAAACCCCCGGACCGTCGTAGCTGTACATCGGTTCCTTTAAGCGGGATAGCGGGCGCGCGTCCGCTGCACAGCGGGGGTGCCGATGCTCGTGCCCGGCGGTGGCGATGACTGCGGGCCACGAGCGATCGCAGGCACGAGAGGAAGAACAGGGATGTGTGTGTGTGTGTGTAAACACACACCCCTTTTCTGAGAGGAGAGGAGATGCAGATCGTGAGTTTCGACAAGCTGGGAACCACGATCTGTCATCTCCTATAGTGAGTCCCCTCCCCCTACAGTTAGAACACACACTAGGGAACACAGTTAACCCCTTCCCTGCCAGTGACATTTACACAGTAATCAGTGCATTTTTATAGCACTTATCGCTGTATAAATGACAATGGTCCCAAAAACGTGTCAATAGTGTCCGATGTGTCCGCCATATCGTCGCAGTCTCGATAAAAATCACAGATCGCCGCCATTACTAGTAAAAAAATAAAAATAATAAAATGCCATAAATCTATTCCCTATTTTGAAGACGCTATAACTTTTGCGCAAACCATTCAATACAGGTCCTTCTCAAAAAATTAGCATATTGTGATAAAGTTCATTATTTTCTGTAATGTACTGATAAACATTAGACTTTCATATATTTTAGATTCATTACACACAACTGAAGTAGTTCAAGCCTTTTCTTGTTTTAATATTGATGATTTTGGCATACAGCTCATGAAAACCCAAAATTCCTATCTCAAAAAATTAGCATATCATGAAAAGGTTCTCTAAACGAGCTATTAACCTAATCATCTGAATCAACTAATTAACTCTAAACACCTGCAAAAGATTCCTGAGGCTTTTAAAAACTCATCATGGGTAAGACTGCCGACCTGATTGCTGTCCAGAAGGCCATCATTGACACCCTCAAGCAAGAGGGTAAGACACAGAAAGAAATTTCTGAACGAATAGGCTGTTCCCAGAGTGCTGCATCAAGGCACCTCAGTGGGAAGTCTGTGGGAAGGAAAAAGTGTGGCAGAAAACGCTGCACAACGAGAAGAGGTGACCGGACCCTGAAGAAGATTGTGGAGAAGGACCGATTCCAGACCTTGGAGGACCTGCGGAAGCAGTGGACTGAGTCTGGAGTAGAAACATCCAGAGCCACCGTGAACAGGCGTGTGCAGGAAATGGGCTACAGGTGCCGCATTCCCCAGGTCAAGCCACTTTTGAACCAGAAACAGCGGCAGAAGCGCCTGACCTGGGCTACAGAGAAGCAGCACTGGACTGTTGCTCAGTGGTCCAAAGTACTTTTTTCGGATGAAAGCAAATTTTGCATGTCATTCGGAAATCAAGGTGCCAGAGTCTGGAGGAAGACTGGGGAGAGGGAAATGCCAAAATGCCTGAAGTCCAGTGTCAAGTACCCACAGTCAGTGATGGTCTGGGGTGCCATGTCAGCTGCTGGTGTTGGTCCACTGTGTTTTATCAAGGGCAGGGTCAATGCAGCTAGCTATCAGGAGATTTTGGAGCACTTCATGCTTCCATCTGCTGAAAAGCTTTATGGAGATGAAGATTTCATTTTTCAGCACGACCTGGCACCTGCTCACAGTGCCAAAACCACTGGTAAATGGTTTACTGACCATGGTATTACTGTGCTCAATTGGCCTGCCAACTCTCCTGACCTGAACCCCATAGAGAATCTGTGGGATATTGGGAAGAGAAAGTTGAGAGACGCAAGACCCAACACTCTGGATGAGCTTAAGGCCGCTATCGAAGCATCCTGGGCCTCCATAACACCTCAGCAGTGCCACAGGCTGGTTGCCTCCATGCCACGCCGCATTGAAGCAGACATTTCTGCAAAAGGATTCCCGACCAAGTATTGAGTGCATAACTGAACAGAATTATTTGAAGGTTGACTTTTTTTGTATTAAAAACACTTTTCTTTTATTGGTCGGATGAAATATGCTAATTTTTTTAGATAGGAATTTTGGGTTGTCATGAGCTGTATGCCAAAATCATCAATATTAAAACAAGAAAAGGCTTGAACTACTTCAGTTGTGTGTAATGAATCTAAAATATATGAAAGTCTAATGTTTATCAGTACATTACAGAAAATAATGAACTTTATCACAATATGCTAATTTTTTGAGAAGGACCTGTATATGCTTTTTGCCAATTTTTTTTATTCCCAAAAATATGAAGAAGAATACATATCGGCCTAAACTGAGGAAAAAATTAGCTTTTTAAAAAAAAAAAAAGGGATATTTATTATAGCAAAAAGTACAAAATATTGTGTGTTTTTCAAAATTGACGCTCGTTTTTTGTTTATAGCGCAAAAAATAAAAACCGCAGAGGTGATCAAATACCACCAAAAGAAAGCTCTATTTGTGGGAAAAAAAGGACGTCAATTTTGTTTGGGTAAAATGTTGCACGACCGCGCAATTGTCAGTTAAAGCGATGCAGTGCCGAATCGCAAAAAAAAAAATGCTCTGGTCATTGAGCAGCCAATTCTTCTGGGGCGGAAGTGGTTAAAGCAGAAAATTCAGGAAAACTTTTATTTTTTATTTTTTTTTACAAAAATTGTATTTAAATAAAAAAAATTCTGGTCTTTCTTCCTTTAATATTTGAAATAAATAAATAAATAAATAAATACAAAAAAACACCACAGTGTACCACAGTACAGTAAGTACCACCACAAGAAAGCTCTATCTGTTTAAAAAAAAAAAACACGATGGCCAAGTAGTTGTTAGTGAATGTTTGATACAGATGAAATGGCGTGGTAGGATGGTGCAGCGTGCCCCAGTGGCGGATGCCGGTGTTCTGTCATTGTAGATTGATCGGATAATGCCTCCGATGATCAGCGCATGCGCAGTCTGTAATGCCACTACAGCTGACCTGCCGATCAGCTGGCGTGATGTCAACACTACGCATGCGCTGATCATCGGAGGCATTATCCGATCAATCTACAATGACAGAACACCGGCATCCGCCACTGGGGCACGCCGCACCTTCCTACCATCTCCCAGGCACAATCCCAACACAGACTCTCCCCCCCCCCCCTCCCACCTCCACACGGCCTGGCCATTTCAAACCTTTAATCCGCGGCTCTACAGATGGCAGGGAAATCCCCAAATGACAAAAACACCCCCTAATGTGGGGCCCCGCCTCCTGCGCTGGGCCACATGCACCCTCTTCCGGGTTCTCTAGGCTTCTTGTCCCAGACAGAGCACAGGAAGGCAGCCACAGGGCCCTCCCCCCGACCATTGGGGGGACTACAAATGCCAGCATGCCCTGTAGTCCTACAACACCTGAAGGCTAGGTTGCCCACATTTCCAAACTACCATTCAGGGACACCCTCCCTTCCCAAAAATCAGCTTGTGCTGTAACGAATCACAGCACAGTGATTGGACACAAGAGGCGGGATTTATGATTTCTCCAATCACAAGCAGGGGGCGGGGATTGTGCTCCTCCAGGCATTCCCGGCCAGGACAAGTACTGTCAGTGAGTAAAGCGGTGATGTGGCGCCCCTTTTTTGGGGGCATCAGATTGGCTCGGGGGGGGGGGGTGGCTGTGTCAGTTTCATTCCGGGACACTGTATTGTCCTGGAATGAAGGTGCCCGGGACAGACCTGCAAAATGCGGGACTGTCCCGGGCAATACGGGACACGTGGTCACCCTACTGAAGAGCCAGCTTGGGGAGGACGATGTGAACTCTTTGCATATGATCTATAGAATACAGAGAGGGGCAGCGTTCTGTGCACAGGCGGTGACAGGTCCGGTGGGTGGAGGATTCTGCCTCCGTGCTTTGCTGATCGTCTGATAATAATGCCTCCGATGATCTGCACATGTACACCAGCTGATCGGCAGGCATTCCGGTCTTCAAGTGCTTAAAGAAGCAGTCAAATAGGATACACAGAGCAAGATGAGTATCCTCCACTTAGAGCCGTAGTGATGTCTTTTCTTCTGGCCTCCTCATCTAGAAGTGTTAATGGTAAGTCCAGGCCGGATGTTTCGTAGTTCTATGATGGCTTCTTCTGATATGTCTTTGGTAGTAATGCTGGAAGAGAGGATATACATCGTGAGCAGAAAATAGCAAAAACCTAAACTATTACCGTGCTTCCTCTATACAGTAGTAGAGTATTGACCTGGGTTATCCAACTATTAATGCAGACAGGTTGAAGTTTAAGTGATTCCCCTCATTGACTAACTTAAAGGGGTTGTAAAGCTTCGTGTTTTTTCACCTTAATGCATCCTATGCATTAAGGTAAAAAAACACTAGACATGTGCACTGCCGAAAAATTCGATGTTTTCGTTTTTTTGCTTTTTTCGGAAATTCGGGAAATGCGAAAAATTTGTTTTTTGAGGTTTTCGTATTTTTCTGGTTTTTTTTTCAGAAATTCGGAATTCGGAATTCAGAATTTTCGAATTTCCAAAAAAACTAATAAAACGAAAACAACAAATTTTTCGATTTTCCGACAGAAAGCAAAAACAAAAAAAACTAAATTTCATATTCTCGGAAATTTAGAAATTCAAAAAATTCGGAAATTCAACTTTCGAATTTTAGATTATCGAATTTTAGATTTTCGAATTCGAAAATCTAAAATTCGAAAATCTAAAATTCGAAATTGCAAAATTCGAAATTGCAAAATTCGAAAATCTAAAATTCGAAAATGTGAAATTTCGAAAGTTGGATTTCCGAATTCCGAATTTTTTTCATTTCTTAATTTCCAAGAATTATAGATTCCAAAATTCGAAATTGCAAAATTCAAAAAATCTAAAATTCAAAAATCTAAAATTCGAAATTGCAAAATTCGAAATTGCAAAATTCGAAAATCTAAAATTCGAAAATCTAAAATTCGAAATTGCAAAATTGGAAATTGCAAAATTCGAAAATCTAAAATTCGAAAATGTGAAATTCGAAAATGTGAAATTTCGAAAGTTGGATTTCCGAATTCCGAATTTTTTTCATTTCTTAATTTCCAAGAATTATAGATTCCAAAATTCGAAATTGCAAAATTCAAAAATCTAAAATTCAAAAATCTAAAATTCGAAATTGCAAAATTCGAAATTGCAAAATTCGAAAATCTAAAATTCGAAAATCTAAAATTCGAAAATGTGAAATTTTGAAAGTTGAATTTCCGAATTCCGAATTTTTAGAATTTCTGAATTCCCGAGAATCTGAAATTAGTTTTTTCGCTTTTTTTTAGAAATTCAAAAAATTTGTTGTTTTCGTTTTATTCGTTTTTTTGGAAATTCGGAAATTCGAAAATTCGGAATTCGAAATTCCGAATTCCGAAAAGAAAACAAATTTTTCGCATTTCCCGAATTTCCGAAAAAAGCAAAAAAACAAAAACAACGAATTCCAATTTCGTAAATCGGAAAAATTCGGAATTAATGAATTTCTCTAAATTCGTGAAAAACGAATTAAAAACTAAACGAATTGCACATGTCTAAAAAACACCTTGCACTGTCCAATCCCCTCCCGTTTTACTTACCTGAGCCCCCAAATTTTCGTGGGCGCGATTCCGCGTCGCTTTCCCCATGGCTTCTCGGCTCTTCATTGGATAGATTGATAGCAGAGCAGCCATTGGCTCCCGCTGCTGTCAATCAAATCCAATAAATAGGGCCGCCAGGGGGCGGGCCGAGTCATACACTCGGCGGCTAGGTACGCAGAGTGTATGACACAGGAGCGTGCCCGCAAGGTAACCCCCTCGGGAGAGAGCTTCCCAGAGGGGGTTATCTATTGCAGGGAGGAGCGGCGAGAGCCGCCGTGGGACCCCAGAAGAGGAGGATCGGGGCCACTCTGAGCAAAACAAACTGCACAGTGGAGGTAAGTATGACATGTTTGTTATTTTTTATTTTTTTAAACGTGAACCTTTAGTATCACTTTAACTTCTTCAATACCGGGCACTTTCACCCCCTTCCTGCCCAGGCCAATCAGCGCTCTCACACTTTGAATGACAATTGCGCAGTCATGCAACACTGCACCCATATGAAATTTTTATCATCTTGTTCACACAAATAGAGCTTTCTTTTGGTAGTAATTAATCACCACTTGTTTTTGTTTTTTGTTTTGCTAAAAAAACAAAAAAAAGAGAGAAAACTTAGAAAGAATTTTTTTTATTTTTTTTTAGTTTCTGTCAGTAAATGTTGTAAATAAATATTTTTCTCCTTCACTGATGGGCACTGATGAGGCGGCACTAATGGGCATTGAAAGGCTGCACTGATGGACACTGATGAGGTGGCACTAATGGGCACTGGAAGGCTGCACTGATGGGCACTGATGAGGCGGCACTAATGAGCATTGAAAGGCTGCACTGATGGGCACTGATGAGGCGGCACTAATGGGCACTGATGAGGCGGCACTAATGGGCACTGAAAGGCTGCACTGATGGGCACTGATGAGGCGGCACTGAAAGGCTGCACTGATGGGCACTGATGAGGCGGCACTAATGAGCATTGAAAGGCTGCACTGATGGGCACTGATGAGGCGGCACTAATGGGCACTGATGAGGCGGCACTAATGGGCACTGAAAGGCTGCACTGATGGGCACTGATGAGGCGGCACTGAAAGGCTGCACTGATGGACACTGATGAGGCGGCACTTATGGGCACTGATTTGGTGGCACTGATGAGGAGGCACTAATATGCCGCACTGATGGGCACTGAAAGCTGGCACTGACAGAACCGTCCCACACTCAGCTTGAGTGCTTCTGTCAGTATAACGCTTTCTCCAGTCTGAACATAGATATCAGATATTATATCCACCTATTGCAACCAAGAACTAGACAGGACTTGTTTGGCTGCAAAACTGGAACTCTTTATTGAACAAACTGACACTGAATATATACCCAACAGGAGGACATCCCCCCTCCTGATCATATTACCCTAACAATACAAACTGTACACAGCAATATAATTACAACGACCAACATATACTATAAATATTAAATGAATTAAACAATTAGCCACCTGGACACTCAGAGGTCTCATTCCAGGTCAGACTTGCCGACTTCGAGCTCACAAAGTACAATACACATTATTACAAGTATAAACACATCCCCCGCAGTAGTTTGCTAGCAGACAAGAAGTGTGTTAATTAGCACAATTAACCACTTGCCGCCCGCCCTATAACAGATTGACGGCGGCAAAGTGGTTTCAAAATCCTGACTGGACGTCATATGACGTCCTCAGGATTTTGAGCCACTGCGCGCCCCCGGGGGCGCGCATCGCGGCGATCGTTGCTGCGGGATGTCAGTCTGACACCCCGCAACACCGATCTAGGTAAAGAGTCTCCGATGGAGACTCTTTGCCACGTGACCAGCCGTGTCCAATCACGGCTGATCACGATGTAAACAGGAAAAGCCGGTCATCGGCTTTTCCTCACTCGCGTCTGTCAGACGCGAGTAGAGGAGAGCCGATCGGCTGCTCCTCTGACAGGGGGGGTTTGTGCTGATCCATTATCAGTGCAGCCCCCCCGAGGATGCCCACTGGACCACCAGGGATGCCACTAGACCACCAGGGAAGCCCACCTATAGGTATTGCACACTAGACCACCAGGGATGCTAATTATACTAAATGGATGCCAATCAGTGCCCACAATGGATGCCAATCAGTGCCCACAATGGGCACCACTGATTGGCAGGCATTATTGTTTGGCACTGATTGGCATCCATTAGTACAGTACAGTGCCACCTATCAGTGCCCATCCATGCCACCTATCAGTGCCCACCCATGCCCATCCGTGCCACCTATCAGTGCCCATCCATGCCGCCTATCCGTGCCCATCCATGCCGCCTATCTGTGCCCACCCATGCCGCCTATCTGTGCCCACCCATGCTGCCTATCTGTGCCCATCCGTGCCGCCTATCGTTGCCCATCCGTGCCGCCTATCGTTGCCCATCCATGCCGCCTATCTGTGCCCACCCGTGCCACCTATCTGTGCCCACCCATGCTGCCTATCTGTGCCCATCCGTGCCGCCTATCGTTGCCCATCCGTGCCGCCTATCGTTGCCCATCCGTGCCGTCGATCGTTGCCCATCCGTGCCACCAATCGTTGCCCATCCGTGCCACCTCATTGGTGCCCATCCGTGCTGCCTTATCCGTGCCCGTCAGTGCAGCCCCATCAGTGCCCATCAGTGAAGGAGAAAACGAACTTATTTACAAAGTAAAAGACTTTTTTTTTCAAAATTTTCGGCCTTTTTTTTTTTTTTTGCAGAAAATAAAAATCGCAGAGGTGATCAAATACCACCAAAAGAAAGCTCTATTTGTGGGAACAAAATGATAAAAATGTAGTTTGGGTACAGTGTAGCATGACCGCGCAATTGTCATTCAAAGTGCAACAGCGCAGAAAGCTGAAAATTGGTCTGGGCAGGAAGGTGTATAAGTGCCCAGTATGGAAGTGGTTAATAATGGGTGACAGACCCTTAGGAGGCACACTAGACCTACTTACAATAAACACATTAAAGCAGATGACCCCAGACAGGTGGTCTTGAGCGGATTACTTTAAAACCTACAGCCATTCCTTATTTGAAGCATAGTGGCCCCAAATATTCATTCATGAAACCTTGCTTACTACTGTTATGCTGTGATTGGTCACAGCTATCACATGGCGCAGTGCCGCTGTGATTGGACCTGGTACCATGTGATCACTGTGACCAATCACATATATCACACCGTAGTAAGCAATGCATCATGAATGCCAGCCTTGCTTGCTATTGTAATGTGATTGCTGTACTTGGTCACAGTGATCACATGGTCTTAGGGCCGCTCACAGCGGCCCAGTACTACGATCGGTAATTGCCTGTGTCCAGCGGACACAGTCAGTTACAGATCACATCGCTGCACACCCCAGGGAATACACACAGAGGGCACAGTTACAGCCTGGTTGAAAAAAGACACAACTTTATCCAGTGTAACCAACCGAGAAAAAAAACCTGAAAAAAAACGGGTACATCCTCCCAGAAGTAGAGAGCACCCGCCCTGCCATTTATGTACATTGGCCAGGCGGAAAGTGGTTAAGGGGGATGGAATACTAAAGGGATTTTCACCCATGCAGGGTGAGGGGTTCTGGGATGATGATTCATCGCAAAGAGGGAAAAATTACTAGCAGCTTTCCCAGGATTGTTAAGACCTGCTGGGAGGTTGTTCACATGCCAACACAACTTGTCAGCATTCCCTTTCAGACTGGCCAATCATGCAGGCTTCCTATATTGGCTCACTGTCACATTTACTGTAGACTTATACACAAAATAGCATGTTGTTTCCTAGACATAGGTGTGTGCAGTCTGTGGCATTATGGTGTGCACCCTAAAGCTCAAACACGTGTGTGTGTGTGTGTGTGTGTGTCTACATACACAATATATGACCCTGGCACATTGATCTCTCATCCTGCACAGTGAAAGAGAAGTGCGTAAACACTTCTGTAACGGGGTCCCCAAATTTAACCCAGCTATACCTAAATTTAGGGGTGACCAGAGCAATAGTTAGCTCGGGTCTGTTGATTGTTTGGACTCTGCTTTACTGCTGTGTCACCTGGCTTGCAGTTCCCCTTTAGGAGTATGGGTGGTGTTGTCACTTATACCCGGGGTTGAACCACAGGTGACGGAGTGGATATTTGATGTCCTTTCTCGGCTGCCGTTGGTGGGCGGTTCTGGCCTGCTGTGCATGCCGGGAGAGGATATATAAGGGGCAGACGCAATTATACTGGGAGCCATTTTATGCGAGGAGGGAGCACTAGCCCTCAAGGGAGGGGTGCGCCCCATCTTGACCGAGGAGTATTGGGCACATTTAGCCCGAGACTACGGAGTTCCGGATGGGCTCAGTACCTTTGACTGAGTCCATAGAAGAAACTGAGGAAACCCAGGGAACCTTGGAGGGGTGACCGCTCTGACTGAAGGGGAACCGGGGGAGGATCGATCCCATAACAAGAGGGTAGTGATAAAGATTGCTAACTCGGGAAAGGCCTGGTGACCTGTCAGAGGGAAGGATTCCTAGCTTCACGGACTGCCTTAGAGGAGCTGTTTGCTGCTTAAAAAGGAGGGATCTCCTTGACTTGGTCCTTGAAGGGGACTGAGTCATTGTTCCAGCATCACGCCGGCTGCTAGTGCTATTGAGTGACTATCCGGGTGAGCTGTGCCCACTCGGGACCGAGTGGCGACAAAGCCAAGAGTGTTCCTGAATCCACTTCTATCTGCTAACCTTTTTTTCTTCTCACTTCAACTCTCTGGTTCCTGAAAGCAAGATAAAATAAACTCACGTTGGAGTTGATATGTTGTGTGGACATTGACCTCATTTGGGAAAGATAAAGATTTGCCTCTATAAACATAGAGGGGAGAACCAGAAGAAGGGAACTTTTCAACTGCAGGACCCAAGTATGTAACACCGCCTGACCTTTATAACCTAGAGGACACGGGCATGTGGCATGGTGTGTCTTCTCCCCCTGCTTGAGAAGGTAAGAGGGGAAAAAGATCCGTGTGCTACACTTCTCTTATGGCATAGCCGACAAGAGGGAGATCTTTCCCATCTTCTTGCAGCCACACAGAGTGATAATACTAATGCGCATAAGGTGATTATGGTGTGCCCAGGCACATCCGACACACCCCGTGCGCGTGCCTATGTTCTTGGAACAGACATCACATATTCCCACCAACTTCCAAGTTCTTCAAAAAATTATTGTAATAGGGTTCTGTTCTTACTTACTCTAATGTCTTTATACGGCTTGTTCTCAGAGCTGTCACCAGGTCGCTGAAATGAGGACCCTCCAGATTGTTATTTGCCAGAGAAAGTTTCATTAGAGTTTGGTTATTTCTGATTCCAGATGCCAGGTCGGTGCAAGATGCTTCTGTAAGTTTATTATGACTCAGACTGTAGAAGGGAAGAAATATTTATTTTTTATAATAAATCCCAGGTGGTGACTATTTTCAATAATTTCACATTAAGTTCATTTTTCTTTATTGTGATATTTTATTCAACATAGTAAACAGAATACTGTAAAGATTTTCACATCACAACTTTTTTTTAACCAGGCAAATCTGTAAAATGTTGTACACAACACCCGTTAAAGGTTTTCACCAATGGAGCCGCAGGAATCAGGGGAAAACTGCACCAAGGAGCAGATGCGACTGGCACCCCTATGATGTATTTGGGCTGCTCACCTTTCCAGGCCATTATCAAAGAAATGTCCCCATATGTGACAACAGCTCACCCACTTGCTTGATGGAACCCTGGCTTAGAGTCTTTGCTTGGGCCCGGCATTGGGACATGTGCCCTGTATCTCTTGCATGGTGCTCTGGTGCCAAGGGCTGTTCTCTCCAACCATGTTGCTTCCTAAGTAACAGACCTCGGACTAGAGCACCATGCAAGAGATACAGGGCACATGGCCCAAGCAAAGCCTCTAAGCAAGTGGGTGAGCTGTTGTTGCCTATGGGGACATTTCTTTGATAATGGCCTGGAAGGGTGAGCAGCCCAAATACATCATAGGGGTGCCATGATGGGGGAAATGTACCACCAATTTCTTCTTCAGGTCATGTAACAAGATCATCACATGACACAGAAGCACAAGGAAAATCTGAGATAAACTACCCCAGTGTACATTGTGATGCTGCTCATTAGGGATAGGCTCAAGGTTTGGTCCAAACACCAAGTTGAGACTGAACTCTATACTCTTATGCCGCGTACACACGGTCGGAATTTCCGACAAGAAAAGTTCGATGTGAGCTTTTGGTCAGAAATTCCGACCGTGTGTAGGCTCCATCTGACTTTATCAAAAATTTGAGAGCTGGTTCTCAATTTTTCCGACAAGAAAAATGTCAGAAATTCCGATCGTCTGTATGCAATTCCGATGCACAAAAAAAACATGCATGCTCTAAATCAATTTGACGCATGCTCAGAATCATTGAACTTAATTTTTCTCGGCTCGTTGTAGTGTTGTAAGTCACCGCTTTCTTGATGGTCGGAATTTTCTGCAACACCAGTTTGAGCCAACATTCCGTCGGGAAAAAATCCACGGTTTTCTTGTCGGATTTTCCGATCGTGTGTACGCGGCATTAGACAAATGCTATACTCTCTATTAATCCTTTTGCTGCCAGGTCCATATGTTGTACGCAGCTGAAAGTGGGGTGGGGGGTTTTACAAACACGCCCAGTGGCTGCTGCCACCAGGAGTGTGTGTATATCTGACAAACCAACTTCTGGCTGTCAAATCGAAGCAATCTGGCGCCTCTGCAGATGCCAAATTGCTTTCACCCCCCTGGTAATGGGCAACCCCCCCTCATTCGCACGCCCCTGCCATGTATGCCGGCCTGTATGCACCCATTACCATGCCCAGGACCAGCATGGCAGGTGCTGACGGGTAGAGGAAAAAATGCTGAGCAGATATGCATCAAATCTTCTCCACTTCTTCTTGCTGACTCTGAAGCAACGTTTAAAACATTACTTTTGGGTCCCCCCTTTCATTTTATGCACTGCATTCGATTCAAAGGTGCCCAGGGGAGACATCCAGGGTCTTTTAGTCCCTGGAAGTCTCATTAACCACTTGTCCCCCGCCCACTGTCAATTGACGGCAGGCGGAGGACACTCTCGTTCTGGGAGGACGTCATATGACGTCCTCCCTTTAAAACGAGCTAGGGGGCGCGCACGCCCGCCGCGTTCCCAAGGCCCCGATGCGCGTGCCCGGCGGCCGCGATTGCCCGGGAAACGAGCAAGAAAGTGGATCTGTGTGTGTAAACACACAGATCCACGTCCTGTGAGGGAGAGGGGACCGATGGTGTGTCCCTTGTACATAGGGACAACCATCGGTCACCTCCCCCAGTCAGTCCCCTCCCCCCACAGTTAGAACACATTGAGGAAACACATTTAACCCCTTCCTCCCCCCCTAGTGTTAACCCCTTCCCTGCCAGTCACATTTATACAGTAATCAGTGCATTTTTATAGCAGAGATCGCTGTATAAATGTGAATGGTCCAAAAAATGTGTCAAAAGTGTCTGATGTGTCCGCCGCAATATCGCAGTCACAATAAAAATCGCAGATCGCCACCATTACTAATAAAACAAAAATAAAAAAAAATGCTATAAATCTATCCCCTATTTTGTAGACAATATAACTTTTGCGCAAACCAATCAATACGCGCTTATTGCGATTTTTTTTTTTTTACCAAAAATATGTAGAAGAATACGTATTGGCCTAAACTGAGGAAAATTTTTATTTAAAAAAAAAAAAAAAAGGGTATTTATTATAGCAAAAAGTAAAAAATAGTGTTTTTTTTTTTCAAACTGGACGCTCTTCTTTTGTTTATAGCGCAAAAAAAAAAAACGCAGAGGTAATCAAATACCACCAAAAGAAAGCTCTATTTGTGGGAAAAAAAGGACGCAAAGTTCGTTTGGGAGCCATGTCGCACGACCGCGCAATTGTCATTCAAAGTGTGACAGCGCTGAAAGCTGAAAAACGGCTTGGGCAGGAAGGGGGTTTTCGTGCCCGGTAGGGAAGTGGTTAAAGAGAGCATGTCACCAAAAAATCAATGCATCTTCCCCTATGTGATTAAAAAAATTAGGTAAAAATAAAAAGTAACAAATTAGCACATAAGCTGATAGCCTCTCGCTGGGTTTCTCCCAAACCTTCTACCCTTGGTGATTGGATTAGGGAGATTGACAAATATGTAATGTTTAAAAACATACTTATAATAATCGTAATTATTTCTGCAAGTTTGAAAAAGATCTGGAGAAAGTGGATTGATGCATCCTGTTCTAATCATAATTCAAACCTTTAATAAATATTAGGCATGTGTGAAGGGAGGGGTTTGGTAATATCTGCTCCGGAGTGTCTCTGAAAATTTCTGAAAACTTCTGAATATCTCTAAATATCTTGTTTGATCGTATATGTATGTAGCGCCCTACCCCAATGGTGGGGACGCTATTCTAAAATTTAAGGGTGTCTGAGCCAATAGTTGGGTTCAGACCGTCAATTTGCATAAATTGCCTCTGTTCTAGTTGTGGTTTTCCCGATGGTAGTTTCCCTTATTGCCTGCAGGTGGCGTTACCACCTCAGGCACCGGTTGGAACACGGGCAATCCATTGTGCATTGAGTGACCCTTCTCGGCAACGGTGCAGTGGGAGTGGTCGACCTGCTGTGCCTGCTGGGAGGGGATACTTAAGGGGCAGATGCCATTGTTCGGGGTCGTTCGCCTCGTGGCCCTCCTGCCGCGAGGTATGTTTGTGTGATTCTGGTCTCGGGGCCACGTTGGCCCGAGGCTGCATCGCTTCCGAGTAGGCCCAGCTATGCTAGCTGGGGCCTACATTTCAAGAGAGGGGATCCCAAGCTGTCCGTCCACAAGGGGAGGAAGCTGCCTTGATGAAGGAAACCGGGGGAGGACCTGCCCTGGAGGAGACTGGCAAAGTGCTGATGTCTCGGGTGAGGCCTGGTGACCTTGTCGAGGAGGGATCCAATCTACTAAAAGCCCTGCAGTTCGCCGGATCGGCTTAAAGCGGAGTTTCCCCTGAAAAAAAATATTAAAAGCCAGCAGCTACAAATACTGCAGCTGCTGACTTTTAATATTAGGACACTTACCTGTCCTGGAGCCCAGCGATGTCCGCAGCAGAAGACGAACAATCGCTTGTCACTCTGCTGCCCCCGCCGCCATCCTCGGTGAGGGAACCAGGAAGTGAAGCCTTGCAGCTTTCACTGCCCTGTTCCTAACGGCGCATGCGTGAGTCGCGCTGCGCCGTTCTCACTGGTCCCTGTTGTGTTCTGGGAGCCAAGTGTCTCCCAGAACACAACGGGTATTCTGCGGGAAGTGACGCACTACCCGCAGAATACCCGCAGAGAGGACTCCCGGAAGTGGGTGCAAATACCTGTCTTAGACAGGTATCTGCACCCCCCCCCTCCCCCCTGAAAGGTGTCAATCGTCACACCGGAGGGGGGGAGGGTTCCGATGAGCGCAAGTTCCACTTTAGGGTGGAGCTCCGCTTTAAAGGCTTTCTTACTGTACGGCTGAAGGTTTGGGACTTTGAAATCCTGTGGCAGAGGATTCCTGGACTATCCATTTAACTATCTCTAAAAGAAGGTCTGTGGCAGAGACCGACTCCATCTTGAGCAGTCTGTGACAGAGGCTGTCTTGTTACTGGTTCGTGCGTCATCCCGGCTGCTGGGCCATGTGAGAGGGGACTATCCGGGTGAGCAATACCCATTCTACTGAGTGAGTGGTGAATGATTGAAAATACATTTTAACTGATCTGTGCATTCTGTACCGCGTGCCTGAACCTTCCCCTACTCTTCTCCTACCTTCTACTTTCTCTCAAGTTTTATTGCAGAAGAAAAGAATAAAGCCTGACTGTTGAAGGTTTTATTTTTGTGTGGACATTGCATTTACTACGGACTTTCCTACCCTGACAACAAAGCTAAAGAGGTAACGTGCAAAACCCAAAAACAAACCAGCAGCTCCTACGGGGGTAGTGCTACACGTATATTTTGAGAAATCTAGATGATGATGTATCAAATGTATCAAGGTTGATACTGCTTGGAATGGTGTTTTGGTCTTGGTTGGAATGTTCATTTATTCCTTTTTTCTGTTCTCTTTTTCTTGTTTTTCTGGTTGGCTTTGACGTTGTTTACTTGTTACAAAAATGTCATATACTATACACGTTCTCCTTCAATCTCAATAAAAACCTTATGGAATATAAAAAAAAAAAAAAAAAAAAAATTCTAAATGAAATCTGAATAATAAAAAAAAAAAATAGTTACACCCAGACACATAAAATCTCCCCAAAACGCACGTGTCAGGGGAGTCTACGCACAAAAACGTTGATTGCAATACACTTTACATATCGTATGCATGCCGGAGTGAGAGTAATATTCTAGCACTAAGCTGATGACTTATGAGGGGCTTTTAAAGCATCGCCTATAGAAAATATAGGGTACTGATGTTTATAAACCAAAAAGTCTTGCGAGCAACCAGTAAATATATATATATATATATATATATATATATATATATATATATATATATATATATATCCTATCTACCGGGCTAAATTTTCAGCTGCTGGCAATGATCACATCCCATAAGTTCGTGCCTGATCAGAATTTTTTTTTTATTAATAGTGCCGGGCTGTACTTATAATAATAATAATAATAAAATCCGTGTTAACCACTTCAGCCCCGGAAGAATTTACCGCCTTCCTGACCAGAGCACTTTTTGCGATTCGGCACTGCGTCGCTTTAACTGACAATTGCGCGGTCCTGCAACGTTGCACCCAAACAAAATTGAGCTTCTTTTTTTTTTTTTTGGTGGTATTTGATCACCTCTGCGTTATTTTATTTTTTGCACTATGAACAAAAAAAGAGCGTCAATTTTGAAAAAAAAAATGCAATATTTTTTACTTTTTGCTATAATAAATATCCCCAAAAAATATATAAAAAAAACTATTTTTTTCCCTCAGTTTACTCCGATACGTATTCTTCTACATATTTTTGGTAAAAAAAAAAAAAAAAAATCGCAATAAGAGTTTATTGATGGGTTTGCACAAAAGTTATAGCGTCTACAAAATAGGGGATAGTTTTATGGCATTTTTATTAATATTTTTTTTTTATTAGTAATGGCGGCGATCAGCGATTTTTTTTTTATCGCGACTGTGACATTATGGCGGACACATCGGACACTTTTGACACTATTTTAGGACAATTGCCATTTATACAGCGATCAGTGCTATAAAAATGCACTGATTACTGTGTAAATGACACTGGCAGGGAAGGGGTTAAACACTAGGGGGCAAGGAAGGGGTTAAGTGTGTCCCAGGGAGTGATTCTTACTGTTAGAAGGATGGGCTACCTGTAACACGACATTGATCACTGTTTCCGACGATAGGGAGCAGTAGATCAGTGTCCTGTCACTAGGCAGAACAGGGGAATGCCTTGTTTACACAGGTATCTCCCCGTTCTGCAGCTCCGTGACACGATCGTGGGACACCGGCGGAACATCGAGTCCGTGGGTCCCGGGGGCACGGTCACGGAGCACGCGGCTCGCGCGTGCGCGCACGGCGGCAAATTCAAAGCAACGTACAGGTACGTTGCTTTGCGCAGCCGTGCCATTCTGCCAACGTATATCGGAGTGAGCCGGGCGGGAAGTGGCTAATATATCAAATTATTGTGCAAAATATCATTTAAATAAAGTGAATGGTGAATAAAGTGCTGAAGTGCATACATCACATCACAATCATGAAATGGCATGTGAAATCATAATACATAATGTCATCTCAAAGTCCATATAACTGTAGCTAAATAATCAAAATCAATTACCATATATACTCGAGTATAAGCCGAGTTTTTCAGCACATTTTTTGTGCTGAAAATGTCCCCCTCGGCTTATACTCGAGTCACCTTTTTGCGTCTGATCTCCCGGATCTTGGGGACCCGGTACCGGCCGGCTGTAGGTCTCCTGCACCCCAAACTTGGCACACATGTAGCCTCTACAAGTGTGCAAAGTATTTTGTCTGGGGCACATACGGTCGGGGAGCACCGATTTTTTAAAACCGGGCACCCCTTCCATAGACTCCCATGTTAAATGGTAATTTCTCCGGTGACTTTGGGGACCTGGTACCGGCCGGTCGTAGGTCCCCTGGACCCGGAACTTGGTACACATGTAGCCCCATTTCTCCTCTATAATTGTGTAAAGTTTAGACCCCCATGTTAAACGTCAGTCTAGTCATGGGCACAGTGAGGCATGGACACAGTGAGGCATGCACATGGACACAGTGAGGCATGGACACAGTGAGGCATGCACATGGACACAGTGAGGCATGGGCACAGTGAGACATGGGCACAGTGAGACATGGGCACAAGTGTGCAAAGTTTGTTGTCTGGGGGACCTACGGCCGGGGAGCACCGATTTTTCAAATTCAAGGAACCCCTTCTATAGACTCCCATGTTAAACATCAGTCTAGTCATGGGCACAGTGAGGCATGGGCACAGTGAGGCATGCGCATGGACACAGTGAGGCAAAGTGAGGCACAGGGAGGCATGCAGATGGACACCCTAGGCTTATACTCGAGTCAATAAGTTTTCCCAGTTTTTTGTGGTAAAATTAGGTGCCTCGGCTTATACTCCAGTATATACGGTAATCAAAATCAAGTATTGGTGCTCCAAGGGTACTGATGTTTGTTGCCATTTCACGGGCGCACGCAAATTTAGGATTTGCCATGTTGGGTATCTGTTTACTCGGTGCAACCTAATATTTTATATTCTACCAATAAATGAGTAATTTATTGTGTTTCTGTGCCCTAACATAATTGTAGCGGGGTATTCCCCTTTAATACAGAGAGACTACATCTCCCAGTACATCTTGCCTGAAGCCTGGGCCTTGTGCTCTTTTCCAAAGAGCCTTCTGCCAGCCTAGCTGAACCTTATACCCCGTACACACGATCGTTTTTCATGCCGTTAAAAATGCCATTTAAAAAAATGGCCATTAAAAATGATCGTATGTAGGCTCCAGAGCATTTTTAACGACGTGAAAAACGGCCATTAAAAATTCCGGACATGCTCTCTTTTTTCACGTCGTTTTTCATGTCGTTTTTTTTAACGACGTGAAAAACGATAGTGTGTATGCTTTCACGACGTGAAAAAAAACGCGCATGCTCAGAAGCAACTATGAGACGGGAGCGCTCGTTCTGGTAAAACTAGTGTTCGTAATGGAGATAGCACATTCATTACACAGTAACGGACTGAAAAGCGCGAATCGTCGCTCAACAAACTTTACTAACATGAAGGGTGGCGCCATTCGAACGGAACTTCCCCTTTATAGTGCCGTCGTACGTGTTGAACGTCACTGCGCTTTGCTTGATCGTTTTTTTTAATGATGGTGTGTACGCAAGGCAGGCTTGAGAGGAAACATGAAAAAAAACGAGGAGAAAAACGTCGGTTTAAAAAATGACATTAAAAACGATCGTGTGTACGGGGCATAAGAGACATATTCTCATCCTTGTTGCACTACACCAGGAGGACTAAAGACTCGGATGTTGGTGGATTCCTGTTCCTAGACGAATCGGCGGAGGAAACGGACTTGGACTTGTCCGGGTGGTGAGAGCTGTTTAAAGACAGATACTTTTATCTTTACTATTCGTTTGGATTACAAAGTTGTTCTTCAAGTGCACCACCGAAAGATTGCTAGCGAATATTGTTTCACTGAACTTCCATTTAGATCAGTCAGGCCTGACTGCATAGGTAGACATTGCTGGGTGTTAGTCTGCCCATAAGGGGAAGTAGCTGCAAAAGGGCAGCGCTAGAGTTGCATAGCAATACTTTATTGTGCTGATTACTCTGTTTATCTTTATTACTGTTTATTGCAGGGATCTGCAACTTGTTATACTGTTATTTAATTACTTGCCCATTAGCATCAGTAAAGTATCTGGGTAAAGTACACTTTAGTGTCAGTTTCGCTTACTTTAATAGGAGTTTTAAAGTATATTCTGTGTATGTTTGTTATAGGACTGCGTCACCAACAGTTGCGGTCACGCGGTCCTATCCCACTATCACTAGCTGTGCCACGGGAGGTTAGAACCGATTGCCAGGGGTTGACAGCGGTGCACTACAGGGCCCAAATCAATACCAGCAGCCCTCTTAACTGGGGGTACCGCTACACGTGGGGGCTCGTCCGGGATCTCTGTACGTTGCACGCTGCAATCAAGCCGGTCAGAAGTGCCAGCATGGACCCGCTGGCAATGTCACAGTTGTGCGCAGCGATTGGCGTTGATCCAACCGCGGCGGTAGTCATTGTACTCCCGGGGGAAAGATGGAAGGAAGAGGAGATAAAACAGCTCGTATTGTTACTGTCTCCGAGCCACAAAGCATGGGTGATGGATTTTATGCCAGATCCAGTAATCTCGTCTACATACGCACTGGTAGAATGGAAAAATGAAATCCCAGAGCATTTTAAAAGTCCGAGTATACAAGCCATAGATAATCAGACCTATCACTTGATACATACGCTGCCAGTGAAGGGAGAATGGTTTCAGACACCAAAGCCATCACCCCCACGATTATCTCCACCACTATCCCCTAAAACAGAAAAGCCTAAGGAACTATTAAGCCAGGGATCACCGCTGGCCGCTATAGGGCCTGAATTGTTGAATGCTCTAGGAGACCTTGTAATTAAGTGCCAGAAAAGCAGTACGGTGCATGTGGAGGCCGGTTACCGGAAGCTTAGCACCTTCTCAGGGAAGCAACCAGTGCCTGCCGGAGAAGAAGAATTTGATACCTGGATTGAACAGGCCATGCAAGCGGTAGAAGGATGGGAGGTATCAGAGGCGCAGAAGAAGCAGCGCATCAGCGAAAGTCTAAAGGGCGCTGCTGCTGAAGCTGTAAAGAACCTCAGGCTTAGCAACGCTACCTGTACCGCAAACGATTATCTGGCTATGCTGGAGGAGGAATTTGGGCAGCTGGAGAAGGCAACTGAACTGATATACCAGTTCAAACATACCCTCCAACAGCCGGGAGAGAAGTTATCCGAATATGTGAGGAGGCTAAACCGGAAGCTGTGCCAAATTGTCCTAAAGAAGGGAATACTGCCGCAGGTCATAGACGCAACCCGAATGAAGCAGATCCTGAGGGGAGCCCTGCGTTCAGATCCAGTTTGGCTCTACTTGAAGACCTCTGAAGGAGTGATGACTTTGAGTTACCCAGATCTTGTACGGATCATAAGAGATGAAGAAGCCCTCTTAAATGAACAGCAAGGGGCTGAGAAGACCACTACCCTCCCCACGGTGGGTCTCAGATCAGTTATGGCTACGGAACGGGACTCAGAGGTGGAGATCCTGAAGACTCAGATGTCCAAAATAATGGAGATGGTGACCGGGTCACTGGATGTCAGGTCTGAGATTGACACACTGAAGGTGCAAGTGTCCCAGCTGGCGGAGATGATGAACAAATTGATGGCAGAAAGTACTGGATTGTCCGCCCAAAAGCCCACGAAGCAAGACATCTGTCGAAACTGTGGAGGTGTAGGTCACTACCAGCAAGTGTGTCCAAGCCCAAGAATGGAGAGAAGATCCGGGCCTTCAAAAATAACTTTCCCTGAATCTGCGAGGGGGCGGTGGAGGACACCTGCAGTTTATGCCGTCTCAGTGAACAACGCTTATCAGCCTTCCAAACAACGCCAGAAACGGCATTCCCAGCGCCGGAATCTGAAGAGAGCACAAGTCCAAGTATGCCAGTCTGCTGTTACAGGTGTTTCCAAAAGGACTGCTGCCCAATTGGTAGGTCCTCTACCTGTAGTGCCTGTTCTGATCGAAGGGATCTACACCAGAGCCATCCTTGATACAGGTGCTCAGGTTACCCTGATGACCAGAGACTTTTACAAGAAGTACCTGTCATACCTGCCCCTGGAAGAGTTGGGAGACACCAAGATTCAGGGTATTCAAGCAGAAGAGTACTCTTGCGATGGATGTCTGCGGATCAAGTTGTCGTGTGATCCATTGAGGGCTGGGGAGCCCCAGAACTTTGAGACACTGGCCATTGTCTGTCCATGGCTGCCAGGGCCCTCAAGATGCTCTCTCATCGTTGGGACCAATACCGATCTGGTGAAATGGCTTTTAGCCTCTGCTGTCCCCAGATGTGATCCCTTACCCTCACTGCCAGAAGAAGGATCCATAGCAGTAGTGGAAGAAACCAATCTGCAGGAGGCATAAGTACTCAATGAGGCTAGTGAGCATATCATGTCTGAGCCAGTGGAACAGAGAAAGCGAAGAGTTAAGTATCCTCTCAAGAGACCGACTTGTGAAGTGATGGGTGAGAACACCGAAGAAGTTAACCTCACCCCTCAAGGGTTGCCAAGAGAGCCTGACCTTCTCACCACGGATTTGGTGGAGGGCAACCCCAGCTCACTTCCTGGCACAGTTAGACAGGTCAACCCCACTGGAGCAACCTGTGGACAGGACAGCTCCCCATCATATGATGATTGGTGGGAGGCTCCTCTGTCAATTCTATGCAACCGCATTGAAGCTAAAATGTTTTGCAATAGCTAGATTAGAACTACAGCATAAAAAATCATTGTCCACCAAAGTAGAAGCAGAACTTAACCACAATAGGCAGTCCCTGAAACGCATATTAGACCTACATACTCAAAAAACATTATTGTTTAAAAAGAATATATTTTACGAACACGGAGACAAACGTGGAAAATACCTGGCCAGAGCCCTGAAAGATGTTAAGACAGCGAACCATGTACACGCCATTCGCAACAAACAAGGTATACTAGAACACGAACCAGAAAATATTGCAAAAATATTCTATAATTTCTACGACAAACTCTACAACCTACCCACCCAACACAAGCCTCCCCACACTGTGGCTCCCAGAGGTGAAGTGATCAAGGACTTTTTAATAAATAGCAAGATACCTTCCCTTCTTAGCGAGGACATCTCATCCCTGGAAGAACCTATCACAGTAGTTGAGATACAGAGAGCAATCAAAGATTTGAAAACGGGGAAAAGCCCAGGTCCAGATGGATTTACATCCCAGTATTATAAGACTTTTACCCAGCTTCTAACAAATCCCCTACTTAAGGCATTCAATTATCTGTCCAAAAATAAGCATGATTCCAACGCACTACTTAACGCACATATAGCGGTTGTCCCAAAACCCGACAAAGACCACTCTGATTGCACTAATTTTAGGCCAATCTCATTATTGAACGCCGACATTAAATTGCTGGCAAAAATCCTGGCTAATAGAATGAAACCTTTACTCTCCCAAAAAATTGGCCCAGAACAGGTCGGCTTTATGCCAGGTAGGGAAGCCAGAGACAATATCACCAAATCCCTTAACCTTATTCATCAGGCGAAATGCGCGAAGATCGAGGGCCTTCTCCTGTCTACCGATGCGGAGAAGGCCTTCGATAGGGTCTCATGGGATTATATGCTGGCTACGTGCTCTCATGTAGGTCTTGGAGAGAATATGCTGAACTGGATTCAGACCCTTTACGTCAACCCCCAGGCCAGAATCAAAATTAATAACGTTCTATCTGACCCAATCAAAATTCACAATGGCACTCGTCAGGGATGCCCCCTCTCCCCCCTGCTTTTTATCCTATCACTGGAACCCCTGATTAGGACCATAAATAACTCACATGACATTAGAGGATTCACTGTACTGGAGAAGGAATACAAAGTAGCTGCATATGCAGATGACCTTCTCTTTTTTATCACGCAGCCACACATATCTATCCCTAACCTTACAGAGATTTTTAAAACTTTTGGATTCATTTCCAGTTTCAAAATTAACCAAACAAAATCTGAAGCTCTCAATCTGAATCTAGACCCCAAAACTTATGATCTACTCAAGAGTAACCACAAATTTAAATGGGAATCGAATACCCTTAAATATTTAGGAATCAAGCTGACCCCATCTATTGACAGTCTCTTCTCAGCAAATTTTGTTCCCCTACTACATTCTATCACTGCAGATCTACAAAAATGGACTCCCAAGCTCTTTTCCTGGTTTGGAAGAGCGTCTATTCTAAAAATGACTATCCTTCCGAGACTCCTCTACTTTTTTAATGCCTTACCAATTAAGATGCCTTCCTCCTTCTTTTCGAAGCTACAAAAAGTCCAAAGACGCTTCCTATGGGCTGGGAAAAAAACAAGAATCAGTTTGAAATTCCTAACACTCCCAAAGAACAAGGGGGGGATTGGTTTACCTGACTATAAGAAATACCATATAGCCTCCCATATTTCAAGAATGATAGACTGGCACTGCCACGACACTCACAAAGACTGGGTACAACTAGAGCGAGATCACAACAAGAAACCCATCCTATACTTCCCCTGGTCAACCTCTTCCAAATACACCAGGAAAATAACTAACCCCTTCGTAGCAGCCACACTTGATATCTGGCACAAAATAGCTACACCTTACAAACTAGCCACAATCCCCGGCCCATTGACACCGATTGCAGACAACCCAGACTTCCCACCAGGTGAAAACCAACTGAGACTTCCAATCCCCACTACCACTGGTAAACTGCTGGTCACCCATTGCTTGACTGACGACAGGGTCAAATCATCAGATGCTCTAAGAAACTAATTTGGTGAACCATCACTCAAACCTTGGTCCTATTTACAGCTGAAAGACTTTTTGATCAATAGCAGGCATAAAAATGCATACTGTAAGAACCTGACCCAGCTGGAGAATATCTGTCTTTCAAGATCTCAGATTACTAAGACAACATCTCTGCCATATTCCTGGCTGGGTCATACACAAACAGACACGTGCAACAAACATAAAAACAAATGGGAAACTGATCTAGGTCTTACACTCAACAATACACAATGGGAAAGGGCATGCATTTTTGCCCATAAATGCTCCCTGAGCACGAGATACCAGGAAATTTCTTATAAACTATTGACCCAGTGGTATGTGACCCCGATGAAAACCAAAAAATGGTCAAACACCTCATCAGACATATGTTGGAGGTGCAATAAGGAGCCTGGCTCCTTTCTGCACATTTGGTGGAGTTGTCCCCCTATCCTTGACTATTGGTCCCAAGTAAAGTTCTGGATAAAACACATTACAGATACTAAGATCGACCTAAACGCAGCTGCATGCCTTCTACATATTAATCACTTTAAAATTAGCAAATATAAAAATGCGTTAACAAGGCATCTACTAACAGCTGCAAAAACACTCATTCCATTGCATTGGAGAACTACTAACACACCGACGGTCAAGGATTGGTTGGACAGGGTAATGTTCATACACAAAATGGACGAAATGGTAGCAATGAAAAGAGAAACAACCGAAAATTTCCACGCACTTTGGCAACCTTGGGATCTATTCCTGTACTCTGTTGAATTCCAAACTCTGATGAAGTAGGATGCTCATAGATTTACATCTCTGGCAACCTATTAGGTGATACCCTATTCCACTGTAACAGTACTTCCTCTTTCTCTGCATAATGACGCAATCATATTGTACTTGCGACAGATTGTATTCTAGACTGATGTGTTGCTATGAATATGTCTAGAGGACACCCATAACTTGAATCGATACTACATTTCCTGCCTTCCTGAAGTCCTTTACCCTAACAGCTCTCCCCCCCCTTTCTCCTTCTCCCGTATCCCCCCACTCCCTCCTCTCATTCCCCCCCCTTATCTCTAAATCCGACCCTCTGTCCCCCCTCTCAATTCATTCCCTTTCCTCCCTCTACAAATAAGGATTAATATGATAAATTTACTGCCCCTACCTACATTGTATGTACTCTTTACCTCCTTAATTTTGTCTCCCTGCATTCGGAAAGCGGAACATATATGTTGAGTACGGAATTTTGCTGATGTAATACCATTGTTAATATGTTGTATCAATTATCTTTCAATAAAACTTCGATTGTGAAAAAAAATAAAAAAATGTTTTGCAGATCTAAAAATGTTAGATGTCTTTGGGGACCAAAGATTCAAAGTGGGGGGAGTGTGTAGCGGGGTATTCCCCTTTAATACAGAGAGACTACATCTCCCAGTACATCTTGCAGCACCCAGGGTGCATTGCTCCGGAACAGAGACTGCTGGGGCAGACTTTATAAAAGGGGAGGCAGAGTTTTGTTCGGTCTTTTTGGACACCCCCTCTCCTAGCAAGAGGATCTCTGTGCGGAACTGCTGTGTGCACAAGGCCTGAAGCCTGGGCCTTGTGCTCTTTTCCAAAAAGCCCTCTGCCAGCCTAGCTGAACCTTAGAGACATCTTCTCATCCTTGTTGCACTACACCAGGAGGACTAAAGACTCGGATGTTGGTGGATTCCTGTTCCTAGACGAATCGATGGAGGAAACGGACTTGGACTTGTCCGGGTGGTGAGAGCTGTTTAAAGACAGATACTTTTATCTTTACTATTCGTTTGGATTACAAAGTTGTTCTTCAAGTGCACCACCGAAAGATTGCTAGCGAATATTGTTTCACTGAACTTCCATTTAGATCAGTCAGGCCTGACTGCATAGGTAGACATTGCTGGGTGTTAGTCTGCCGATAAGGGGAATTAGCTGCAAAAGGGCAGCGCTAGAGTTGCATAGCAATACTTTATTATGCTGATTACTCAGTTTATCTTTATTACTGTTTATTGCAGGGATCTGCAACTTGTTATACTGTTTTTTATTACTTGCCCATTAGCATCAGTAAAGTATCTGGGTAAAGTACATTTGGTGTCAGTTCTGCTTACTTTAATAGGAGTTTTAAAGTATATTCTGTGTATGTTTGTTATAGGACTGCGTCACCAACAGTTGCGATCACGCGGTCCTATCCCTCTATCACTAGCTGTGCCACGGGAGGTTAGAGCCGATTGCCAGGGGTTGACAGTGGTGCACTACAGGGCCCAAAACAATACCAGCAGCTCTCTTAACTGGGGGTACCGCTACATAACTTTAGTGCATTTTTTTACAGAAATGTTTGTGTTTCTAATGCAGCGTACACACGAACGTTTTTAATGTCATGGAAAAAAACAACGTTTTTTCTCGACGTGATTCTTCTCAAGCCTGCCTTGCATACACACCATTGTGAAAAAAATGCTTGATTAAAGCGCGGTGACGTACAACACGTACGACGGCACTATAAAGGGGGAAGTTCCATTCGGATGGCGCCACCCTTTGGGCTGCTTCTGCTGATTTCGTGTTACCGCGTGTTAGTAAAAGTTTGGTGTTAGCCGATTCGCGCTTTTCAGCCTCTGTGCTTTTCAGTCCGTTACAGCGTGACAAATGTGCTATCTCCATTACGAATGCTAGTTTTACCAGAACGAGCGCTCCCGTCTCATAACTTGCTTCTGAGCATGCGCATTTTTTTTTTCCCCGTCATTAAAGCCTACACACGACCGTTTTTCACGACGTGAAAAACGACGAGAAAAAATAGAGCAGGTTCTAAATTTTTAATGCCCATTTTTCTCGTCGAGAAAAATGCTCTGGAGCCCCCACACACGATCATTTTTCACATCGTGTGTACGCGGCATTAGACCTTTGTGGTAATATTATACAACATAAAAAATTGGAGCTACCACTATTTTATTCTATTCTGCTTTCAGAAAATATATAATGGGGTTGATTTACTAAAGGCAAATAGTCTGTGCGTTGCATGTGCACCCCCAAGAGCACCTCAAGTGCGCTTCAAGTGCAGTTGCTCTAGATCTGAGGGGAACGAACATGCAAGGAAAAAAAACAAAAAAACAGCACCTTTGCTTGCACATGATTGGATGGTAGAAATCAGCAGAGCTTTCCCTCATTTCAGAGATTCCACCCAGATCTAGCGCTAGTGCCTTTAGTAAATCAACCTAAATGTTTTGGTGGGTTTTATGCAATCTTCAGGCCTAATATTTTTTTTTAAACTTGTGTGCAAAAAAACAAACCAAAAAAAAAAAAAACCCAGCTCTGGCAGGTAAAGGTTTCAGTCAAGGCATCCTCCAAAATCATAAACAGTCTTGAGGCACCCTTTAAAATTGTGGACCATCTTGCGGCACAACATTCTAAAATTTAAAAACTATTCTAATAGCTTTACATAAATGCAGCAACATCCACATATGTAGGACGGGAGAGAGGGAGCCGCTCAGGTGTGGGAATCCCTGAAAATACCTCCTCCCAGCAGCCAAGGGTGCAGGCAAATGCAATTGCAATCAAAAGGAAAATAAAGTGACTTCTGGAAGCAGCACTCCGATTAAAAATAGCTGCTATGAGTAAGCACTACAATAGTGTGAAACGCGTTAGCCAGATGTGATCAGTTTGCTGTGTCGTGCAGTGTGTTTTGTTTCCTGAACCTTTTGGAATAAAGGCTTTTTAATCGGAGTGCTGCTTCCAGAAGTCACTTTCTTTTCCTTTTGATCCACATATGTAGGACACCCAACGTTGGAGGTGATTTATACTTCCAAAGCAAATACACTGTTGCAAACTGGTACTGACTAGTATTCCAATGTTTCTCTTCTCCCTCAGTTTGTCTCCACCACTCAGCTAATGTGACCCCAATGCTGATGGAGAGGGGCAGGGGAGGGTCAAACAAGGATGATATGCAGGCAACTAACATCCTCCTTATCAACTGATGATGTCATTGGTCGTTAGGAGGTTGGTAGGTAGAAGGTTGTAATGGTACATAGTTATATAGTTACCATTATATACTCGAGTATAAACCGACCCAAATATAAGCCGAGGCACCTAATTTTACCATAAAAAACTGGGAAAACGTATTGACTCGAGTATAAGCCTAGGGTGTCCATCTGCATGCCTCAATGTGCCCATGCCTCACTGTGCCCATGCCTCACTTTGCCCATGACTAGACTGACGTTTAACATGGGAGTCTATGGAAGGGGTGCCCGGCTTTGAAAAGTCGGTGCTCCCCGGCCATAGGCCCCCCAGACAGAAATCTTTGCACACTTGTAGAGGAAGAGTGAGGCTACATGTGTGCCAAGTTTCGGGTCCAGGGGACCTATGGCCGGCCGGCACCGGGTCCCCAAAGTCCGGAAGATCAGGCGCAAAAAGGTGACTCAAGTATAAGACGAGGGGGACATTTTGAGCACAAAAAAATGTGCTGAAAAATGTGGCTTATACTCGAGTATATACGGTACATAGTAGGTGAGGTTGGAAAAAGACACAAGTCCATCAAGTCCAACCTATGTGTGTGATTATATGTCAGTATTACATTGTATATCCCTGTATGTTGTGGTCGTTCAGGTGCTTATCTGATAGTTTTTTTTAAATTATCGATGACCACCGCCTGTGGAAGGGAATTCCACATCCTAACTGCTCTTACCGTAAAGAACCCTCTACGCAGTTTCCGGTTAAATCGCTTTTCCTCTAATTTTTGTGATTTGCACAAGTCTTTTTAAATGCCCTTTCTCTGCAGTTTTATCCCTATTGTGGGGTCACCAGTAGGGATGAGCCGAACACCCCCGGGTTCGGTTCGCACCAGAACCTTCGAACGGACCGAAAGTTCGCGCGAATTTTCGAACCCTATTCGTTATAATGGACGCGAACGTTCGAAATCAAAATTGCTAATTACAACGGCCAATATGCATGTTAATGTTATAAAACAGGTTTGGGGACCCGGGTCCTGCCCCAGGGGACATATATCAATGCAAAAAGAAATTTTAAAAACTAAAGTTTTTTCGGGAGCAGTCATTTTAATGATGCATAAAGTGAAAAAAAAAAAAGTGAAATTTTCCTTTAAATACGGTACCTGGGGGGTGTCTAAAGTATGCCTGTGAAGTGGCATGTGTTTCCCGTGTTTAGAACTGTCCTTGCACAAAATGACATTTGTAAAGGAAAAAAAGAAGCCATTTAAAACCACTTGCGGCTTCAATGTCATGTCTTGTCCTGGCCGCCATATGGCTGAAAATCCTTGAGAAAAATGGCATGGCTACCCCATCACCCCCCCCCCCCACCCCAGCCCCTTTGGGTCTTGTATGGATACTAAGGGGGACCCCGCACCCAAAATAAAACCCTATACCTACAACCCTATATACTCTGAACAGCAGTATATAGGTGGTGCAAACAAGACATGGACTGTAGGTTTGTTCTTAAGTAGAATCTGAACAGGTACATTATGAAGTGTAGCTACATCCCAAAAAAATCAATTTTTAAGCTTTTTGGAGAACATAGGGAGGGGTTATCACCCCTGTAACATTTGCTGTCTTTGCACATCTGTTCAGAACATGTCACCTCACTTTCCGTCCCAATGACAAATGTTTTTGGAAAAGTGGGGTTTTAATTGAAACAAGGATTGGTGATAAAGCATCAGTAGAGAGGAGATACCTTTTTCCCAAATTAAATCTAACAGGATAGAATTTTCCTTCCTAGGGGTAGATTTCCTCTCACTTCCTGTTTTCTCTTGCCGTTTGCAAGTAGGAGTCGTTTGTAAGTTGGATGTTTGAAAGTAGGGGCCTGCCGTATATACTCTGCAGAAATTTGCCCTATTAGATGTTGGTGTAGCCACAAGACTGGTGGGCACAGGAATGGGCCCTGCTGTGAGTTAATAGATCAAGATTTGTACTTGCATGCACCTGTTGAACCGGGCAGAAAAATTGGGCCTTTGGTGGTGGTGGTGGTGGTGGTGGACGGTGTTGCCACAAGACTGTAAGCCCTCACATTTACTCTTGGTGGGTGCAGGAATGGGCCCTGCTGTGAGTTATTAGATCAAGATTTGTAATTGCATGCACCTGTTGAACAGGGCAGAAAAATTGGGCCTTTGGTGGTGGTGGTGGACGGTGTTGCCACAAGACTGTAGGCCCTCATAGTTACTCTTGGTGGGCGCAGGAATGGGCCCTGCTGTGAACTATTAGATCAAGATTTGTAATTACACGCCCCTGTTAAACAGGGGCTGAAAAATTGTGCCTTAGGCATTGGTGCTGGTGCCACAACACTGCAACCCCTCACAGATACTGTACTTGGAGCACAGCAGTCACACCTGTTGCGAAGCATCTTTTTAAAAAATTGTAATTACACGCCCCTGTTATACAGGGGCTGAAAAATTGTGCCTTAGGCACTGGTGCTGGTGCCACAACACTGCAACCCCTCACAGATACTGTACTCTGAGCACAGCAATGAGACCTGTTGCAAAGCATTGCCTAAAAATTGTAATTACACGCCCCAACAGGGGCTGAAAAATTGTGCCTTAGGCACTGGTGCTGGTGCCACAACACTGCAACCCCTCACAGATACTGTACTCTGAGCACAGCAGTCACACCTGTTGCGAAGCATCTTTTTAAAAAATTGTAATTACACGCCCCTGTTATACAGGGGCTGAAAAATTGTGCCTTAGGCACTGGTGTGGTGGCATGGATCATTGAGGAGGAGGAAGAGGATAGTCAGTGAACATAACAGGACAGTCACTCAGCATCAGCATAGGCAGTCTTGAAGGGATGTGACATTATAAATTATTCCGTTATATCCGCTTCAGGTGTCTGGTAGCTGGTGGTGATCCAAGACTGATTCATTTTTATGAAGGTCAGTCGATCAACCGAGTCGGTGGACAGGCGCACCCTATGATCGGTGACAAATCCTCCAGCAGCACTGAATGTGCGTTCGGAAAGAACGCTGGATGCAGGACAGGCCAGTAGCTCAATTGCATACTGTGCAAGCTCTGGCCAGTGATCCATCCTCAGGACCCAGTAAGCCAGAGGATTTTCGGTGGGAAAGGTGTCCAAGTCTGACCTTGCCCCTAGGTATTCCTGCACCAAGTATATCAGACGCTGGCGATGGTTGCTGGAACCGATCATACCTTGGGGCTGCGGACTAAAAAATTGTCTGAACGCATCGGTCAGACGTCCACCTTCCCCACCGCTCCTTCTGCTACTGACCGAAGCCTCAGCAACTCGTCGTCCAGGACCAGGAGTTTGTAACCTCCCAGTTTCTGGGAACGCGTTGCACAGACCTTTCTGCAAGGCCTCCCTGAGATGTCTCATCCTCTGCTCCCTCTGCGACGGCAAGATAAGGTCCGCAACCTTACCCTTGTACCGTGGATCAAGGAGAGTGGCCAGCCAGTAATGGTCACTCTCCTTGATCCGAAGAACACGAGGATCCTTCCGCAGGCTTTGCAGGATCAGGGAGGCCATGCAGCGTAGGTTAGCTGAGGCATTCGGTCCGGAGTCTTCTGGGTCACTGAGGATGACATGATCGCCAGCCACCTCCTCCCAGCCACGTACAAGTCCACTGGTTTGTTGGGACTGTACATCATCCCTAAAAGACTGCTGCTGCTGATGCTGAGTGCCAGGCTCCACCTCCATGCTCACACAATCCTCCTCCTCCTCCTCCTCCTCCTCCTCTTCCTGTGTGATGGGTGGGACAGAAGGAACATTGTCTGGATAAAGGGGGCCTTGAGAGACAAGGAAGTCCTCCTCTTCCTGCCTCTGTTCTGCCTCAAGTGCCCTGTCCATTATCCCACGCAGCGTATGCTCCAACAGGTGGACAAGAGGTACAGTGTCACTGATGCATGCACTGTCACTGCTCACCATCCTCGTGGCCTCCTCAAATGGTGAGAGGACAGTGCATGCATCCCTGATCATGCTCCACTGGCGTGGGGAAAAAAAGCCAAGCTCCCCTGACCCTGTCCTGGTGCCGTAGTCGCAAAGGTACTCATTGATGGCCCTCTGCTGCGTGTGCAGTCGCTGCAGCATGGCCAACGTTGAGTTCCACCTGGTGGGCATGTCACATATTAGGCGGTTCTTGGGCAGGTTCAGCTCCTTTTGCAGCTCAGTCAGCCGAGCACTGGCATTATAAGATCGGCGGAAATGCACACAGACTTTCCTGGCCTGCCTCAGGACATCCTGTAAGCCTGGGAACCTGCCCAAGAACCGCTGCACCACCAGGTTGAGAACGTGAGCCATACAGGGCACATGGGTGAGCTGCCCCTGTCGCAGGGCGGAGAGGAGGTTGGTGCCATTATCAGAAACGACCATTCCTGGCTTAAGCTGGCGTGGCGTCAACCACCTCTCGGCCTGCCCCTGCAGAGCTGCCAGAACCTCTGGCCCAGTGTGGCTCCTGTCCCCCAAACACACCAGCGCAAGCACGGCATGGCATCTTTTTGCCTGCGTACTCGCGTAGCCCCTTGTACGCCTACGGAGCACCGCTGGTTCCGAGGACAGAGCACTCGAAGAGGACATGGAGGAAGAAGAAGAGGAGGGGGTGGAGGAGAGAGGTGTGTCACAACCAGTAGTAGCATTTTGGAGGCGTGGTGGCGGAACAACCTCCAACACTACTGCACCTTGTCCTGCATCCCTCCCAGCTACCAATAGAGTGACCCAATGGGCCGTGAAAGAAAGATAACGTCCCTGTCCATGCCTGCTGGACCATGAGTCAGCGGTAATATGCACCTTACCGCTGACCGCCCTGTCCAGCGAGGCATGGACATTGCCTTCCACATGCCAGTAGAGAGACGGAATTGCCTTCCGTGAGAAAAAGTGGCGTTTGGGAACCTGCCACTGAGGAACCGCACATTGAACAAACTCACGGAAGGGGGCCGAGTCTATCAACTGAAAAGGCAGCAGTTGAAGTGCTAGCAATTTAGCCAAGCTAGCATTCAACCGCTGGGCATGTGGATGGCTGGGAGTATACTTCTTTCGACGGTCCAGCAGCTGGGGCAGGGAAATTTGCCTGCTACAATCGGACGTCGGTGTACTGCAAGTACTTGGTTGTGACACACCTAATTCTACACCTTCAGTCCTCTCAGAGCAGCTTTCAGAGAGGACTGAAGATATAGTGGGGATGGAGATCCCAGCTGATGAGGAGCAAGGAGAGGTCCGCTTTGTTCTTTGGTGTGGGTCTTTTATGTGTGCTTGCCAACGAGCTGCATGGCAGGTCGACATATGTCTGCTCATGCTTGTGGTGCCCAAGCGGCTGATGTTTTGGCCACGCGAGATACGCTTGAGACAAATATTGCAAATAGCAGTGGTGCGATCTGATGCACTCGTCTCAAAAAAGGCCCACACCAAAGAACTTTTGTGATAACGTGCAGAGGCAGCGCCCTGCACAGGCGAAGCTCTGCGGTGTGGTACAGTTGCTGTGCTGGCCTCTAGCTGGCCTCCAGGGGGCATCCTGCCTCGTTGGACATGTGACGCTGCATCCTCCTCCTCCTCCTCCTCTCTCCCTTCAGGCACCCACGTGGAGTCAGTGACCTCATCATCCCCTCCCTCTTCACCACTAGAGCAAACCTGGCAGTAAGCTGCAGCTGGTGGAACACTACTGCCAGATTGCTGTCCTTCAGCATCCCCTTTCTCTGCGCGCACACTACTGACTTCCTCAAGCTGGGTATCATCATCCGAGCCTTCGAATCGTTGGGCATCCTCCTGGAGCATGTACCCAACACTGTGCTCAAACAGTTCGGGGGACTCCTCAGGAGGACATGGTGGGTCTAGGGAAGGGGTGGCTGATGATGCCATTGAGTACGCGTTGGCAGCTGCTCTGCCAGTACCCTGAGCCTGGGTGAGAGAGGATGAGGAGGATGAGGAGGGCTTGGTCATCCATTCTACCAAGCCTTCGGCATGATGCGGCTCCACATGTCCAGCTGCCGAAAACAAAGACAAGCGTGTCCCATGGCCACGCGCTGATGACGATGCACGACCACGTCCACGGCCAGCACTGTTGTCTCTAGAAACAGAGCCTGCCTGCCCTGTGTTCTTGCCTCGGCACGCTCTGCCTCTCCTTGGCGGTCTTCCAGCCATTGTAGTCGGTAGTGTATATAGTATAAAAAATAGAACTCCTATGTGTGCTCACAACACACTGTAGGTCCTATGGGTGCTGACACTAACACACTATAGGTACTATGTGTGCTGCTGACAAGAAAATATAGGAGCTCTGTTTGCTGCCACTAACACACTAGAAGTCCTATGGGTGCTGCTGAGAAGAAAATATAGGAGCTCTGTGTGATGCCACTAACACACTAGAAGTCCTATGGGTGCTGCTGAGAAGAAAATATAGGAGCTCTGTTTGCTGCCACTAACACACTAGAAGTCCTATGGGTGCTGCTGAGAAGAAAATATAGGAGCTCTGTTTGCTGCCACTAACACACTAGAAGTCCTATGGGTGCTGCTGAGAAGAAAATATAGGAGCTCTGTGTGATGCCACTAACACACTAGAAGTCCTATGGGTGCTGCTGAGAAGAAAATATAGGAGCTCTGTTTGCTGCCACTAACACACTAGAAGTCCTATGGGTGCTGCTGAGAAGAAAATATAGGAGCTCTGTGTGATGCCACTAACACACTAGAAGTCCTATGGGTGCTGCTGAGAAGAAAATATAGGAGCTCTGTTTGCTGCCACTAACACACTAGAAGTCCTATGGGTGCTGCTGAGAAGAAAATATAGGAGCTCTGTTTGTTGCCACTAACACACTAGAAGTCCTATGGGTGCTGCTGAGAAGAAAATATAGGAGCTCTGTTTGCTGCCACTAACACACTAGAAGTCCTATGGGTGCTGCTGAGAAGAAAATATAGGAGCTCTGTTTGCTGCCACTAACACACTAGAAGTCCTATGGGTGCTGCTGAGAAGAAAATATAGGAGCTCTGTTTGCTGCCACTAACACACTAGAAGTCCTATGGGTGCTGCTGAGAAGAAAATATAGGAGCTCTGTTTGCTGCCACTAACACACTAGAAGTCCTATGGGTGCTGCTGAGAAGAAAATATAGGAGCTCTGTGTGATGCCACTAACACACTAGAAGTCCTATGGGTGCTGCTGAGAAGAAAATATAGGAGCTCTGTTTGCTGCCACTAACACACTAGAAGTCCTATGGGTGCTGCTGAGAAGAAAATATAGGAGCTCTGTTTGCTGCCACTAACACACTAGAAGTCCTATGGGTGCTGCTGAGAAGAAAATATAGGAGCTCTGTTTGCTGCCACTAACACACTAGAAGTCCTATGGGTGCTGCTGAGAAGAAAATATAGGAGCTCTGTGTGATGCCACTAACACACTAGAAGTCCTATGGGTGCTGCTGAGAAGAAAATATAGGAGCTCTGTTTGCTGCCACTAACACACTAGAAGTCCTATGGGTGCTGCTGAGAAGAAAATATAGGAGCTCTGTTTGCTGCCACTAACACACTAGAAGTCCTATGGGTGCTGCTGAGAAGAAAATATAGGAGCTCTGTGTGATGCCACTAACACACTAGAAGTCCTATGGGTGCTGCTGAGAAGAAAATATAGGAGCTCTGTTTGCTGCCACTAACACACTAGAAGTCCTATGGGTGCTGCTGAGAAGAAAATATAGGAGCTCTGTTTGCTGCCACTAACACACTAGAAGTCCTATGGGTGCTGCTGAGAAGAAAATATAGGAGCTCTGTTTGCTGCCACTAACACACTAGAAGTCCTATGGGTGCTGCTGAGAAGAAAATATAGGAGCTCTGTGTGATGCCACTAACACACTAGAAGTCCTATGGGTGCTGCTGAGCAGAAAATATAGGAGCTCTGTTTGCTGCCACTAACACACTAGAAGTCCTATGGGTGCTGCTGAGAAGAAAATATAGGAGCTCTGTGTGATGCCACTAACACACTAGAAGTCCTATGGGTGCTGCTGAGAAGAAAATATAGGAGCTCTGTTTGCTGCCACTAACACACTAGAAGTCCTATGGGTGCTGCTGAGAAGAAAATATAGGAGCTCTGTTTGCTGCCACTAACACACTAGAAGTCCTATGGGTGCTGCTGAGAAGAAAATATAGGAGCTCTGTGTGATGCCACTAACACACTAGAAGTCCTATGGGTGCTTCTGAGATGAAAATATAGGAACTCTGTGTGATGCCACTAACACACTAGAAGTCCTATGGGTGCTGCTGAGAAGAAAATATAGGAGCTCTGTTTGCTGCCACTAACACACTAGAAGTCCTATGGGTGCTGCTGAGAAGAAAATATAGGAGCTCTGTGTGATGCCACTAACACACTAGAAGTCCTATGGGTGCTGCTGAGAAGAAAATATAGGAGCTCTGTGTGATGCCACTAACACACTAGAAGTCCTATGGGTGCTGCTGAGAAGAAAATATAGGAGCTCTGTGTGATGCCACTAACACACTAGAAGTCCTATGGGTGCTGCTGAGAAGAAAATATAGGAGCTCTGTTTGCTGCCACTAACACACTAGAAGTCCTATGGGTGCTGCTGAGAAGAAAATATAGGAGCTCTGTTTGCTGCCACTAACACACTAGAAGTCCTATGGGTGCTGCTGAGAAGAAAATATAGGAGCTCTGTGTGATGCCACTAACACACTAGAAGTCCTATGGGTGCTTCTGAGATGAAAATATAGGAACTCTGTGTGATGCCACTAACACACTAGAAGTCCTATGGGTGCTGCTGAGAAGAAAATATAGGAGCTCTGTTTGCTGCCACTAACACACTAGAAGTCCTATGGGTGCTGCTGAGAAGAAAATATAGGAGCTCTGTTTGCTGCCACTAACACACTAGAAGTCCTATGGGTGCTGTTGGGGTGCAATGCTGTGCTAACAGCACTGCGGTTGGTACTACTACAATACTGTACTAACAGTAAGCACGCACCAGACTAATCCCCAGCAGCAGCTAATAACACACTAACTGTGCAATCAGCAGCAATGAACGATCAATGACTTAGGTAGCAATGGTTTAGCAAAGAAATAGCCAATGGTTTAGCAAAGAAGAGCAAATCTTTCAGTATCAAGCAAAGACAGAATCAGCAGACTGATCTCTCCTAAAGCCGGAACTCATGTGACCGGGGCCGATGGCGTGGCGGCCTTTTAAATGGTGGGGCGTGTACTAAAGCCCCTGAGCTGTAATTGGCTACAGGCGTCCTGCCTGTAGCCAATTATTGCTCTCCGAGTTTCGGGCGCTGTGATTGGCCAAGCATGCGGGGTCACAGTGCATGCTTGGCCAATCATCAGCCAGCAATGCACTGCGCCGGCCGCGCCGGCCGCAATGCATTGCGGGGCCGCTCGCATCACACGAATGTGATGCGAACGGCCCAAATAGTTCTGGGCTCGACGAGCGAGCGAACGCCCGATGCTCGATTCGAACATGGGTTCGAATCGAGCACCGGGCCCATCCCTAGTCACCAGTACGGTATTTGTAAATGGAAATCATATCCCCTCTCAAGTGTCTCTTCTCCAGAGAGAATAAGTTCAGTGCTCGCAACCTTTCCTCATAACTAATATCCTCCAGACCCTTTATTAGCTTTGTTGCCCTTCTTTGTACTCTCTCCATTTCCAGTACATCCTTCCTGAGGACTGGAGCCCAGAACTGGACAGCATACTCCAGGTGCGGCCGGACCAGAGTCTTGTAGAGCGGGAGAATTATCGTTTTATCTCTGGAGTTGATCCCCTTTTTAATGCCAATATTCTGTTTGCTTTGTTAGCAGCAGTTTTGCATTGCATGTGTAGCGGGTATATGCTTTCTATTTTTGAATCTGGTGGCGCTGTCACTTTGGGCCCAGGGTTGAGCAATCGTTGCGATGTCGTACCTCTTTTGGCCTCTCTCAGCGGTCGTATGGTGGGGCGGGGAATCCGCCGTGCTTGCTGGGAGAGGGTATAAAGGGGGCGGCCATTTTTGGTGGCGGGAGTCGAGCCCGGGCACCTTCAGCCTGTGGGCGGTGGTTCGTGTCGGTCCTCTAGGCAGGTCTAGGCCTAGAGGACGTCCGGCAGTCGTGTTCCATCCCAGGCACCTTTAGCCTGGGGTGAGGTACTCGGATGGAGGTCTGGAGCTCAGTGCCCACCACTGAGTTCCACGAGGGAAGGAGGTCCTAGGGAACCCCGGGAGTGGGTACCCGAATCCGGAAGACGTAATGGACCGGGGAGATACTCACTTGAAGACCCGGTGCAGCATATTGCCAGTGACAGGTGAGCCTCCCATCGGAGACCGCCTGGAAGGAAATTCCCCCCTCGCTCAGGGACCGCAACCCACTTTCAGGGAGGAAAGTGGAGAGTTCATTGTGTCTGGGCCTACTCGCATCCACACCTCCTTTTCTGTTTTGTTCTACAAGGGAGTCTAACTGATTGTGTTTATTCCGGAAGAATAAAGGAGTGTTGGACTTTAATGGTGTGGGGCTAATTTTCTGGCAGACATTGTTCAAGGTAACTCTCGGACTGGAGGTTCCAGGTGCAGAACACTGACCCGAAGGTAATACAAGAACTTTGCTTCCACCACACAAACATCTGCGGTGAGGGCTTGGCGTGGTGACCCCGCTCTCTCTCCTCTAAGATACCCCTAGACAAGAGACAGACGAGCTGATAAAAGAGAGGGGAGAGAGGAGGCCGCTACACATGCCATTGCTGAGCCTATCATCTACTAGGACCCCCAGGTCCTTTTCCATCCTAGATTCCCCTAGAAATTCTCCCCCAGTGTATAGATTGCATTCATATTTTTGACGCCCAAATGTATTATTTTACATTTTTCTACATTGAACCTCATTTGCCATGTAGTTGCCCACCCCATTAATTAGTTCAGATCTTCTTGCAAGGTTTCCACATCCTGCGGAGAAGTTATTACCCTACTTAGCTTAGTATTGTCCGCAAATACAGCGATTGCACTGCTTACCCCATCCTCCAGGTGAATAAATTAAACAGGATTGGTCCCAGCACAGAACCCTGGGGGACCCCACTACCCACCCCTTAGCATTCCGAGTATTCCCCATTTCTCACCACCCTCTGAACTCGCCCTTGTAGACAGTTTTAAATCCATGTACTCACCCTATGGTCCATGCCAACGGACCTTACTTTGTATAGTAAACGTTTATGGGGAACTGTATCAAATGCTTTTGCAAAATCCAGATACACCACGTCTTCGGGCCTTCCTTTATCTAGATGGCAACTCACCTCCTCATAGAAGGTAATAGAATAGAATAGAACGATTTTTCATGGTGCATAATGAAAGCCTGTGGCTTTGTGTAACTAGAAGGAAGGCTTTATCCACCCACCAGCTCGTATACTAGTTTTTTGTCATTTTGGCAAGGCACCCCTGAAGAGACCTCAAGGAAGCCTGGTTGAAAAAGGCTGCTTTAATGTAATGCACAGTGCTAGTAAAAGTGCTGAAAGAACCATGTGTCAACAAAGACTGATAATAATAAAAATAAATAAATATAACCTCAATATAATATATTATAAAGTGCACACACAGTGGATTTGGATCAATATTGTGTGCCTGGAATTCAGTTTTAACTGAGGTTTTTAGATATGGATTCACGTTTAGCAAACAATTTTTGGCAAATAACAGAAGTATGATACACTTTAAAGGGTCTGACTGCCGGCGTATAACACGCACCCCAATTTAAGAGGGAAGTTTCAGGAAATGTTTTATTATTTTTTTCAAATAAACCACTTTGAAGCAAAATAATGGTCAGTGCCAATCAATGCAGCCTGATTAGTGCCCATCTGCAGCCTCAATGCAGCCTGATGCCCATCTGCAGCCTCAATGCAGCCTGGTGCCCATCTGCAGCCTCAATGCAGCCTTTGTGCCCATCTGCAGCCTCAATGCAGCCTTTGTGCCCATCCAATGCAGCCTGATGCCCATCTGAAGCCTCAATGCAGCCTTTGTGCCCATCTGCAGCCTGATCTGCGCCCATCCAATGCAGCCTGATGCCCATCTGCAGCCTCAATGCAGTCTCTGTGCCCATCTGCAGCCTGATCTGTGCCCATCCAATGCAGCCTGATGCACATCTGCAGCCTCTGTGTCCATCTGCAGCCTGATCTGCGCCCATCCAATGCAGCCTAATGCCCATCTGCAGCCTCAATGCAGCCTCTGTGCCCATCTGCAGCCTGATCTGTGCCCATCCAATGCAGCCTGATGCCCATCTGCAGCCTCAATGCAGCCTCTGTGCCCATCTGCAGCCTGATCTGCGCCCATCCAATGCAGCCTGATGCCCATCTGCAGCCTCTGTGTCCATCTGCAGCCTGATCTGCGACCATCCAATGCAGCCTGATGCCCATCTACAGCCTCAATGCAGCCTCTGTGCCCATCTGCAGCCTGATCTGTGCCCATCCAATGCAGCCTGATGCCCATCTGCAGCCTCACCATCTCTCATGCAGTGCAGGAAAACAGGAGGTGGACGAGCGCCGCCGGAATCACTGAGCCGTCATCTTCTGTTTACAGTACTCGGCTGTCAGTCAGCAGCGACATACACAGTCCTGCCTCCGCCATCGCCATTGGACCAGCTCCTGTGATTGACAGAACATTGATCCAATGCCGGTGGCGGAGGTGGGACGTGTGTGTGACGTCAGAGCCAAGTAAACAGGACATGACGGCTCGGTGATTCCGGCGGCGCTCGTCCCCCTCCTTCTCCTCCAAGGTACGCTATTGACATATAACACGCACCTATGATTTTACCCCTATTTTCAGGGGGAAAAGGTGCATGTTATACGCCGATAAATACGGTAGCTCCCCTCCCAGTCTACAGCCCTTTCCATGCCTTATATCACTATCTACCCAAGTTTAATTACCATTTCTGAGTATGTTTGTGTGAGATTGTCTTATTAACATTCCGTTAAAACTTTGTGTATTACTACTGCTTGGACCTTGAAGAAGGGGACACACTAATCATCGCTAACTCATGGAAGACTCCCATACTGTGTCTTTGCGGTCAAAAACAAGTTTACGCAAGCCATGATTCATGCAGAAATCAAGAATACAATTTCTGACCGAGTTACCAAATATGAAGCTCTATGGTCCCCTTAGGTGACGCACTTTCACCTATCCAATTTAATGAATCTCTTCTGCTCCCGTGAGTGGTGTGGCAGAGCGAGGTTCTGTCCCTATGAAATTGGATGTAAAAGGGACACAGAGATTTTACGTATCTGCGGATTGCAAGACTACAGAGGGTAGATTTGAAATGGAGGAAACTGCTCTGGCAGTCTTCTCCAGGTTTTTCTAGGTCCGGATGGGACTCTGTAGTTTGGAGATCCCTAAGAGTGTTGGGTGGGACGGGATCTCCAACCCTGTGTCCGGGTCTTATGGACAGCCAGCAGGGTGTGTGCCCAGGTGCACACAGCCCATATAATGAGGGGCTGGTGAGAGCAGAAGGGTGGAGGAAGGTGGAGTTGGAGCAGTGGCTGTTAGTAAGCGTCTGTGTGAAGATAGACGCTGTGTGCATTGAAGGGCTTCAAGCTGTGTGCGTCCAAGGAACCAGAAGCTGTGTGCATTGAGGGACTTGAAGCTGTGTGCGTTTAAGGAGCCCAAAGCTGTATGCATCCAAGACTGTGGGCCTGGAAGAGCTGGTGGTTTGAGGGACCAGTACCTATAGCAGCAGTGCTGTTGAAGAGTAGCCAGGTGGGCTTGCATTTTCAGTTATGTCTGAACGACGTCTAAACCCCTGCCTGGGATTCCTGAGTGGACTTTTTGGTCTTTGTTTTTTTCATTTAATAAACGTGGGCTACCAGGCCCTTAACTATAAACGCCTGTCGAATGTGGACTCACTACACGAAAACGCATCTACCACTAAGCTGAACAATCCCCCATGTCACAGTGGTATCATCCTCGATATGCTCCTCATCAGGCCTATTGACTTGGTCCAATAACACCTGGGGTTCCCCTCTCCCACCTCTTCCTCCCCTTCTTTCCCATCCTCCAAGCCCTCACTGCTCCTTCTCTCCTCCTTCCCCGGCCCCATTTTCCTCCCTGACGTCTCCTCCCCCTTTCTTCTTCTTCTTCTTCCTCCCTTTTTTCTCCTTTTACACGGCTTACCTCCTTCTCCTAGATAGTCAGTATATGGTTACTCATCACTACCCTCAGATTTGGAGAAAGGTCAACTCCACACTGTTGCCAATCTCAATACGTCTCATTTAGCCGCTATTCTTTTTTAAACACTTCAGCCCCCGAGAATAAATGATAAAAGCTGAAACCATTAAAAAAGTGTTCAGACACCGTGATAAATGTGATAAAATTGGCAATAGTGCGCTACAATCAACCTCTTATTAAACACAGAATAAATTGCATATAAATATAAATATGGGTGGGAGAATGAACAATGTGCAAATTAATTATCTGGTGTTAAGTCCCAGTGAAACATATATGAAAAGACCAATATAATAATACAATAAGTCCACCAATCCGTTAGACCTGTTTTGATAGTGCAAGGTATTGGTTATCAGACGATAGTTGTCGTCACTAGGCTCCTCCCGACGCGTTGCGTCACATGTCACGTGACTTTTTCAAGTCACGTGACATGTGACGCAACGCGTCGGGAGGAGCCTAGTGACGACAACTATCGTGTATGATTACACTGGATGCGGAGTGAGGAGGACACATTCTACTTGAATCTGATCGTTTCACAATACGCGCTGAACAATCTGTCTTGTGGTCTGCGGTGCATTTAAATCCACTCACATTAAGACAGATTGTTCAGCTTGTATTGTGAAACGATCAGATTCAAGTAGCGTGTGTCCTCCTCACTCCGCATCCAGTGTAATCATACACGATAGATGTCGTCACTAGGCTTCCCCCGACGCGTTGCGTCACATGTCACGTGACTTGAAAACAATCATCGCGAACCCCCCCTGTCAGGAGAGCCGCCGACGCGAGTGAGGAAAAGCCGATCAACGGCTCTTCCTGTTTACATCGTGATCAGCCGTGATTGGACACAGCTGATCACGTGGTAAAAAGCCTCCGCCGGAGGCTCTTTGCCGAGATCAGTGTAGCGGTGTGTCAGACTGACACACCGCACCACCGATCGGCTGTTATCCTGCTGGACGTCATATGACGCCAAGTCAGGATAACTGAACCCCCGCCCCGCCGTCATTCTGCTATAGGGTGGGCGGGAAGTGGTTAACTCTTTATTACATTATACTTTTCAATAAAATGTTTGAACAAGAAGAAGGGGCACACGCCTTGAAAGTTTGTCCTGAAAATTTGGATGTTAGTGCAAATAAAGTATCTCGGACAGAACTCAATTATCACTTCCTGTTATACTCACTCTAATTCCTTTATCCGGCTTGTTGGCAGAGCCGCCATCAACACACTGAAGTCAGGAGCCTCCAGTTTGTTATGAGACAGATCAAGTTTCTTCAGAGTCTGGTTATTCCTTATCCCAGATGCCAGGTCAGTGCAGGAACGGTGCAAGTTATTGAATGACAAACTATAGAAGAAGAAAGAATGTTAATAGAAATTGTTTAAAACAACAAATGTAACCTTCCCATCCCCACAGTGAGAAAATAGCATATTATAACCCATTTCGTTTTCCCCTGGGTCCAGCTCCCAACGATTGCAGCGATACCACATATGTGTATGTTTTTTTTTTTTTTAAAACAAAAAGGTTTTTATTTAGATAGTACCAAGTGCAAAAAAAAAAAAAAAGGAACAGGTACAAAAGCTTTTTCCCTTCCATTATACCAGTAAACACAGCCGTAAACAACTCACTTTCCATGCAAATTTGGTACATTGGTAAGCTGCTGTCCCCTCAAAATAACTCAACACACAGCCATTAATGTCTAAACCGCTGGCAACAAAAGTGAGGACACCCCTAAGTGAAAATGTCCAAATTAGGCCCAAAGTGTCAATATTTTGTGTGGCCGCCATTATTTTCCAGCACTGCCTTAACCCTCTTGGGCATGGAGGTCACCAGAGCTTCACAGGTTGCCACTGGAGTCCTCTTCCCCTCCTCCATGACGACATCACGGATCTGGTGGATGTTAGAGACCTTGCGCTTCTCCACCTTCCATTTGAGGACGCCCCACAGATGCTCAATAGGGTTTAGGTCTGGAGACATGCTTGGCCAGTCCATCACCTTTACCACCAGCTTCTTTAGCAAGGCAGAGGTGGTCTTGGAGGTGTGTTTGGGGTCGTTATGTTGGAATACTGCCCTGCGGCCCAGTCTCTGAAGGGAGGGGATCATGCTCTGCTTCAGTAGGTCACAGTACATGTTGACATTCATGGTCCCCTCAATGATCTGTAGCTCCCCAGTGCCGGCAGCACTCATGCAGCCCCAGACCATGACCCTCCCACCACCATGCTTGACTGTAGGCAAGACACACTTGTCTTTGTCCTCCTCACCTAGTTGCCGCCACACACGCTTGTCACCATCTGAACTAAATAAGTTTATCAAGGCAGTGGTCATCTTGGAGGTGTGTTTGGGGTCGTTATTATGTTGGAATACTGTCTTTTGGTCCAGTCTCCGAAATGATGGGATCATTCTCTGCTTTAGTATGTCACAGTACATAGTTACATAGTAGGTGAGGTTGAAAAAAGACACAAGTCCATCAAGTCCAACCTATGTGTGTGATTATATGTCAGTATTACATTGTATATCCCTGTATGTTGTGGTCGTTCAGGTGCTTATCTAATCATTTCTTGAAACCATCAAAACCACCCGCTGAGACCACCGCCTGTGGAAGGAAATTCCACATCCTTGCCGTTCTTACAGTAAACAACCCTCTACGAAGTTTAAAGTGGATGTAAACCCACTTTCATCCTTTCTAAACTACTGCCATAGTGCTGATCTATAAGGATATAAATGCCTCCTGCATGTATCCATATCTGTCAAATGTCTCCCCTCTGTCTGTTAAAAAGAACTGAAAAACTGTAGATTCTGTGGGTGGATCTGTTGTCTGGAGCTCGGTGGGTGGAGTCGTGATGTCAGTAGACTCCCCGCCCACCTCTACACTCCCCTTGTCAAACATGCATTTTCTCCTGTGTATTCCTTCTGCTATGATCACTAACATCCAGTCAAAATCCAGAAAAGTAACCACATGACTTAAGAAAAGGAGTGGGGGGTGGGAATTAAAAAATAATGCCTGTCTAAAGCTAGTGCATGAGATATGTAAATAACCTGTCACTCAAAGCAAGGGGGCGGAACGGACAAAGGTTTTTTTCTGTTTGTCCGTTTTATCTCACTGAACAATAAAAGAGGATTGCTCAGAGCTGGATTAACTCTTTGTGGCAAGAAAAAATAAAAAAAAATTTGGGTTTACATCCACTTTAAGGTTAAACCTCTTTTCTTCTAATTTTAATGAGTGGCCACGTGTCTTGTTAAACTCCTTTCCGCGAAAAAGTTTTATCCCTATTATGGGGTCACCAGTATGGTATTTGTAAATTGAAATCATATTCCCTCTCAAGCGCCTCTTCTCCAGAGAGAATAAGTTCAGTGCTCGCAACCTTTCCTCATAACTAATATCCTTCTGACCCTTTATTAGCTTTGTTGGCCTACTTTGTACTCTCTCCATTTCCAGTACATCCTTCCTGAGGACCGGTGCCCAGAACTGGACAGCATACTCCAGGTGCGGCCGGACCAGAGTTCTGTAGAGCGGGAGAATTATCGTTTTATCTCTGGAGTTAATGCCAACATTCTGTTTGCTTTGTTAGCAGCAGCTTGGCATTGCATGCCATTGCTGAGCCTATCATCTACTAGGACCCCTAGGTCCTTTTCCATCCTAGATTCCCCCAGGAGGTTTTTGCCACCCAAATTCATTATTTTACATTTTTCTACATTGAACCTCATTTGCCATGTAGTTGCCCACCCCATTAATTTGTTCAGATCTTGGCATTCATGGTCCTCTCAATGAACTGTAGCTCCCCAGTGCCGTTAGCACATATGCAGCCCCAGACCATTCAAACACTATAATCCAGTGCTCATGGACCATACATAGTGACACATGAAGGCTCTGAATTAGGATGAAAAAATGTAGTCCATTTATTAATCATAATTCCAAAGAATCCAATTCCAAGTGGACAGAAGACAAATGTGATGTAGATTCCAATCACAAATAACAACAGTCTTAACTTGCGATAGTATCCATAGAGCAAGAAGGGGTTAAAATTTCACAGTATAACTCTATAATCCTGTGGCATAAAGGCAGTTTTGAGCACAGTACCTTAATGTGATGGGGACATGCAGACCGACATGTGGAGGGCCCTCCAACACGAAGGAAGCGTACCCGGAACCGTAGCACGGCTGAGACAGGAGAACTCACACTCTCCGTTCCTCCGAATCGATGACGTCACACCACCGCGACGCTGGCTAATGACTCAGGAGTTCTGCGGTGCAATGAAGCGTGTAATGCCATACAACACGCTCCTCCACTATGGATGTTAATGCGCTGTTACTGCTCTCTGCTGGCGATATGAAGGAATGTCCACTTCAATGAAAAGAATCCTGAGTGCATAGACCAGCTTTTAAACAGGATAATTCAGTTGCTGTAAGGTTCCTAATCGGAGCTCCAGACCATGACACTCCCACCACCATGCTTGACTGTAGGCAAGACACACTTGTCTTTGTACTCCTCACCTGGTTGCGGCCACACACGCTTGTCACCATCTGAACCAAATAAGTTTATCTTGGTCTCATCAGACCACAGCACATGGTTCCAGTAATCCATGTCCTTAGTCTGCTTGTCTAAAGCAAACTGTTTGCAGTCTTTCTTGTGCATCATCTTTAGAAGAGGCTTCCTTCTGGGACGACAGCCATGCAGACCAATTTGATGCAGTGTGCGGCGTATGGTCTGAGCACTGACCCCTTCAACCTCTGCAGCAATGCTGGCAGCACTCATACGTCTATTTCCCAAAAACAACCTCTGGATATGACGCTGAGCATGTGCACTCAACTTCTTTGGTGGACCGTGGCGAGGCCTGTTCTGAGTGGAACCTGTCCTGTTATACCGCTGTATGGTCTTGACCACCATGTTGCAGCTCAGTTTCAGGGTCTAGGAAATCTTCTTATAGCCTAGGCCATCTTTGTGACTGATTACTGTGATAGCCAATCAGAGACTGCCACAGGAGTCAGGTGACCCGGAACTGGGAGTTCTGGATCCCGATTGTTAGCATGGGACCCAGGGCTCCGGTGACACCCGCGTTGTGCGACTAGGGTGATGGGTGAGCCAACCGTATATAAATAAACCTCTGAGTGATGGGCCGTGGAAGCTCTCCCGCCCCCCCCCCCCACCCATTTCCCATCTGCTTTTTTCCAAAACTTGACCCTAATTTTCGGCATGCTTCTTCTCAGTCCCTCATGTATGTTTCTTTCCCTCTACTGGAAAACTAAAAAATTACTCAGATTGCATGGTATGTGAATTTTTATTGGTACTGTAGACATTTGTTAGATGACATTTGACTTGTGCGCTGCAATGTTATCGTATTGTGTAACCAATTATTCTGCTCTGATGGTGCTAAAAAAATAAAGAATTAAAAAATAAAAAATAAAAAATTAAACAGATTTCATACAATATCATGTTTTTGAATGGCTGTAAAGAGATCTCAGATATGGTTTCTATCATTCCTGGTATACTCACCGTAAGTCCTCTATCTGGCTTGTTGGCAAAGTCACCATCAACTCCCCGAAGTCGGGACCCTCCAGTTTGTTATAAGACAAGTCAAGTTTCTTCAGAGTCTGGTTATTCCTTATCCCAGATGCCAGATCAGTGCAGGAATGGTGCAAGTTATTGTGTGTCAAACTATAAAGGAAAGAATGTTGCTAGAAATTGTTTAACCACTTCAATACCGGGCACTTATACACCTTCCTGCCCAAGCCAATTTTGAGCTTTCAGCGCTGTCGCAATTTGAATGACAATTGCGCGGTCATGCAACACTGTACCCAAACAATTTTTTTATCATTTTGTTCCCACAAATAGAGCTTTCTTTCGGTGGTATTTGATCGCCTCTGCGATTTTTATTTTTTGCACAACAAATAAAAAAGTGCGGAAATGTTGAAAAAAAAATAAGTTTTTCTTTGTTTCTGTTCATTTTTTTTTGTAAATAAGTACCTTTTCTACTTCAATGATGGGCACTGATAAGGCGACACTGATGGGCACCGATGATGGGCACTGATAGGCGGCACTGATATGTGGCACTGGTATGCGGCACTGATGGGCACTCATAGGCGGCACTGATGGGCACTGGTATGCGGCACTGATGGGCACTCATAGGCGGCACTGATGGGCACTGGTATGCGGCACTGATGGGCACTGGTATGCGGCACTGATGGGCACTCATAGGCGGCACTGATGGACACTGGTATGCGCCACTGATGGGCACTCATAGGCGGCACTGATGGGCACTTATAGGCGGCACTTATGGGCACTTATAGGCGGCACTGATAGGTGGCACAGACGGGCACTGATAGGTGGGCACTTATGGTCAGAGATGGGCACAGATGGGCACTGATAGGTGGCACTGATGGACACTGGTAGGTAGCACTGATGACACTGGTGGCTGGCATTGCTGGGCATCACATGCCATGATGGTGCCATGATGGTGCCAGTCAGTGCCCATTTGTGGGCACTGATTGGCATATGTTTTGTGTGTATTTGTGCATGTGGATGGCCATGGGGGACTTACCTGGCCATCCACATGCTTGGGGCTTCCCTGGTGGTCCTGGGGGGCTTCCCTGGTGGTCCAGTGTGGGTATCCGAGGGGGGGCTGCGCTGATAAACAATCAGCGTGAACCCCCCCTGTCAGGAGAGCCGCCGATCGGCTCTCCTCTACTCGCGTCTGTCAGACGCGAGTGAGGAAGAGCCGATCAACGGCTCTTCCTGTTTACATCGTGATCAGCCGTGATTGGACACGGCTGATCACGTGGTAAAAAGCCTCCGCCGGAGGCTCTTTACCGAGATCAGTGTAGCGGTGGGTCAGACTGACACACCGTTCCACCGATCGCTGCGATGCACGCCCCCCCGGGCGCGCAGCTGTTGTTATCCTGCAGGACGTCATATGACGTCCAGTGTGGATAACTGAACCACTTCCCAGACGTCAATCTGCTATTGACTGGGCGGGAAGTGGTTAATAAAAAAATGAACACAACCTTTCCATATCCGCAGTAAGACAATTCGCTTTGCTCTAAAGCCTCGTACACACGATCGGACTTCCAGCTGACTTTTCCGTGAATTTTGGTCCGAAGGGGCGTTGACCGTTGTTGCTCTGCATACACTTGGCACAACATTTTCAGCCAACATTCACCAAACCACGTGGTTTTTCAGCTCTTTACCGCCACCCTTTGAGCAACTTCTGCTATTGTTGTCTGATGTTTAACATTGGTTCCAAGCATGCATGTGTGTACTTTGGCTTTTAATTGGACGGTCTTGCGTACACACGATCGGATAAACCGATGTAACAGATTTATTGCCCAACAATTGGTGAGCATGAACAGCCAACTTTTGTTGCCGTTAATTCAGCCAACAATTGTCTGATGGAGCATACACATGGTCGGATTATCCGACACAACACGTCCGTCAGACAATTATGGCCATAAAATTGGATCGTGTGTACGGGCCTTTAGGGTGTTCAATTCTAGCTTTCTTACTACAGCCCACTTTGGAAATCACTCCTCACTTGATGTGGACGGGAGGCCTGGAAGAGTTGATTGATCACCACTACAAATGGCTACCAATCAAATCGCAGGCATGATAAACCCTTTCACTGGTGTAGCTGTGTTACACGGGCGTTCCGTTTGTCCGTTTTTTCCTCCATCTGTTGACGGATGAAAAATGGACACCCATGTATCTCTACGGGCAAGCGGATTGGACTAGATGGACTTTGTGTCTTTTTTCAACCTGACTAACTATGTAACTATGTTAGTGGATATGAAAATTGAGGTAGTTGCGCGCTAATATGGTATGAAATGTGAAACTTAGAAAAACATATATTAGTGATAACTTTTTACTGCAGCCGTCACTAATGTGCTCCCACAGAAATCAGTAAAAAAAAAAATATAGGTGTGACAGCGCTATAAAAGTCAAATACCGTATATACTCGAGAATAAGCCAACCCGGATATAAGCCGAGTCACCTAATTTTACCACAAAAAACTGGGAAAATGTATTGACTCGAGTATAAGCCTAGGGTGTCCATGTGCATGCCTTACTGTGGCCATGCCTCACTGTGTCCATGACTAGACTGACGTTTAACATGGGAGTCTATGGAAGGGGTGCCCGGCTTTGAAAAATCGGTTCTCACCGGCCGTAGGTCCTCCAGACAAAACACTTTACACAATTATAGATGAGAAATGGGGCTACATGTGTGCCAAGTTTCGGGTCCAAGGGACCTACGACCGGCCAGTACCGGGTCCCCAAATCACAGGAGAAATGACCGTTTAACATGGGAGTCTATGGAAGGAGTGCCCGGCTTTGAAAAATCGGTGCTCCCTGGCCGTAGGTCCCCCGGACAACCATCTTTGCACACTTGTAGAGGAAGAGTGAGACTAGTTTGGGGTCCTGGGGACCTACGGCCAGTCACCAAAGTCCGGGAGATCAGGCGCAAAAAGGTGACTCGAGTATAAGCCGAGGGGGGCATTTTCAGCACAAAAAAATGTGCTGGAAAAACTCGGCTTATACTCGAGTATATATGGTAAACAATTATGGTGATTAACACTGATATTGCAATAATATGAAAAAAGTCCAAAAACATAAAATGAATGAATCCACGTTGTGCAAAAAAGAAAAACAAAAACAAGTTTGTGTGATGTCTTCAGACAACCTCCATGAACGGAGGGCTCCCACCACCTCATGCAATGCTCGCTCACCTCCTTTATCCACTTGCCTACCGGGCACTTTCACCCCCTTCCTGCCCAGGCCATTTTTCAGCTTTCAGCACTGTCACACTTTGAATGACAATTGCGCAGTCATGCTACACTGTACCCAAATGAATTTTTTTTCCCACAAATAGAGCTTTCTTTTGGTGGTATTTGATCACCTCTGCGGTTTTTATTTCTTGCGCTATAAACAAAAGAAGAGTGACAATTTTGAAAAAAATAAATAATTTTTTTTTTACTTTTTGCTATAATAAATATCCATTTTTTTAAACAAATTTCTTCCTCAGTTTAGGCTAATACGTATTCTTCTACATATTTTTGGTAAAAAAAAAAATGCGAAAAGCGTATATTGATTGGTTTGCGCAAAAGTTATAGCGTCTACAAAATAGGGGATAGATTTATACCATTTTTATTAATAATTTTTTTTACTAGTAATGGCGGCGATCAGCGATTTTTATCATGACTGGCATCATGACATTGCGGCGGACACATCGGACACTTTTGATACATTTTTGGGACCATTGTCCTTTTTACAGCGAACAGTGCTATAAATATGCACTGATTACTGTGAAAATTACACTGGCAGTGAAGGGGTTAACCTGTAGATGGCGCTGTAGGGGTTAAGTGTTTCCTAGTGAGTATTTCTTACTGTAGGGGGGATGGGCTGTGTGTCACATGACACTGATCTCCGCTCCGATCACACGGTGCGGAGATCAGTGTCATTGTCACTAGGCAGAGCGGGGAGATGCTTGTTTACATAAGCATCTCCCTGCTCTATCTCTCCGTGAGATGATCGCGGGACCCACGGCCGGCCTAACGGAGAAAGCGGCAGGGTCGCAAGCGCGCTGCTGGCGGCGCGCACGCGACCATGCGGCGACATCTTAAAGAGGACGTACCTGTACGTGCTTGTGCCTGTCCGTGCCATTCTGCCGACGTATATATACACAGGAGGCGGTCCTTCAGCAGTTAAAGAGCGGCTCTTTACAGAGATCAGGGTCGCGCCGTGTCCTAGCAAGGAAAGTACAAATACCCCCCAAATGACCCCTTTTTGGAAAGTAGACATTCCAAGGTATTTAGTAAGAGGCATGGTGAGTTTTTTGAAGTTGTTCTTTTTTCCCACAATTCTTTGCAAAATTAAGATTTTTATTAATTTTTTTCACAAAATTGTCATATTACATATTATTATTATTTCTCACACACCACATATGCTTACTTGCAACTACACCCCAAAATACATTCTGCTCCTCCTCCTGAGTATGGCAATACCACATGAGCCCAACATGCAGGGAGCACCATCATGCGTTCTAGGGACTTACATTACACATATAATTTCCTGACTATCTGTTACACTTTTGTAGGCCCTGAAGTACCAGGACAATGGAAATGCCCACAAAATGACCCCATTTTGGAAAGCAAACACCCCAACGTCTAATCATTGAGGCATAATGAGTCTTTTGAACATGTCATTTTTTTCCACAAGTTTTTTTTTTTTCTTGTTCTCAAGTGACACTGATTTCATACAATATCATATTATTACAAAATAATAAAAAATCTATGTTCTGGTTGTAAAGATGTCTCAGAATATTGTTTCTATAATTCCTGTTATACTCACCGTAAGTCCTCTATCTGGCTTGTTGGCAGAGCCGCCATCAACTCCCTGAAGTCAGGACCCTCCAGTTTGTTATGAGACAAGTCAAGTATTTTCAGAGTCTGATTATTTCTTATTGCACATGCCAGGTCAGTGCAGGAATGGTGAAAGTTATTGTGTGTCAAACTATAAAAGAAGAAAGAATGGTAATTGTTTTTAAAAAATGATACACAGCCTTCTCATCCCCACAGTAACTTAACTTCCTTGCAGCAAGCTCTACTTGAATATCAAATAAACCAGTGATCTCCAAACTGTGCCCCGAATTTGCCAAACGGGGGCAGGGAGGGGTGGTCTGCCCCGGGTGCCCCACATTGGGGGGTGTCAGGCCGGAGCCACTTATTCACCGGTTCTGCTTCCCTTTTTTGAGCAAAGGGAGCTTTGACCTCTAGTAGCGGTCTCTGCAAAGATGGCGGCTGCCCACAGGGGGGAAATGACGCATACGCCTGCAGGAAGTGCCCCATTTCCTTGTCCCTGTGCAAGGGTTGGCCAACTCAATATTGAACCCTACGGACTAAGACTGGGATGCCACTAAAGTTCAATTGCGTGTAAAGGCAGGTGTCTCGATACTTTTGATAATTTAGTGTGCAGTATATGTCCTGAAGCCCTGCAGTTATCCCTGAATTTTGAAAAAAAATTCTGGACATTAGAAATTACTGGAGTTTGGGACAGTCTATCTGTTAAGATAGAGTAGTCATTAAAAGGGGCAGATGCCGGGACCAAGTCTGGTCTGCAAAAATATGGGGTCCAGATGGCAAAATGGTATAGATCTCAGATGCTTGCTTTTACAGATGAGCTGGACATTGTTTTTCATCTCCTGTTGCAACTTTAATGCCGCGTACACACGACCGTTTTTAATGTCATTGAAAAAAAGGGATTTTTATAACAGCTTACCTGTAAAATCCTTTTCTTGGAGTACATCACGGGACACAGAGCGACTTAGTCATTACTAATGGGTTATATAGATTACCTTCAGGTGTTGGCACTGGCCAATTCCAAACCGGAAGTACCCTCCCCTATATAAGCCCCTCCCACCCGGGAGCACCTCAGTTTTGTAGCCAAGCAATAAGTGTCCCAAAAAGAGGGGTGGGAGCTCTGTGTCCCGTGATGTACTCCAAGAAAAGGATTTTATAGGTAAGCTGTTATAAAAATCCCTTTTTCTTTTTCGTACATCACGGGACACAGAGCGACTTAGTCATTACTAATGGGACGTCCCAAAGCAATGCCAAATGAGGGGAGGGATACATAAGCTGAGCGCCATCAGGCATGAGGATCTTTTGCGGCCTGCAACACACTGCGCCCAAAGGCGACATCCTCCTGACTTCTAACGTCTACCTGGTAGAACCTAGTAAACGTGTGTACCGAAGACCATGTTGCGGCCTTACATACTTGAGCCAGGGAGGCCTGGTGATGCACTGCCCATGAAGTTCCAACTGCTCTTGTGGAGTGCGCCCTAACTTTGAACGGAGGCGGTCTCTTTCTCAAGCCATAGGCTTGTATTATGACCTGTCGAATCCACTTGGCTAAAGTAGATTTTGATGCTGCCTGACCCTTTCTGGGGCCTTCCGGCAGAACAAATAAAGAATCCGTTCTGCGAATCTGAGCAGTGGCTTTTAGATAAGCTTTAACTGCTCTTACTACATCCAAAGAATGTAATAACTTTTCCTCTACCGAGCTGGGTTTGGGGAAAAAAGAAGGAAGAACCACATCTTGGTTCAAATGAAACCTCGACACCACCTTAGGAAGAAAGGCTGGATGAGGACGTAATACTACTCTGTCCTTATGGACAACCAGATATGGCTCCTTACAGGACAAGGCGGCTAATTCCGATACTCTTTTAGCCGAACAAACGGCTACTAAGAAAATCAATTTCCTGGTGAGAAGAACCAAGGAAATGTGTTGTAATGGTTCAAACGGTTGTTTCTGTAGAACCGACAGAACCAGGTTTAAGTCCCAAGGACATATGGGAATACTAACCGGAGGGCTAATACGCATCACTGCTTGTATAAAGGCTTTGACTAGTGAATGCGAAGCCAAGGGCCTTAGAAAAAATATTGACAAGGCTGAAATCTGACCCTTGATAGTACTCAAGGCAAGCTTCCTATCTACAGCCCACTGTAGGAAGTCCAAAATCCTCCCTATCACGTACTTACGTGGATGCCATTTCCTGGCCTCACACCACGTAATGTACGCTTTCCAGATCCTATAATAGATCTGCCTGGATACCGGTTTCCTGGCATTGATCATGGTAGATACCACAGAATTAGAGAGCCCTCTCTTTTTCAGAATGTGGGCTTCAATAGCCAGGCCGTCAAACCTAGGGCTGGTAAGGAAGGGTGGTATATCGGTCCCTGCGACAGCAGGTCCGGACGATGTGGGAGGGTCCAAGGACTCCTCACTGACATTTTTACAATCTCCGCGTACCATGCCCTTCGGGGCCACGCTGGAGCCACCAGAATCACTGGTTTCTTTTCTACCCTGATTCTGCGGAGTAATCGCGGTAACAATTGTGGCGGTGGGAATGCATATATCAGCTCGAACTGATCCCAAGGGAACACTAGGGCATCCGAGCCGCAAGCTAGGGGATCCCTTGTGCGAGACACAAATCTGTCCACTTTTGCGTTGAATCTGGATGCTAGCAGATCTACATCCGGTGTTCCCCACCGCTGGCATATTGCCTGGAAAACCTCGGGGTGAAGAGACCATTCCCCCGGGCATAATTGTTGGCGACTTAGAAAGTCCGCTCTCCAATTTTCCACTCCTGGGATGAAAACCGCGGATATGGCTGGGACATATTTTTCTGCCCACTCCAGGATGCAATTTGCTTCCCTCTGGGCTGCACGACTCTTGGTGCCACCCTGGTGATTGATATATGCCACTGCCGTGGCATTGTCTGATTGAATTCTGACAGGGGACCCTTGGAGTTTGGATGTCCATGCTACTAGGGCATACCGGGCTGCTCGTATCTCTAAGAGATTGATGGGCAGGGCCTTTTCTGCTTCTGACCACTTGCCCTGGAGAGACCATTGCTCCAGTACTGCCCCCCAGCCTATGAGGCTGGCATCTGTAGTGACCACCTTCCAAGAAACCGGACTGAAGGGTTTCCCTCTTTCCAGATTCTGGGGCACCAACCACCAATGGAGGCTCTTGCGAACGGAAGGGGACAGGGACATTGGTAAGTCTAAAGCCTGAACTTTTTTGTTCCAGGCTGACAGTATGGCCCTTTGCAAATTCCTTGAATGGAATTGACCGTAGGGTACCGCTTCGAATGAAGCCACCATCTTTCCCAGCAGCCTCATGCAGAGGCGTATGGATGGTTTTCTTTTTGTACCCACTAAGTGGGTCAAATCTTTTAAAGACGACACCTTCTCTGGAGGTAAGAAAATCTTTCTCTGATTTGAATCCAGCCTTAGCCCTAAGTATTCCAGACTTTTGACTGGTCTTAGAGCTGACTTGTCCCGGTTGATAATCCAACCGTGATATTCCAGATACTCGATTGTCTTGTGAATAGCTACTTCCAGCTTTTCCACTGAGTGGTCTATTAGTAGCAGGTCGTCTAGATATGCCATTATCGTTACACCCTGTGTTCTTAGATTGGCCAATAATGGGGCCAGAATTTTTGTGAACACTCGTGGTGCTGTGGCCAGACCGAAAGGTAAGGCTCTGAACTGAAAATGGCGCCCTTCTACTGCAAAGCGTAGAAATTTCTGGTGGGCCGGAAAGATGGGAATATGCAGATAAGCATCCTTTATGTCGATCGAGGCTAGCCATTCCTGCCCTTGTAGGGCGGTGGCCACCGATCGGATCGACTCCATCCGAAAAGTCCTGATATTTAGGAACTTGTTTAGCCCTTTTAGATTTAATATGGGCCTCACGTCCCCATTTGGTTTGGGGACTGTGAAAAGGTTCGAGTAAAACCCGAATCCGCTTTCTTCCAGGGGAACCTTCATGATTACACCTTGGAGCAATAGTTGTTCTAGTGCCAGAAGGAGGGATCCTCTCTTTTGGGGATCTCTTGGCACGTTTGACCTCATAAATTGGGCAGGAGGAGTGCCTTTTAACTCCAGCTTGTATCCCAGACTTACTGCGGAGAGCACCCATCTGTCTCTGATGGTGTCCCGCCAGGTCTCTGTGAACAACTGAAGTCTTCCCCCCACCCGATTGAGTGGGGGCAACGCTTCATGCCTTGGGGGGAGGTTTTGTACCTCTCTTGATCCAGGGCTTCTTGTTACCCTGTGATTGTCCCTGATTTCTGCCCCCTGAATTTGACCGCGGAGGCCGTCGGAACTGCTTCACAGCCGATGTGCCCGGGACTGGAGAAGTAGGCCTCTTAAAAGAAGGACTTCTACCCTTGTTCTTAACCGGTAAGAGTGAACTTTTACCGGCAGAAATTTTCTGGATATATTTGTCCAGATCTTCTCCAAATAAGCGTTCTCCATGAAATGGGAAGCTAACCAGCAGTTTTTTACAGGGAGCTTCAGCAGACCAGTTTTTGAGCCACAGAAGCCTACGCATATGTACTATAGACAGCGTAAAGCGGGAGGCCTGTTGGATTGTATCCTTTATGGCGTCCACCGCAAAACACAAGGCTCTAGGCAGGTCAGCTAGGGCAAGAGCCTGCTGATCTGGTAAGTCCCTTAAGACTTGTTTCAACTGATCTTTCACTGCTTGGCAGACTCCAATCGCTGCTACCGCAGGTTGTGTCACCATACTTGCTGTAGAGAAAGCAGATTTTAGTAAAGACTCCAATTTTTTATCTATTGGGTCTTTGAACATTGGAACATTATCTACTGGACATGTCAGTGATTTGTTAACAGAAGAGATGGCTGCGTCCACTGTAGGGACCCTCCATTTTCTTATGAACTTATCCTCCATGGGATAGATCACCGGAAATCTCTTGGGGGGAGCAAATATTTTATCAGGATGCTCCCAATCCTGGTAAATAAGCCCTTCTAATAAAGGGTGGATTGGGAAGGAACAGACAGCCTGGGGAGCTTTTAGCGACCCCAGCGAGGAAACCGTAGTGGATGGTGGTTCCGCCAGAGGCATTTTAAATGCTGATCGGACCATATTAGTCAGAGACTGAACCCATAATCTTTCAGCCTGAGAAGCTGAGAAAGGTTCTTCCACTGTTGATTCCTCCATAACTGAATCAACCTCATCCTGATCCCCTTCAGGTAGGTCGATCTCTGTGTGGGGCTGTTCCTCCACTAACAGGCACTCTGAAGGAGGAGACGGAGATCGGACGCGCTTTTCCTGAGACAGGGAAGCAGCGATCAATGCTGTTAATCTCTCTTCCAATCCTCCCAGAGTTGAGGATAAAACCTCCTCTGTTATATATACAGGAGCAGGTGGACTGGGGACAGCCGCAGCACCAGGCATTCCTGCGGGGTTTCTACGGCTACTGACCTCTGAATTCTCAGGGGAGATTGGTGCAGTACAAGCATGCCCAATATCCTCAGAGCCCGATGGAGACCCCTTTGGCTTCCTGGAAGATCTATTTCCGGAGCGTCTGGACGACATATCCTTTAAGCACAAAGCTGAGGTATTCCCGTCGTCATACACCAATTTTGCTGGTAATAGTCTAACACAGGTGCTGCTATATACCAGCTGGTGTCCACTAAAGTGCCTTTCTATGGGGATGCCTGCATCAACCGCCTCTGTGTGCCACTGTTTGTTGCTAGCTCTGTTTGCATGCAGCTGACACTTGTACTGTGTCTTTTAACCATGCTGGGACGCCCGCACATGCGCAGAAGCGCCGCGGTGCGCATCGAGCGTCATCCACCCGCCCCGCCCCTTTTTTTCATAGGAGGCGCGTGCACGCGCCCGCGCACGCGCCCGTGCGCCATTGGCGCCCTTTTCGAAATCAAACAGGGGACTAGGAGCCAGGGCCCTTTTTGCCGGAGGGCCTGTGCGGTGGATGAGCGCAGCAACAGGGCAGAGGAAGTGGATTCCCACAGAGAAACTTACCAGCTGCCTGGATCTTTTGACTTGAGAAAACCAAAGATCCACATGACAAGAAAAATGGACTACAGCGGCCTCTAGTGGTTTAACACAGGTACCGCGGTCCCTGTTTTTTTTTTTTTTTTTTCTTGACTACTATTAAAATTTTACATTTTCAGTAGTTATAGGCAAACACAGATATTTAGCGGGAATACCGTTAGGTAACAGACAGAAAGACAAATTAGGCTTGGGGGTCCCCCAATAGAACCAAGTTCCTGGGGGCCCCCACTTACCTGATCCCCGCCGCAGGACTTTGTTTGGTCCACAGAAGTCCAAACTTCACCTATCACGGCAGGCATTGTAATTAAACCTTCAGGGACCGGGTTCCCAAGGATTCCACTCCCCTGGACCTGTATAGCACCCTGCACAGACAACATCTTGGTCGTGGGTATGACCAGAGCTCTGGATCCCAGGGTCCAGCCCTCCTAAGAGAAGCATTACAGGCAAAACCTTGCTCTTCTGCTGCAAGGCCCGGGTACCGACCGTTTAGCTATGAAGCTTTTTTGGTGGGATCCGGAACAGCTTACTAAGGCCCAAAAGAACCTGTACGCAAGCCCAGTGAAAACACATGTTACTCTTTGGCCAACACCTTAGACACTGGCAAAAAACTGAGGTGCTCCCGGGTGGGAGGGGCTTATATAGGGGAGGGTACTTCCGGTTTGGAATTGGCCAGTGCCAACACCTGAAGGTAATCTATATAACCCATTAGTAATGACTAAGTCGCTCTGTGTCCCGTGATGTACGAAAAAGAAAAACGAATTTTTTCTTGACGTGATTCTTCTCAAGCCTGCCTTGCCTACACACTATCGTGGAAAAAAATGCTTGAGCAAAGCGCGGTGACGTACAAAATGTACGACGGCACTATAAAGGAGAAGTTCCATTCGGATGGCGCCACCCTTTGGGCTGCTTTTGCTGATCCTCGTGTTAGTAAAGTTTGGTGAGAGACGATTCGCGCTTTTCAGCCTCGTGCTTTCAGTCCGTTACAGCGCGACGAATGTGCTATCTCCATTACGAACGCTAGTTTTACCAGAACGAGCGCTCCCGTCTCATCACTTGCTTCTGAGCATGCGCATTTTTTTCACGTCGTTAAAGCCTACACACGGCCGTTTTTCATGACGAGAAAAATGACGACGTGAAAAACGACGAGAAAAATTAGAGCATGTTCCAAATTTTTAATGCCCATTTTTCACGTCGTGAAAAATGCTCTGGAGCCTACACACGATCGTTTTTAATTACCAAATTAAAAAAATTGAATTTTTCTCGTCATGAAAAACGGTCGTGTGTATGCGGCATAAGGATAAAGTTTAAATTTTTCGTCATTGTGGTGTTTTTTTTTCAAGGCCTGTAAGACTTTGAGCCTGCAGAGCCAATGGCCAAAATTTAGATTTGTATATGCACATATGATGGAAAATCAAATGGTATTACAAAATGTTCTTAGTCCTTGTTCAGGGTATTTTGCTGCTATGTAGAAAAATATGCACAGTTGCTGTAGTTAGGATTTAGGTTAGATAGGATGTAGCTTTCTGTTTTCTTCCAGGGCTCTGATGGCATGTCAAAATTATTGCATCTAGTCTAAATATTTGGATTATTTCAAGTCAGGTTTTCTGTTGACATTTATGCCCGTTATGGGTATGGGAGTAAAATTTGAACTCAGGTCATGGACTCTAAGTTAAGAACATTAGGATGGTTGCTGCTAACTATTGCAGATAATGCAGTGGAGGGTCATCTCCCTGGAGATGATGCTCCAACCTAGAATAGTGCATTTGCTGTTTATGTTTACTTTGTAGGAGACACTTTGTTGGAAGGACTACACTTCAACCTTATTTGCACTAAACTGTATTTATAAGCATTACTACTGTTACCTAGCCAGTGGTAGGGCTCTACCCAGATAGACTGTGTATATACAGTATATGTACTTGTATGCTGTAAGAGTTCTGTCACCTAATGTTTTTTGGCCTGTTGACATTCTACCGAATGTAATGTATAAAGTTTATTGCACTCCAACCAACTGAACACTTACTATGTGGTATGCCACATATTTACTGTTATGCTGTTTCCTTACCCTCTCCCAATCCTTTATGTATTGTGGGATATATCGCTCTTATAAACAAGAGAATTTGTGTCATGTTGGAGGACAGGGCCTAATTTCAGGGGGGTGAATGTAGCACCCTCCTTCTGTAGGATGCTAGGCAAATTTAGCTTTTGGCTCTTTTTGTAGTCAAGGAAGCAGTAATTGTTTGTTCTGGTCTGTTCAGGGTTTCACAGGCTGGGAGTTTGATTACTTCCCCTTGCCTCTGGAAGAATCTTCCAGAGCATAGGGACGGAGATTCAACTGACCAACCTGAATGTTTATTAAGGCCTGACCAATCCCTATACAGAAGCGAACAGCAGGTGGCTGGGGAGGTGATAAATAATCTGAAGCCCTGAAGAGATTGCTGAGGCAGCCTGTGGAATGTGTAGCTATTCTCTGAAGTCTTAGCTGTGGCAGAGCTGAAGACCTGAAGTGGTCTTTCTGAGGAGCTGGCTGTACGACTTCACCATAAGGGATCTGGTCTGGAGAAGGATTGTCTCCCTCACTGGAAAGTGTCTGGAGAAAGCTGGAAGGTGCACAGCCGTCCTGGGGACTTGTGAGTACTGACCCTGAATTGTGATCCCTGGTGACTGTGTGCTCCTGGGATACTGTGTTCTGGTCTCAGAATAATGTTTCTATCACTCCTGTTATACTTACCGTAAGTCTGTTATCCGGCTTGTTGGCAGAGCCACTATCAACTCACTGAAGTCAGGACCCTCCAGATTGTTATAAGACAGGTCAAGTCTCTTTACAGTCTGGTTATTCCTTATTCCAGATGACAGGTCAGTGCAGGAATGGTGCAAGTTATTGTGTGTCAAGCTATAAAAGAAGAAAAAATGTTAATAGAATATATTTTTTTTTTTAAATGCTTGCAACCTTTCCATCCCTATTCCTGTTCATTGTGCTCTTAGGGTGCTAAAGTTCAAGTTGGAGATCACTCGAAGGGAGCTGTAGACTTATGTGGACAGGGTGCCTGGAAGAGTTGATTGTTGACCACTACAGTTGGTTACCAAGCAAATCACAGGCATGGTTAACACTTTCACTTTTAGCTGTGTTATGGCAAAACAGTGGAAGGATGAAACACATCCACAGCAAATGTTTTATTTTGATCATTCTCAAACATTGTGTTTTATGTAGAGGTGATCGGGGCAGATGTACAACCATCTGATCACTTCTACATCTTATGCCGCGTACACACAATCGGAATTTCCGACAACAAATGTTCGATGGGAGCTTGTTGTCGGAAATTCCGACCGTGTGTAGGCTCCATCGGACATTTGCTGTCGGAATTTCCGACAACAAATGATTGAGAGCTGGTTCTCAATTTTTCCGACAACAAAAGTTCTTGTCAGAAATTCCAACCGTGTGTAGCCAATTCCGATGCACAGAAATCCTACGCATGCACGGAATCATTGAAATTCATTTTTCTTGGCTCGTCGTAGTGTTGTACGTCACCGCGTTATTGACGTTCGGAATTTCCAAGCAACATTTGTGTGACCGTGTGTACGCAAGACGAATTTGAGCTAACATCCGTCGGAAAAAAATCCACGGTTTTGTTGTTGGAATGTCCGATCGTGTGTACGCGGCATTAATGGGAGAACCTGCATGCAGGGGGCTGTCAGGACCCAGGTATGAACCTGCAACCTCTGCTGTGTCTGGTGATGTCTCTTCTTGCTGAGCCACGTGGGTTGCCGGACAGCTCCCTGGACAATACCTTGACCCTGCCTTGAACCCTGTTTTTCTTGAACCTTGAACTCTTTCCTTCTCCCATAAACCTCCAGATTGAAGCCATGTCTCTGTTTGCCAGATTATTGAGCTCTTTCCAGCCAATATCTCGCTCGTCACTCTTGCTGCTGTCTGTATCTTTGTTACCACACCACTGTGTCTTTGTTACTGAACCTAGGCTTGTTGTCAGGGAAATCGTTCCAACAGCGCCAATCAGCGCCCAATGCGCACGCGCGGCGGAATGATGCTTCGGCGCGTGCGCGGGACGACGTTTCTACGTTCTCGGCGCACCAATAGGAATCCAGGCGGGCCTATTTAAAGAGACCTAGTTGCACTGACAAGTTGCTGGTTTGTCAGCTTTCCTGTATTCCCAAGACTCTGGAAAACTATCCTGAAAATCTCCTTGTGACCCGGACTGGCTTGATTCCTCTGATCTCTCTCCTGGACCTGACCCTCGGCTTGTGATACGGACTTCTGCCTTCTCCTGTGTTTAACCTTTGGCCTGTGACTCGGATCTGCTGTCTGTCTCCAATCCTTGACCTCTGGCTTGTACCTTTTGGACTTCCACGTTTCCTTTGAACCCCTGCCTGGTTCCCGGTACTCTCTGGACTTGTTACCTTTTACTGCGTTTGACCCCCAGCCGGGACTGTTACCTTGCCATTGCAACCCGGACTCAACCTGCACCGGTTTCCATTATCTCCTGCTGTTTGAACTTTACCAATCCGGATAGTTCCTGCTTGAAGCTTGTTCTTCAGTCTACTCAGCTCTACCGGACCATCTACAAATACCCACCACCTGCCGGTAGCCGGTGCCGCTTCTCGCCATCCACTCTCTGTCTCAACTCCAGGGGGTGGAGTGCGTCAAGTCGCAAAGGTGAACCACTCTCGGCATCTCGGCCTCGGTAAGTACATACCCTTACAGTACAAACCAGCCAGATGTCTGAGGCCGACAGGGTGCGTTCACCGTTCGAGACCCTATGTCAGCAAGTCACCGCACTAACCGATGCGGTTCAGAAATTACAAGAAGGTTATGTCCAAATGGATGGCCGCTTTCAGCTACTTACTGGAGCTACAGGACCAGCATCACCAGCTGCTACCGTTGCCAATGTTGCCTCCACGTCTCAAAATCAGGCAAATCCCACCGTAGTAATGGCTACCCCTGAACCCAGGGTCCCCCTGCCTGAGCGATTTTCTGGCGTCCGTAAGAAATATCGGGCTTTCAAAAACGCATGTTCTCTTTATTTCGCCCTTCAACCCAGGACTTTCTCTTCAGAAGTGGTAAAGGTGGGGTTCGTCATCTCCCTTCTAACCGACGAACCTCAGGCCTGGGCCCATGGCCTGATGGAGCAAAGTAGCCCCATACTAGATTCCGTGGACACCTTCTTCGAGAGTATGGCGCAGCTGTATGACGATCCTCAGCGATCAGCTACAGCTGAGTCTGTTCTCCACAGTTTAACCCAGGGGAGAAGGCCGGTGGAGGACTACACGGCAGAATTCCGGAAATGGTCAGCTGACACTGGCTGGAATGAGACGGCCCTTAAATTCCAATATCGCCAAGGACTGTCTGAAGCTCTTAAGGACGAGCTGGCCAGGATTGGTGTTCCAACTACTCTGGAAGATCTGATCCAGTCTGTCACTCAGCTTGACAGACGCCTGCGGGAGCGGCGTTCTGAGCGTTTCCAGACTACCCGTCCAAACTGGACTTTGCCCCGATCAGCTTCTGCCTACCCACCCATCCAAGTTCCTACAGCATCTTCTCCCCCCGAGCCTGAACCCATGCAGCTTGGTCTAGTTCGTCCTCCCCTTTCTCCTGAGGAAAAGCAGCGCAGGCGTCAGGCCAATCTGTGTCTTTACTGCGGGGGTACTGGCCATTTCCTTCGGAGCTGCCCAGTGAGACCTAGTAAGTGTACCCTCAAAGACACTTTGAACTACCCAGTTTCTGGCTTACCACAGACTTATGTTGTTCTTTCTATTTCTCTACAGCTACCAACAGGAGCAACCCGCCTACCGGCGATTATTGATTCAGGAGCCTGCAGCTGCTTTCTGGACTCTTCACTTGCTTCCCAACTTCATTTTCCTCTGCAAACCAAGGACCGTTATCTTCAGGTTCGTCTGGCGGATGGATCCCTGCCTCGTTCAGGGGTAATTACGCAAGAAACAAAACCCGTCCTTGCCATCACGGATTCAGGCCACCAAGAATACCTTCGATTTGACCTCATCTCATCTCCCATGTTTCCCATCATCCTGGGCCTCCCCTGGTTACAAGCACATGAGCCTCATATAAACTGGGCCAAGAGGGAAGTTAACTTCACTTCTTCATATTGTTCTCAACACTGTCTTCCCGCACTTCCAACTGCCTGTGCTACTTTAACCCCTCAACCGGATAACCTACCACATGTTCCATCAGCATACTTAGGATTCCGGGACGTCTTCGACAAACAGCAGGCCGACCGCCTACCTCCACATCGTCCCTACGATTGTCCCATCGACCTTCTGCCTGGCTCCAAGATTCCATTCGGCCGCATCTTTCCCTTGTCCGAATCTGAGTTGAAGGCCCTCAAGTCTTACATTGAGGAAAATCTGTAAAAGAAATTCATTCGACCCTCTTCTTCCCCAGCCGGTGCCGGAATCTTTTTAGTTGAAAAGAAAGACGGGACTCTGAGGCCCTGCATCGACTATAGGGAATTAAATAAAATTACTATTAAAAATAGATACCCGCTTCCTCTCATCCCGGAGTTGTTCCAACGATTCCGATCAGCCCGGATCTTCTCTAAACTGGACCTTCGAGGGGCCTACAACCTCATCCGGATCAGGGCTGGAGACGAATGGAAGACGGCTTTTAGATCTAGGTTCGGTCATTTTGAATACTTGGTCATGCCATTCGGGCTTTGCAACGCCCCAGCTACTTTCCAGCACCTGGTCAATGACATTTTCCGTGAACACTTGGACGATTTCCTAGTAGTCTACTTAGACGATATTCTTATTTTTTCGTCTTCCCTTGAGCTGCACCGAATCCATGTCATCAAGGTCCTCACTATTCTCCGAGAACATAGACTTTACCTCAAGGCCGAGAAATGTGACTTTGAGAAAACCACGGTGCAATTTTTGGGATTTATTATTTCTACCAATGGGGTCGCAATGGACCCGCAGAAAGTCAAAGCTATCCAGGAATGGCCAGCCCCAACAGACAAGAAAGGGGTACAACGATTTATAGGTTTCGCCAATTTCTACAGGAGGTTCATTGTGGGGTTCTCCTCTATTGTGGCGCCTATAACCCAATTGACACGCCAGGGCTACCGCTTCCACTGGTCACCGAAAGCTCAGGAAGCCTTCGATAAACTAAAAAAAGCATTCACATCGGCACCTGTATTGAAGCATCCAGATCCGTTACTGCCGTTTACTCTGGAAGTAGATGCTTCAGAGTCAGCCACTGGGGCCATCCTCTCTCAAAGGCAGGGCCCCAAATCCCTTCTTCATCCAGTAGCCTTCGCCTCTCGTAAACTAACTTCTCCGGAACGTAATTATGACGTCGGAGACCGGGAACTATTAGCTATCAAATTCGCCCTGGAAGAATGGCGATACCTTCTGGAGGGAGCTCCTCACCCTGTCATGATATTCACGGATCATAAGAATCTAGAATATCTGAGAACAGCAAAACGTCTTCGACCCAGACAAGCCCGATGGGCCCTCTTCTTCACCAGGTTTAACTTTCATATCTCTTATAGGCCCGGTTCCAAGAACGTGAAGGCGGATGCACTCTCTAGGATGTTTCCCGAGACCCCTCAAGCAGAGGAACCAAGTACCATCCTATCAGCACAAAACTTTCTGCTCATCCCACAGGCTGATCTACTAACCTCCATAAGAGCCGCCTCTAAGCATTGTCCTGACCAAGTAACCTCTTCCTTGGAGAAGCGTAACGACTTGCTCTGGTCCCAAGGCAAAGTCTTCGTCCCTCTGGAAACAAGGCAACTGACTCTGAGAACTTTCCACGACCACAAACTAGCTGGTCACTTTGGAACCAAAAAGACCATGGAACTAATCTCTCGCTCCTTCTGGTGGCCTGGTTGGAGACAAGATTGCAAGTCCTATGTTGCCTCCTGTACCCGTTGCCAACGGTATAAGGGACCCAAAACCAAGAGTTGGGGACTACTCAAACCCTTGCCTATCCCTGAACGTCCGTGGGCAGATGTGTCCATGGACTTCATTGTAGATCTACCGCCCTCTGGAGGTTTTACCACGATTCTGGTCGTAATTGACCGCCTCTCCAAAATGGCACACTTCGTGCCCATGATTGGTACTCCCTCTGCTGCAGATACAGCCAAAGCCTTCTTTCAGGAGATAATCAGGCTCCATGGAGTGCCTAAAAGCATCACCTCTGACAGAGGCGTCCAATTCACGGCGAAATTCTGGAAGGAACTTTGCAAATCTTTAGAAATCAAAATTTGCCTATCATCGGCATATCACCCCCAGAGCAACGGACAGACAGAGAGAACCAATCAAACCCTAGAACAATATCTCCGTTGTTTTTGCTCAGCCTCACAAGATGATTGGTCCTCCCTATTATCCTACGCTAAATTTGCATATAATAACTCGGTGCATTCAGCCACCAGTCAAACTCCTTTTTGGGCCAACTTTGGCTTCCATCCTTCCTTTCTCCGTGATGACATTCCGGAGAGCTCTGTTCCTGCTGTTCAAGATCGGATAGCCTTTGTTCAATCTAATTTTCTGAGACTCCAGGAAATGATGCAAAACGCCCAGGAGTCTTACAAGAGACACTATGACAAGGGTAGGAAGGAAAATCCAGTCTTCAAAGTTGGGGAGGAAGTATGGCTCTCCGCCACCAACCTCAAATTGCCGATCCCTTCACGGAAATTGGGACCAAGATTTATAGGCCCTTTCAAAATCAAGCGAGTAATCAACCCTGTGGCCTTTGAATTGGCACTACCCGACTCCTACAGGATACACCCGGTCTTCCACACGTCTCTGTTGAAACCGGTAGTCTCCAGCTCCTTCCCGGGAAGGAATGAGCCACCTCCTCCACCTGTGGAGGTTGATGGTGAAAACGAGTACGTGGTGGAATCTATCCTGGGCTGCAGGAAAAGAGGCAGGCAGTTACAGTATTTAATCAAATGGAAGGGGTATCCCCCGGAGGACAACTCTTGGGAACCATCTAGGAACCTACATGCTCCCCGCCTAATTAGAGTCTTTCACCAGGAACATCCTGAGTTGATGTCTAGTCTGGGCGTCCGGAGTCCGCCCCTAGGAGGGGGGCACTGTCAGGGAAATCGTTCCAACAGCGCCAATCAGCGCCCAATGCGCACGCGCGGCGGAATGATGCTTCGGCGCGGGACGACGCTTCTACGTTCTCGGGTGCGCGCGCCGACGCAGCGGCGCGCGCGCATGCGCGGCGGCGCACCAATAGGAATCCAGGCGGGCCTATTTAAAGAGACCTAGTTGCACTGACAAGTTGCTGGTTTGTCAGCTTTCCTGTATTCCCAAGACTCTGGAAAACTATCCTGAAAATCTCCTTGTGACCCGGACTGGCTTGATTCCTCTGATCTCTCTCCTGGACCTGACCCTCGGCTTGTGATACGGACTTCTGCCTTCTCCTGCGTTTGACCCTCGGCCTGTGACTCGGATCTGCTGTCTGTCTCCAATCCTTGACCTCTGGCTTGTACCTTTTGGACTTCCACGTTTCCTTTGAACCCCTGCCTGGTTCCCGGTACTCTCTGGACTTGTTACCTTTTACTGCGTTTGACCCCCAGCCGGGACTGTTACCTTGCCATTGCAACCCGGACTCAACCTGCACCGGTTTCCATTATCTCCTGCTGTTTGAACTTTACCAATCCGGATAGTTCCTGCTTGAAGCTTGTTCTTCAGTCTACTCAGCTCTACCGGACCATCTACAAATACCCACCACCTGCCGGTAGCCGGTGCCGCTTCTCGCCATCCACTCTCTGTCTCAACTCCAGGGGGTGGAGTGCGTCAAGTCGCAAAGGTGAACCACTCTCGGCATCTCGGCCTCGGTAAGTACATACCCTTACAGTACAAACCAGCCAGATGTCTGAGGCCGACAGGGTGCGTTCACCGTTCGAGACCCTATGTCAGCAAGTCACCGCACTAACCGATGCGGTTCAGAAATTACAAGAAGGTTATGTCCAAATGGATGGCCGCTTTCAGCTACTTACTGGAGCTACAGGACCAGCATCACCAGCTGCTACCGTTGCCAATGTTGCCTCCACGTCTCAAAATCAGGCAAATCCCACCGTAGTAATGGCTACCCCTGAACCCAGGGTCCCCCTGCCTGAGCGATTTTCTGGCGTCCGTAAGAAATATCGGGCTTTCAAAAACGCATGTTCTCTTTATTTCGCCCTTCAACCCAGGACTTTCTCTTCAGAAGTGGTAAAGGTGGGGTTCGTCATCTCCCTTCTAACCGACGAACCTCAGGCCTGGGCCCATGGCCTGATGGAGCAAAGTAGCCCCATACTAGATTCCGTGGACACCTTCTTCGAGAGTATGGCGCAGCTGTATGACGATCCTCAGCGATCAGCTACAGCTGAGTCTGTTCTCCACAGTTTAACCCAGGGGAGAAGGCCGGTGGAGGACTACACGGCAGAATTCCGGAAATGGTCAGCTGACACTGGCTGGAATGAGACGGCCCTTAAATTCCAATATCGCCAAGGACTGTCTGAAGCTCTTAAGGACGAGCTGGCCAGGATTGGTGTTCCAACTACTCTGGAAGATCTGATCCAGTCTGTCACTCAGCTTGACAGACGCCTGCGGGAGCGGCGTTCTGAGCGTTTCCAGACTACCCGTCCAAACTGGACTTTGCCCCGATCAGCTTCTGCCTACCCACCCATCCAAGTTCCTACAGCATCTTCTCCCCCCGAGCCTGAACCCATGCAGCTTGGTCTAGTTCGTCCTCCCCTTTCTCCTGAGGAAAAGCAGCGCAGGCGTCAGGCCAATCTGTGTCTTTACTGCGGGGGTACTGGCCATTTCCTTCGGAGCTGCCCAGTGAGACCTAGTAAGTGTACCCTCAAAGACACTTTGAACTACCCAGTTTCTGGCTTACCACAGACTTATGTTGTTCTTTCTATTTCTCTACAGCTACCAACAGGAGCAACCCGCCTACCGGCGATTATTGATTCAGGAGCCTGCAGCTGCTTTCTGGACTCTTCACTTGCTTCCCAACTTCATTTTCCTCTGCAAACCAAGGACCGTTATCTTCAGGTTCGTCTGGCGGATGGATCCCTGCCTCGTTCAGGGGTAATTACGCAAGAAACAAAACCCGTCCTTGCCATCACGGATTCAGGCCACCAAGAATACCTTCGATTTGACCTCATCTCATCTCCCATGTTTCCCATCATCCTGGGCCTCCCCTGGTTACAAGCACATGAGCCTCATATAAACTGGGCCAAGAGGGAAGTTAACTTCACTTCTTCATATTGTTCTCAACACTGTCTTCCCGCACTTCCAACTGCCTGTGCTACTTTAACCCCTCAACCGGATAACCTACCACATGTTCCATCAGCATACTTAGGATTCCGGGACGTCTTCGACAAACAGCAGGCCGACCGCCTACCTCCACATCGTCCCTACGATTGTCCCATCGACCTTCTGCCTGGCTCCAAGATTCCATTCGGCCGCATCTTTCCCTTGTCCGAATCTGAGTTGAAGGCCCTCAAGTCTTACATTGAGGAAAATCTGTAAAAGAAATTCATTCGACCCTCTTCTTCCCCAGCCGGTGCCGGAATCTTTTTAGTTGAAAAGAAAGACGGGACTCTGAGGCCCTGCATCGACTATAGGGAATTAAATAAAATTACTATTAAAAATAGATACCCGCTTCCTCTCATCCCGGAGTTGTTCCAACGATTCCGATCAGCCCGGATCTTCTCTAAACTGGACCTTCGAGGGGCCTACAACCTCATCCGGATCAGGGCTGGAGACGAATGGAAGACGGCTTTTAGATCTAGGTTCGGTCATTTTGAATACTTGGTCATGCCATTCGGGCTTTGCAACGCCCCAGCTACTTTCCAGCACCTGGTCAATGACATTTTCCGTGAACACTTGGACGATTTCCTAGTAGTCTACTTAGACGATATTCTTATTTTTTCGTCTTCCCTTGAGCTGCACCGAATCCATGTCATCAAGGTCCTCACTATTCTCCGAGAACATAGACTTTACCTCAAGGCCGAGAAATGTGACTTTGAGAAAACCACGGTGCAATTTTTGGGATTTATTATTTCTACCAATGGGGTCGCAATGGACCCGCAGAAAGTCAAAGCTATCCAGGAATGGCCAGCCCCAACAGACAAGAAAGGGGTACAACGATTTATAGGTTTCGCCAATTTCTACAGGAGGTTCATTGTGGGGTTCTCCTCTATTGTGGCGCCTATAACCCAATTGACACGCCAGGGCTACCGCTTCCACTGGTCACCGAAAGCTCAGGAAGCCTTCGATAAACTAAAAAAAGCATTCACATCGGCACCTGTATTGAAGCATCCAGATCCGTTACTGCCGTTTACTCTGGAAGTAGATGCTTCAGAGTCAGCCACTGGGGCCATCCTCTCTCAAAGGCAGGGCCCCAAATCCCTTCTTCATCCAGTAGCCTTCGCCTCTCGTAAACTAACTTCTCCGGAACGTAATTATGACGTCGGAGACCGGGAACTATTAGCTATCAAATTCGCCCTGGAAGAATGGCGATACCTTCTGGAGGGAGCTCCTCACCCTGTCATGATATTCACGGATCATAAGAATCTAGAATATCTGAGAACAGCAAAACGTCTTCGACCCAGACAAGCCCGATGGGCCCTCTTCTTCACCAGGTTTAACTTTCATATCTCTTATAGGCCCGGTTCCAAGAACGTGAAGGCGGATGCACTCTCTAGGATGTTTCCCGAGACCCCTCAAGCAGAGGAACCAAGTACCATCCTATCAGCACAAAACTTTCTGCTCATCCCACAGGCTGATCTACTAACCTCCATAAGAGCCGCCTCTAAGCATTGTCCTGACCAAGTAACCTCTTCCTTGGAGAAGCGTAACGACTTGCTCTGGTCCCAAGGCAAAGTCTTCGTCCCTCTGGAAACAAGGCAACTGACTCTGAGAACTTTCCACGACCACAAACTAGCTGGTCACTTTGGAACCAAAAAGACCATGGAACTAATCTCTCGCTCCTTCTGGTGGCCTGGTTGGAGACAAGATTGCAAGTCCTATGTTGCCTCCTGTACCCGTTGCCAACGGTATAAGGGACCCAAAACCAAGAGTTGGGGACTACTCAAACCCTTGCCTATCCCTGAACGTCCGTGGGCAGATGTGTCCATGGACTTCATTGTAGATCTACCGCCCTCTGGAGGTTTTACCACGATTCTGGTCGTAATTGACCGCCTCTCCAAAATGGCACACTTCGTGCCCATGATTGGTACTCCCTCTGCTGCAGATACAGCCAAAGCCTTCTTTCAGGAGATAATCAGGCTCCATGGAGTGCCTAAAAGCATCACCTCTGACAGAGGCGTCCAATTCACGGCGAAATTCTGGAAGGAACTTTGCAAATCTTTAGAAATCAAAATTTGCCTATCATCGGCATATCACCCCCAGAGCAACGGACAGACAGAGAGAACCAATCAAACCCTAGAACAATATCTCCGTTGTTTTTGCTCAGCCTCACAAGATGATTGGTCCTCCCTATTATCCTACGCTAAATTTGCATATAATAACTCGGTGCATTCAGCCACCAGTCAAACTCCTTTTTGGGCCAACTTTGGCTTCCATCCTTCCTTTCTCCGTGATGACATTCCGGAGAGCTCTGTTCCTGCTGTTCAAGATCGGATAGCCTTTGTTCAATCTAATTTTCTGAGACTCCAGGAAATGATGCAAAACGCCCAGGAGTCTTACAAGAGACACTATGACAAGGGTAGGAAGGAAAATCCAGTCTTCAAAGTTGGGGAGGAAGTATGGCTCTCCGCCACCAACCTCAAATTGCCGATCCCTTCACGGAAATTGGGACCAAGATTTATAGGCCCTTTCAAAATCAAGCGAGTAATCAACCCTGTGGCCTTTGAATTGGCACTACCCGACTCCTACAGGATACACCCGGTCTTCCACACGTCTCTGTTGAAACCGGTAGTCTCCAGCTCCTTCCCGGGAAGGAATGAGCCACCTCCTCCACCTGTGGAGGTTGATGGTGAAAACGAGTACGTGGTGGAATCTATCCTGGGCTGCAGGAAAAGAGGCAGGCAGTTACAGTATTTAATCAAATGGAAGGGGTATCCCCCGGAGGACAACTCTTGGGAACCATCTAGGAACCTACATGCTCCCCGCCTAATTAGAGTCTTTCACCAGGAACATCCTGAGTTGATGTCTAGTCTGGGCGTCCGGAGTCCGCCCCTAGGAGGGGGGCACTGTCAGGGAAATCGTTCCAACAGCGCCAATCAGCGCCCAATGCGCACGCGCGGCGGAATGATGCTTCGGCGCGGGACGACGCTTCTACGTTCTCGGGTGCGCGCGCCGACGCAGCGGCGCGCGCGCATGCGCGGCGGCGCACCAATAGGAATCCAGGCGGGCCTATTTAAAGAGACCTAGTTGCACTGACAAGTTGCTGGTTTGTCAGCTTTCCTGTATTCCCAAGACTCTGGAAAACTATCCTGAAAATCTCCTTGTGACCCGGACTGGCTTGATTCCTCTGATCTCTCTCCTGGACCTGACCCTCGGCTTGTGATACGGACTTCTGCCTTCTCCTGCGTTTGACCCTCGGCCTGTGACTCGGATCTGCTGTCTGTCTCCAATCCTTGACCTCTGGCTTGTACCTTTTGGACTTCCACGTTTCCTTTGAACCCCTGCCTGGTTCCCGGTACTCTCTGGACTTGTTACCTTTTACTGCGTTTGACCCCCAGCCGGGACTGTTACCTTGCCATTGCAACCCGGACTCAACCTGCACCGGTTTCCATTATCTCCTGCTGTTTGAACTTTACCAATCCGGATAGTTCCTGCTTGAAGCTTGTTCTTCAGTCTACTCAGCTCTACCGGACCATCTACAAATACCCACCACCTGCCGGTAGCCGGTGCCGCTTCTCGCCATCCACTCTCTGTCTCAACTCCAGGGGGTGGAGTGCGTCAAGTCGCAAAGGTGAACCACTCTCGGCATCTCGGCCTCGGTAAGTACATACCCTTACACTTGTTCAGTGACTATGCTTCTGCTTGATCCCAACCTGCAACCATTTGTTACTTACCCTTGGCTTGTTTACTGACTATGCTTCTGCTTATCCCTACCTGCTATATCTGCTACTGGACCCCGGCTTGCCCACCTACTGGTGGGGTGATCCTGAGGACCACGACCTGGTACTAACATGCAGAAAAACCCATCTCCACCATCAGAAGATCTGGTAAATACCAGTTAGTACTTCGACTCCGCACCTCAGGTAAGCTTGTGTCATCTGCCAGGGTGACCTGCTTCTGTTCTTATACAGCCGGTCAGTGGGTGTCTCATTACTGCTATAGCTACTGGTCTCTGAGACTGACCCCTGACCATGGCAGGGCCTTCCCCTCCATACACCCCGCAGTTCCCCTAATGTTTTCATAAATAGAAACTGTCACTAAAATCACAAGGGGTGCTCATAAGCCACCCTTGTAAATAGAATAAAAACATAAAATTTGCACGATACTGTAAATTGTAAGAAAAAGAACAAATGAGAACAAATAAAAATATAAAAAAAAATTATAATACCCCTTTCCACACAAACACAGATGCACATACTTAGTTGCAAATACACAGTTAGGACTAATGCATGTACATAAAAGTTTTTTACGAATCAGACATCCCCTTGCATGCCAGAGGTAGAAGGATAATATTAGGGTTGTCTTTTTGTTTTAACTGTGCCTTGTCTATTTTCATTTGTTGCTATTTTGAGCTTAGAAATATTTTTATTTTATGGTGACATAATCTCACCTTTTTCATTTACCTCATTCATAATGGTCTTTCTATACATTAAAGTGTAAGTAAACCCCCCTATCGTTTTCAGCCAAGGAAGCTACCATCTTTGCCTACATTTAATCTATAAATGCCATGATGCTGCACATGTGATCAGTTATGACACCAGCCATTGGATGGTTTGACAGTTTGGTTGAGAGCACATCCAATGGGAGTGTTACATTTCCGGCACTTGCCGTAAATTTAACTGTTTTATGGATGGGTTTACTTCCGCTTTAACATAGTTCCAGGCCAGCTGGTCTTGTTTATCAACTTTACAGTGAAGTCCCATGTATCAAAACCTACATATATGTGGAGTCTCTCTACTCAGGATCAATAGAAGAAATTAATTTAGTGAGAATAGTTTTATCTATTGTGGGGGTTCACTCCAGTGTAGTACCGTTCATGAACTCCAGTCCAACTAGTGAGCTATAGTCCTCCAAAACTTGTACTGCCAATACATGTGCAGTCAAGATGGCCTCCTCCAGAGCACTCCACCTCAGCCACCTCAGTCGGGGTGACGTAGCTGTACTGTGCAACCAAGTTTGTCCCTAAATGAATGCAAGGACAGGAAAAAAAACTCTCAGCCTCCGGCATTTGGCACTCAGAGCCTCCCCTTAACTCCACAACTGCTATGTATTGCTCGAGGTGGCATAGGAGGCTAAACAATGTACACCAAATGCTATACTACACCACTTGTACATAAAAAAAAATATTAAACATCAAGGGCCGCATTTTATCTCTTGCCCAGGGGAGGTCACCAGGAAGTGTACCAGCGGGGATTACCCCAAGGCACTCGCCAGTCTATGTTGCAGGACCCCTAGAGGGTCCAATTTTAACCCATCATTGTAAGCAGTGCCACTGTGCCACAAGGGCATTCAGGGACTCAGCTTCTCAGCTGGAGATCACTGCCCTGGACATGTATAGGCTCACTGCTGCGGACCATCTTTATTAATCACACCAACTTCCTACTCCAATTTTTCCTACTACAGTGGAACCTTGGATTACGAGTATAATCTGTTCCAGGAGAATGCTTGTAATCCAAAGCACTCACATATCAAAGCGTTTTTCCCCATAGAAGTCAATGGAAACTAAGATAATTTGTTCCGCATTGACTTCTATTGCATGCAATACTGCATGTGGCCAGAGGTGGGCGTAGCACCAGAGACACCCGGAGAGACTCGGAGACCATTCAGGTGCAGTCAGAAGCCCTCGGAAAGGTTCGGAAACTGAGTATTTCCGAACATCTCCGAGTGTCACCGGCGCCCGCACACCTCTGGCCAAATGCGGTACTGCACACCACAGAGGCTTGAATCCTGCTCGTTTTGCGAGACAACACTCGCAAACCGAGTCAGGATTTTGAAAAAAAAGCTTGTATTGTGAAACACTTGTTAACCGCGTTACTCGCAATCCGAGGTTCCACTGTATTTCTTAAAGCAGGAATGTCCTAACATTTTCTTAAAATGGCAATATACAGACATTTCCTGAAAGGCCCATGGAATACAATCCAATTGATTTTATATGGAGAAATTACAGTAGCGCTTAAACATCAAAGATACTGTTTGGAAGCTTATGATTTGTAACCAAAATGGACAGAGGTGGATACAGCATGACCACCAAAGCTATTGTTACTGCCTTGAAGGGATGGTTCTTAAGGTGGGGGCTGGAAATCATTACCAACAATGGTCCATAATTTATTTCAAGAGTTTGAGACTCTCCTGTAGCACCCTCTAGTGTGCTAGAAGTAGTATGGCTAGGACTTTTGATAGAGTAGGTAAATTTCCAGGCTTGGCTGGCAACCAATCCTGGGTGTTTTTTGATCTGGGTTGGGAGTAATTTAGGGCAGAGCTGCCCAAAAGCAGCATCACCAAGACCTCCCACTTCTTTCCAGAATGTTCTGGTATCTTCTGGAAAGATAGGAGGAGGAGCTGTCTGGGGTTATCTGAGGCGCCCTGACCAACCTCCAGTTGGATTGGCAGGGGGCAGGCCTCCTTATATACCCAGGGTCAGCCAAGCTAGGGAGGAGTTGTTCAGGAGGAAGCTGGAGATGGAGTGTTAGGCTGTCGTTGCCTTAGAGAGAGATCCCCAGCCTTGGGGGTGACCTTGCGGCTGGGCTCGGGTGCGGACAGGACCTTTTAGGAACAGATGGAGGTGTCCTGGACAGGAGACAGGGGAGCAAGGAGAGGACAGCAGGAGAGCACTGCCAGCCAAAGTCTCCAGGGAGGAACAACTGGTATCAGCCAGGAGGGCTGGTCAGTGACACACAGTCAGGAGAGAACTGGGGAGGCATGCATGAGAGGACTGGAAGGTTGCAGTTTGAGATGGGTGCAGAGCTAATGGAGTGGACTATGGTGGCACGGGCAGTGGAGAGAGGCAGCTGCGGCCAGGAGGGCTGGCAGAGCCTGAAGATGTGGTGCTGGGCTCAGTAGGTATCACTCACAGCTAGCACCAGGACTACCTACATATTTTTGCTACACCAGAGGGGCCCGAGGTCCCTGTCTGCAAAGGGCATTAGCTAAGGACAGGCTGAGTCAGTGTCAGGTCTAAATCACAGTGCTAGCTGGTACTGGAAGAGCAAGCAAGTGATGTGCTGGAGCTGAAGTGTGGAGGTGTATATACAGAAAGTGTATATAAGTTGAGTCCCATATACTTTGTACTTCAATCAAGTGGTCATCCCATACTCCCTTACCCCACCCAAGTTTAACCACTTCCTTACAGAATCATTGTAAAATGACGTCGGCAGGAACCCTCTCTCCCTCCGGGTATACGTCATATGGTGTCCAGGGTTTTTTCCGGCCGTCTAGGGGGCGGGGGCGTGCCACAATGCTCGTTGCCCGGTGGCCACGATGTCCACCGGACACCCGCGATTGCCCGTGATTACAGCAGGACCGTGGATCTGTGTGTAAACACACAGATCCACGTCCTGTCAGAGGTGAGAAGAACGATGTGTGTTCCCAGTACAGAGGAACATCGATCGGTCCCCTTGTGAGTCCCCTCCCCCTACAGTTAGAATCACTCCCTAGGGAACATATTTAACCCCTTGATCGCCCTCGTAGTGTTAACCCCTTCCCTGCCAGTCACATTTACACAGTAATCAGTGCAGTTTTATAGCACTAATCGCTGTATAAGGGGAATGGTCCCAAAAATGTGTCAAAAGTGTCCGATGTGTCCGTCGCAATGTCACGGTCACAATACAAATCGGAGTTCGCCGCCATTACTAGTAAAAAAATATAAATAAATTAAACTATCCCCTATTTTATAGATGCTATAACTTTTGCGCAAACCAATCAATATACGCTTATTGCGATTTTTTTTTTTTTTACCAAAAATATGTAGAAGAATACGTCTCGGCCTAAACAAAGGAAAAAAAATGTTTTTTTTAAAAAAAATGATATTTATTAAATCAAAAAGTAAAAAATATTGTGTTTTTCTCAAAATTGTCGCTCTTCTTTTGTTTATAGCGCAAAAAATAAAAACCGCAGAGGTGATCAAATACCACCAAAAGAAAGCTCTATTTGTGGGGAAAAAAACACATAAAGATTTCATTTGGGTACAGTGTTGCATGACCGCGCAATTGTCATTCAAAGTGCGACAGCGCTGAAAATGAAAAATTGTTCTGGGCAGGAAGGGGGTGAAAATGCCCGGTATTGAAGTGGTTAATACCCCTCAATAAAAAAATACAAAAAAGTTCAAAAGGCATGGTTTTCTGCCTGAGGGTAAATGTGAACTGTGTGCCTGGCTGGGCGGGGTGAGAGATGGACCACAGCACTCAGCAGCCTTTACAGGGGTACTGCTACACTCCTTAAATCAAAGGGAATAAAGAACATTTTATCTCCATGATACCATCCACAGGCCAATCAAGGGGTGGAACATAAAAAATGGCCTAAAGACACAACTACATGAGGAATTCTATAGGTCAGTTCCTCATAGGGGGTGATAAGCCTTCAAAACTGATGACAGGTCATAATCTATGAACTTTACTAACAAGTCTGAAGCCACCAAATGAAGTAGCAGAACCACAAAACCTTTGAGTAAAGCCTCGTACACACGACCGAGAATCTCGTTAGGAAAAAAACTGTTGTTTTTCCCTGACGAGAATCTTGACAAGAATCTTGTCCCGGCCGAGTGTACACACGCTCCATTCTAAAGAACCGCCGTTTTGAATGGAACAAACGCGTGACGTCATCGACTACGACGAGCGTGCGCTCGTCACATTCGATGCCGTCGCCGCCATCTTGCTATGCCCTACCTATGTCTATGGAAGCTACCGCGCATGCGTCAAAGTCATTTTGAGCATGCACGGGTTTCCACAGCGACAGGTAAGTGTACACACTCTCGGGTTTCTCGTCGGGAAACAGGCCGATGAGAAATCCAGACGAGAAAATAGAGAGCAGGTTCTCTATTTTTCTCGTTGAAATTCTGGGCAGAAAGCTCTGCCAGCAATTTTCTTGTCATTTCTTGACGAGAAACCTGAAAGCCTCGTACACACGGCCGGTTTCCTCGGCAAGAAAGCTCTCCCAGCAGTTTTCTTGTCATTTCTTGACGAGAAACCTGAAAGCCTCGTACACACGGCCGGTTTCCTCGGCAAGAAAGCTCTGCCAGCAGTTTTCTTGTCATTTCTTGACGAGAAACCTGAAAGCCTCGTACACAGGGCCGGTTTTCTCGGCAAGAAAGCTCTCCCAGCAGTTTTCTTGTCATTTCTTGACGAGAAACCTGAAAGCCTCGTACACACAGCTGGTTTCCTCGGCAAGAAAGCTCTGCCAGCAGTTTTCTTGTCATTTCTTGACGAGAAACCTGAAAGCCTCGTACACAGGGCCGGTTTTCTCGGCAAGAAAGCTCTGCCAGCAGTTTTCTTGTCATTTCTTGACGAGAAACCTGAAAGCCTCGTACACACGGCCGGTTTCCTCGGCAAGAAAGCTCTCCCAGCAGTTTTCTTGTCATTTCTTGACGAGAAACCTGAAAGCCTCGTACACACGGCCGGTTTCCTCGGCAAGAAAGCTCTCCCAGCAGTTTTCTTGTCATTTCTTGACGAGAAACCTGAAAGCCTCGTACACACGGCCGGTTTCCTCGGCAAGAAAGCTCTCCCAGCAGTTTTCTTGTCATTTCTTGACGAGAAACCTGAAAGCCTCGTACACACGGCCGGTTTCCTCGGCAAGAAAGCTCTGCCAGCAGTTTTCTTGTCATTTCTTGATGAGAAACCTGAAAGCCTCGTACACACGGCCGTTTTTCTCAGCAAGAAAGCTCTGCCAGCAGTTTTCTTGTCGTTTCTTGCCGAGAAACCTGAAAGCCTCGTACACACGGCCGTTTTTCTCAGCAAGAAAGCTCTCCCAGCAGTTTTCTTGTCGTTTCTTGCCGAGAAACCTGAAAGCCTCGTACACACGGCCGTTTTTCTCAGCAAGAAAGCTCTCCCAGCAGTTTTCTTGTCGTTTCTTGCCGAGAAACCTGAAAGCCTCGTACACACGGCCGGTTTTCTCAGCAAGAAAGCTCTGCCAGCAGTTTTCTTGTCATTTCTTGACGAGAAACCTGAAAGCCTCGTACACACGGCTGGTTTTCTCAGCAAGAAAGCTCTCCCAGCAGTTTTCTTGTCGTTTCTTGCCGAGAAAAACGGCCGTGTGTACAAGGCATTAGAGTGGAGAGGTACCAAGTCAAAGCAAAAACTTAGTGATGGAAAAATGAACACCAAGACAACTATCCTCATTCCTGGCCGGCGGGCGAGGATAAGAAAGCCACCAACCAAGTCAAAGTTTAACCCCAGTGTAAAGTGCTGTAAATCTGAGACAGTCGCGCCCACCCCCTCCACATCCCAGCGCTCAAATGACCAATGAAAGAGCAGAGCAGAGAGTGGTTACTGACAGTCACCGGCTCTCTGCTCAGTAATGACCGATAACTTAGCAATCAGCGGTCTTTGTTTGCTCGGTTCTCGATTTTGGAGCCAGCGAGGGACAGATGTCGCATTTTTCTACAATTCCAAAACATTTTCTTAACCCTGTTATACTCACTTTAATTCATCTATCTGGCTTGTTGGCAGAGCCGCCATCAGCTCCTTGAAGTGAGGCCCCTCTAGTTTGTTATGAGACAGAATAAGCTTCTCCAGAGCCTGGTTATTTCTTATTGCAGATGCCAGGTGGGTGCAGGAACTGTCTGTCAGATCACCATTGATCAAACTATAAAAGAAGAGAAGAGCTTTAGTGCATATTTGTAAATAAAGAGAATATCAGGATATATACTGTCATATATGAAGGTGGCTCTGGTTGTTTTCTCAGAGAATAGGAGCAGGTACAGCCAACTCCACCGTCCTACTTCCCCCCGCACCGTAAGGCGGGGAAGAGAAGTAAAGTGACGCATGCAGGGTGTCGCTGCAGCAAATGGAGGGTGTGGCCAGAGTTCAGAACTGCGTATTGCACAAGGCGCAAGGTGCAGGAATGTATAACACACAGAGTACAGGGTTCAAGAGTGAACATCACACATAGGCCAGTATAGAACAACAAATTACCTTCCCTTAACTCCAGAGCTCTACCTCACCCCTCTACCCCAGTACAGAGCTCCCCCACATTGTACCATGGGGGGGCTCTGTACTGAGTCCCCCCCCCACAATACAGAGCCCATCACACATACATAGCTCCCTCAACACTCAACAGTACAGAGTCCACCACACAAAGATACAGAGCCCACAAAGAGTTAAACCCCCACCCCCCCACAGTACAGAGCCTTCTCCACAAATTACAGAGCACTCCTACACACAGAAAAGAGTCCACCCCACACAATACAGAGCACCCCACAGTACAGAGACCTCCCAACACCAAAGAGCCCCCTCCACACAGTACAGAGACCTCTCAACACCAAAGAGCCCCCTCCACACAGAACAGAGCACCCCACAGTACAGAGACCTCTCAACACCAAAGAGCCCCCTCCACACAGTACAGAGCACCCCATAGTACAGAGACCTCTCAACACCAAAGAGCCCCCTCCACACAGTACAGAGCACCCCACAGTACAGAGACCTCTCAACACCAAAGAGCCCCCTCCACACAGTACAGAGCACCCCACAGTACAGAAACCTCTCAACACCAAAGAGCCCCCTCCACACAGTACAGAGCACCCCATAGTACAGAGACCTCTCAACACCAAAGATCCCCCTCCACACAGTACAGAGCACCCCACAGTACAAAGACACCCCTCCTACACGCACACAGTACAGAGCTCCCCCACCCTATAGAGCTCCTCACACAGTATAGAGCACCCCTCCAAACAGTACAGAGCACCCCATAGTACAAGGACCCCCCACACACTACATACTGAGCCCACCACACAGTACAGAACCCCCCCCCCCCCCACACACACACACAGTACAGAGCCGCCCAACAGTAGAATGCCCCTCCACACAGTACAGAGCACACAACAGTACAGAGCTTCCCCCACACAGTACAGAGCCCCCTATAATACAGAGTCACTCCACACAGAACAGAGCCTGCTCACACAGTACAGAACCCCCCAAACAGTACAGAGTCCAACCCACACACAGTATAGAGACCCCCACAGACACACAGTACAGAGCTCCTCCCATCGTATAGAGCTCCTCACACAATACAGAGCACCCCACAGTACATAAGACCTCCCAACACCAAAGAGCCCCCTCAACACACACATTGCATAGCTCAATTCACAGTACAAAGCCCCCTCACACAGTACAGAGCTGCCCCCCCCCAACAATACAGACCCTCCCTACATTACAGAGCCCCTCACACAGTACGGAGCCACCCCCCCTCCCCCCAACAATACAGACCCTCCATACAATACAGAGCCCCTCATACATTACAGAGCCTCTCACACAGTACAGAGCTGCCCCCCCAACAATACAAACCCTCCCTACACTACAGAGCCCCTCATACATTACAGAGCCCCTCACACAGTACAGAGCTGCCCCCCCCAACAATACAGGCCCTTCCTACAATACAGAGCCCCTCATACATTACAGAGATGCCCCCCCCCCCAACAATACAGACCCCCATACAACACAGCCCTCCCACAGTAGAACCCCCCCACAGATAATAAGAAAGACAATCAAAGAATGGGTTTTTAAAGGTGTTACCACTCATCAAATAGGAAAACACTGCTAAAGGTATTAATTGTTATTTTCTATACCCAATCAATATAAAGGCCATGCTCTCCTCTCTCCTCCTCCTCCCTCCTCCTAGGCGTCCAATAGGATCTATAATAATTGAATCAGTTGATTATATAAAAAAGCATAAAGTCCATATTCAGGTCCACCAGTGGTTCAAGCAGTGAGTTTTAGCTATCTCTGATGATAAATCCACCATCAATCACCTCACGTGACCAGTGCCGCCACCAATAATGAGATTAGCTGCTTACCAGCTCCAACTGATCCCCCATTACATAGGGTTGCCACCTTTTCTTCAAGCCAAACCTGAACACTTTGGGTGCCCCAAGGAGAGTAGTGCGCATAGCTTGCCGCAGAAAAATGTGGGTGTGGCCAAATTGCTTTTGCGGACATCACCCTGCCCCCCAGACTGCTGCCCGCAGCCCCCTGATGGCAACGGATTTGTGTGTTACTATCTTGGTTACTTGGGGAGCCACAGCCCAGTCTGAATGTGTTCGGGTTTAAGTCCACCTGAAACCCAGACACATGATTCAAAACCCGGACTGTCCGGGTGAATCCCGGAGAGGTGGCAACCCTAATCAAACAGCGCCTTTGGCTTATACCCAGCCTGGGCCTTTCTCCTGCTGATACTGTTCTCCCAGACCCGGGGCTTCACTCGCTCATATGGATGGATGGTGTACCAAAAACAACAAAGGTAGATAAAAAGTATATCAAGGCTTGTCATAGACCGATAGAGACCTTCATAGGATCACCTATGGTTTGATAAAGGGGCCCTCTTTTCTGCCTGGAAACATGTTGCCACATACCCTCCACTTACTGTCTTCACCCAGCCGAGAGAGGTGCGGTTTTGGAGCGGCAGCCATATTGTCACTTCTGGAAGCTGCTGATGCTTATGTTTCAGCCTGAAGCCTGATAGCTGCACTTCCTTCAAGAACTCTACTTCAACCAGCCACTAGGGTGACCACATGTCCCGGATTGCCCGGGACAGTCCCGCATTTTGCAGGTCTGTCCCAGGCACCTTTATTCCAGGACAATACAGTGTCCCGGAATGAAACTGATACAGACACCCCCCCCCCCCGGGCCAATCTGATGCCCCCAAAAAAGGCCGCCACATCACCGCTTTACTCACTGACAGAACTTGTCCTAGCCGGGAATGCCTGGAGGAGCACAATCCCCACCCCCTGCTTGTGATTGGAGAAATCATAAATCCCGCCTCTTGTGTCCAATCACTGTGCTGTGATTCGTTACAGCACAAGCTGATTTTTGGGAAGGGAGGGTGTCCCTGAAAAGTAGTTTGGAAATGTGGTCACCCTACCAGCCACGTGCCTGCTGAGCTCTGCAGCCTCATGGTGATCCTATGAAGGTCTCTATGGGACTATGACAAGCCTTGATCTACGGATGTTTACATTCCTTGTAATAGGAATAAAAATGACACATTTTTTTTTTTTTTTTAAAGAACAGTGTAAAAAATAAAAATAAAAAGGTAAAATAAATAAGAATTTTTTTTTTAACGACTTCGCATCCGGGCCAATTCTGACACTTCGCTCCTACATGTAAAAATCCTATTTTTTTGTTTGCTAGAAAATTACATATAACCCCCAAACACTGTATATGTTTTTTTTAGCAAAGACCCTAGAGAATACAATGGCGGTCATTGCAACTTTTTATCTCGCACGGTATTTGCGCAATAATTTTTCAAACGCATTTTTTTTGGGCAAAAAAACGGTTTCATTAATTAAATTTTAAAACATTAAAGTTAGCCCAAGTTTTTTGCATAATGTGAAAGATGAAGTTACGCCGAGTAAATAGATACCCAACATGTCACCCTTCAAAATTGCACACGCTCGTGGAATGGCGCCAAACTTCGGTACTTAAAAATCCTCATGAGCGACGATTTAAATTTTTTTACTGGTTACATGTTTTGAGATACAGAGGAGGTCTAGGGCTAAAATTATTGCTCTCGCTCTAACGTTCGCTGCGATACCTCACATGTGTGTTCTGAACACCGTTTTCATATGTGGGCGGGACTTAGGTATGCGTTCGCTTATGCGTACGAGCTACCGGGGACAGGGGCACTTTTTTTGTTTTTTTATTGTTAATTTTACTTTAAACTTTTTACTTTGACACTTTAAAAAAAAAAAATTGATCACTTTTATTCCTATTATAAGGAATGTAAACATCCCTTGTAATAGGAATATGACATGACAGGTCCTCTTTACAGTGAGATATGAGGTCAATAAGAAGCCTGAAATAAAAAAAAAAAAAAAACGATCACCGCTTCCTAGCCGAGGTGGCGCCGTTTTTTTGAATGCAGAGGCCGGGCGTGACGTCATAACATCGCGCCCGGCCTCCGAACGATCATAGAGACTCCGGCGACCATCTGGTCCGCCGGAAATCTCTATGGTAGGCAGCTGGCAGATCCTTTCACCAACTCACCGATCGCACAGGTGAGTCGGTAGAAGCACCGGAGGGTAGCGGGAGGGGGGGCGTCCCCTCTCGCCGCCTGTAAGAACAATCAAGCGGCGGAACAGCTGCTATGATCATTCTTATGGTGTACAGAATCGCCGGCTCTAAAAAACAATATCTGAATGATGCCTGTAGCTGCACCCATCATTCAGATATCCCGGCTCAAAGTCCAGGATGTCCAGGGACGTACCTTGGGCGAGAAGTGGTTAAACGTGCTTCGTCCCGCCGAGCTCGCGTGCAGAAGCGAACGTATACGTGAGCAGCGCCCACATATGAAAACTGTGTTAAAACCACACACGTGAGGTATCGCCACGATCGGTAGAGTGAGAGCAATAATTCTAGCCCTGGACCTCCACTGTAACTCAAAAAATTAAACCTGTAAAATTCTGTAAATGTCATGGAAATTTTTAAAAGTTTGTCGCCATTCCATGAGCGGCCACAATTTTGAAGCGTGACATGTTGGGTATCAATTTACTCGGAGTAACATTATCTTTCACAATATAAAAAAAAAAAATGGGCTGACTTTACCTATTTTTTTATTAATAAAAGTGTATTTAAAAAAAAAAGTGTGCTTGTAAGACCGCTGCGCAAATACAGTCGCCATATTATTCTCTAGGGTGTTAGAAAAATATATATATATATATATAATGTTTGGGGGTTCTAAGTAATTTTCTAGCAAAAAAAAAACTGATTTTAACTTGTAAACACCAAATCTCAGAAAAAGGCTCAGTCCTTAAGTGGTTAAAGGCAGATTTAAAAAAAATATCAAACATGTCATACTTGCTTCCTCTGTGCAGTGGTTTTGCACAAAGCAGCCCCGATCCTCTTTTCGGGTCCCCCGCCGGCACTCCTTCCGAGTGCCCCCATAGCCAGCATCTGGCTATGGGGGCACCCGAGAAGGCTTGCTTCTGAGCCGCTTCTCTGCGTGTCCATTCACACATGGAGCAGGGCTTGGCTCCGCCACTGCTCTCTAATAAATTGGCTCATTGGCTGTGATTGACACTGACACTGTCTCAGCCAATAAGGAGGAAGAGACCTTGGAGAGCCGCTGCTCTCATGCACATCGCTGGATCGAGATGGGGCTCAGCTAATCATTAGAGGGGCTGTTGTACACAGAAGGTTTTTTACCTTCATGCATAGGTATGCATTTGAGTTGTTACAACCACTTTAAAGCGGAGGTTCACCGGAAAACATTTTTTTAAAAGCCAACAGCTACAAATACTGCAGCTGCTGACTTTTAAAAAAAGGACACTTACCTGTGCAGGTCACCCGCGACGTCGGCAGCCAAAGCTGAGCTACCGCTCGGCTTTCGGCTTCCCCCGCCGCCATCCTCGGTGAGGGAATCGGGAAAAGAAAGCGCTGCGGCTTCACTGCCCGGTTCCCTACGGCGCATGCGCGAGTCGCGCTGCGCCGTCCACACTGGTTCCCGTTGTGTTCTGGGAGCCGAGTGTTTCCCAGAACACAACGGGGGGGGGGGGGTGACGCGAAGGGGCGGGACTCCCGCGGGAGTCTGCTCCCGGAAGTGGTGCAAATACCTGTTTTAGACAGGTATCTGCACCCCCTCCCCCCTGAAAGGTGCCAAATGTGACATAGGAGGGGGGGAGGGTTCCGAAAAGCGGAGGTTCACTTTTGGGTGAACCTCCGCTTTAAGTAGCTAAATCACTCATATTTTCTTACCTCAAGATTTTGATGCTGCGTAGAGACGGTAAAAGTTTTCTTACACCTTCAACTGGAATTCTGCATTTTTTTAGAGACAATTTTTCTATTTTCTCACAGGATTCCAGGATAAAAGACAACACTGAGCAGTCTATAGGACTGAGAGGAACATTGTAAAACTCAAAAGTTTTTCTGGACCCAATGCATTGTAAGACCAGAGGCTTGTTCCTGCTCTCTTTGAGACAGTAGCACATATTTAGAAGGGCCCTCTTTCCTTCTTGGGGTTTGGCAATTTTCCCCTGAATCCAGGTGACGACATCTCTAGCGGCCTGGGTAGACAATTCTCCCACATGAGACTTTAACATGGATCTAGTACAAGAGTCGGAGAGACCGCAGAGGAACTGGAGAAATATTTCGGCACGGCCGTCTTTGGAAGATTCTGCCTCATTAAGAGATTTCTGTAACTTGTCAGGAAAATAATCAATAAAATGAACTAACGCAGCAAAAAACTCCTGAAGAGTGAGATGTAAGAAGGTGTAATCCACCTCGGGAGGCCGACCAGATTCCAGGATGAAACATGAAGAGAGATAATTGTCATTTCTCACACGGAATGAGTCCAGATGACGCTTATCAAATACGATCGTGTGGTGCATGACTCCATGTTCTGCCATCCAACCAATAGAGGTCAGTAGTTCCTGGGCAGTGTGACCGCCATCTTTATTCTGATGGTGATTGGCCAGAATGTTGGCGACAAAAGTCACAAAGAGTTGTGTCACTGTTTTGGGCAATGATTCCATCAGCTGGTCGGTGATTGTTGGTTGGGATCTGAAGCACATTGATAACACCGTACAGATGATCCAGCAGTATGATGGGATGTAACAGAAGGTGTACAGCGTGTCATTCTCCTGCACATACTGAAAAGCTTTTTCGGACAATTCCTCATTTCCAAAGAAGTTTTTAAAGTAGATCCGTCTGTCTCCATGGAGAAATCCCATGATCTCCGTTATTCTCTGGAAAACACCGGTATCAATGGATGCCAGCCTGGTGGGGCGGCTGGTTATGAGTACAGAGCAACCCTTCACTAGACTTTGCCTCACCAAACTGGCAACAATCTCACCAAAACCGTCTTTCACTTTATGGTTGGACAGTTTACTTGATCTGAAATCTATTTGGTGAATACTTTCATCTAAGCCATCAAATATAAACAGAAGTCCCTCCGGGTCTTCTAAAATATTTCCAATCTGACTCTCCAGATATGAATATTGATGAAGAATCATGTCCTCCAAGCTGACCTCTCCCAGTCTATTAAGGTCCCGAAATCTAAAGAAGAAGACAAAATTGAATCTCTGGTAGTGTTTTCCAGTCACCCAGTCATAGACAAACTTCTTCACCAGTGTGGTCTTCCCTATTCCTGGCACTCCGCTCACCATTACTGCATGCGGTACACGTTGTGACCGGTGGCTCCATCGGAACAGCTTGTTGGGAAAAATGTGTTCCAGTCTGTTTTTTGTCTCCTTCAAGCATTTCTCGTGTTTTATTCCTGTTTGTATTAGCTCATTCTGGGGACGTTGCCTGAACTCATCAGTGGAGACAACAATAAGACTAACATAACGCTCATTAATGTAGAATTCTTGTGGCTCCAAGGTTGTTCCTGGGGGACTATGCTCCACTAAAGTCTGAGTTTTGTGGAGCAGGTGTTGTTTGTGCTCCTTCCGAATAGCTGGAAGACAATGGAAATTCATGTTTACAAACATCTTCAATATGAATCATCAAGCACTAAAGAAAACAAAATTTTCTACTTTCTGTTATAAAACATATCCAATTAACCACTTGCCGACTGCTGCACAAACTTAAACGTCGACAGAATGGCACGGACAGGCAAATGGGCGTACAGGTACGTCCCTTTAAATTTGCCGCCATGTGGTCGCGCGCGTGACCCTCCTGCGAGCTCCGTGACCGTGCCCGCGGGACCCGCGGACTCTGTCTGCGGGTGTCCCGCGATCGTGTCACGGAGCTGAAGAACGGGGAAATGTCAGTGTAAACACAGCATCTCCCCGTTCTTCTTAGTGACGTGTCACTGATCGTCTGTTCCCTGTCATCGGGAGCAGCGATCAGTGACGTGTCACTTGTAGCCACGCCCCCTAACAGTTAGAATTACTCCCTAGGACACACTTTACCCCTTCCCGGCCCCCTAGTAGTTAACCCTTTCACCGCCAGTCACATTTACACAGTAACCAGTGAATTTTTATAGCACTGATCGCTGTATAAATGTGAATGGTCCCAAAATAGCGCCAAAAGTGTCCGATGTGTCTGCCATAATGTCGCAGTCACAATAAAAATCGCTGATCGCTACCATTATTAGTAAAAAAAAAAAAAGATTAATAAACATGCCATAAAACTATCCCATATTTTGTAGACGCTATAACTTTTGCGCAAACCAATCAATAAACGCTTATTGCGATTTTTTTTACCAAAAATATGTAGAAGAATACGTATCGGCCTAAACTGAGGAAAAAAAAATTTTAATATATTTTTGGGCGATATTTATTATAGCAAAAAGTTAAAAATATTGCTTTTTTTTTCAAAATTGACGCTCTATTTTTGTTTATAGCGCAAAAAATAAAACCCGCAGAGGTGATCAAATACCACCAAAAGAAAGGTCTGTTTGTGGGAAAAGAAGGACATCAATTTTGTTTGGGAGCCACGTCGCACGATTGCGCAATTGTCAGCTAAAGCGACGCAGCGCCGAATCGCAAAAAGTGCTCTGGTCTTTGGCCAGTCAAATGGTCCGGGGCTGAAGTGGTTAAAAGATTAAAAAAAAACGAATTTCTTTCCAAATTTAGTCCAAACACTGCTACGTGTCTTTGGTTAAAAAAAAAATGCCAATAAATGTATATTGATTGGTTTGTGCGAAAGTTATAGTGTCTACAAACTATGGGATATACAGTATATTTAGATCAATCCTGATGTACTGACGACCTATCTCCTTTCTTGAGGCCCTTAAAATGTCAGGACAGTACAAATACTCCCCAAATGACCCCTTTTTGGAAAGTAGACAGTCTGAGGTATTTAACTACCTCTGGCACGCCGTACAGTAAAATGATGGCGGGCAGGATCCCCTCTCGTTCTGGGGCAATGTCATATGATATCGCCCCAGTGTCACTACTCTTGCGCGCTCACTAGGGACACAGCGCAACCCCAATCTCAGTAATGAGCCAATGACGCAGCTCTTTACCCATGTGATTGGCTGTGTCCAATCACAGCCGATCACATGTAAATATGGAAGTGCCATTTATCGGCTCTCCTCCCCTCACACTGACAGAGTGTGAGGAGAGGAGAGCCGGTCAGCGGTATTTCCTCACAGGGGAGACTGTACAGATAATCAGGACACTGATCATCAGTGCAGCCCCAGCAGTGCCACATAGTGACCCCGATCAGCGCTGCCTTTTAGTGCCTACTCATCAGTGCTGCCCATCCGTGCCGCCTATCAGTGCCCATCAGTGCCACCCATCTGTGCCACATTTCAGTCCCTATCCGTACCCGACCGTGCCAATCAGTGCCCATCAGTGCCGCCTACCTATGCCGCCTATCAGTGCCCATCAGTGCCACCCATCCATGGCGCTTTTCAGTGCCTATCAGTGCCCATCCGTGCTGCCCATCAGTGCCGCCTATGAGTGCCCATCAGTGCCACCCATCCATGCTGCTTTTCTGTGCCCATTAGTGCCGCCTACCCGTGCCGCCTATCAGTGCCCATCAGTGCCACCCATCTGTGCCGCCTATCAGTGCTTATCAGTGCCCATCAATGCCACCTATGAGTGCCCATCAATGCCGCCTACCCGTGCGGCCTATCAGTGCCACCTATCAGTGCCGCCCATTAGTGGTGCCCCTACGTGCTGCCTATCAGTGCCTCCAATTAGTGCCACCAATCAATACTCATCAGTGCGGCATATTAGTGCCTCAGTGCCCATCCATGCCACCTATCAGTGCCCATCAGTGCCACCTTTTCAGTGCCAGAAATTATTTAGCAAAAAATAAACAGGGGTGATTAAATACCACCAAAAGAAAGCTCTATTTGTGTGAAAAAAAAAAAATGTCATAATGGGTACAGCGCAATTTGTCATTCAAAGTGTGACCGCTCTGAAAGTTGAAAATTGGCCTGGACAGGAAGGGAGTAAAAGTGCCCAGTATTGAAGCTGTTAATAAGAGGCTTGGTGGGGTTTTTTAAGTTGTATTTTTTTTTGTCACAATTTTGTAAAATTAAGAACTTAAATATATATATATATTTTTTTTTTAACATACTGTCACCAGTGCAATACAGCATCATCATATGACTGGTGTTGCAGTGATTAGGAATACTGAATGGTGACAGTATGTAAAAAAAAAAATATATATATATATATATATATTTATTTTTTATTCAATTTGTTAAAACATTTTTCTTTTTTTTTTAATTTGTTTTTCTTTTTTTTTTACAATTTTGTTGGTTACATTCTGTGCAATGTTAGCATAGTGATACCGTACTACTCTGGGAAGGTGATCTAGATTTTTTTTAACACTGTATTTGCTTATAACAGCAATCACCATTATAAACAATGTTTTAATTGTCATGAATGGCTTTCATTCATGACAGCTTGCTTACCATTATAATGGTGTGATTGGCTACAGCTATCACATGGTACAAGGTCATGGTGAATGGCTTTGTACTATGTGACCAATCACAATAGTAAACAAGCGTGTCGAGATGCTACGGGGTAAAATGACCGCACCAGCCAAGCTGGCTGCAAAAAGCGCCTAGAGGCGATTCAGTTCGCATGTGTAGCGCTATACAAGTCATTCATTCATTTATTCATAGCGATCACATAATACGCTGGCCGTTCACAGCAGCAGAGTACTAAGCACTGTGATTCATTGTGTCCGCGGTCACAGGATCACACCACAGCGGACACCCTCCCAGAATTGTAAAACCACCCCGATGTCAGATAATGAATATATGGCGGCCAGGATGTAGTTAACCACTTAAGGACCGCCGCCTGTACATATATGTTGGCAGAATGGCACGGACAGGCATATCAACGTACCTGTACGTCCCCTTTAAATGCCTGTCCGCGTGGTGGCGCGCTCGCCACCCTGCCGCCATCCCCGTGAGTCGGACCGCGGGTCCCGCGGACTTAATCGCCGCGGGAATCCCCGCGATCGTCTCACGGAGGTATGGAGGGGGAGATGCTTGTGTAAACCTCAGAAAGACAAAATTATACTTTTTTTGCACATGAAGCTTCTCTGGCAAGCAGATATCGGGAGGGAGGGTAAAAAACTTCTCACACGGTGGTACAGAACACCTACTAGGCTACATAGGATTTATCCTTAGGTTTCAGAGATGTGTTGGCACTTTGGAGAATCTGTGGGAACCTTTTTTACATATCTTCTGGGAATACCCGAAATTAAACTCTTTACTCAGACATTTACCTACTGCAGCCAAAGCATGTTCTCCAGCTTTGTGGTAGAAGACATGCCCTCCTACAGTTGCCTATTAGCGTATCAGAGTAGCAGATATTCAGCTTATGTAAAACCTTACCATGACTTTAAAATAACAGAAGGACAAGTACTGAAAGATCTGGACTCCCTATTTTTACTATAGGGATCAGACACTATTAGCCTCGCAGCCTAGTGGAACATCGGAGGAGGACTAGGTTTTGTGGGATTGTATCACTCCCCTTCCTTCCCCTCCTCTTCTTTCCTTTTTTTTTTTTTGCTGCCTTTTTATCTGCCTTCTGTATTTTAATAAGGAAGTAAACCCTGGCCGATTTTACAATAGCTCATTACAAGGGATATTAGATTGAAATCGGCCTAAAACGAGGTCTGTATATACCTTATTTAGGGTCTTTGGATTGTCTTCATTTCCGGGTATTGGCCACGCCATTGTTTGTACTGTTTTCTGATTCTGTTGTGGACATCACTTCCGCCCTTACTGTGTTCCTTTGGAAATCTCGCGCAAGCGTCGTAGCGCCGTAACTGCTTCCTTTCACCCTGTCTGTGCTGCTCTGATTCACTCCCCTGTGTGACGTCTTATTCAGTCACAAGGGGGAGTATCAGGAAAGAGATAAACAGTGCAGAATTGTGAGACTTTTCCTCTGTGCCGTTCAGAGGGGAAGCTCGTCCATAAAAATGTTCCGAAATGCAGGGAATACAGAAACGACACACTTTAGGTGCCGTTATTGAAACATCCTAATGCGCAATCGCGCATGACGTCATTTACGATTAGAGGACGATTTCCATGGAAACTACAGCAGTAAGTACACTTTCACAGGCAGCAATCAGCTGCCTGTGATATCTACATTATGAACAGATAAAGTTGTCTCAGAGGGTTTACAACCACTTTAAATATCCAGGTACGGTCATAGGGACCGATATCTCAATCTTTTCTATTTTTCGATTTGGAAAATATAAAATTGTTTTGGAAATGTGCAGGGCGTTTCTAAGTAACATCTTACAATTTGCATTGATGTCAGCGGCTGCCGATGGTTAATTTGATATTTGACCTAGCAGCCGTTTATGTACTAGCTTAGATGTGATGTGATGTGCTGTGCTATTATCATTTTTGGCTGTGTTTGTTCTTGTGGTGTTTTGTCCACTGCCCTATGTTCATTTCCTTGACTGCAAACGATAATCCCCCCTCCACCAAATTATTTGGATCAGTGCACAAAGCAAGGTCCATAAAGACCTTGTCTTTAAATGTAATTACTTGAACCCAAAAGCTCCCAGGGAAGGGGAAACCCAAATAAAGTGAAGTGCATGCCTGACAAAATTGGTCATATGGTCCATCAATGATCCATATATCTTTACCTTCCAGATTAGGATCCAGTGAGTGTCCATGTTCATCCAACATAATCTGCTCCACCAGATGCTTACCTTTGGGAAATAAGCATCATAATTAATCATGAATATTGTAAAAATATATATTTTGATAAAGTAGGGAGGAGTTGAAACCTCTGATTTTTGATTTTTTTGCCACCTTTGTCCTATTACGGAGATTTTCTTTAACTTTGTCTCCTGTAGACAGCAGAGGAAATTTATCCAATTGAGAGCAAGCCTCTCTTGGACAGTTGTCATGGGATCAAGTGATACCGCTGATAAATTTCCCTTCTGTTTCTCTTTTTGGCTGACAAAACAAAGTTTGGGATTTCCCATCACTTTTATTCCCTGTGACTATGGTCACCAATACAAATAGAGTGACTGTCTCTAACAGGGACACAGAAAGTAATAAAATCCTGACAAAGGTTCCAACTAGGGTTGCCACCTCTTCTTCAAGCCAAACACGAACACTTTAGCGGCTCAACAGCAAAACATTTTTTTGAAGGGGGGGAATTGCTGTGGACTCTGGTGTAAAAAGGAACTCAACATGTAAGGGGGTTCCTGCTCACCAAACCTCCCACCTACATCAGAGTTCCCAGCATTTCCCCTTAGATCAGGGTTCCCAAAGCCCCCCCCCCCCTTAAATCAGAGTCCACAGGGCATCCCTTACATCTGAGTCCCCCTTACCTTAGTATATTCACTTGCTCGGAGGCAAGAGAGAGAAGGGAGGGTGGGGGGGGAGACTTAAGTCACAGACATTGGATGATGAGCTTACTCACCCGAGGATGGAGGCTCGGATATCGGCACCTTTCCTCCGCCATGTATCTGCCGGTTGCTGAACTTCAGATTTCCAGCCCACACAACCCTTCCCTGAGGACCAAAACACCGGGGATTGGAGAGTGTGCATGGGCAGACAGAGGGGTAGGGGTGGGAGGAGGAGGAGAAGATCAAGCTCTCTCTTCTGTCCATGTATGGGAATGGGTCCTGTGCACACTCCTATGCACTCGGCAGTTGTGGTACTCGGTTATTTGGGGAGCCAGAGTCCATTATGAATATTGTGTCCGGGTTTCAGGAGGTCTGAAACCCGGACACACAATTCAAAACCAGAACTGTCCGGGTTAATCCCGGACAGATGGCAACCCTAGTTCCAACCCTTCACGATCCAAAACTAATAAGAACGTTTTACCTGTAGCCATGTAAACATGGAGAAGGAAACATTGTCCTCTTTACAGTTAGTTTTACTTTCACTTTCCACTGTTATGCTGGATTCTGTTGCACTGTTTGCCTCCTGTCAGGATGGGGAGAGCTATAGCCAGAAAACCCTATGGACTCCTATGCAGAACGCTGAGGATCATGGGACTTGGAAGTAATCCATATTGTGGAACTTATGGACCGTTTGAGCTACAAATCCCATAAGACACTGGGGCAAGGAGGAGGAGTGGGGCTGCTTTTCCGAGACTGCTCAGCTAGAATCTTCCTCTTTGCAGCAGGGGAGCAGTGGAGTGCACGTCAGTCCTGTTGCATCAGTCCTGTTGCACACAGACCATCCACAGGGCAAGGCACCAGAGACTGAAAACTGTGAGCAGTGTTTTGTGCCAGTATGTGGGCAGGCACAAGGCCGCTACCAAGGTGATACCACTATTGCCACAAGGAGAAGCAGAGCTGTTCTACACAGATTCAAGGGACCATTGGGAGATTGTGGCTGTATTGGCTGGACTGTTGAGAGGGCTCACTGCCCGCTATTAGCACATGTATATCAGAGACTGAGTTATTGGAAACCGGATACTAAGTAGCTCTCACACTGCATGCTAATTCTCCAAGACTGTTGTTACGTGCACCAGCACTGCTTAAAGGGCCCAACTATAGCCGGCATAGCCAGCCCCAATAAAGCCATTCTACAAGCCCTTCATACGCAATAATTTTTATTTATTTTTCCAATTCTTTATTTCAAGAAGGAACATGGTTATACAGGAACATCAAGAGTGTTGAACATACAATGGGTTATCTCCACCCATGAAGCCACATGCCCAGTTAGCACAGTGTCGTCAATAGGTAAACAAAATTGAAGTGAGTAACAAACAATGGGTCTCATGGACTAGGAAGTCTCTGTATCCCACGCATATTTTTTGACGGTTGTCACCATTTTATTTATTGATGAAAAGAATAAAAAGTAAGAGAGAGAGAAGCAAAAAAGAATAAGGATTGAGGGAACAGGAAAGACCCAGCGGGCCAAACAGCAAAGAAATTATTTATTATTTTAACGTTTTAAACTTGTCATTACAAAATAGTATTACCTGTATGGTTGATTTCATCCAAAACCGCCAATAAATTAGGATTAGGGTGGGCTTTCTGTAAGGCACAAAGAAATTCCCAGAATCCAATCGCAGCTTCTTTTCCTAATTCCAAAATATCTTGGTATAATTTGGCTGGTAAGACATCACCTTCACATTTGTTTGCAAATGACAGGTAATTCTGAAACAGAGTTATTTAATTGTTACCACTTATAGTTATTACGATATAATACTAATAATATTCTAACAATAAGTGTTGAGACTCCTCTATAATCCCTCACTCCACCTCTGACCCAGGTTGCCAACCACCTATGTAAAAACTTAGTACACAGGTGTATGTTGTCATCCTATGTACTGTGGGGGATAGCAATGTGTGTTATGAAAATAACAGACCTGATCCACCTCCAGTGTGTGGATGGGGGAATCTTTCCTGTTGTGTCTTTGTATTCTGACAGCAAGAGGACTCCCCACTGTCATGCCGCGTACACACGATCGTTTTTTTTTTTTTTTTAATAATTATTTTTATTGAAGTTTTCCAACACATACAACACATACAGCTTAACCTCTTCAGATCCGGGCCATTGACAAATGACGGCCTCAATGTGGATCTAAAAATCCGGGAGGAAGTCAATAGACGTCCTTGGCTATTTCGGCCACTGGGGGGCGCGCAAACGCCGCCAGCGGCACGCATGCACGCCCGGCGCATCACTGAGATGCCGATGCGCGTGCCTGGCGGCCGCGATGTCCGCCAGGTACCCGCGATCGGCGTGTACACAGAGCAGGGACGTGGATCTCTGTGTGTCAACACAGAGATCCACGTCCTGTCAGGGAGAGGGGACCGATGCTGTGTCCCTTGTACATAGGGACACAGATCGGTCACCTCCCCCAGTCAGTCCCCTCCCCCACACAGTAGTAATCACTCCCAGGGCACACATTTAACCCCTTCCTCGCCCCCTAGTGGTTAACCCCTTCCCTGCCAGTGTCATTTTTACAGTAACTAGTGCATTTTTATAGCACTGATCGCTGTATCAATGACAATGGTCCCAAAATGGTGTCAAAAGTGTCCGATGTGTCCGCCATAATGTCGCAGTTACAATAAAAATCGCTGATCGCCGCCATTACTAGTAAAAAAAAAATCATTAATAAAAATGCTCTAAAACTATGCCCTATTTTGTAGACGCTAAAACTTTTGCGCAAACCAATCAATAAACGCTTATTGCGATTTTTTTTACCAAAAATATGTAGAAGAATACGTATCGGACTAAACTAAGGAAAAAAATATATATTTTTTTTAAAAATGGGATATTTATTATAGCAAAAAATAAAAAATATTGTGTTTTTTTCAAAATCGTCGCTCTTTTTTTGTTTATAGCGCAAAAAATAAAAACCGCAGAGATGATCAAATACCACCAAAAGAAAGCTCTATTTGTGGGAAAAGAAGGACGTCAATTTTGTTTGGGAGTCACGTCGCACGACCGCGCAATTGTCATTCAAATCGTGACCGCGCTGAAAGCTGAAAATTGGCCTGGGCAGGGAGGGGGTTTAAGTGCCCAGTAAGCAAGTAGTTAAGCACCTACAGTTATAAAAAAGGAGAATATACAGTGGATAATACAATTTGCAATGTGAACCCAGCGATATAATGCATAGCCATGGAAGGGTACAGCAGCACCGCCCAAATAAAATCAAGGAGGGCATCCGCTATGATAAAAACCACTAGTCAACAAAGATAAATCAGAAGTCATCGGAGGAAAGGGAAGGTAGAAGAGCCAGGCAAGACCTTGACACAATGACCTGGTTCACCCTCAATTCATCAAGCTGTTTCAGGCTCATCTAACCAATTGCGCCAGACCTTGTCATATTTCAGTGAGCAGCCCGATTAGCATAAGTATCTTTGTATAAAGGAAGGCTGCTATTCACCAAGTGTTTCCATTGCGCCAAAGAGGGGGGGGCAGGCTTCCTCCACTGCATAGCAATATTCTTACGGGCATAGAAAAGCAGCAAGGTAATTAGCGTGCGCCTGGCAGAGGACGGTACAATGGTCTCAATGAGCCCCAAAAGGCACACCTCCATTGTCAAGGGCACAGCGACTAAGGCAACTCTGTTAACCAGATCCAACACCCCAACCCAATATTGCTGAACCCCTGAACAACGCCAGAAGATATGGGAGAAGTCGCCAGGTGAGGCGCCGCATCTCCAACACTCTGAGGAATGAGCAGGGTCCATCTTATGAAGTCTGTGTGGGGTGAAATAAGCCCTATGAACTATCTTGTATTGCACTAACCTATCACGCATGGAGACTAGGGAGTTGAAGGGGAGGTCCCACACATCATCCCAGTCATCATTATCCAACGTGGGGATATCAGACTGCCATTTATTCCAGAGTTTGTCCAGAGGTGGAAGAGACACAAAGATCAAGTATGAATAAAGATGTGAGGTGGGCTTTTCTTCACAACTCAATCTAAGTGTCTTCTCCAGTTCCGACTGGGCCATAATGCACGGAGATTGCGAAAATTGCGCCGCAAATGCATGGGCCAGTTGAAGGTATCTGAATAGGAAATGGTTGGGGAGGTTGTATTGGGTGGAAAAGTGTGAGAAAGGGAGTAAGGAGTTTTGAGATACTATGTGTGACACTAGTTTGATACCGTATTTTGTCCATGCGTAGGGGTCTGGGATTTTGTAAATGTGGGATAAACTGGGGTTCAACCAGATAGGGGCGTTGGGGGAGATTTCAGACTGTTTACATTTCTCAATGGCTAATCCCGTCCGCCATGCCCGCAGGGTGGTAAGCATAGAAGGGGTCAAAGGATAAGGGGCACGAGGGCCCCTAAAAAGTAATAGTTGAAGAGCTTCCAGTGAACCGACCACTGTTGCTTCCAGCACAGTCGACGAGTTCGTTCTGTCCGGCTGTAGCCACCATGCCGCTGTCACCAACTGCGCGGAGAGGTAGTACTTATAGCAGTCCGGGAATGTCATGCCACCCTGCGTTCGTGGCCTCATTAAAGTCATCAGTCGATATCTGGGAGGAGAGGGGCCCCACAAGAAGGAAGAAAAAATGGAGTTCAATTTTTTAAAAAAGGACTTGGGCACCCATTGTGGGGAGTGACGGAAAAGATATGTTAGTTTGGGAATAATCTTCATTTTTATGAGATTAACTCGCCCCCATAATGACAGGGGCAGGTTACTCCAGGATTTGAGTTTTGCTTGGGACTCTAAAAGTACTTGGGTAAGATTTAAAGATATAAAGTCCGAGGCTGAACTGGAGACATGTACCCCTAAGTATTTAAAGGAATCTACCCACAGGAGGGGGCTATCAGGAGGGGATGTGGATCTGGCCGCTGGATCAATTGGGAATAGGAGGGATTTGGACCAATTTACTCTAAGACCGGTGACCTCAGCAAAGGTGTCCAGAACATTTAGCGCTCCCTGCAGTGTCGGGCCGGCATCATTCAGGAAGAGCAGCATGTCATCCGCGTACAGGGCTACCCTCTCCTCCAGCAACCCGAGTCGGAGACCCTTAATGTGCGGTGAGGTGCGAAGTGCCTCCGCCACCGGCTCGATAGCAAGGGCAAACAAAGCCGGAGAGAGAGGGAAGCCCTGCCTTGTTCCCCTGGTGAGCCCGAAGGGGACAGATAGTCCACCCCCCAAGCGCACCGAGGAAGTGGGGTATTTGTAAATCACCTGGAGCCACCTGATGAATAACAGAGGAAACCCCATTCTGCGTAAGGTTTCCCTTAAGAAGGGCCATTCGACCGTATCGAAGGCCTTTTCCATGTCTAGAGAGGCCACCGCTCGAGATCCCTTATTGAGGTGGTGAGCGTGTATGTTAGTGAATAGCCTTCTGAGATTAACATCTGTGGACCTACGGGGCATGAAACCCGTCTGGTCTGGGTCTATCACCGAAGGTAGCATGGGATACAACCGAAGGGCCAGAAGTTTAGTCAGAATTTTAAAGTCAGAATTAAGTAGTGCAATAGGACGATACGAAGCACAGGAAGTGGGGTCTTTGGGAGCCTTATATATCAGTGTCAAGTAGGCATGGTACATCGATCCAGGCAGACCACCGTCTGCCAGACATACAGTATACAATTGTGCCAACAGGGGTGCTAAAAGTTCCACATGAGCTCTATAAAATTCTATCGGAAGCCCATCTGGTCCCGGCGCCTTGCCGGGGGGGAAGGACCGGATAGCCCTTATGACCTCCGAGACCGTAAAAGGTTGGACCAAAGTCTCTCTTTCGTGGTCAGAGAGCCAGCCAAGCGCCAACGGATCCAACAAGCCGTTCAGCGACTCTGGCTGAAACTCTGAGGGCAGACCGGACGAGTATAAAATGCCATAAAAGGAGTTGAACGTCTGCAGGATACCACCACCAGGGGACTATGATCAGACAGCCCGCTAGACAGATAGGACGTCTCCAGAACATCCGCTAACAGTGCAGGGTTGGAGAAGGCCAGGTCTATCCGCGACGCAGTCTTATAGGATGCCGAAAAACATGAATAGGCCCTTGTGGTAGGGTGTCTCCACCTCCAGACCTCTACCAGCCCCACCGCCTGAGCCCAGGCAGAGAGGTCCATACACTGTTTCTTAGGCGGGGTAGGTCTATCTAGTTCAGGTGATAAAATGGCATTGAAGTCTCCCATGACGAGCACCCTCCCCGGGCAGAAAGGTGAAATCTTTTCTAGAACCTCATACAATAAAGCGGATGAAAACGGGGGAGGGATGTACACATTAATAACAATATATCTGACAGACCATAGCGTGAACACCACTATTGCAAATTTCCCCTGTGGATCTGGTGAACACCACTATTGCAAATTTCCCCTGTGGATCAGACACACGATCGTTTTTAATGTCATTTTCAAAAACAACATTTTTCTCGACGTGATTTTTCTTGTTTCCTCTCAAGCCTGTCTTGCATACACACGTTCATTAAAAAAAACGCTCGAGCAAAGCGCAGTGGCGTACAACACGTACGACGGCACTATAAAAGGGAAGTTCCATTCGAATGGCGCCACCCTTCATGTTAGTAAAGTTTGTTGAGCAATGATTCGCTCTTTTCAGCCTCGTGCTTTTCAGTCCGTTACAGCGTGACGAATGTTCTATCTCCATTACGAACGCTAGTTTTACCAGAAAGAGCGCTCCCGTCTCATACTTGATTCTGAGCATGCGCGTTTTTTTTCCCCTCGTAAAAGCATACACACTACCGTTTTTCACGTTGTTAAAAAAAACGGTGTGAAAAACGACGTGGAAAAAATAGAGCAGGTTCTTATTTTTTTGCCCATTTTTCACGTCGTTAAAAATGCTCTGGAGCCTACACACGATCGTTTTTAATGCCCAATTTAAAAAATGGCATTTTTAACGATGTGAAAAACGATCGTGTGTACACGGCATCAGAATACACTGATCAGAACTGCAGCCTATTGCCTGCAGCTCTGATCGAGCAAAAGAATACCAACAGGGTGCTCGACCAGAAGTTGATTAGTGGATCAAACTCTGATAAACCACAGTGTCCATACATGGATCAAATGTCAGGCCAGCTTTGGGTATGGTGGGGGAAGATCGCACAACACCTTCACTCACTAATTTTTTGAGGATTATATTCTAACAAGCTGAACCAATTTATATGAACATAATAAGGCTGATGTACTAAAGGACTCGTGACTCTTCACTCAAAACTGTGTGAATATTGACTTCAATTACCCAATCCAATTCCCATTCACTTTATTACTACTATTATACATGATTTGCATAATGCCAACCGTTTGAGCAGCACTTTACAATATAAAGGGAGACAGTACAGCAACAATACAATTCAATACAAGAGGGTTAGGAGGGCCCTGCTCCTGAGAGCTTACAATCTAATAGGAAGGGGCAAGTGGTACAAAAGGTAACAACTGTGGGGGATAAACTGATAGGAGAAATAAAGGATCAGTTGTTAGGTGGAGGCGGGATAGGCTTCCCTAAAGAGAAGGATTTTCAGGGATTGTCTAAAAGTGAACAGAGTAGGAGAAAGCCAAACAGATTATACTGTGGATACAGCTGATAAAGGTTTTCATTTGGACCTTTTTCTTTATATGTGAGCTATAGATATACAGGTATATATGTTTACACACACCGACCAGCTTTACCATTCTGACTATAGACAAGTAAAAGTAAAGTGAATAACATTGACTTTCTCATTACAATGGCACCTGAAAGTGGGTGAATATATTAGGCAGCAAGTGAACATGTTGTCCCTGAGGTTGATGTGTTAAAATCAGAAAACATGGACAATCGTAAGGATCTGAGTGACTTTGACAAGGGCCAAAGCAACAGTAAACCTGCAACTCTTGTGAGATACTCCCGGTCTGCGGTGGTCAGGACCGACTTAAAAGTGGAAAGTCCAAAGAAGAAAAACCAGGGAACCAGTGACAGGATCATGGGCAGCCAAGGCTCATTGATAGAGGTGGAGAGGGAAGGCTCATTGATGGAGGTGATGGGGATAGGCTCATTGATGGAAAGGGGGAGGAAGGCTTACTGATGGAGGTGTGGGAGGGAAGGCTCATAGATGGAAGTGGGGAGAGATGGGGAGGGAAGGCACATTGATGGAAATAGGGAGAGAAGGCTCATTGATGGAGGTGGGGAGGGAAGGCTCATTGATGGAGGTCGGGAGGGAAGGCTCATTGATGGAGGTGGGGAGGGAAGGCTCATTGATGGAGGTGGGGAGGGAAGGCTTATTGATGGAGATGGGGAGGGAAGGCTCATTGATGGAGGTGGGGAGGGAAGGCTTATTGATGGAGGTGGGGGTGAAGGCTGATTGATGGAGATGGGGAGGGAAGGCTCATTGATGGAGGTGGGGAGGGAAGGCTTATTGATGGAGGTGGGGGTGAAGGCTGATTGATGGAGATGGGGAGGGAAGGCTCATTGATGGAGGTGGGGAGGGAAGGCTCATTGATGGAGGTGGGGAGGGAAGGCTTATTGATGAAGGTGGGGAGGGAAGGCTCATTGATGGAGATGGGGAGGGAAGGCTCATTGATGGAGATGGGGGGAGAGAGGCTCATTGATGGAGGTAGGGAGTGAAGGCTCATTGATGGAAGGGGGAGGGAAGGTTCATTGATGGAGATGGGGAGGGAAGGCTCATTGATGGAGATGGGGAGGGAAGGCTCATTGGTGGAGATGGGAAGGGAAGGTTCATTGATGGAGATGGGGAGGGAAGGTTCATTGATGGACATGGGGAGGGAAGGTTCATTGATGGACATGGGGAGGGAAGGTTCATTGATGGAGATGGGGAGGGAAGGCTCATTGATGGAGATGGGGAGGGAAGGCTCATTGATGAAGATGGGGAGGGAAGGCTCATTGATAGAAGTGGGGAGGGAAAGCTCATTGATGGAGATGGGGAGGGAAGGGTCAATGATGGAGATGGGGAGGGAAAGCTTATTGATGGAGGTGGGGGGTAAAGGCTCATTGATGGAGATGGGGAGGGAAGGCTCATTGATGGAGATGGGGAGAGAGAGGCTCATTGATGGAGGTAGGGAGTGAAGGCTCATTGATGGAAGGGGGAGGGAAGGTTCATTGATGGAGATGGGGAGGGAAGGCTCATTGATGGAGATGGGGAGGGAAGGTTCATTGATGGAGATGGGGAGGGAAGGCTCATTGATGGAGATGGGGAGGGAAGGCTCATTGATGAAGATGGGGAGGGAAGGCTCATTGATAGAAGTGGGGAGGGAAAGCTCATTGATGGAGATGGGGAGGGAAGGGTCAATGATGGAGATGGGGAGGGAAGGGTCATTGGTGGAGGTGGGGAGGGAAAGCTTATTGATGGAGGTGGGGGGTAAAGGCTCATTGATGGAGATGGGGAGGGAAGGCTCATTGATGGAGATGGGGAGAGAGAGGCTCATTGATGGAGGTAGGGAGTGAAGGCTCATTGATGGAAGGGGGAGGGAAGGTTCATTGATGGAGATGGGGAGGGAAGGCTCATTGATGGAGATAGGGAGGGAAGGCTCATTGATGGAGATGGGAAGGGAAGGTTCATTGATGGAGATGGGGAGGGAAGGTTTATTGATGGAGATGGGGAGGGAAGGCTCATTAATGGAGATGGGTAGGGAAGGCTCCTTGATGGAGATGGGGAAGGAATGCTCATTGATGGAAGTGGGGAGGGAAAGCTCATTGATGGAGATGGGGAGGGAAGGCTCATTGATGGAGATGGGGAGGGAAGGCTCATTGATGGAGGTGGGGAGGGAAAGCTTATTGATGGAGGTGGGGGGTGAAGGCTCATTGATGGAGATGGGGAGGGAAGGCTCATTGATGGAGGTGGGGAGGGAAGGCTCATTGATGGAGGTGGGGAGGGAAAGCTTATTGATGGAGGTGGGGGGTGAAGGCTCATTGATGGAGATGGGGAGGGAAGGCTCATTGATGGAGGTGGGGAGGGAAGGCTCATTGATGGAGGTGGGGAGGGAAAGCTTAATGATGGAGGTGGGGGTGAAGGCTCATTGATGGAGATGGGGAGGGAAGGCTCATTGATTGAAGGTGGGGAGGAAAGGCTCATTGATGGAGGTGGGGGGGAGGGCTCATTGATGGAGGTAGGGAGTGAAGGCTGGCTCGTGTGATCTGATCCAATAGAAAAGCTACTGTAGCTCAGATTGTTGAAAAAGTGAATGCTGGTTCTTCTAGAAAGGTGGCAGAACACAAAGGGCATCACAGCTTGTTGTGTATGGGGCTGTGTAGCCACAGACCGGTCAGGGTGTCTATGCTGACCCATGTCCCCAGCCAAAACCACCTACAATGGACACGTGTGCCTCAAAACTGGAGCGTGGAGCAATAGAAGAAGGTGGTCTGGTCTGAAGAAGTCAAGAATGGTTTAAGAAACACAACAATGAGTTCAAGATGTTGACTTGGCCTCCAAAATTCTCCAGATCTCAATCCAATCGGGCATCTGAGAAAAACAAGTTCAATCCATGGAGACCCCACCTCACTACTTACAGGACTTAAAGGATCTGCAACTGTTGGCTTGGTGCCAGATACCACAGCATACCTTCAAAGATCTAGTGGGGTCCATTGCTTAAAGAATAGGGATGAGCCGAACACCCCCCGGTTCGGATCCAGAACATGCGAACGGACCGAAAGTTTGCGCGAACTTTCGAACACCGTTAAAGTCTATGAGACTCAAACGTGAGAAATCAAAAGTGAGAATTTTAAACGTTAATATGCAAGTTATTGTCCTAAAAAGGGTTTGGGGACCCGGGTCCTGCCCCAGGGGACATGTATCAATGCAAAAAAAAGTTTTAAAAACGTCAGTTTTTTCGGGAGCAGTGATTTTAATGATGCTTAAAGTGAAAAAAATTCAAGTGAAATATTCCTTTAAATATCGTGCCTGGGGGGTGTCTATAGTATGCCTGTAAAGTGGTGCGTGTTTCCCGTGTTTATAACTGTCCCTGCACAAAATGACATTTCTAAAGGAATAAAAGTACATTAAAGCCGCTACCAGTTTTAAATGAATGTCTGGTCCCGGCAATATGGATGAAAATCATTGAAAAAAACGGCATGGGTACCCAAGCCCATTAACAGGCCCTTTGAGTCTTGTATGGATATTAAGGGGAACCCCGCACCCAAATTAAAAAGAGGAAAGGCGTGGGGCCCCCAGGCCCTAAATACTCTGAACTCTGTATACAGGTGGTGCAAACAAAACAGGGACTGTAGGTTTGTTCTTAAGTAGAATCTGTTTGTAATTTGGAACAGGTAAATTTTTTAAATGTAGCTCCAGCCAAAAAATCTATTTTTAAGCTTTTTGGAAAACATAAGGAAGGGTTATCACCCCTATAACATTTGTTTTGCTGCCTGTGCCCCTGTTGAGAAGATTTCACCTCAATTTCTGTACCAATGACTATTGGATTTTGAAAATTTGGGGTTATTAGGGAAACAAGGATTGGTGATAAAGGATCAGTGTAGATACCTTTCTCCCATATTAACTCCTACAGGAGAGAATTTCCCTTCCTAGGGGTAGATTTCCTCTAAATTCCTGTTGTCTCCCTCCAATTGTAAGTAGGAGTGGTTTGTAAGTCGGATGTTTGAAAGTAGGGGCCTGCCCTATATACTCTGTGAGGGCTTACAGTGTTGTGGCAACACCAACACCTAAGGCCCAAATTTCTGCAGTTAATCTTGGCGGGCGCAGGAACTGGCCCTGCTGTGAAATATTAGATCAAGAATTGTAATTACATGTCCCTGTTGAACAGGGTCAGAAAAATTGGGCTTTTGGTGGTGGACCTGGTGGTGTTGCCACAACACTGTAAGCCCTCACAGTTACTCTTGGTGGGCGCAGGAACGGGCCCTGCTGTGAAAAATGCACTGCAACCCATCACAGATACTCTAGTTGGAGCGCAGGAATGAGCCCTGCTGCAAAGTATTACAGCAAAAATTGTAATTACACGCCCCTGTTAAACAGGGGCAGAAAAATTGGGCCATAGACACTGGTGGCGGTGCCCAGAACCAAAAATGTTCTTACAAGCTATCAACATGAACATTGAGGAGGAAGAGGATAGTCACTCAGCATAACAGGATAGTCACTCAACATCAGCATAGGCAGTCTTGAAGAGATCTCACATTCAAAATAAAATGATTCGGTTACATCAGCATCAGGTGCATGGTAGCTGGTGATCCAAGACTGATTCATTTTTATGAAGGTCAGCCGATCGACCAAGTCGGTGGACAGGCGCACCCTATGATCCGTTTCAAAGCCTCCAGCAGCACTGAATGTGTGTTCTGAAAGAACGCTGGTGTCAGGGTCACCTGTGGCCAGGTGACAGATGCACACCGTAGGGGGACAGGAGTGCACCGCGAGGTAGTGAACCCTATGGCTGGCTTCTGCGGATAGGAAACTGGGTGGTTGTGGAAAGCGGGACCAGAGGAGCACAACCGGGATCCCAACGGAAGCGAGAGCCAAGATTCCCCAGGGCGCGGAGTCTAAGACCCAGCTGGTCTTCTCCAGGGCCTCTAGTGGTGAGGATGTTACGCTGCAGGCTGGGACCAGGTCGCGGCCCCTGGAGTTTCCTAGCTCACGCCCCGTAGGATAAGGGGAAAAGAGGGGAAGCAGCAGCACACGATAGAGAGAACCGAATAACAAGCTGAAGGTCAGGGGCCACAAGCAGACAAGGATAACGAAGAACGAGCCGAAGGTCAAGGGTCACGAGCAGACAGGGATAGTCAGGGACAAGCCAATAACGTAACAGAGAGACAGACGTAGCACACGGCAGGCAGGAACCCAAACACACAATGCCTAACAAACACGTTGATCAGCAAAGCAGGCTTGCAGTGCACAGGTTAATATAGTGTTCTGTGATAGGGCCTGGGGTGGAGTCTGGCTGGGAGGAGATTATAAAGGAAGCCAGGTGAAAGGGCTCAGGCCTCTAAGATGAACACATGGGAAGGAAGGTAAGCTGACAGACAAACACTACTGCATATCCATGACAGCTGGATGCGGGACAGGCCAGTAGCTCAATTGCATACCGTGCAAGCTCTGGCCAGTGATCCATCCTCAAGACCCAGTAAGCCAGAGGATTTTCGGTGGGAAAGGTGTCCAAGTCTGATCTTGCCCCTAGGTATTCCTGCACCATGTAAATCAGACGCTGGCGATGGTTGCTGGAACTGATCAGACCTTGGGGCTGCGGACTAAAAAATTGTCTGAACAAATTGGTCAGACGGCCACCTTCTCCACAGCCTCAGCAACACGTTGTCCAGGACCAGGAATTTGTAACCACCCAGGCTCTGGAAACGCGTTGCTCAAACCTTTCTACAAGGCCTCCCGAAGATGTTTCATCCTCTGCTCCCTCTGCGACAGATTAATAAGGTCCGCAACCTTACCTTTGTAACGTGGATCAAGGAGGGTTGCCAGCCAGTAATGATCCCTTTTCTTGATACCACAAATCCGAGGATCCTTTCGCAGGCTTTGCAGGATTAGGGAGGCCAGGTAGCATAGGTTTGCTGAGGCATTCGGTCTGGAGTCCTCTGGGTCACACCATGACGACATGATCCGCAGCCACCTCCTCCCAGCCACGTACCAGTCCATGGGTTTCTGGGGACTGTAAATGATCCCTTGAAGATTGCTGCTGATGCTGAGTGCTAGGCTTCACCTCCATGCTGACACAATCCTCCTCCTCCTCGTCCTCTTCCTGTGTGACCAGCGGACCCGCAGGAACACTGTATGGATAAAGGGGGCCTTGAGAGGTAAGGAAGTCCTCCTCTTCCTCCCTCTGTTCTGCCTCAAGTGCCCTGTCCATTATTCCATGCAGCGTGTGCTCCAACAGGTGGACAAGAGGGACAGTATCACTGATGCATGCACTGTCACTGCTCACCATCCTCGTGGCCTCCTCAAAATGTTGACAGGACAGTGCATGCATCCCTGATCATGATCCACTAGCGTGGTGAAAAAAAAAAAGCTCCCCTGACCCTGTCCTGGTGCCATAGTCGCACAGGTACTCATTGATGGCCCTTTGCTGCATGTGCAGCCGCTGCAGCATGGCCAACATTGAGTTCCACCTGGTGGGCATGTCACAGATTAGGCGGTTTTTGGGCAGGTTAAATTCCTTTTGGAGGTCAGCCAGCCGAGCACTGGCATTATATGACTGGCGGAAATGCACACAGACTTTCCTGGCCTGCCTCAGGAGATCCTGTAAGCCCGGGTACCTGCCCAAGAACCGCTGCAGCACCAAGTTAAGGACCTGAGCCAAACAGGGCACATGGGTCAGTTGTCCCTGTCAGAGGGCGGAGAGGACGTTGGTGCCATTGTCACAAACCACCATTCCTGGCTGAAGCTGGCGTTGCATCAACCACCGCTGAGCCTGCTCCTGCAGAGCTGACAGGATCTCTGCCCCAGTGTGGCTCCTGTCCCCCAAGCACACCAGCTCAAGCACCGCATGGCATCTCTTTGCCTGAGTGCTTGCGTAGCCCCTTGAATGCCTACGGAGCCCCGCTGGTTCCGAGGACAAATCGGCAGAGGAAGAGACCATGGAGGAAGAAGAAGTGGAGGGGGCAAAGAAGAGAGCTGTGTCAGAATCACCATCTCCAACACTACTGCACCCTGTCCTACATCCTTCCCAGCTGCTAGCAGAGTCACCCAGTGCACCGTGAAAGATAGGTTACGTCCCTGTCCATGCCTGCTGGACCATGAGTCAGCGGTAATATGCACCTTACCGCTGACCACCCTGTCCACCGAGGCCAAGACATTGCCTTCCACATGCCGATAGAGAGCCGGAATCGCCTTCCATGAAAAAAAGTGGCGTTTGGGAACCTGCCACTGAGGTACCGCACATTCCACAAATTCACGGAAGGGGGCAGAGTCTACCAACTGAAAAGGCAGCAGTTGAAGTGCTAGCAATTTAGCCAAGCTAGCATTCAACTGCTGGGCATGTGGGTGGCTGGGAGCGAATTTCTTTCGCCGTTGTAGCAACTGGGGCAGGGAAATTTGCCTGCTACAATAGGATGTTGGTGTAGCGATAGCAGATTGCCCGCAAGTACTTGGCAGTGGCACACCTAATTCTACACCTTCATTCCTCTCAGAGCAGGTTTCTGAGAGGACTGAAGGTATAGTGGGGTTGGAGATCCCAGCTGAAGGAGAGGTCCGCCTTTTTCTTTGGTGTGGGTCTTTTAAGTATGCTTGCCAACGGACTGCATGGAACTTCGACACATGTCTGGTCAAGCATGTGGTGCTCAAGCGGCTGCTGTTTTGGCCACGCTTAATACACTTCAGACATATGTTGCAAATAGCAACGGTGCGATCTGCTCCACACGCATCAAAAAAGGCCCACACCAAAGAACTTTTGGAAAAACAGCAGCGACCTGCACATGCGGAGCTCTGCGGTGTGATGCAGTCATTTGGCTGCCCTTAAGCTGGCCCCTGGAGGGCATCCTGCCTCGTTGGAGATGTGCCTCCTACTTCTCCTCCTCCTCCCTCCTATCAGGCACCCATGTAGAGTCAGTGACCTCATCATCCCCTCCCTCCTCGTCACTGGAGCAAACCTGTCAGTATGCTGCAGCTGGGGGAACATGACTGCCAGTTTGCTGTCCTTCTTGGGCACCCCCTCTCTCTGGGCTCACGTTACTGCCGTCCTCAAGCTGGGTACCATCATCAGAGCCTTCAAAATGCTGCGCATCCTCCTGCAGCATGTACCCAACACTGTGGTCAAACAGTTCGGGGAACTCCTCCGTGCATGATGGTGGGGCTAGGGAAGGAGTAACTGATGATGACCGTGAGCCGATGGAATAGGCCGCTTTGGCACCTGCATTGGCAGCCAAGGTAGCCTGACAGAGAGAGGATGAGGAGGCTGAGGATGGCTTGATCATCCACTCTACCAACTCTTCTGCATGTTGTGGCTCAACACGGCCAGCTGCCGAAAAAAAGGAAAAGCGTGCCCCACGGCCATGTGCTGATGAGTATGCACAGTGTCCATGACCAGCACTGTTGCCTCTAGACACAGAGCCTGCTTGCCCTCTTTTATTGGCCTGTGCATGTCTGCCTCTCCTTGTTGGCCTTCCAGACATACTGTATTTGATGTATTGGAATAGGTACACAAGGAATGGCCTGCAGTGAGATGTAGCTGCACAAAGCTGGGATGTATATATATATACTGATTATACTGCAGCTAACTGAATCAACTGCCTGCCTGTAGTATATTAGGAAGAGAACAACAGGAATTGTCTGCAGTGAGTTTTAGCTGCATACTGTGCCCAGTATACAGTACACTGACTCAATATACTGCAGCTAGCTTAATCAACTGCCTGCCTGTAGTATTATTAGGAAGAGAATAACAGGAACGCTCTGCAGTGAGATCTAGCTAAACTGTATACAGTATGTCTACATATATTGTAGTGTTCGGGGAACCAGCTAGATCGCAGGACACAGGCTTTTCAAACAAAAGGACGTTTATTAAACTTAAATGGCTTCACAGCAGCAAAACAAAAAGAAATAACAGTCTCACCGACTTGTAGAGCTTATAACTGCTGTTGCAGTTAAACAGTCCTTACTTGGTGTTGCAGGTAAGTTTCCCAGCTAGCAGGCTTCCATGCAGGCCACTGCCATGTACATTCACAGCTTTCCAGAGCTTTTCACAGCCTCCACAGCTTTTGCAGTGTCCACCATTTACCATGCACAGACATCACTACACTCCTTCCTCTCACCTAAAACTTCCTGTCTCTCTTAAACCACTTCCTTGGACAGGTGTGTTAACCCTTTCTGTTCCCTTAAAGGAACCACAGCCCAAACAGAGGGGAAATATAGCGTCCTTCCCGGACCCAGCCACGGCGTCCTGTACATATCCCCCCCCCTGTGCCCCAACGCCAAGGAGGTGGAGGCAACAGTGGAGCTAAAACAATGGACTCGGGAGAGGGCATCTGCATTTTGATGTAGTCTCCCGGGCCTATGCTCCACTACAAATTTAAATTCCTGGAGCGCCAGGAACCAACGTGTAATCCTGGCATTAGACCCTTTACCTTGCCTCATCCATGTTAAAGGAGCATGGTCAGAAATCAACCTAAACTTCCTTCCCAAGAGGTAATATCTGAGGGATTCCAGAGCCCACTTAATGGCCAGACATTCTCGTTCAACTATAGCATAGTTTTTTTCCGCTGGTGTCAACTTCCTACTGAGGAAGACTACTGGGTGCTCCTCCCCATGAACAACCTGTGACAACACAGCTCCCAATCCTACATCGGAAGCATCAGTCTGGACAACGAACTTGTTTGAAAAATTGGGTGCTATCAGGACAGGGTGTTGGAACAGTGCTGACTTGAGCTCCAAAAAAGCCTTTTCAGCATCTGCATTCCATTCCACCATGACCAATTTCCGACCCTTAGTCAGATCGGTCAATGGAGCCGCCAATGTGGCAAAGTTGGGTACGAATCTCCTGTAGTATCCCACCATGCCCAGGAATGCACTACCTGCTTTTTTGTGAGGGGGCGGGGCCAATTTTGTATAGCCTCTACCTTGCTAACCTGAGGTTTCACCACCCCTCTACCCACAATATTGCCCAGGTATTTCACCTCCTCCATTCCCAAAGCACATTTTTCAGGGTTTATTGTAAACCCCTCCTTCCAAAGAGAGTCCAGTACTGCCTGGACTTTGGGCAAGTGTGATTCCCAGTCTCTGCTAAAAATGACTATGTCGTCTAAGTACACTGAGGCATACTCCCGGTGAGGTCATAAAATCCTATCCATTGCTCGCTGGAAAGTGGCTGGAGCAGTTTGCAGTCCAAAAGGCATTCGTTTGTACTGAAAACTCCCCTCTGGGGTAGAAAAAGCAGTTTTCTCTCTAGCAGCCTTAGTCAACGGGATTTGCCAATACCCCTTGGTAAGGTCTAATGTTGTGATATACCTGGCTGGACCCAGTCTCTCAATAAGCTCATCTACCCGGGGCATGGGGTAGGCATCAAACCGTGAAACCTCATTAAGTTTCCGGAAATCATTGCAGAATCGCAGAGCCCCGTTGGGCTTTGGTACCAACACAATTGGGCTCGACCACTCACTCTGCGATTCTTCAATGATCTCCAGGTCTAGCATCTTCTTCACTTCCTCTGAAATAGCCTTCCTTTGAGCCTCTGGGATGCGGTAGGGCCAGACAAAAACTTTGACTCCAGGTTCCGTGATAATATCATGTTCTATAACACTAGTTAGCCCTGGCAAGTCTGAAAACTTTTCTTTATTTCTCTGCAAGAACTCCTTTGCCTGCTGACTTTGGATTTTAGACAGGGTACTTGCTACTTGGACACTTTCCACCCCAACCTGAGGCTCAAGTCTTGCACTAGCCAGGGAGGTCACCGGTTCCCTGTCGGTCCAGGGCTTTAACAAGTTGACATGATATATCTGATACGGTTTCCTCTTGCCTGGCTGGTGGACTCTATAATTTACCTCTCCCACTTTTTCCACAACTTCAAAGGGACCTTGCCATCTGGCCAAGAATTTACTTTCCACAGTGGGAATTAGCACCGCTACTCGATCCCCCACTTGGAAGTGCCTTATTTTAGCAGCCCTGTTATAGACCCGTCGTTGAGCCTCCTGGGCTTTTTGCAAATGCTCCTTGACTAGTGGCATCACAGTTTGGATCCTTTCCTGCATTTGGGAGACATATTCAAGAACACTCTTATGCTGAACAGGTTCACTTTCCCATTCCTCTTTAACAAAGTCAAGTAGTCCGCGAGGTCTCCGCCCATATACCAACTCAAAGGGCGAAAATCCCGTGGAGGCCTGGGGCACTTCCCTGATAGCAAACAGGAGAGCTGGTAACAGGCAGTCCCAGTCTTTCCCATCTCTTTGTACCACTCTCTTGAGCATAGACTTAAGGGTCTTATTAAAGCTTTCCACTAACCCGTCCGTTTGGGGATGGTAGACCGATGTGCGCAGCTGTTTAATTCCGAACAGCTTGCACACATCGGCCATAACTCTTGACATAAACGGGGTGCCCTGGTCTGCGAGTGTTTCCTTGGGAAAACCAGTTTGTGTAAACAACTGGAACAATTCCCGGGCAATAGCCTTAGAGGAGGTATTCCGAAGGGGAAGCGCCTCAGGATATCGGGTGGCATAGTCAAGAATCACCAATATGTAGGAGTAACCTCGAGCTGACTTTACCAAGGGACCCACTATATCCATGGCTATCCTCTCGAACGGGACCTCAATTATGGGCAGAGGGATCAAAGGGCTCCGGAAGTGGGTCACCGGAGCGGTCAACTGACAGGTGGGACAAGAGGTACAGTATTTCTTTACCTCTGCTTTCAGACCTGGCCAGTAAAACTGGTCGGTGATCCATGCCTCCGTCTTCTCAACTCCCAGGTGTCCCCCTAACACATCGTCATGGGCCAGGTCCAGAACGTTTCGTCTATATTGTTGGGGTACCAACAATTGTTCTACCACATTTTCTCTCACCTTGGTAACCCGATACAATAACTCATTATATATTGCGAAGTGTGGCCACCGCTCATTCGCACCTGGCTCTTGGGGAACCCCATTTACTACTACAACTTGTTCCTGTGCATGGGCCAAAGTGGGGTCCTGCATCTGAGCAGTACCAAACGCCCCCTGGGGAACACCCAAATCTGGCAGGGCAGGGGTAGAGGCCACTTCCTCGTCCTCTTCCCCCAGCATTACCTGAAGTGGGGAAGGTCCTCCCCCCTCAGTGTTTTGGTAGGTCTGTGGACCACATATCTTGACATTCTCAACAGTATCAGCTCTACTTTCATCACCATTAACCCAACCATTAGCAATTTCATCATTTGGATCCACATTAGGAACATTTGGCAGTTCAGGATTATTCCTCTCAGCAGCAGGAACAGGAAGGCTAGTTTCTCCCCAATCTCTGAACTGTTCTCCTTGTTCCCACAGTTTTGTAAACAACGGACAGTCTCGTCCTACTATAACATCATGTACCAAGTTCTTTACCACCCCCATCTCTTGAGTACCAGTGCCACATGCTGAGGAGATGGTCACCGAGATGAGAGGGTACTCTCTAGTGTCCCCGTGAATGCACACCACCCGTAAGGTTTTTCTTACCGGACCGATCTTCCCAATTACTCTAGGATGAACCAGGGTTACCATGCTTCCGGAGTCCAACAAAGCCCGGGCAGGGAGATGGTTCACTTGGACTTCACACTCAAATTTTTCCTCACCCAGGTCGAGCTGTGTGGTGCATACTTTATGGGCATAAAAAGACCCCCTCCGAAGAACCCCGCATTCCATGGGCTCCTCTTGCAGTGGGCAGTGTGCCCGGGTATGACCCCAGGAATGACATCGCCAACATTGTACATCCCCTCCTCTCCAAACAGGAACAGAACGCTGAGGAGGTACCGGGAGTGACTCTTGACCTTCCGGGGTGTTTGCTCCAGGACTCCTTGGAACATCCTTTCGAAGGGCAGCAATTGGTCGAACAGGCCGTGGTAGACTGGAGCCTATGCGCTTGGTAGGTCCAAGCAGGTCCTCCACCACTGTATATCGTTCCACCATCTCGACAAGGAGGTTTGCTGTTTTGGGGTCTCCATGGCTGACCCACCGTTGAAGGTCATCTGGCAGGGATCTCAGGTATCGGTCCAGCACAACCCGTTCCACGATTTGGGGGCCCGACAACACCTCAGGCTGCAGCCATTTTTTTACCAGTTGCACCAGGTCATGCATTTGAGACCGAGGTGGCCGATCTGGACGATACTTCCATTGGTGTACTCGTTGGGCCCGAACGGCCGTAGTCACCCCCAGACGAGCCAGAATTTCTGCCTTTAACTTTTGATAGTCTTTAGCATCATCGGGTGGCAGGTCAAAGTACGCTTTTTGAGGATCTCCGGTGAGAAAAGGGGCAATGAGGCCGGCCCACTGGTCCTGAGGCCACCCTTCTCTCTCTGCCGTCCTCTCAAATGTAGCAAGAAATGCCTCTACATCATCGCTCAGGGACAATTTCTGCAAAAAATGGCTTGCCCTCACCGTCACCTGGTTGCCAGGGGCAACAGCCGCTTGCTCCCGAACCTGAGATAGCTGCTGCACTGCTTCCTTTAAGACAGCCACCTGAGCCTGCATAACCTCTTGTTGGGCTGTTGCTGGGCTGCCAACTGGGTCACCAACAGGCGAGTATTTTCTTGCTGCAGCTGATTTGCTTCCTCATGGCGAGTTTGCGCTTGCATATTAGCCAGGGACAGCTGTTTAATTAGCTCCTCCATTGCTTCAGCTTTCAACGTTTGTGCAGCTTTAACCCAGGACATATATCCAATGTACTGTCCCTTTTAACTGGTCAATGTCAAGTTCAATGCAAAGATTAAAAAAAAAAGTTTTTTTTTTTTTCTTCTTATGCCTGTTATTCTGTCCTGCCCGCATTCTCCACCAGTGTAGTGTTCGGGGAACCAGCTAGATCGCAGGACACAGGCTTTTCAAACAAAAGGACGTTTAATAAACTTAAATGGCTTCACAGCAGCAAAACAAAAAGAAATAACAGTCTCACCGACTTGTAGAGCTTATAACTGCTGTTGCAGTTAAACAGTCCTTACTTGGTGTTGCAGGTAAGTTTCCCAGCTAGCAGGCTTCCATGCAGGCCACTGCCATGTACATTCACAGCTTTCCAGAGCTTTTCACAGCCTCCACAGCTTTTGCAGTGTCCACCATTTACCATGCACAGACATCACTACACTCCTTCCTCTCACCTAAAACTTCCTGTCTCTCTTAAACCACTTCCTTGGACAGGTGTGTTAACCCTTTCTGTTCCCTTAAAGGAACCACAGCCCAAACAGAGGGGAAATATAGCGTCCTTCCCGGACCCAGCCACGCCGTCCTGTACAATATATATATAGCTGAATCAACTGCCTGCTCAATCTAGCTAACTGAAATAAAATGACAATCTTTCTCTCTCTCTCTCTCTCTCTCTCTCTCTGAACGCCACAGGAACACACTACACAAGGCCGATACGCAGGCAGCCTTATATAGTGTGGGCGTGTACTTAGTCCCCCTGAGCCATGATTGGCCAAAGGCACTCTGCCTTTGGCCAATTATGGCTCTCTGTGCTGACGGCGCTGTGATTGGCCAAAGCATGCGGGTCATAGTGCATGCTTGGCCAATCATCAGCCAGCAATGCACTGCGAAGACGCAGTGCAGTATGGGCCGTGACACGCAACTTGAATTTGGCGCGAACGGCCCATAATGTTCGAAATTCAGCGAACGAGCGAACAGCCGATGTTCGAGTCGAATTCATGTTCGACTCGAACTCGAAGCTCATCCCTATTAAAGAATAACTAAACCCTCTTCTCCTTTTCAGCCAAGGAAGCTGCCATCTTACCCTCTGTTTGATCTGCAATTGCCATGATGTTGCAGATGTGATCAGTTATGACACCGGCCATTTGATGGCGTGCCGATTTGGTTAAAAGCACAAGCAAATGTGACAGTTACATTTCCCCATGACTAAGCTCTGGGATGGAGTGAAACACGTTGGGGCGTGGCCTTGTTGGAGTCCAGGCTGAGGTTACCACTCTACTTACCACTCCAGGACACCTAGATGTGCGACTTTTAGGGGCCACCCCATTGTTCTTTGATACATTTCCAGTATGCTGGGAATATAACAGATTTTTTTAAACTGTTAAATTAATGGGTTTATGTCTGCTTTAATGGGTCAGAGATGTTTTGGTGGCAAAAGACATGGTAAGGGCTAGTTTGCACTTGTTTCAAAACATGGCATTGGACACTTTGTTAAAGCTCTCTGAACGCCAGTCAAAGCTCCTGTCACTAAATAAAATGGTTACCTTACAGTCCTGTTTACACCTTGCATTTGCTTTGCTTCACTTCAAATATTATATATGTTGAGTTGAGTTGAGTTGAGAGGTATCTTAATATAGCGAGGTCTTACCCCGAAGGGCCCCGTCGCGCATAGCAGAGTTCCTGGGAAAAGAGGACCCAGGAACCAAGAGCAGCACAGAGCGGCAGAAAGGGTGGAAGAAAGAGGCTACGCAGGAACGGCTTGTGTGAAAAGCCAAGTCTTCAGTAACCCGCAGAAGACCGGGATAGTAGGGGCCTCCTGGAGCTCGACAGGGAGTGTATTCCATAATACGGCACCCTGGTGGGAGAAGGCCTGACCACCATGCCAGATCTTCTTGGGCAACGAGATGTAGAGAAGATCTCTGCCGGTAGATCTGAGTGATCTAACAAAAGCTTGTTTATGAAAACGAGAGCAGAGATAGCTTGGGGCCAGGCCTCTCATAATCTTAAACATGATACATCTAGCCTTAAATAAGGTGCGATAGTGGACCAGCAGCCAATGTAAGGCGCAGAGGACAGGGGTGATATGATCCCCCAACAGGACATCCATGAGTAACCTTGCCGCAGCATTTTGAATAAGTTGAAGCTTCTGCACTAACATCTTTGGCAATCCCAGATAAAGAGAGTTGCAGTAGTCTAAGCAGCTACCTATCGTGGTGCAGATGACAGTTTTTCTCTCCGAGATATGCAGATATTTAAACAGCCCCCTCAGAAGTTTTGTCTGCCAGTGACATGCACTGACAACCTTTTTTATCTGAGGAGCCAGGGTTAAACCTGAATCTAGGACGAATCCCAGATCACGGACCTGGGGGGCCACCTCCGGAGCAGGACCAAATGAGGGAGGCCAAGGTGGGATATCTGAGGGGGTGGCCAGATCGCTGAAGATAATCACCTCAGTTTTTCCCCCATTAAGTTTCAGGAAATTGGCAGACATCCATGTGTTGATGGCCTCCAAACAGCTGGCAAGGGTGGCATCATGACTTTGTGGATGCTCTGAAGACACTTTGAAGCACCACTTTTGAGAGGCTTTTATACAGCTTACAGCTTTAGCTTTGCTTTGTTTTATAGAAATTGCAGGTAGAAAATATCAACGCACACACAGGGCATCTGCCAAGCTTCATTAAAGCTTCAAAAAAGCACCAACAAAGCATCATCGAAGCACCACCAAAGAGAAATTCCCAAAACATGGCCTGTTAGGGCTACTTGAGGACAGGGTTGAGAACCACTGCCCTAGGGTCTCTCCCCCTAATGAGTAACTTACCTTTATATTTTTACCCCCCCCCCCCAAGTGCATTACCTTAAATTTTTCGATGTTAAACTTAATTTACCATTCAGTAGCCCATTCCAATATATTATTCAGGTCCTCTTGTAGCGTTTCTATATCCTGCTGTGTTGTTATCACCCTGCATATTTTTGTGTCGTCAGCAAACACTGAGATTGTGCTATTTATCCCATCCTCTATATCAGGGGTCTCCAAACTTTCTAAACAAAGGGCCGGTTTATTGTCCTTCAGATTTTAGGAGGGCCGGATTGTGGCCAGTGGGTGTGGACATTTTTCTGGCATTAGTGGGAGTAAACGTGCCACATTTGATATTAGTGGGAGGAATAGTGCTCCATCATTGGCATTATAGGGAGGAATAGTGCCCCATTATTGGTGTCAGTGGGAGGAATAGTCCCCCTTTATTGGTGTCAGTGGGAGAAATGGTGCCCCATTGTTGGTGTCAGATGGCAGCATAGTGTCTCGTATCAGTGGGAGGAATATTGCCTCAGGGGCTGGATAAAGGTAAGCAAAGGGCCGCATCTGTCCCCCAGGCCGCAGTTTGGAGACCACTGCTCTATATCATTTATAAATGAATTAAACAGAACTGGTCCCAGGACAGAGCCTTGTGGTACCCCACAAACCACTCTAGACCAGTCTGAGTACACGTTATTTATCAGAACCCGTTTGACACGCCCCTGCAGCCAGTTTTCTATCCCTATGGTCCATGCCTACAGACCTCAGCTTGTAGATTAAGCGTTTGTGGGGGACTGTATCAAATGCTTTTGCAAAATCCAGATACACCCCATCCGCCGGCCTACCTTTGTCCAGGTGGCAACTTACTTCCTCGTAGGTTGGTTTGGCAAGAGCGTGCTTTTGTAAACCTGTGCTGATTTCTGCTAATGATGCTATTTTCATCAGCAAATTCTTGGATATTATTATTATTATTGTAGCACTACCCCCAGTTAAGAGAGCTGCTGGTATTATTTTGGGCCTGTACCGTACTGCTGTCAACCCCCAGAACTGACTCTAACCCTCCACTGGCACAGCTGTCAAACAAATGGGATTGTGGGACCCACTAGTGATAGGAACCACAATACCGCAATAAGATTTACAGTCACAGATCAAAACTGGTTTACCTGTGTTGGCCGTCTCCCTGTAACAGTTAATACTCCACACAACATGTTTGCTCAACCCCAAAATACTTTACTGTATAAGAAATGACAGTTTAAACAAATATGCGGTTCACTTATGCAGAGCCCTGCAAAAGCCAAAGTTATAAACATATAAATGTACAAGGATACAACAGAATCTTATTTCACTCTAAATGTCTTTGAATAAACTATGCTCGCGAGCTCCCCCCAGTGGGCAATATGGTGCCCAATACTGTTACTGTGAGTTCCAGTCAGGCCTGACTAATGTTAATGTACAGTTACTCTAATAGAAGGGATCTTCGCTAGCAAACGTTGGTGCACCTAATATTTGTAATCCAAGGGATACCCAAAAAGAAAGATCAGCTGAACTCCCGCAATACTTCTGGGCGTAAAGTCACTGGTAATTAAATGCCAAGCTTTAACTACGCAGTTACTGCGCAACACACTGTCCCCTGGTGCGTAGCGCACTGCTCTGATGGCGGTGGGCCCTAAACAGAGAATCGCGGGCCTACTAAACAGTTAAGAGTCCTGGGCAAGTGACCTCTCACCCGATCAGGCCTAGTCCGTTCGGCTGGTTCCGTTGCTGGTGCTCCCGCACACAATCTCTCCACCAACCATAGTCTCCAGTCCCTCAGACAACCGTATGGAAGTTGATAGATGGGTCGACTCTTGGATGCTCCGAGATGTCAGCAGGCTCTCCGGATGGGATTCCTCGCCTTCCAACAAGCAGGCGTTGCGGAATCTCCAGGCCCAGGCTCTACAGCCTAGACGGACACAACAGGCCTCCACACAGGCGTGTTGCTCCTCCTCCTCCTTAAATAGCCATCCCCAGCAGACCTTGCGCCGGGCAATGCACTGTAGGCGTACAGCTGCACTGTGGGTACAGTAGTCTACTTAACATCCACGGTATTGGAGTCCATCTCTCCCTGTACCACAAGTCCCACCATGCACCTTTCTCAAGGTTAAACAGTAGCCAATCTATTGTCAAATAGAACTCCGGAGGGATCTGGGTTCACTTGCATATGAAAGTAGTCTTTTATCGCATACCATAAAGTGACACCCCGCTACATTAATATTATTATTATTATTAAAAAATACTTGTAAACGCAGTCTTACCCATGGGCCTCAATGCGTATCACGATAATGAGCAGAGAGATTCTGATCTTCTTAATCTAGCTCCCTTACTGGTCAGGATGCAGTGACCTATAAGCCCCCATAATACTTCTGGAAGAGCATGAGGATTAACCCCTTCCGTACAGGGCCATAGTCATATGACGCCGGCAGGAACCCTCCCTTCCTCCGGGCGGGCGTCATATGACGTCTTTTCTTCCCGGCCGTCTAATGGGCGCGCGCCCGCAGCACCGCCCGTGACCTGGTGCCCGTGCCCGGCGGCTGCGGTTGCCCGCGATCACGGCAGGAGTGTGGATCTGTGTGTGTAAACCTCCTCCTGTCAGAGGTGAGGAGACCGATAATGAGACCGATGTGTGTTCCCAGTACAGAGGAACACCGATCGTTCTCCTCCCCTTGTGAGTCCCCTCCCCCTACAGTTAGAATCACTCAATAGGGAACATATTAACCCCTTCAGCACCCCCTAGTGTTAACCCCTTCCCTGCCAGTCACATTTACACAGTAATCAGTGCAGTTTTATAGCACTAATCGCTGTATAAATGTGAATGGTCCCAAAAACGTATCAAAAGTGTCCGATATGTCCTCCGCAATGTCACGGTCACAATAAAAATCGCCGCCAGTACTAGTAAAAAAAAAAAAATGCCATAAATCTATCCCCTATTTTGTAGACGCTATAACTTTTGCGCAAACCAATCAATATACGCTTATTGCAATTTTTATTTACCAAAAATATGTAGAAGAATACGTATCGGTCTAAACCAGTGTTTCTCAGCCTTTCTAGTGCCGTGATCCCTTGATAAAATTTCCCAAGCTGTGGGGACCCCTAACAGTAAAATTATTTTTGTAGCGTGGGTTGTCAGCACCCAAGGCAAGACAAGGAATTTTCGCCCCTAACCCACGGACATTTAGCGCTCCCTGAGTCCCTTCCACTCGTACAGTATTAAAACCCCTCATGGTACATTTTAGGATCTACCACTCTTTCTCTTTGTTCTCCTTTCTTTCCCTTTTATCTCTCTATCCTAATTTCTTGTTTTTCCCCCCATCCCTCTCTCTAGCTGTCTTTCTTGTTCTTTCTCTTATTCTTTCTCTCCCTTTCTTTGTTTCTCCCCCTCTTTTCCTCTCCCTTCCATGTATTCTCTATTTTTATTCCTTCTATTACTCCTTGGTAGGGGGGGGGGGGGGGGATCAGTTAGCAATGCTGGGGGGAGTTCTGATCAGCCAACTTAGGTGCTCTTGATCAAGGTCATCTGCTGATCTTAGAACTGTAGTGGGGACTTTTAATGGCAACTCTAATCACAGGTAGTGTTACTCACTGTGTCTCCGGATTCACTGTGTCTCCAACTTTGTGGTGTCTTGTAGCAGTGACACCTATGCCGAAATCAGGAGATAGGGTCTCCTCCTGCCCCTCCCACTTCACATTGCTCACCAGTCAGCTGACCCCTAGACTCTGCCCCCCCCCCAGCCATGCTGTGAACTGAATGGGTGGCTCCTCCAGGAACAGCCCAGCTGGGAAGCCACAGGCTCCAGGGACAGCCCTGCTGGGCGGCCGCAAGAAGGCTGGGAGAGCGATACGGGCTTCAGGAACAGCCCAGGATTTGGTGACCCCTGGCAAATCGTCATTTGACCCCCGAGGGGTTCCCGACCCCCAGGTTGAGAAACACTGCTCTAAACTGAGGAAAAAAATTGTTTTTAAAAAATAAAATAAAAGTTGTGATATTTATTATATCAAAAAGTAAAAAATATTGTGTTTTTTTTAAAAATTGTCACTCTTCTTTTGTTTATAGCGCAAAAATTGGGTACAGTGTTGCATGACCGCGCAATTGTCATTCAAAGTGCAACAGCGCTGAAAACTAAAAATTGGTCTGGGCAGGAAGAGGGTGAAAATGTGCGGTATGGAAGTGGTTAAACATTGTCAATGTTGATTGAGAGAGTTTAGCGCTGCTTTACATTATCTTACCTCTGCATTCAACACACTCTTCTCCGACAGCTGGCTCAGGACAGCATGTGTGTCTATGTTTCCCAAAATGTTCATCAGGTCATCTTTATAGTAATCAAATATCATCCTCACTGAGGAATCCGGGTATTCATGCATCTGCTGGCACAACCTCTTAATGTCCTCTAGAAATTTACAGAAAAAATACAGTTGCAGAATTGTGAATTCAATGAAAGTTCTAAATTATCTTTGATAAAAACATACACTTATAGGAAGCGCGGCCACCCGCGATCGCTTCACACAGAGGCAGAACAGGGATCTGTCAATGTGAACACGGCGGATCCCCATTCTGACAGGGGAGCTGAGAGTGATCGTCTGTTCCTAGTGATTAGGAACAGCGATCTCACTCCTCCTCCAGTCAGTCCCCTCCCCCTCCCCCAGTTAGAAACACCTCCCAGGGAACACATTTCACCCCTTGAGCTCCCCCTAGTGTTAACCCCTTCCCTGCCAGTGACATTTATATGGTAATCAGTGAATTTTTAAAGCACTGCTCGCTGTATAGATGTTATTGGTCCCAAAAAAGTGTCAAAAGTGTCCGATCTGTCCGCTGCAATGTCACAGTCCTGCAAAAAAACGCAGATCGCCACCATTACTAGTAAAAAAAAAAATTATTATAATTAAAATGCCATTAATATATCCCCTATAACTTTTGCGCAAACAAATTAATATACGTTTATTGCGGGGTTTTTTAGACCAAAAAAAAATTGAAAAATACGTATCGGCCTAAACTGAGGAAGAAATTTGTATTTTTAGATATTTTTGGGGATATTTATTATAGTAAAAAGTAAAAAATATTGTTTTGTTTTTTTTCAAAATTGTCGCTTTTTATTTGTTTATAGTGGCAAAAATTTAAAACCGCAAAGGTGATCAAATACCACCAAAAGAAAGCTCTATTTGTGGGAAAAAAAGGACTCCAATTTTGTTTGGGAGCCATGTCGCATGACGGCGCAATTGTCAGTTAAAGCGACGCAGTGCCGTATCGCAAAAAATGGCCCGGTCAGGAAGGGGGCAAATCCTTCCGGTCCTTAAAGGGTAAGTTCACCTTTACAGAAAACTCTGTAAGGTGAACTTACACAGGACCCCCTCCTCGCCCCCCCCCCCCCCGCGATCCCACTGACCTGGACTGACGCAATCTCCGGTTCTAAGCCCCGGTATATGGGCGCCAGAAGCCCGGAGCTTAGAAGTCCTCTCTCCATCCTTGCATCTTCTGCATAGCTGACAGGACGGGCTATGCGGCTGCTGATTGGTAGGCGCCGCCCATGTGATGGCACTGACCAATTAGAATTCTCCAAAACGTCTTGGACATTCAGCTCAGAGGATTTCTAAGCCCCGGACATCTGCCGCGGATATACCAGGGCTTAGAACCAGAGATTGCCACGGTCCAGGTCAGCTGGACCTTGGGGGGGCGGGGGGGACCTGAGTAAGTTCACCTTACCCTTTAAGTTGTTAATTTGTCATGGTTTCTTAAAATTGCACTTCAGTGATATCTGACATCAAACCCACAGGAGAGCCAAGTAAAAAAAAAAACTACAGCTAGGCCTAGGTGGCTGTGACAGGAGCCACTTTGGGTAGGGGGCTTGTGGAACCCAGATTACCTTAGAGTGGTCGGGAAACTCCTTGGCCAGCTCCCCTGGCCCCTCCTATGTGTAAGGCACCCTGTGTCTATTAGGGGCACAGGGTGACCAAGAACCCACCCCAGTCGGGTCTGCACTAACCAGACTCACCGTACAACCACACCGGACTCAGCATTTTGTGTTTTACACGTGTTATCTAGGGTTCTATATGTGTGGTTTGTATGTGCCTGTGTGTCTCTTGTTATGAGATGTAAAGTTTACCCCGCCCTGTGTCATTATGCAAAGAAGGGGGGGGGGTTGTCCCTGAGTGTACAGTATACCTTTCTGTACCTGTGTTTGAATAAAGAGTCTTATGTTTCTTACCACCCTACACTGATGCCTCGACAGGTGACTGGGTGGGCTAAGGGATCTTGGATCGTGCTGGTATCAGACAAGGGAAGCTTATACGGCAGACATACTCATCTTGAGTACGGGGCCCATCATAGTGGCTACACAAGTACGTGAGAAATAACAGTCTGCAAGTTGCTGTAGTTCTGCTTTATTATTTTTGGGGACAATTAAGACCAATAAAATAAGAAGGCTTAAATTATCATTGTAAAACAAACTTACAATGAATGTATAATTCCCTCTTCTCACAGTAAAAGACAATCATTTTCACACAAATACGTTTACAAAACAAGAACACACTATTCTCTGATCGGACGAGGTAGTGTCAGGAATCAAAATGCATTTTTGTTTACCATGGTGGACGTCTCTTTTCTGGTGCCGCTTCATCCTTTCAGTTGTGTGCAGCAGATATCCGGTCATCACAAGAGACACCTAAACACAGCGACAACATAATACTTTATATGTACTCAACTTTTATCCCCCAGCATATATACTATTACTACATTATACATTTTATATATATGTAGTGGCCCCACCCCTCTCACGCCTTCTTCTTCTCGGCTTGTTGTCTTGTCTAGGGGGATCAGGGAGGAGGGGTGCGGTACACTACGGCCTATGTCCTCTAATGTGTAGAGGTGAAAGCCAACACCAATTTACCTTCGGGCTGTGTGCATAACCCAGAGCCAAGTCCGTCCTATAGATGACCCCCCTTTGCTCCCAGTAACTGGAGTTCCACACCACTGAAAAGGTCCAACTCTTATTTATTCTCTGACAGCAATAAATCGTCCTTTAACAGCAGACAGGGTGTGACCGAAAGAACAGTTCAGTATAGGTGGGGAGTAGGTCGAGGTACAATCCTTAGATAGAACTAACCATTGTGGTGTCACCAACGGTTATGGCGCACAGCCGCTGCCACCGACCGTGTAGGAAAGGAGCAGAATTTACCTTTGCTAAGTGTAGCCCCTGTTAGAGGGAAGACATCCTTCCAAGAGAGTTACCAGAGGCCCCACCGTCACCAGTAATGCTGCACCGGACTGTTCGGAGGGGTTACGCCCAACACCTTAGGGCCCCTCGGACTCTTCCACCCTTGCGGAACCCAGTACTGGGCCCCAGGCCTCCTCGGTAGTACCTCACCCCAGGCTGAAGGTGCCTGGGATGGACTCCATCTTCCGCAACCCTGGAACGCCAGCACCCAGGCTGAAGGTGCCTGGGCACGGCTCTCACCTCCGACGACTGACCCCGTGTTGAGGGCGTCTGTCCCCTTTATCTCCTCTCCCGACAGGCACAGCAGGTTCCCCGCCCCGCCGTACCGCCGCCAAAACAGGACAAAAAGGGCACAGCACTGCAGTGATGGTTCAACCCCGGCCCAAGGCGACAGCGCCACCCACAGGCCGCAGGGAACTACACACCACTGAAGTCCTCCACGACTGGAAATTCCCTAACAATCAGTGCACCCGGGTCATACCACCACCCAGATGCGCCCCTAATTTTAAAGTACCCGCTATATATTGTGACAGCAGGAAGGTAAAGTCACCTGGTTGCATCCAGGGGGGTAGATATATTTCGCCCAGATTCAGGCTTTACGCCGATTTATACAGCTAGGTGGAGAGTTGTATAAGGCTAGTGTGCTCATGGATGACTCATACCTCTAGGGAGAGGGCTGGGCGTCGTGCAGACAGGGAGTTGATGAGACCAGCTGAACCTTGTCAGCTCATTTAGGCCTCTATAAGAAAGCCCAGCTTCATTAGGTGTTTGCTCATGCCTGGAAGCAGACCTGTGTGGACTGTCTAGGGAGAGTGAACCCCTGTGCGGTGAGAGAAAGCCTGTGTGGCTATATTTTGCTTGGACATTTAAAACCAGGGACTAGGACAGCACTAGGCTGATCCCAGTTGTTAGTTAGGAAACCTGTATGTTTAGTCAGAGGTCAAGTTGACCAGGATTTATTTTGTTTGTTTCTTTTGCTTTGCTGTGTTTTTGTCACTGTAAATAGAAAATAAACGGCACCTTTTTGATTTTGAAAACCACAACCTCCGTCTGCTGGGCCTGTTTTTGTGTGGGGAGCCCATCCCGGGGGTCACACACACCCGCTGCCGAGCTAACCCCCTCACAGTTGGTGGAGAACCAGTGGCAGTTTTTTTTTAAGCCAGCATGGAGGAGATACTGAAACAGCTGGCTCTAGCAAATGCCAATCAACAGCAGACAAATGCAGGTTTGCAAAAGAGCCTTGCAGCTCAACAACAGAACTTCGCAGCCCAGCAGCAAGCTCATCAACAGAGCCTTGCAGCCCAGCAGCAAGCTCACCAACAGAGTCTGGAAGCTCAGCAACAAGCCCAGCAACGATCTGAGGCCCGCTTCATAGACCTATTACAGAAGCAAGAGCAGAGACTACAACAAATGGAAGCAGTAATGCAGCAACGTCCGCAGACCAGTGAGGAAAGCCGTCCCACTAATACCGCGTCCTTTGGGGTGAGTCGTTTATTGACAAAAATGACTGGAGAGGATGATCCAGAGGTATTTTTGACCACGTTTGAAAGGACTGCTGAAAGAGAAAAGTGGCCTGAGGAGCAGTGGGCTGGACTGGTGGCTCCTCTGTTAACGGGTGAATCGCAGAAAGCTTACTATGACCTAGAGCCTGACCAAGCAAAAGACTATGTGATGCTAAAAGCTGAAATATTGGCAAGGCTGGGTGTCACCCTGGCTGTCCGGGCTCAGCGTGTGCATAACTGGACTTTCCAGCTTGGAAAACCCCCCAGGTCTCAAATGTATGATCTCATTCACCTGAGCAGAAAGTGGCTACAGCCAGAGACTTTGTCCGCACCAAAGATTGTGGAACGTGTTGTAATGGATCGGTTTTTGAGAGCTCTTCCTACTGCCATCCAAAAGTGGGTAAGCCATGGAGACCCAGAGACGGCCGATGGTCTTGTGGATCGTGTGGAGAAATACTTGGCTACAGAGAACCTGACGGCCTCTTCCAGAGACACTCGGACTTTCCACCCTAAGACCAGACCATCCCCAGGGGCGGATAAGAGGATTCCAAGGGGTAAGGGTGGAGAGAGTGAGAGGGTGGGAGCTCTACCCCAAGTTTGGCGAGAACAGCCTGGGAAATCAGCGGCTCAAGAGGCGGCAAGAAGGATCGTTTGCTACCGCTGCCGGCAAGCGGGACATATTGCAGCCAATTGCCCGGTTGTGGAGGAACCCATGCAGTGTGACTTTCTGACGGGCAGACGTCAGTCGCTGTGTGCGACAGTCGCATGCACTGCCATTCGGGGAACTGAGAAACATTTATGCAAAATGTGTATTAATGGTAGAAATGTTGTGGTATTGCTGGATTCAGGTAGCCTTGTGACCCTGATAAAGGCTGAATTAGTTAAAACAGAGGTCTCTGGGAATAGCAAGGTAGCTGTTATTTGTGTGCATGGGGACACCCGAGAGTATCCAGTGACTACAGTGTGTTTCGAGACCCCCAAAGGTACCCTTTCTCATCCAGTGGGCTTAGTGTCTCAGTTACCGCATGACGCCATTGTGGGAAGGGATTTTCCGAAGTTCTGGGAACTGTGGGATGATCCTGAGCCCCCCACTGGTGCCCCTATGTACCAGGAATATGATAGCCAGAACTCCTCTGAGAGTGGTGAGGACTCTCCCGAATTTCCCTTGTCAGTATTGGCAGGGGAGACTCAAGAAACTGGAGAGGAGCCCACCTCCTCAGACGAAAACCTACCGTCTGTGGAGTTTTCTGATCTTGAGGTTCACAGGGAAAACTTTGCCACAGAACAGTTGAAAGACCCCGCCCTAATAAAGGCACGGGAAAACGTAGTGAAAATAGATGGCGAGTTAGTGAACCCAGATAATACCTGCACTTACCCATACTTCAGCGTAGAGAAGGACCTACTGTATCGGGTGGCAAAAAGGGCAGAAGAAACCGTTGAGCAGCTTGTGGTGCCCAAACCTTACAGGAAGTTGGTGTTGGAGTTGGCCCATGGGCACATTCTTGGAGGTCATCTGGGGACAGAGAAAACCCGAGAGAGGGTATTACAGAGATTCTATTGGCCTGGGGTGATGAAGGACATAGAAAATTATTGTTCCTCCTGCCCTGTGTGTCAGAGGTCGGCCCCGATGCCACACTTCCGTAGCCCGCTGGTCCCTCTACCCATCATTGAGGTCCCGTTTGAGAGAATCGCAATGGATTTGGTAGGTCCTATAATCAAGTCCGCTAGGGGGCACCAGTACATATTGGTTATAATGGACTATGCCACCCGTTATCCAGAAGCGATCCCTCTCAGAAATACCTCGGCCAAAACCATAGCCAAAGAGCTATCTCTTGTTTTTAGCCGGGTGGGTATTTGTAAAGAACTGCTTACGGACCAAGGTACACCCTTTATGTCCCGGGTTATGAAGGAGCTGTGTAAATTGTTCAAAGTGACGCAATTACGTACATCTGTGTATCACCCCCAAACCGATGGGCTGGTTGAAAGATTCAACAAAACCCTAAAACAAATGTTGAAGAAAGTGGTGGATAGGGATGGAAAGGATTGGGACTGTCTACTTCCTTATTTGATGTTTGCTATTAGGGAGGTGCCCCAATCCTCTACGGGATTCTCCCCCTTTGAGTTACTGTATGGGAGACACCCAAGAGGGCTGTTGGATATTGCCAAGGAAACTTGGGAAAGTGAGAGTTCTCCCCACAGGAGTGTGATTGAGCATGTCGCCCTGATGCAAGATCGAATTGCACAGGTAATGCCCATCGTGAAGGAACATTTGGCCCAAGCGCAGTTGGCACAGCAGAGAGTGTACAACCGTGGAGCCAAGACCCGTACCTTTTCCCCGGGGGATAGGATATTGGTACTTGTCCCTACGGTTGAAAGTAAATTCCTTGCCAAATGGCAAGGCCCCTACGAGATAATGGAAAAAGTGAGCGAAGTGAATTACAAGGTCAGACAACCAGGAAGGCGAAAGCCCGAACAGATCTATCACGTTAATCTGTTGAAAGCCTGGAGGGATAGAGAGTCCCTAGTCGCAGACACTTGGTCACCAGCTCAAACTGGTTGCGTGATTCCTGAGGTTGGAATCGCAGCCACCTTGTCACAACCCCAACAACAGGAGGTTAAGGAGTTTGTGCTTCGCAACAAGGAGGTATTCTCTGAGCTGCCGGGACAAACATCTGGGGTAGAGCATGACATTATTACCCCGCCCGGTGAAAGGGTGAAGTTAAAACCCTATCGGATCCCAGAGGCCCGACGGGAGGCAATACGGGAGGAAGTACAGAAAATGCTGAACTTAGGGGTGATAGAGGAGTCCCAAAGTGATTGGTCTAGTCCCATTGTGTTGGTGCCTAAACCGGATGGGAGCTGGCGATTTTGTAACGATTTTCGTCAGTTGAACAAAGTTACAAAATTTGACACCTACCCCATGCCACGTATAGATGAGTTGATCGACCGGCTGGGAACAGCCCGATACATGACGACTCTTGACCTCACAAAAGGGTATTGGCAAATCCCCCTGGCCAAGTCAGCCAAAGAGAAAACCGCATTTGTAACCCCAGACGGGGCGTTCCAATATAAAAGAATGCCGTTCGGGTTACAGAATGCGCCGGCCACATTCCAGCGGAAAATGGACCAGATGCTGAGGCCCCATCGGAAGTATGCTGCGGCTTACCTGGATGACGTAATTGTCCATAGCACAGATTGGGCCTCACATCTGCCAAAAGTGCAAGCAGTCCTGGACTCTGTTCGGGAAGCAGGGTTTACGGCTAACCCCAAGAAGTGTACCATTGGGCAGGAGGAGGCCAAATATCTTGGGTACACCATTGGGAGGGGAGTAATAAAACCCCAACTCAACAAAGTCGAGGCCATCCAGAGTTGGCCACGTCCCAACAGCAAGAAGCAGGTACGAGCCTTTCTGGGAATCGCTGGGTATTATCGGCGATTCATTCCCCACTTTGCTTCTAAGGCTGTGCCCCTAACCAACCTGACGAAGGGGAAAGGGTCGGTCATGATTAAATGGACCCCAGAGGCTGAGGCAGCATTCCAATTCTTGAAACAAGCCTTATGTAGCCAGCCAGTGTTGTACTCACCCGACTTCTCTAAAGACTTTGTCGTACAAAGTGATGCGTCAGATGTGGGGTTAGGAGCAGTATTGTCCCAGGTCTGGAACGGGGAAGAGCACCCAGTCATTTACCTCAGCAGGAAGTTGAAGTCCCATGAGGTAAATTACGCCACCGTTGAAAAGGAGTGTTTAGCGGTGAAGTGGGCTCTAGATTCCCTTCGGTACTACCTGCTAGGTAGGCACTTTGACATGGTTACGGATCACGCTCCGTTAAAGTGGATGGCTCAAAACAAGGAAACAAATAGAAGAGTGAATAGGTGGTTCCTGGCCCTCCAGGAATTCAACTTCACAGTAAAGCATCGCCCTGGCGTTCAAATGGGGAATGTGGATGCTTTGTCTCGAGTACATGAATGCCTGATTGCTGGTGTTCCAACCCCGAGGTTAAAACAAGAGGGGGGGGTATGTGACAGCAGGAAGGTAAAGTCACCTGGTTGCATCCAGGGGGGTAGATATATTTCGCCCAGATTCAGGCTTTACGCCGATTTATACAGCTAGGTGGAGAGTTGTATAAGGCTAGTGTGCTCATGGATGACTCATACCTCTAGGGAGAGGGCTGGGCGTCGTGCAGACAGGGAGTTGATGAGACCAGCTGAACCTTGTCAGCTCATTTAGGCCTCTATAAGAAAGCCCAGCTTCATTAGGTGTTTGCTCATGCCTGGAAGCAGACCTGTGTGGACTGTCTAGGGAGAGTGAACCCCTGTGCGGTGAGAGAAAGCCTGTGTGGCTATATTTTGCTTGGACATTTAAAACCAGGGACTAGGACAGCACTAGGCTGATCCCAGTTGTTAGTTAGGAAACCTGTATGTTTAGTCAGAGGTCAAGTTGACCAGGATTTATTTTGTTTGTTTCTTTTGCTTTGCTGTGTTTTTGTCACTGTAAATAGAAAATAAACGGCACCTTTTTGATTTTGAAAACCACAACCTCCGTCTGCTGGGCCTGTTTTTGTGTGGGGAGCCCATCCCGGGGGTCACACACACCCGCTGCCGAGCTAACCCCCTCACAATATATATATATATATATATATATATATATATATATATTTTTTTTTTTATATAAGTATATCAATTTTCATAATGATTAAGTGATCAGGCAGTGATCAGGAAGCTGGCATGGCGGTGATCAGGATTCTGGTGTGAGGTAGTGTATGGCGGTGATTGGGATGCTGGTATGGCATATGGCGGTGATTAGGACATTGGTATGTGGTATAGTGGTGATCAGGACATTTGTATGGAAAATAGTGGGGATCAGGATGCTGGTATGGCGAATGGCTTTGATCAGGAAGCATTGGTATGGTGAATGGTATTGATCAGGGTGCTGGTATGGCATATGGCAGTGATCAGTGGTGTAGTGGGTAGCACTCTAGCAGCAAAAGGGTCGCTGGTTCGAATCCCGACCACAACACCATCTGCCTGGAGTTTGCATGTTCTCCCTGTGTCTGCGTGGGTTTCCTCCGGGTACTCCGGTTTCCTCCCACGCTCCAAAGACATGCTGGTAGGTTAATTGGATCTTGTCTATATTGGCCCAGTATATATGTATATATGTGTGTACAACTGTGTGTCCCAAGCATGTCGAGATCCTACGGGGTAAAATGACTGCACCAGCCAAGCAGACACTGGCTGAAAAAAAGCGCCTAGAGGCGATTCAGTTTGCATGTGTAGCGCTATACAAGTCATTCATTCATCAGGGCATTGCTTTGGTGGTGATCAGGACGCTGGTAAGGCATATGGCGGTGATCTGGACGCTGGTATGTCGGTGATCAGGATGCTGGTATGGCAAGTGGCGGTGGTCAGCGCATTGCTTTGGTGGTGATCAGGATGCTTGTATGGGGTATGGTGGTGATCAGATTGCTGGTATGGTGGTGATCAGGATGCCGGCATGGTGTATGGTGGTGATCAGGATGCTGGCATGGAGTATGGTAGTGATCAGGATGCTGGCATGGTGTATGGCGTGATCAGAATGTAGAAATGGCATATGGCAGTGATCAGGACGCTGTTATGTCCCATGGCGGTGATCAGGATGCTGGTATGGGGTATGTCGGTGATCAGGACACTGGTATGGTGAATGGCGGTAATCAGGATGCTGGTATAGGGTATGAGGGTAATGAGAACACTGATATGCGGTATGGTGGTGATCAAGACGTTGGTATGGTAGTGATCAGGGCATTGCAATGGTGGTGATTAAGACGCTGGTATGGGGTATGGTAGTGATCAGGACGCTGTTATAGTGTATGGCAGTGATCAGGTCATTGGTATGGGATATGGCAGTGTTACTGTGAGCACTGGTGACACAGGGACAGATGACAAGGAGTGGCTGCACTGTTTATTATTATCGTATATCACACTTCGCACAGTGATCAGAGACACTGTGGACAGGCTGGCAGTGCGGTCTGTGAGTGTACATACAGTGTGACAGGCAGAGAACGCTCACAGGCTTCAGTAATGGTTCTCTCTCCTCTCACTGGTGATCTCTGTGATAAGGAGAGAGAACTGATGTTTACTTTCAGTGTTTACTATGGGTTCGCTGTGATCGGACCCAGTGATCACATGGTACAGAACCAATTTCATTGGTTCTGTACCCAGTAATGTGATCCACTGTGTCCAGTAAAAACAGTGATCACTGGGCTTGCCAGTTTGCGGTCTATGAGCCGTGCAAGAGCCTCTGATGCCGGGGGGGGGGGGGGGACATACAGGGGCCGTTTATGTACATGGGCCGGATGGGTAGCAGTTAAATACCAATTTTTTGTCCTTGGGTTTAGATACAATTGACCCCGTATGAATACGCTTCTACATAACCCTCTACGGCACCACTTCTGGGAGTGAAGACCAGTGATCACAGCTGGAGCTCGCCTCCGCCTTGTCACCTCCCCTCGTCATGAAGTCAGCATGCCCCTCTAGAGTACTACAGACCCTTGTAGATCACCGGACAGCAACCCGGGCACCCATGCTGCAATGCATTAGTGTGAAACAAACCAAAATCATAAAACTTTCTATTAGAGCTGGATGGAATTCATATGGGAAAACGCTACTTTGGTGCATGATGGAAGATATCAGTCTATAGGATCCTAGTGAGAGAAACTCAACCTGATGTACTTTTTATAGAACGTGCCCCCAACCCCCCCCCCTCCCATATATAGAACACATTCCCCCTTTTATCATATATAAAATAATGCTCTCACGTACTGAGAGAGTAGAGAGATACGCCTTACCTCACTGCTCCGTCCTTGGCAACAGACTGAGAAGAAACAGGAAGTTATTAGGAAAGTCCCAACTAGAAAAACAAGTACAGGGCAGGACTGATTTCTTAACTATTTCACCGGCAGCGCGTTCAATCCACACAACTCCTATTCAGCCTTTTACTGGAAGACTTTATCTTTCCATTCTACACGCATGATAAAATACACTTCTTTTTTTGTCCTGTAGAATACTGATGCCGCGTACACACGACCAGTTTTAATGTCATTGAAAAAAACAACGTTTTTCTCGACGTGATTCCTCTCAAGCCTGCCTTGCCTACACACTATCGTGGAAACAAAACGCTTGAGTAAAGCGCGGTGACGTACAACACGTACGACGGCACTATAAAGGGGAAGTTCCATTCGGATGGCGCCACCCTTTTGGCTGCTTTTGCTGATCTCGTGTTAGTAAAGTTTGTTGAGAGACGATTTGCGCTTTTCAGCCTCGTGCTTTTCAGTCCGTTACAGCGTGACGAATGTGCTATCTCCACTACGAACGCTAGTTTTACCAGAACGAGCGCTCCCGTCTCATCACTTGCTTCTGAGCATGCGTGTTTTTTTCACGTCGTTAACCTCTTGTCTACCGCCCACCGTCAAATGACGGCGGGCGGAAGACTCTCTCGTTCTGACAGGACGTCATATGACGTCCTGCCTTTAAAAGCAGCTAGGGGGCGCGCGCCGCGTCGCTGGGGACACGATGCGCGTGCCCGGCGGCCGCGGTGGCTGCCGGGCACCCGCGATTGCCCAGTAACCGAGCAGGACAGTGGATCTGTGTGTGTAAAACACACAGATCCACGTCCTGTAAGGGAGAGGAGACCGATGGTGTGTCCCTTGTACATAGGGACAGCCATCGGTCACCTCCCCCAGTCAGTCCCATCCCCCCACAGTTAGAACACATCTAGGAAACACATTTAACCCCTTCCTCGCCCCCTAGTGTTAACCCCTTCCCTGCCAGTCACATTTATACGGTAATCAATGCATTTTTATAGCACTGTTCTCTGTATAAATGTGAATGGTCCCAAAAATGTATCAAAAGTGTCCGATGTGTCCGCCGCAATATCGCAGTCACAATAAAAATCGCAGATCGCCGCCATTACTAGTAAAAAAAACAAAAAAAAAAAGCTATAAATCTATCCCCTATTTTGTAGACGCTATAACTTTTGCGCAAACCGATCAATACACGCTTATTGCGATTTTTTTTTTTTTTACCAAAAATATGTAACAGAATACGTATCGGCCTAAACTAAGGAAAATTTCAATAAAAAAAAAATAATTATATTTATTATAGCAAAAATATTGTGTTTTTTTTTTTCAAACTGGACGCTCTTCTTTTGTTTATAGCGCAAAAAATAAAAACCACAGAGGTGATCAAATACCACTTAAAGAAAGCTCTATTTGTGGGAAAAAAAGGACGCAAATTTCGTTTGGGAGCCACGTCGCACGACCGCGCAATTGTCATTCATAATGTGACAGCGCTGAAAGCTGAAAAATGGCTTGGGCAGGAAGGGGGTGAAAGTGCCCGGTAGGCAAGTGGTTAAAGTCTACACACGGGCGTTTTTCACGATGAGAAAAACGACGACGTGAAAAACGACGAGAAAAAATAGAGCATGTTTTTAAATTTTTAATGGACATTTTTCACGTCGCAAAAAATGCTCTGGAGTCCACACACGATCGTTTTTAAAGATCAAATAAAAAAAAATGGCATTTTTCTCGTCATGAAAAACGGTCGTGTGTACGCGGCATTATACTTTTCTAAAAGCAAAGAACCAGGAGAATAAAATGTTGGTAGTTACAAAGTTTTATGTTAGGAGTATGAATTTTTAGCTTAGTACACAGAAGGCACTTTCCTGGCCAATTAAATGAATTAACACCCCAACATTAGACATGCCTGTACACATTTGCAAGCATCAAACATTTTTCCTACCAAAATGCTGCTACAGTAGAGCCAGCGATTCTGGCTAAAATGAGAATCACTATTTTTTTTTTTTGCTTAGAATAAAGATCACGATTCTCACCCTGTAACATCTTCTTTCACATTATACAAAAAAAATAAAAATAAAAATAAAAAATCGGGCTAGCTTTACTGTTTAATTATTATTTTTTTTATTATTATTCATTAAAGTGTATTTTTTTAAAAGAAATTGCGTTTGAAAAACCTCTGCGCAAAATCCAGTGTGACATAAAATATTGCAAAACAAACACCATTTTATCATGTTTGGGTGTTCCAAGTAATTTTCTAGCAAAAAATAATGACTTTTTTACTTGTAAGCAACAAATGTCAAAAAAGGTTTGGTCTTTAAATGGTTAAACTTCCTTCATCTACACGCCCCTTTCCTTTGATAAAAGATACTTTTGTTTCTACTTATTTGCATGTTGTGATTAAACTTGGCAGGCGGCCTGGATTTAGTTTTTCCAGCTGTGAGAACTCTCTGCACTTGTTAGAAAGATCGTGACATGCTGTTTTGAAGATCGGGAAGGGAAAAAGATTGCGATTTCGATTCTTCACGATTAACCACTTGAGGACCGCCTCACGCCGATATACGTCGGCAGAATGGCACGGCTGGGCACATCAACATACAGGTACGTTGCCCTTTAAGAGCCCAGCCGTGGGTTGCACGCACGCGCCACCGGCGGCGCGCTCGCGACCCGGTCCTGAGCTCCGTGACCGCACCCGTGGGACTCGCGGCCCCGATCGCCGCCGATGTCCCGCGATCGGGTCACAGAGCTGAAGAACGGGGAGAGGTAAGTGGCATGTCAGTGATCGTCTGTTCCCTGTCATCAGAAAAGATGATCAGTGACGTATAACATGTAGCCACGCCCCCCTACAGTAAGAATCACTTCCTAGGGAACACTTAACCCCTACAGCGCCACCTAGTGGTTAACCCCTTCACTGCCAGTGTCATTTTCACAGTAATCAGTGCATTTATATAGCACTGATCGCTGTAAAAATGACAATGGCCCCAAAATGGTGTCAAAAGTGTCTGATGTGTCCGCCATAATGTCGCAGTAAAAAAAAAAAAATATTATTAAAAATGTCATAAAACTACCCCCTATTTTGTAGACGCTATAACTTTTGCGCAAACCAATCAATAAACGCTTATTGCAATTTTTTTTTTACCAAAAATATGTAGAAGAATACGTATCGGACTAAACTGTGGAAAAAATTTTTTTATATATACTTTGGGGGATATTTATTATAGCAAAAAGTAAAAAATATTTTTCAAAATTGTCGCTATATTTTTGTTTATAGCGCAAAAAATTAAAATCGAAGGTGTGATCAAATAACACCAAAAGAAAGCTCTATTTGTGGGGAAAAAAAGGACGCCAAATTTGTTTGGGAGCCACGTTGCACGACCGCGCAATTGTCAGTTAAAGCGACACAGTGCCGAATCGCAAAAAGGGGCCTGGTCCTTTAGCTGCATATTGATCCGGGGCTTAAGTGGTTAATCTTGCAGCTCTATACTACAGTAAAACTTTGGTTTGAGAGTGTTTTACAAGACAAGCAACATTTTTAAATAAATGTTGACTTGATATAAGAGTGGCGTCATGTCCGATCGTGTATGGGCCCCATCGGTCTTTTTTCCATCGGTGAGAAAAAATAGAACCTGTTTTAAATTTATCCGATGGAAAAAAAAACAATAGCAAATTCCGATCGTCTATGGGGAACTCCATCGGAGAAAAAACCCACGCATGCTCAGAATCAAGTCGACGCATGCTCAGAAACATTGAACTTCATTTTTCTCGGCTCGTTGGAGTGTTTTACGTCACAGCGTTTGGGACGGTCGGCTATTTGACTGATGGTGTGTAGGCAAGACTGATGGAAGTCGGCTTCATCGGAATTCTGACGGAAAAATCCATCAGATTTGAATCCATAGGAAATACGATCGCGTGTACAGGGCTTAAGTGTACCAATATGGTTACATTTAACGAAGGGACAACATTTAGCAACATATTGTTACACTTAAGCCTCGTACTAGCGGTACGATTGTTGGCCAACCGAGCGTCTGATTTTTGTCAAAAGGGCGTGTGCCAGGGTCTTGTCTTGCATACTAATGTTACACAAATTGTCGTGCCACAAACACGAACGTAGTGACGTACTACGAGGGATTTCCGCTCTTGAGAGCCACCCTTTGGGCCCCTTCTGCTAATTTCGTGTTTGGCGAGCATTGATTCCGAGCATGCGTGTTTGTACTTTCGACCTTTGTGTGACGGATATTGTGTACTGACCATACGAAAATCTGACGTCAAACCGTTGTCTGACGAAAATTTACTAGCCTGTCATTCAACATTTGTTGGGCAATAATTGTCAAAAGGAGCGTACCAACGGTAAAGCCTCGTGCACACGACCGAGAATCTCGTCAGGAAAAAACCCGTTGTTTTTCCCTGACGAGATTCTTGACAAGAATCTTGTCCCGGCCGAGTGTACACACGCTCGATTCAAAAGAACCGCCGTTCTTTTGAATGGAACGAAAGCGGTGACGTCATCGACTACAACGAGCGCGCACTCGTCACATTCGATGCCGTCGCCGCCATCTTGCTACACTCTACCTATGCCTAGGAAGCTACCGCGCATGCGTCAAAGTCATTTTGAGCATGCGCGGGTTTCCACGGCGACAGGTAAGCGCACACACTCTCGGGTTTCTCGTCGGGAAACAGGCCGACGAGAAACCCGACGAGAAAATAGAGAGCAGGTTCTCTATTTTTTGTCGTCGAGATTCTGTGCAGTTTTCTTGACGAGAAACCTGAAAGCCTCGTACACACGACCGGTTTTCTCGGCAAGAAAGCTCTCCCGGCAGTTTTCTTGCTGGTTCTTTCCGAGAAAACCGGTCGTGTGTACGAGGCTTAAGATTTTAGGACAAAAGTCTGTCAACAGACAATCCCCTGCCAACAATTGAACCGTGTGTATGAGGCTTTTAGAGGCCCCTCTCTTCTCTTTTATACTCTGTAGCTCCTGCTGGATTTTGCTTCTAATCCCCTTGTGGAGGCTTCCATCTGTAGATGGACATTTTATGGTTACACAACCTATCACATTGCTATAATCTTTTTATATGGACTATAAACTGAAGGTCTTATGAATAAATGGTTGTGGGACGAATCATCTGAGTTTCCATTATTTCTTATGGGGAAATTTGCTTTGATATACAAGTGATTTGGATTACAAGGATGTTTCTGGAACAAATTATTCTCGTAATCCAAGATTTTACTGTACTTCTGGATGTGCCAACAGTGTTTTATTTTTTCTTTTTCTGCCTCTAAAACGCTGCTGCCAGGAGGAAATGCATCTAGGAGGGCAAGTTCGCACCCGGAATTGTACAGGAACGCGCTGTGCATTCCCATGCGATTCACATGCAGTTCCGTGTGGTGTGATTTCAGACCATTTTGAAGGGGTGAATGAATGCAGGTGTCAAAAATTTTACAACCATATCGTGACTTCAGCAATTGTAGCACCCTCTGGTGTGCTAGGTGTGAAAGATAAGGTTTTTTGTCAGTGCAGGCAAATTTATACAGGCCTGCTTGTTTTGTTTCCTGGGTTGGCAGAGATCCAGGGAGAGCTTGATGACTCACAGGCAGCATCACTGAGACCTCCCCCTTATTTCCAGAACATACTGGAACTTTCTGGAAAGATAGGAGGAGAGATGAGGTGGATTTGCCTGGAGTATGCAGAGGGCCCTAAATAATCCCCAACTTGGATTGTCAGGGGGCAGGCCCCATCAAATACTCTGGGTCAGCCCAGCTGGGGAGGAGTTGTTCGGGTGGAAGCTGGAGATGGAGGTTGTTGTGGCCTTTGAGGGAGCTCCCCAGTCTGGGGAGGGGTGACTCTGGGCCTGGGCTCGGGTGCAGACGGGATCTTCCTACAACAGAGGTGTCCTGGACAGGAGGCACGGGAGCAACGAGCGGACAGCAGGAGAACACTGCCAGGTACAGTGCCTTGAAAAAGTATTCATACCCCTTGAACTTTTCCACATTTTCTCGTGTTACAACTGTAGCGGGGTTTCTAAATTTAGGTGGGACACTCAGGTGTGTAAGTATGGAGTAGTGGACTATTTGTGTTCGTGGAGGATTGGATGGTGTAATAATCTCCTTGGCCTGTGGGTGGCGGGGTACCTGTAGGCTCAAGGTAGATTGGCCATCACAGTGCTACCCTTTTTGTCCCTTTCCGGAGATGGTACGGCGAGGGCGGGGAACCTGCCGTAGCGTCAAGGGAGGGGATAAAAGGGGGAGACGCCCTAGCCACGAGGTCTTCTGGAGGATCTTCTTCACGCGCCCAGGCACCTTAGGCCTGGGTGCGGGCGGTTCGGAGTTCTGGCCCAGGCGCCCTAGGCCTGGCCGGAACGGAGTTGGAGTCCATCCCAGGCACCTTCATCCTGGGGGGCCCAGTGACTTCGACTGGGTCCCGCGAGGGTGGAGAAGTCCGAGGGTCCCTGAGGTGGACGGGGCCCATGTCTGAGGTGAGGAGGCCGGGGAGGTTACCCATTCGGAGAGTCTGGAGCAGCATCAACCCAGTGACGGATGGGCCTCTGGTAACTCCCCTGGAGGGACGTCTTCCCCTGACAGGGGCTGCAACACAGCGAAGGTACTCCTATCTATGTTCTCTTGAGTCGCTGGAAGAGACTCTCAAGTTCTAAGTCCTTTCTAGCTAAGGCTATAGTAACCGCTGGCGAGATCGCAGTGGTTTAGCTGACAACCAGGATAGTGCCTCGACCTGCTCATCCCCCGTATCAAAATGTTATCAAGTCACAACCAGTTGGCTACTGAAGCACTGTTTATTGTGAGACATGCAATAAAACAAGAGTTGGACTGTGATCGGTGTGTGGAACTCTGGTTAATGGGAGCAGAGGGAGGTGTTGGCGCAGCAGGACTTGATTCTAGACAGAAGCACATAGGCCCGAGGAAATATCTGGTGCTGGCCCTCACCTCACCCACAGCTATGGGGAGGACATGGGCCGTAGCGCATCTCACCCTGTCGTGTGACATACGCCTAGACCAAAGAGATGGGGTGAGGCCGCTACACAACCAAAAACGTAAATGTATTTTATTGGGATTTTATGTGATAGATCAACAGAAAGTGGCACATAATTGTCAAGTGGAAGGAAAATTATAAATGGTTTTCAATTTTTTTTTTTACAAATAAATATCTATAAAAGTGTGGGGGGCATTTGTATTCAGGCCCCTTTACTCTGATACCCCTAACTTAAATCTAGTGGAACCAATTGCCTTCAGAAGTCACCTAATTAGTAAATAGAGTCCACCTGTGTGTAATTTTATCTCAGTTTAAATACAGCTGTTCTGTGAAGCCCTTAGAGGTTTGTTAGAGAACCTTAGTGAACAAACAGCATCATGAAGGCCAAGAAACACACCAGACCGGTCAGGGATAAAGTTGTGGAGAAGTATAAAGCAGGGTTAGGTTATAAATAAAATATCCCAAGCTTTGAACATCTCACGAAGCTCTGTTCATTCCATCATCGGAAAATGGAAAGATTATGGCACAACTGCAAACCTACCAAAACATGGCCGTCCACCTAAACTGATAGGCCGGGCAAGGAGAACATTCATCAGAGAAGCAGCCAAGAGGTCCATGGTAACTCTGGAGGAGCTGCAGAGATCCACAGCTCAGGTGTGAGAATCTATCCACAAGACAACTATAATGCCTTGTACACACGGTCAGACTATTGTCCGGCCAAAGGCACATCGGAATTCCGACGAAATTCCATCGGAGTAAAATAGAACATGTTCTCTATCTAAACTCCGATGGAATTCCTCGGAATTAAGTCCGATGGGGCACACACACGGTCGGAATTTCCGATTAAAAAACTGTCTGACTTTTTTTATCGGAAATTCCGACCGTGTGTACAAGGCATTAGTTGTGCACTCCACAAATCTGCCCTTTATGGAAGAATTGCAAGAAGAAAGCCATTGTTGAAAGAAAGCCATAAGAAGTCCCGTTTGCAGTTTGCGAGAAGCCATGTGGGGGACACAGCAAACACGTGGAACAAGGTGCCCTGGTCAGATGAGACCAAAATTGAACTTTTTGGCCTAAAAGCAAAATGCTATGTGCAGCAGAAAACGAACACTGCACATCACCCTGAACACACCATCCCCACCGTGAAACATGGTGGTGGCAGCAACATGTGGTGGGGATGCTTTTCTTCAGCAGGGCCAAGAGGACTGGTGAGTGACACAGTCAGGAGCACTAGGAGGAACACCTGAGAGGACTAGGTTCAAACAGTCTGGGAACGGGTGCAGAGCCAGTAAGGAGGACTGTGGTGGCACAGGCAGTGGAAAGAGGCAGCTACAGCTAGGAGGGCTGGCAGGGCCTGAAGAGGTGGTACTGGGAACAGTAACCACGTGGGACAGCTAGCACTATCTAGGACTATAATTTTTGCTACACCATAGGGACGCGCCGTCCCTGCCTGCAAAGGCCAATTGCTTTAGGCCTGGCGGAGCCAGTGTCAGGCCTCAAATACAGTGCTAGCTGGTCCCGGGGGAGTGTTAGTCTGCAATCAAGTGAATGTGCTGGAGGAAGAGAGGAAGTTATATATACCGGAGGTGTATATAGTTCTCAGTCCCTATATTGTTTTTACAATCAAGTGGGCATCCCATTTCTACCCTATGCCCATCCAAGTTACAATCCCCTAAATAAAAATAACAAAATAAGTACAAGGACTACTTCTTGACTATTGAGTGTCTGAAGATTTCTGTGCCTGGCTCGGCAGGGTGAGAGGCGGACCACAATTACCAGCAGCCCCTTTGAGGGGGGAACTGCTACACAATCATAGTTTACAAAAAAAATCCCAAACACCCCCCAGAGCAGTACAGTGTCCTTATGGTAACACGTGTTATGGATTTCTTTGATTAACCACTTCCGGACCGCTGCACGCCGATATACGTTGGCTGTTTGAAGAGGGATATCTTTGTTATGGCAGCAGCTAGCTGCCATAACCCAGGTATCCTCCTCTTCAGCGGACGGTCCGTTTTCTGATAATAGTGGTCTCTGCGGCGGATTCGCTGCAAGATCACTTTTATCAACGGCGGGAGAGGGCCCCCCTCCCGCCGCTCTCCCGTGCCCTCTGCCGCTTACCGGTGCCGTCGGAAGTGGCAGAGGTGATCGGGTCCTTCTGATGGCAAGGTATGGAGATGAGTGGGGAGGGGAAGATGGCCCCCACCCGTCTTCATACCATAGCAGGGCGGAAGCAGCGTCAAAACATCACTTCCGCCCATAGCTCTTAAAGGGGCATTTTTTTATTGCATTTTAGTGTAAATATGAGATCTGAGGACTTTTTCACCCCAGAACTCATATTTAAGGAGGTCCTGTCATGCTTTTTTCTATTAAAAGGGATGTTTACATTCCTCTTAATAGGAATAAAAGTGACACAATTTTGAAAGAACAGTGTAAAAAATTTAAATAAAAAAAGGTAAAATAAATAAGAAAAATTTAAAAAATTTAAACGCGCCCCATCCCGCCGAGTTTGCATGCAGACATGAACGCATATGTGAGCAGCACCCGCATATGAAACGGCGTTGAAACCACACATGTAACTCAAAACATGCAACCTGTAGATTTTTTTTTTTTTTAAACTGACATTTTTTTATTGGATTTCAATATTTTCCAACAGAAAGAAAGAAACAAACAGAAAACCCCCCCCCAAAAAAACACACATTGTTATAGAAAGCATATATGGTATATCTGGCAAACTGTCTACATACATTGTCGCCAGCTGAAAAACTTGGTTGAGGCATGTAAAACAGATAGACAAAAACAGTATATGTCGGCAACCAAGCAATTAAGTGTGATTCAGAGTTTCTGCATTACAACAAAGTTTGAACTTGTTCAAGTGCGTGTCGGTAACAAGAGGGGAGAGAAGACGTAGTAAGAAGGTTAGGGAGAGTCAAGGAGGTTAGAGAGAGCAGGAAGAACGAGACGGAGAAAGAATAGTGGGAGGCAAAGTATAGGAGAGGACAACCACCCGCCCCCAGGCTTCCTCACAGCCCTGGGATATCAACCACGTGCCACGGCCAAAAAAAAAAAAAAAGAGTTCAGCTGATAATGGGGGCTTCCAACATATCCCACATCTCCCATACCCGGTTGTGTGTATCGAGGGTATTGTTTAGGGAAGCTGTCAGATATTCCATTCATTTGACGTCCCTCCCTTTCCATTTCAGGGCTATCAAACATCGCCCAGCCGTTAGCACATGGGCCAAGAGTTTTTTTTAGAGAATTTGGAAAAAGAAGGAGGTGGGAGGCCCAAGAGGAAAATTTTAGGGTCGAATGGCACCCAGGAACCAAAGATGGAATGGAGAAGAGAGTGCACTGTCTGCCAGTAGGGGACGATCAGTGGGCAGGTCCAATAGGTATGATATAGCGTCCCTACAACTTTACAACAGCGGCGATCGGCAGAGGGGTATATAGAGTGGAGCAGGTCAGGGGTTTGGTACCAGTGAAGTAGGATCTTGTATTGGTTTTCTTTGTATAGCGTACAGACAGAGCTCTTAGAAGCCTGCGACCAGATAAGCTGCCATGTCTTCAAGGGTATATCCTCACCCAAGATAATAGGACAAAGAAAGGAAGCACCACCTAAGTGCAATATGTCAGATAAAAATGTTTATTCTCAAAAGGAAATGCACCTACAGGACACAAGCACAAACAGGGCACATCAAGGTCTCATAAAACACGGTGTGGTCCGGTCTCAGGTCCATCTGGATCCACGGGTCTGGAGGAAAAAAAGATAGTCCATCCTGTGGCCACCAGGAAACAGCCAGAATACAGCGTGGAGCACAGATGATGACGTCACAGGAAACCAGAACCAAGGAGAGCCCCAGAAGGAAGGTGAGACAGGAAACAACAGACTACGCCAGTGTTTCTCAACTCCAGTCCTCAAGGCGCACCAACAGGTCATGTTTTCAGGATTTCCATTATTTTGCACAGGTGATTTGATCTGCTTCACTGCCTTAGTAATTACCACAGCTGTTTTATCTGAGGGAAATCCTGAAAACATGACCTGTTGGTGCGCCTTGAGGACTGGAGTTGAGAAACACTGGACTACGCGCTCTGAGACTACCTCCTTCTACTAGAATTGAGCTAGTCTCTGAGTGCGTAGCCTGTTGTTTCCTGTCTCACCTTCCTTCCGGTGCTCTCCTTGGTTCTGGTTTCCTGTGACGTCATCATCTGTGCTCCACGCTAAATTCTGGTTGTTTCTTGGTGGCCACAGGATGGACTATCTTCTTTGCCTACAGACTTGTGGATCCAGATGGACCCGAGACTGGACCGCACCGCGTTTTATGAGACCTTGTACTTGTGTCCTGTAAGTGCATTTCCTTTGAGATTAAACATTTTTATCTGACATATTGCACTTAGGTGGCGCTTCCTTTCTTTGTCCCCTTATCTTTCCTCTACAGAGTTGGCTTTTCTCTGAGGACAGCTGCCGCCCACCATTTCATCACCTACTTCCTTTTTAGGACTGGTCATTTGTACCACCATATGGACTATTGAACTGTGACTGTTTTTTAGACATATGCATTGCCGTTTTTAAGTGTCCAGCAATACCAGTGTGTGCGCTGACAGTTCATCTTTATCCTTTTATATCCTCACCCAAGGCCTGCTCCCACTTGTGCATATAGGCATGCCGGGGTCCACTTGGTGACATATCCATGACCAGGAGCTGATAGGTGCGCGATATCATACCTTTAGGGGACGAGCCCTCTAGACAGATTTTCTCAAACTCGGTTAAGGGGGAGAATTGAAGGTTCGGAACCAGAGACTGTGCAAAGTGGACGGATTTGTAGGTAACTAAAAAAGGCCTGTCTGGGTAAGTCCAAGGCATTTTTTAAACGTCGCCTATGGAGATTTTTAAGGGTAAAAGTTTGTCGCCATTCCACGAGCGGGCGCAATTTTGAAGAGTGACATGTTGGTTATCAATTTACTCGGCATAACATTATCTTTCACAATATAGAAAAAAATTGGGCTAACTTTACTGTTGTCTTATTATTTCATTCAAAAAAGTGTATTTTTTACCCAAAAAAGTGCGCTTGTAAAACCGCTGTGAAAATACGGTGTGACATAAAGTATTGCAACAACCAGCATTTTATTCTCTAGGGTGTTAGAATTTTTTTTTATAATGTTTGGGCGTTCTAAGTAATTTTCTAGCAAAAAAAAAAATGTTTTTAACTTGTAAACACCAAATCTCAGAACGAAGCTTGGTCCTAAGTGGTTAAAGCGGAGGTTCCGCGGCCAATCGTTTTTGGTTTTTTTTGTACTCACTTGTTCGGTGCCAAAAAGCATCCCCCGTCCGTTTTCTTAGATAAGATAAAGTAATAAAACCCGATGCTGGCATTTCCCATTTTGCTTGTGGGCATTGTGAAGACCACAAGCACTGACTTCTTGGAAGCGGTGAATGCACGGCTCCCGGCATTCACCGCTCTTTCCCGCTCATGAGCAGTGTTTACGGCGACATGCGCCGTAAACTTCCTGGTTGCCATCACAACGTGCGACGTCATTGAAAGTACACGCCCCGTTGTGATGGCATTCGCTGGACGGCGTTTTGCATTGTCTCCTGGGAATCATGACACCGCCCTCCCAGGAGACATTGCGGCGCTGGGGGAAGAGTGGAGACGCCTACTCCTGCGGGAGAAAACCCCGGAAGTCAAACTTTAAACAGCGAATTCACGGTATTGTAAACACATAAAAAAAAAAATTGGGCTTATGTAGATGTATGTGGTGCGATAATCAGCATGATATAGTGTTGTCATTTAGGGTGAACCTCCGCTTTAAGAAACTGAAAATGAAACTAAATATGCAAATACAGAGAACAGATAAAACAGAAACCGGACAGGACACCAGATTCTGCCATCTCTTCTAAAGTTTATTTGTTACATTTTATTTTAGAACCAAAAAAGGAAAAAGGGGGGTGGAAGATGTTATGAAATGTGTGACCTTATTCTTTTTTTTTTTTTATATGTCATCAGATATCTCCAAAAGTTGTGAGATGAATGTGACAGAACCCACTGTCACTGTGTGTTTTGGAAGGGACTGTGGGCTGGCCACTTACCCACAGATTATGGCCCAGAAGAGACAGAGAGACGTGGGGAAAGCTGGCATTGAGATAATGTAGTGTAATGCTACATCCCTTCTCCCCCATCCACCCCCCCTCTTGTTGCTGTGTTTAATTGTGTTGAGTCATGGCACATAGACAATGGTCTGGACTGCAGACATCTCCCTGCAGGGGATGTGTATTGAAGGGCTGCCTGCTTACCAAAATCCCTTTATGTTTAACTGTAGTCTCTGTTTCAATGTTCAGTTCCCATTGGTTCTTCCTTGTCCCCTACCCCCCTCTATGACAAGGCTAAGGGGAGTGTCCCTAACTGTGTGTAAAAGTGTATGTTTTGGATTTAATAAAGAGTTGATGCTCTGCATGTTTAACCCTCAACACCTGTGTGGATTGTCTCGTGATTGAGGGGTTAAGGGCTGGTTATGGCGAATCTGCAGGCTGCGGGTGCGTTTGGAGGACAGGAGACACAAGTCTGGCGGATGTGCCCATCTGGGGTATCTGAGATCCGTCACAGTGGTGGCAGCAGTGGGATGTCTCCTGCAGTCCGGGACATCCAAACCACCACCAGGATTCAAGATCCGGGCAGCCGCCGAGAAGCAATACAGGGACCGGCCAGCATGAGAGCGGAGGAGGGTGCAAGGCATGCGGAAGCAACATCGGGGACCAGCGACGGAGAAAACCATGCTCGGCTGGGAGGATGTGATCCGCTGGCAACTCTGGCATGAGACACTAAGCCACGAGCGGCACCATCAGGGGAAGATCCTTCCCTCCTCCACAGAGATGTACTGGACGCAGTACTGTGCGCGAGAGGTGTTCCTGAGGGAATGACCGCGAGATGAGTGTAAGATGGAGCTCGGAAGATTGGTCCAGGAGGAGATGAGGCTGGACGCCAGCTACAGAGCCCTCCGGTGGTTCGCGGCTCAACTGTGGCCAAGTACAGCAGATGGCAGCCAGGCGTTGGCTACGGCAGCGTGGGGCTGCTCCATCAAAAAATGTACGGAGACCCAGACTTTGGGAGCGACGAAGAGTGGCGGCTGGAAGACATCCTGGACTTCCGAGATGAGGTGCTGGACCTTCCCGAAGAGGCGTGTGGCCTGGAGGAATTGGAGTTCCTGGTTGAGCAGGAATGGGAGCTCGAGATTGCCTACAAGCGGCTGTTTGACGGTGATCAGCAGCCTGGCATGGCTCCTGTTGCCTGGGACTGTCCTGGAGAAATAGCGGACAGTCGCGAAGATGCAGAGCAAATGGGGCCAGGAGTGCCCCTATGTTTTCCCGTCCTAACCGCAATGGAAGAAGCGGCGATGATACAGAGGGCACTGCGAGTGCTAGAATGCCAGAATGCACCAGAGGTTTCCCAGGCAGTGAGACAAGATAAAAGCATAAAGGTCTCAGAAGGGGAAGTTGAGACGGGCGCTGGAAGGCTGGTAAATGGTGATCAGCAGCAAGTCCAGAGTATCGAATCCGGTGCCCCAGCAGAAGCGCTGGCTACAGGGCAGAGTGCCGCTGGCCTCTGCCCAGCATCAGAAAAAGAGTTGGACCCAGAGAGTCTGAGAGATGATCTTCGTGAGCCGTTTCCCCAACAGCAGATATCCCCAACGGGAGTGGAGGAAGCAATTCTCCCTCCCCAGCAATTTGACAGTACCCCAATGTTCATCCCCCCAGCAGAAGCGCTGGCTGCAGGGGAGAGTGCCGCTGGCCTCTGCCCACCCTGAGTTGGATCCATGGAGTCTGAGGTATGACCTCAGTGAGCTGGTTGCCCAGCACTTGGACACTACCCCAGTGTTTATCCCCCCAGCTGAAGCGCTGGCTGCATGGCAGAGTGCCACGGGCCCCTGCCCAGCCCTCAGTATGTCTTTGGACGGTTTGGGAGACAGCCCCTGTCAGAAGTCGCCTCAGCAGCTGGTCACAGAACCAGGAGGGGAGAAAACCCTTCCCCCTCTCCAGCGGCTGAACTCTACCATTGTATATGTCCCCCTAGCAGAATCGCTGGCTATGGAGCAGAGCGCTGTTGGCCTCTGCCCAGAATCAGAAAAAGAGATGGAGAGTCCGGGAGATAGTCCCTGCAAGATACCTCCTCAGCGGCTGGTAACTACTCCAGGAGAAAAGCAAGTACCTTTTCCTCCCCAACTGCATAGCACTGCCAGCCTATGTTCCCTACAAGCTGAAGCGCTGGCATCGGATTATTCAGCTACCCCCAATGCCTGCAACCCAGCCCCGGATCACGGGAGTGCGGACAGCTGTTCCCACTCTGCAGCGGCTGTTTTTATTCACGGGAGACCGTATGTGCAATTTTGCTCCCCAGCGCCAGAGACGTACTTTTCCTTTTCCTGGTTGCCTGGGGTGGAAGTTTGTGACTAACACAGGTCCAGACCAGTTGGGGGTCAGGAACCTGGTTAGTCTGTTTTTAAAAGGGGAGAAATGTGACAGAACCCACTGTCACTGTGTGTTTTGGAAGGGACTGTGGGCTGGCCGCTTACCCACAGATTATGGCCCAGAAGAGACAGAGAGACGTGGGGAAAGCTGGCATTGAAATAATGTAGTGTAATGCTACATCCCTTCTCCCCCATCCACCCCCCTCTCTTGTTGCTGTGTTTAATTGTGTTGGTTCATGGCACATAGACAATGGTCTGGACTGCAGACATCTCTCCGCAGGGGATGTGTATTGAAGGGCTGCCTGCTTACCATAATCCCTTTATGTTTAACTGTAGTCTCTGTTCCAATGTTCAGTTCCTATTGGTTCTTCCTTGTCCCCTACCCCCCCCTCTATGACAAGGCTAAGGGGGGTGTCCCTAACTGTGTGTAAAAGTGTATGTTTTGGATTTAATAAACTGTTGATGCTCTGCATGTTTAACCCTCAACACCTGTGTGGATTGTCTCGTGATTGAGGGGTTAAGGGCTGGTTATGGCGAATCTGCAGGCTGCAGGTGCGTTTGGAGGACAGGAGACACAAGTCTGGCGGATGTGCCCAGATGGGGTATCTGAGATCCGTCACAATGAAAACCTTGAGAAGGGAGGGAGAGAGGAAATTCAGTCTGTGTACGAGAAGGACATTACAAGCATAATGGAGTCTCGTCTGCTTAAATGAACAAACAGTGAAAATCTTATGCCGCGTACACACGATCATTTTTCCCGTCGGGAAAAATGAATTTTTTTTTTTCGCCGAGAAAAACGATCGTCTGTGGGCTTTATGTTGTTTTTCTCGTTGAGAAAAACGGCAGAAAAAACGACGAGAAAAATTAGAACATGTTCTAAATTTTCTCATCGTTTTTTCCATCATTTTTTTCCGCGGCAGTTTTCCCATAGGGAGACACTGCCGCGGAGCCCACAGACGGTCGTTTTTCTCGACAAAGAAAAAAATGACGGGAAAAACGGTCGTGTGTGGGGGAAAATGCCGTTCCCTCGTTTTTCATTTTATTTCACGATCGTGTGTACGCGGCATTATGCCCCATACACACAATCATTTTTCATGCCATTTTTTAAACCAACGTTTTTCTTGTCATTTTTTTTTCATGTTTCCTCTCAAGCCTGTCTTACGTACACACGATCATTAAAAAAAACGCTCGAGCAAAGCGCAGTGACGTACAGCACGTACGACGGCACTATAAAGGGGAAGTTCCGTTCGAATGGCGTCACCCTTCATGTTAGTAAAGTTTGTTGAGCAACGATTCGCGCTTTTCAGCCTCGTGCTTTTTAGTCCGTTACTGCGTGACGAATGTGCTATCTCCATTGGGAACGCTAGTTTTACCAGAATGAGCGCTCCCGTCTCATACTTGATTCTGAGCATGCGCGTTTTTTTTCACGTCGTTAAAGCATACACACTATCGTTTTTCACGTCGTTAAAAAAAACGACATGAAAAACGACGTGAAAAAAGAGAGCATGTTCGAAATTTTTAATGGCCGTTTTTCACGTCGTTAAAAATGCTCTGGAGCATACACACGATCATTTTTAATGGCCATTTTTTTTAATGCCATTTTTAACGGCATGAAAAACGATCGTGTGTATGGGGCATTAGTCATTGCCACCTTGTTTGTTTAACACCATTCTTCTTCACGTCACGTTCAGCTGACTGCCGGTCACACCTACTACAGCACATGATTGTTTAAAGGGACAGACTGATGATAAAGTAAAGTATGAGAAACAAAAACATTACAATTGTAAGAACATGTTTTCTGTAACCATGTTGCTAGGCCCTACAAGAAGTCACCAAAAGTCAACCATTCTAAGTGTAGCGGGTATTTGAATTTAAGGGAAGCATCTGGGTGGTAGTGTAACCCAGATGCACTGATTGCTAGGGAATCTGAGACCCTTTTATGGTTCTTGGAGGACTCTGGTGGTGTGAGGTTCCCTGCGGCCTACAGGTGGCGTTGTTGCCCTGGGCCGGAGTTGAACTCACACCGCAAGACTGTGCCTTTTTGTCCTCCCCTGGAGCTGGTACAGCGGGGCGGGGAACCCGCTGTGGCGCAAAGGGAGAGGGGATAAAAGGGGCGGACCACGGGGTTCAAAGTTGGAGTCGGAGGACGCGGCCGCACCCAGGCACCTTCAGCTTGGGTGCTGGCGTTCCGGGCCCAGGTGCCTTTGACCTGGCGGAGCGGAGATGGAGTCCATCTCAGGCACCTTTAGCCTGGGGTGAGATACTATGGCGGATGCCTGGGGCTCAGTACCTTCGACTAAGTTCCGCGAGGGTGGAGGAATCCGAGGGGGCCCTAACCCCATGGGTGCCCGTGTCTGAGTTTGTGAGTTCTGGTGAGCAGAACTTCTCTGGAGAGTCCGGCGCAGCATCGCTGGTGACAGAGAGGCCTCCGGTATCTCCCTTGGACGGATATCCTTCCCCTGACAGGGGCCGTGCTAGCGAAGGTAATTCACGTTCTACATCACCTAGTCAGTGGCAGTGACTATTCGCCACTGGTGATACCACAGTGGTTGGCAAAAGAAGGGAAAGGATTGTGCCTCGACCTATTCCTATTACTACTAAGTTGTTGCAAAAGAATCCAACTTAACCGTGCTGTATGTTTATTCGCTGAAAAGAATAAAACTGTGTTGGACCTATTCACTGTGTGGAACTCTGGTTACTAGGAGCAAAGGAGTCAGGGACGAAGTACAGGACTTGACTCTAGGACACCTACACAAAGCCCGATCTTTCTGGCCTTCACCTCGTCACTATGGAGGACATGGGCCGTAGTGCAACTCATCCCTCTCCCCAGCACTAACACCCCTAGACGAAGAAAGACAAGCCGAGAATAAGAAGGGGAGAGAGGGGTGAGGCCACTACATAAGCAATTTACAGTGCCTTGAAAAAGTATTCATACCCCTTGAAATTTTCCAAATTCTGTCATGTTACAACTGTAGCGGTACCCCCCCCCGTTAAGAGAGCCGCTGGTATGATTTTCGGGCCTGTAACGCACCGCTGTCAACCCCCAGTAATTTGGCTCTACCCTCCCTTGGCACAGCTAGTAGGGGATGATAGGATTGTGAGACCCGTAGCTTTAGGTAACACAATCCAACAACAAAGGGCACACAGTGATAATATGTATAACTGACACTAACCGTCTCTTCTACACCGTAATAACACCAAACAACGTGTCTTCTTAATCCTGATACTTTTACTTGAGTGAAATATATAAGCAGATAAACAGTACACAGTAATATATGCAGAGCCCTGCAATAAAAGGGTATTTAGCAAGTAAACAAATATACAATCCTGTACACATTCAACTAACGGACCCCGCTTGCAGCTCCTCTCCCTCGTGGGCAAGATGGCGCCCAGCAATATTTAAACTTAGGTGTCAGGCCTGACTGTCCTATATGCAAGTTCCGTAGTGAAGGATCTTCGCTAGCAAATGGTGGTGCACTTTTTGAAGATAAATTGTAATCCACAGGAATAGGCACTGGTAACTCGATGGATAACAGAAAGTGACTAGGATACTCAATGCACTGTCCCTCCAGCGTTCAAATGCAGACTATAAACGGTGGGTCCTAAACAACAGACACAGGGCCTAGAGATCCTGTAATAATCTTTGAGCAGGTGCTCTCTCACCCAATCGGACCAGTCAATGTCAGTATCTTCCATAGCTGTGTCTCGGTACACAGATCCCATGACACCCGGGGTCTTCGGTCCTCCTGGAAGTAGTAGACAGGCGGCAGGATGAGATGTCCCTCAGGCTCCTCAGTGGAAAACGGAAGGCTCTTTGGAAACACAGGGCCCTAACTTAAGGCCCTATCAGGAACAACACACTCAGTACAGAGTTCCACTTGCTGGGCGGGCGATGTCCAAAAAGAGACCAATTGCCGGCCCACCCCCCTTTTTATAGCCCACCCCAGCAGTCCTTGCGCGGGGCAATGCACCCTGGGTGTCCCGCTGTACCCTGGGTACGGTAGTCTCTGAGTCCTTTAAGCAACCCCCCCCCGCTACACAACCAAAAAGGGAAATGTATTTTATTGGAATTTTATGTCATAGACCAGCACAAAAAGGCACATAATTGTGAAGTGGAGGGAAGACGATAAATGTTTTTCAGTTTTTTTTATATGTGAAAAGTGTGTGGGGGGGGGCATTTGTATTCAGCCCCCTTTACTCTGATACCCACAACTAAAATCTAGTGGAACCAATTGCCTTCAGAAGTCACCTAATTAGTAAATGGAGTCCATCTGTGTATAATCTAATCTCAGTATAAATACAGCTGTTCTGTGAAGCCCTCAGAGGTTTGTTAGAGAACCTTAGTGAACAAACAGTATTGTGGAGGCCAAGGAGCACACCAGACAGGTCAGGGATAAAGTTGTGGAGAAGTTTAAAGCAGGGTTGGGTTAAAAAAAATAAAAAATATCCCAAGCTTTTTTTTTTTTATAAATTCTTTATTTTTCCATAAATTTCACATTACAAGTTTTCACGTTTTATACCATCTGCTTATATCAATCAAAAATCAAAAAAAAAAAAAAAGAGACTACAATCTTGTATTCTCCCATCTCCTTTATGCTTCATTAATTCAATGTGACTTCTCTTTTCCTCTTTAACCTCTGCCTTTCTTTTCCGTGAAGCCCCCCCTCCCTCCCCCAACCAAACACAAAAAAAAAAAAGGGAAAAAAAAAAGAGGGCGGGAGAGATTACACCCTCCCACCTCCTCTCTCCACCCCCTCCCCGCTCCTCCCTATATTTCAAGTAGGGTGCCCATATCTTCCGGTATCTCCCATCTTGATCTTTCATTGCCATCGTGAGGTTCTCCATCTGTTGAATCTTTGCGATTCTAGCGAACCATGCTCTAGTTGGTGGACTCTCCTTTTTCCACAGGACAGGGACACACGCCCTCGCGGCTATAATAGGTTGTCTTAGTAGTGAATTTTTGTATTTTTCCACTGATATAGGTATATCTATTATTAGAATGGCTGCTGGTCTGTCTTCTAAAGACACTCCTGTAATTATTTTGATAGTTTCTATTACTATTTTCCAAAACTCCTGTATTTTCACACTTTCCCAGAAAATATGTAATAGAGTCCCTTCTGCCATGTGACATCTCCGGTAGGCATCTGACGTCTGAGGATATATTCGATGCAGTACTGTTGGTGTTCTATACCATCTAGTTAAAATTTAGTATCCTCCCTCCTGGTATCTACTCGCTACTGAGGCCTTGTGCGTAAATAACAAGATCCTGTCTCTCTGTTCTTGGGAGAATGTTAACCCTAAGTCCCGCTCCCAAGCCTGAAGGAACGTATGTTCTTCTGGTATGTCTAAATTAATTAGTATTGCATAGAAATAAGACAGTGAGTGTCTCCGGGGGCTCCCTTTCCGGCATATCTGCTCAAATTTTGACAATGTTCTGACTTCTGTATATATCTTTGCCTTTGAAGTTTAAAGGAGGGCTGGGTTAAAAAAATAAAATAAATATCCCAAGCTTTGAACATCTCACGGAGCTCTGTTCAATCCATCATCGGAAAATGGAAAGAGTATGGCACAACTGCAAACCTATCAAGACATGGCCGTCCACCTAAACTGACCGGGCCGGGCAAGGAGAGCATTCATCAGAGAAGCAGCCAAGAGGTCCATGGTAATTCTGGAGAAGCTGCAGAGATCCACAGTTCAGGTGGGAGAATCTGTCCACAGGCCAACTATAATATATAATATACTTTATGGAAGAGTGACAAGAAGAAAGCCATTGTTGAAAGAAAGCATCTTGTTTTTAGGCCAAAAAGTTCTATGTGTGGTGGAAAACTAACACTGCACATCACCCTGAACACACCATGCTCACTGTGAAACATGGTGGTGGCAGCTTCATGTTGTGGGGATGCTTTTCTTCAGCAGGGACAGGGAAGCTGTTCGGAGTTGATGGGAAGATGGATGGAGCCAAATACAGGGCAATCTTAGAAGAAAACCTGTTAGAGTCTGCAAAAGACATGAGACTGGGGCAGAGATTCACCTTCCGGCAGGACAACAACCCTAAACATACAGCCAGAGCTACAATGGAATGGTTTAGATCAAAGCATATTCATGTGTTAGAATGGCCCAAAGTCCAGACCCGAATCCAATTGAGAATCTGTGGCAAGATTTAAAAATTGCTGTTCACAGACCCTCTCCATCCAATCTGACAGAGCTTGAGATATTTTACAAAGAAGAATCTGCAAAAATGTCCCTCTCTAGATGTGCAAAGCTGGTAGAGACATCCCCAAAAAGACTTGCAGCTGTAATTGCAGAGAAAGGAGGTTCTACAAAGTATTGACTCCGGGGGGACTGAATACAAATGTACCCCCCAGACTTTTCACATATTTGTAAAAAAAAAAATGAAAACCTTTTATTATTTTCCTTCCACTTCACAATTATGTGCCACTTTGTGTTGTTCTATCACATAAAATCCGAATAAAATAAATTAAAGTTTTTGGTTATAACATGACAAAATGTGGAACATTTCAAGAGGTATGGATACTTTTTCAAAGCACTGTCTGGTCTAATTTTGTAGTTCTCATTAGTGATGAGCCGAACACCCCCGGGTTCGGTTCGCACCAGAACCCGCGAACGGACCGAAAGTTCGTACGAACATTAGAACCCTATTAAATACAATGGATGCGAACGTTCGAATTCTAAAGTGCTAATTATAACAACTATTATGCATGTTATTGTCCTAAAAAGGGTTTGGGAACCCGGGTTGTGCACCAGGGGACATGTATCAATGCAAAAAGAAGTTTTAAAAACGGTCGTTTTTCGGGAGCAGTCATTTTAATGATGCATAAAGTGAAAAAAAAAAAGTCAAATATTCCTTTAAATATCGTACCTGGGGGGTGTCTAAAGTATACCTGTGAAGTGCCACGTGTTTCCCGTGTTTAGAACTGTCCCTGCACAAAATGACATTTCTAAAGGAAAAAAAAGCCATTTAAAACTGCTTGCGGCTTTAATGTAATGTCTGGTCCCGGTAATATGGATGAAAATCTTTAAGAAAAATGGCATAGCTACCCCATGACCCCCCCCCCCCTAACCCAGCCCATTACCAGCCCCTTTGGGTCTTGTATGGATATTAAGGGGAACCCCGCACATAAAATAAAAAAGGCCCTATATACTCTGAACAGCCGTATACAGGCGGTGCATACAAGACAGGGACTGTAGGTTTGTTCTTATGTAGAATCTGTTTGTAATTTTGAACAGGTACATTGTTTAAGTGTAGCTCCAGCCCAAAAATCTATTTTTAAACTTTTTGGAAAACATAGGTAAGGGTTATCACCCCTGTAACATTTGTTTTGCTGTCTGTGCCCCTGTTCAGAACATTTCACCTCACTTTCCGTCCCAATGACAACTGTTTTTGAAATGTGGTGTTTTTCTTGAAACAAGGATTGCTGATAAAGCATCAGTACAGAGGAGACACCTTTCTCCCATATTAATTCTTACAGGAGAGAATTTTCCTTCCTAGGGGTAGATTTCCTCTCACTTCCTGTTGTCTTCTTGCGTTTGCAAGTAGGAGTCGTTTGTAAGTTGGATGTTTGAAAGTAGGGACCTGCCGTATATAATCTGCAGAAATAGGCCCCTTAGTTGTTGGTGTTGGCACAACACTGTAAGCACTCACAGTTACTCTTGGTTGGTGCTGGAACGCCCTGCTGTCAACTATTATATCAGGAATTGTAATTACATATAATTGTTGAACAGTGGTAGTAAAAATTGGGCCTTTGATGGTGGTGCTGGTGCCACAACACTGTAAGCCCTGACAGTTACTCTTGGTGGGTGCAGCAATGGGCCCTGCTGTGAATTATTAGATCAAGAATTGTAATTGCATGCCCCTGTTGAACAGGGGCTGAAAAATTGGGCCTTTCGTGGTGGTGGTGGTGTTGCCACAACACTGTAAGCCCTCAGAGTTACTCTTGCTTGGTGGGTGCAGGAATGGGCCCTGCTGTGAATTATTAGATCAATAATTGTAATTACATGCCCCTGTTGAACAGGGGCTGAAAAATTGGGCCTTAGGCACTGGTGGCACAACACTGCAACCCCTCACAGATACTGTACTTGGAGCACAGCAATGAGCCCTGTTGCAAAGTATTGCTTCAAAAATTGTAATGACACGCCCCTGTTAAACAGGGGCTGAAAAATTGGGCCTTAGGCACTGGTGGCACAACACTCCAACCCCTCACACATACTGTACTTGGAGCACAGCAATGAGCCCTGTTGCAAAGTATTGCTTCAAAAATTGTAATTACACGCCCCTGTTAAACAGGGGCTGAAAAATTGGGCCTTAGCCACTGGTGGCGGCACCCATAAACAAAAATGATCTTCCAAGCTATCATCATCAATCGTATCATTGAGGACTCGGAGGAGGAGGATAGCCAGTCAACATAACAGCACAGGCACTCAGCATCAGTCTTGAAGGGATGTGACATGTTAAAATCAATTAGTCTGTTATATCAGCATCAGGTGTGTGGTAGCTGGTGGTGATCCAAGACTGGTTCATCTTGATGAAAGTCAGTCGATCAACCGAGTCGGTGGACAGGCGCACCCTGTGATCCGTGACAAATCCTCCAGCAGCACTGAATGTGCGTTCCGAAAGAACGCTGGATGCAGGACAGGCCAGTAGCTCAATTGCATACTGTGCAAGCTCTGGCCAGTGATCCATCCTCAAGACCCAGTAAGCCAGAGGATTTTCGGTGGGGAAGGTGTCCAAGTCTGACCTTGCCCCTAGATATTCCTGCACCATGTTTATCAGACGCTGGCGATGGTTGCTGGAACCGATCATACTTTGGGGCTGCGGACTAAAGAATTGTCTGAACGCATCGGTCAGACGGCCACCTTCCCCACCGCTCCTTCTTTGACTGGCCGAAGCCTCAGCAACTCGTTGTCCAGGACCAGGAGTTTGTAACCTCCCAGTCTCTGGGAACGCGTTGCACAGACCTTTCTGCAAGGCCTCCCGGAGTTGTCTCATCCTCTGCTCCCTCTGCGACGGTAACATAAGGTCCGCAACCTTACCCTTGTACCGTGGATCAAGGAGAGTGGCCAGCCAGTAATGGTCCCTCTCCTTGATCCGAAGAATACGAGGATCCTTCCGCAGACTTTGCAGGATCAGGGAGGCCATGCAGCGTAGGTTTGCTGAGGCATTCGCTCCGGAGTCCTCTGGGTCACTAAGGACGACATGATCCGCAGTCACCTCCTCCCAGCCACGTACAAGTCCACTGGTTTCTTGGGACTGTAAATCATCCCTAAAAGACTGCTGCTGATGATGCTGAGTGCCAGCCTCCACCTCCATGCTGACACAATCCTCCTCCTCCTCCTCCTCCTCCTCTTCCTGTGCGATGGGTGGGACAGAAGGAACACTGTCTGGGTAAAGGGGGCCTTGAGAGGCAAGGAAGTCCTCCTCTTCCTGCCTCTGTTCTGCCTCAAGTGCCCTGTCCATTATTCCACGCAGCGTGTGCTCCAACAGGTGGACAAGAGGTACAGTGTCACTGATGCATGCACTGTCACTGCTCACCATCCTCGTGGCCTCCTCAAATGGTGCCAGGACAGTGCATGCATCCCTGATCATGCCCCACTGGCGTGGAGAAAAAAAACCAAGCTCCCCTGACCCTGTCCTGGTGCCGTAGTCGCACAGGTACTCATTGATGGCCCTCTGCTGCGTGTGCAGCCGCTGCAGCATGGCCAACGTTGAGTTCCACCTGGTGGGCATGTCACATATAAGGCGGTTCTTGGGCAGGTTCAACTCCTTTTGCAGCTCAGCCAGGCGAGCACTGGCATTATAAGATCTGCGGAAATGCACACAGACTTTCCTGGCCTGCCTCAGGACATCCTATAAGCCCGGGTACCTGCCCAAGAAACGCTGCACCACCAGGTTAAGGACGTGAGCCACACAGGGCACATGGGTCAGTTTTCCCTGTCGAAGGGCGGAGAGGAGGTTGGTGCCATTGTCGCAAACCACCATTCCTGGCTTAAGCTGGCGTGGCGTCAACCACCTCTCGGCCTGGCCCTGCAGAGCAGACAGGACCTCTGCCCCAGTGTGGCTTCTGTCCCCCAAACACACCAGCGCAAGCACGGCATGGCATCTTTTTGCCTGCGTACTTGCGTAGCCCCGTGAACGGCTACGGAGCACCGCTGGTTCATAGGACAAACCACAGGAAGAGGCCATGGAGGAAGAAGAAGAGGAGGGGGTGGAGGAGAGAGGTGTGTCACAACCAGTAGTAGCATTTTGGAGGCGTGGCGGTGGGACAACCTCCAACACTACTGCACCTTGTCCTGCATCCTTCCCAGCTGCCAAAAGAGTGACCCAATGGGCCGTGAAAGAAAGGTAACGTCCCTATCCATGCCTGCTGGACCATGAGTCAGCGGTAATATGCACCTTACCGCTGACCGCCCTGTCCAGCGAGGCCAAGACATTGCCTTCCACATGCCGGTAGAGAGCCGGAATAGCCTTCCGTGAGAAAAAGTGGCGTTTGGGAACCTGCCACTGAGGAACCGCACATTGCACAAACTCACGGAAGGGGGCCGAGTCTACCAACTGAAAAGGCAGCAGTTGAAGCGCTAGCAATTTAGCCAAGCTAGCATTCAACCGCTGGGCATGTGGATGGCTGGGAGTGAACTTCTTTCGACGGTCCAGCAGCTGGGGCAGGGAAATTTGCCTGCTAGAATCGGACGTCGGTGTACTGCTAGCAGAGTGGCCGCAAGTACTTGGCTGTGACACACCTAATTCTACACCTTCATTCCTCTCAGTGCATGTTTCAGAGAGGACTGAAGTTATAGTGGGGTTGGAGATCCCAGCTGATGCGGTGCAAGGAGAGGTCCGCTTTGTTCTTTGGTGTGGGTCTTTGAGGTAGGCTTGCCAACGAGCTGCATGGCAGGTCAACATATGTCTGGTCAGGCATGTGGTACCCAAGCCGCTGATGTTTTGGCCACGCGATATACGCTTGAGACATATGTTGCAAACAGCAGCTGTGCGATCTGATGCACTAGCCTCAAAAAAGGCCCACACCAAGGAACTTTTTGAATGACGGGCAGAGGCAGCGCCCTGCACAGGCGGAGCTCTGCGGTGTGATTCCGTCGGTGTACTGCCCTTACGCTGGCCACCAAAGGGCATCCTGCCTCGTTGGAGATGTGCCTCCTCCTCATCCTCCTCCTCCTCCTCTCTCCTATTAGGCACCCATGTGGAGTCAGTGACCTCATCATCCCCTCCCTCCTCATCACTGGAGCCAATCTGGCAGTATGCTGCAGCTGCTGGAACATGACTGCCAGATTGGTGTCCTTCTTGAGCATCCCCTCTGTCTGCTCTCACCCTACTGCCTTCCTGTAGCTGGGTTTCATCATTAGACCCTTCGAAACGCTGGGCATCCTCCTGGAGCATGTACCCAACACTGTGCTCAAACAGTTCGGGGGACTCCTCAGGAGGAGGACATGGTGGGTCTAGGGAAGGAGTGACTGATGATGAGTCTGACATTGATACCAGGGAAGAGGACGCTTTGGCAGCTGCTTTGCCAGTACCCTGAGCCTGGGTGAGAGAGGATGAGGAGGAGGAGGAGGGCTTGGTCATCCACTCTACCAAGTCTTCGGCATGATGTGGCTCAACATGTCCAGCTGCCGAAAAGAAGGACAAGCGTGTCCCATGGCCATGTGCTGATGACAATGCACCGCGTCCACGACCAGCACTGTTGCCCCCAGACACAGAGCCTGCTTGCCCTCTTTTATTGCCTCCTGACTGTCTGCCTCTCCTTGTTTGCCTTCCAGACATTCTAATAGATGGCCTGCAGGGAGATGGGAAAAAAGCAATAAGGGCTACCTTCAGGTGTCCTTCTCTGTCCCTTTACTTAAGGATTTCTAAATATGGTTCAGGATGATTGCTTTTGCACAGAATAGCACAACGACAATTTCCCTGACTGTCCAAAAAACAAGGATTTCAAAGATGGTTGATGAGGAATGCTTTAGCACACTATAGCACAAGGAGAATTCACTCACTGTCCTTCCCAGTCCCTAGAAACAAGGACTTGCACAGTGAAAGAAACTGACACTCTCCCTACCTAGAGTTTTCTGTCCCTAGAAAAAATGTTTTTTTTAAGCACACTATAGCACAAGGAGAATTCACTCACTGTCCTTCCCAGTCCCTAGAAACAAGGACTTGCACAGTGAAAGAAACTGACACTCTCCCTACCTACAGTTTTCTGTCCCTAGAAAAAATGTTTTTTTAAGCACACTATAGCACAAGGAGAATTCACTCACTGTCCTTCCCAGTCCCTAGAAACAAGGACTTGCACAGTGAAAGAAACTGACACTCTCCCTACCTAGAGTTTTCTGTCCCTAGAAAAAATGTTTTTTTTAAGCACACTATAGCACAAGGAGAATTCACTCACTGTCCTTCCCAGTCCCTAGAAACAAGGACTTGCACAGTGAAAGAAACTGACACTCTCCCTACCTACAGTTTTCTGTCCCTAGAAAAAATGTTTTTTTTAAGCACACTATAGCACAAGGAGAATTCACTCACTGTCCTTCCCAGTCCCTAGAAACAAGGACTTGCACAGTGAAAGAAACTGACACTCTCCCTACCTAGAGTTTTCTGTCCCTAGAAAAAATGTTTTTTTTAAGCACACTATAGCACAAGGAGAATTCACTCACTGTCCTTCCCAGTCCCTAGAAACAAGGACTTGCACAGTGAAAGAAACTGACACTCTCCCTACCTACAGTTTTCTGTCCCTAGAAAAAATGTTTTTTTTAAGCACACTATAGCACAAGGAGAATTCACTCACTGTCCTTCCCAGTCCCTAGAAACAAGGACTTGCACAGTGAAAGAAACTGACACTCTCCCTACCTACAGTTTTCTGTCCCTAGAAAAAATGTTTTTTTTAAGCACACTATAGCACAAGGAGAATTCACTCACTGTCCTTCCCAGTCCCTAGAAACAAGGACTTGCACAGTGAAAGAAACTGACACTCTCCCTACCTACAGTTTTCTGTCCCTAGAAAAAATGTTTTTTTTAAGCACACTATAGCACAAGGAGAATTCACTCACTGTCCTTCCCAGTCCCTAGAAACAAGGACTTGCACAGTGAAAGAAACTGACACTCTCCCTACCTACAGTTTTCTGTCCCTAGAAAAAATGTTTTTTTTAAGCACACTATAGCACAAGGAGAATTCACTCACTGTCCTTCCCAGTCCCTAGAAACAAGGACTTGCACAGTGAAAGAAACTGACACTCTCCCTACCTACAGTTTTCTGTCCCTAGAAAAAATGTTTTTTTTAAGCACACTATAGCACAAGGAGAATTCACTCACTGTCCTTCCCAGTCCCTAGAAACAAGGACTTGCACAGTGAAAAAAACTGACACTCTCCCTACCTACAGTTTTCTGTCCCTAGAAAAAATGTTTTTTTTAAGCACACTATAGCACAAGGAGAATTCACTCACTGTCCTTCCCAGTCCCTAGAAACAAGGACTTGCACAGTGAAAGAAACTGACACTCTCCCTACCTACAGTTTTCTGTCCCTAGAAAAAATGTTTTTTTTAAGCACACTATAGCACAAGCACAAAACACACTGACACTCTCCCTACCTATCCTTCTCTTTCCCTAAACTAAAGGAATCCAGGTTAAGCAAGAAAGAAATAAAAGTCACTGTCCCTGCCTATGCTGCTCCGGAACACACTACACTAGGCCGCCGTGCTGGCGGCCTTTTATAGTGTGGGGCGTGTACTAAACACCCTCAGCAATAATTGGCCACAGGCATCCTGCCTGTGGCCAATCATTGCTCTCCTCGCTGCCGGCGCTGTGATTGGCCAAGCATGCGGGGTCACAGTGCATGCTTGGCCAATCACAGCGCCTGGATGACACTGCGATGGCGTAGTGCATTGTGGGCCGTTCGCGTCACTCGAATTTGGCGCGAACGGCCCAAATCGTTCGATCTTCGTCGAACGATCGAACAGCCGATGTTCGAGTCGAACGTATGTTCGACTCGAACACGAAGCTCATCCCTAGTTCTCATATCTTAGCAGATTTCCCCTAATAATACCCATATTATACAGTATATATTGTGTGGTGTTGGGGTGATTATGCTCATGGGGTAGGTGCTTTTCCAATCAGTTGTACCAATCCAAACTGTATCTTAGGGTGTGTCATCCCACTTTTTATGGAAAGAAAGAAGGAAAAGTTCACATAGCCATCAGCTGACCACACAGGGGTTCTTCCACATTAACAGTTACCTGAAAATACCAAGCCACCTGACTCTCTTGTCAGCAGCACCACTGCTCTCCTTACCAGTCCCTGTGACTGTGCTGCCCAGCTCTCCCGGTTATCTTGGTTTACTTAGCATTTAGTCGCAGCCAGCAGCACGGCCCACTCCTGGCCTGTGGATGGGGATTCTCCTAATGCCCTGATAGGAGCCAACCTGATTCCTAGAATGATCCCCACTGTCTCTTAGCTGGGGCACCGCTGATCCATGGTTGAGGCCTCCTGTCTCTTGACTCCTGGCTGGGGCACCGCTGATCCATGGTTGAGGCCTCCTATCTCTTGACTCCTGGCTGGGGCACCTCTGACCCCTGGTTAAGACCTCCTGTCTCCAATATGGGAGCTGTCTCTAAACTGGGAGCCCAGAGCTATGCTCAGGCTTGTGTATTTTAATGGCCCTGCACACCTGTGTACTTACAAAGGCTGAAGGCATCCAGTAAAATCGAGACATGAGATTGACAGTTCCGTCCCACCCAAGACACTTTGGAACCTTCAAGTTCCAGGCCCCAATCCAGGATTACAGAATCCAGAGAACGCCAAAAACACAGCTCTGTCTGCTCGGAAACAATAGTCTGGAACCTCACATTAAGCTTAATTAGAATTCTGTCATTTTCTGCTACGTCTTCACAGTGGCAAAGCCTTGCACTGTCACTACACCCTGTTCCAAATTATTATGCCAATGATATTTCAGTGTCACAAGGATTAAATGTTTTGTTTTCCAGTTTAACTCGTGGATGGCATTGTGTCTCAGGGCTCTTTTGACCACTGAAAACAATCTCGGACACCTTTGATAATTAGATTGCCAGGTGATCCCAATTAAAGGAAAAACTACTAAAGGAGGGTGTTCCACATTGTTAAGCAGAGCACCATTTTCAAGCAATATGGGGAAGAAAAAGGATCTCTCTGCTGCCGAAAAGAGTGAAATAGTTCAATGACTTGGACGAGGTATGAAAACATTAGATATTTTATGACATCTTAAGCGTGATCATCGCACTATTAAGAGATTTGTGGCTGATTCAGAGCACAGACGGGTTTTGTGCAGATAAAGGCACATTGAGGAAGATTTCTGCCAGATCCATGCATTGAATCAAGAGAGCAGCTGCTAAAACACCATTACATAGCAGCAAACAGATATTTGAAGCTGCTGATGCCTCTGGAGTCCCACGGACATCAAGGTGTAGAGTCCTCCAGAGTCTTGCAACTGTGCATAAACCTTCCATTCGGCCACCACTAACCAATGCTCACAAGCAGAAACAGCTGCATTGGGCAGAAAAATACATGAAGACTAATTTTCAAACAGTCCTGTTCACTGATGAGTGCCGTGCAACCCTGGATGATCCAGATGGATGGAGTAGTGGATGGTTGGTGGACGGCCACCCTGTTCCAACAAGGCTGTGATGTCAGCAAGGCGGTGGTGGAGTCATGTTTTGGGCCGGAATCATGGGAAGAGAGCTGGCCGGCCCCTTTAGGGTCCCCGAAGGTGTAAAGATGACCTCTGCAAAGTATGTGGAGTTCCTGACTGACCACTTCCTTCCCTGGTACAGAAGGAAGAACTATGCTTTTCGTAATAAAATCATCCTTATGCATGACAATGCACCATCTCATGCTGCAAATAATACCTCTGCATCAATGGCTGCTATGGGGATAAAAGGAGAGAAAGTCATGGTGTGGCCTCCATCCTCCCCTGACCTCAATCCTATTGAGAACCTTTGGAGCATCCTCAAGCAAAAGATCTATGAGGGTGGGAGACAGTTTACATCAAAATAGCAGCTCTGGGAGGCTATTCTGACATCTTGCAAACAAATTCAAGCAGAAACTGTCCAAAAACTCACAAGTTCAATGGATGCAAGACTTGTGAAGCTGCTATCAAATAAGGGGTCCTGTGTTAAAATGTAACGTGACCTGTTAAAATGTTTAAAAAGTTAAGATGTTGTTCAAAGTTTGATTGAAATAGCTTTTGATTTTGGTAAATATGCTGCAAACACAACAAATGACAATTTTCAGTACTTTACAACCTATAAAGTGCTATACTGTGCGTAATAATTTGGAACAGTGCATTGTAAGTTTTTTATTTTGAAGAAAAAAACTGGTATCATTAGGAGGTTTGTTAAATAAAATTTTAATTGTACTCTTAATAGTTGATAACATGAGAATTATGCGGACTGTTGTTTACATCAATTATTTAGGTAAATGAGAAAAATATAATTTGCATAATAATTTGGAACAGGGTGTATATGTAAGTAGGTGCTTACTGGGTACCAGTGAATGTATTATTTTTTTTTGGTATTTGCAATATGTGACTGTGTAGTTAGTTTGGGCTGCCCGGGATGGGAAGGGGTTAACAATCCCTGATCTCTTCCCTGGGTCCTGCCCCGGTTGAGTACTGACAAATGCAGGGGAAAGGCTCAGGGCCAGGGGTTCTTAATGGCAATGCTGTGTCAGGCCTGCTGAGCCATGTAGTCCAATCAGGCCACAACTGGGTCACCCGCAAGGAATTCTACCTAGAGATAGGAGACCACAAGTAATGGACTGTCACGAAGGACTTGCTATCTTTGGACAAGTTATGAACCGGACAGCCAAACTTAGTTGGAAAAGGAATGCTATAAGTAACCAGGACTGGTGGGAATGCTTTAGCAACCAGCCAGCGGAAGGGTGGTACCAGGCATGGGTGACGTGCCCTTTGGTTAGCAAGGAGGTCGGTGACCCACAGCATTCAGGACCAAATCTGTGGCATGGAGACTCCATGGACCTAGCTGCAGTTACTAGTGTGTGAAGGATTTAACTAGTGCACACTTACCACGCTCAGTGCATGGTGGGATCTCTGATCTGGGAGTGAGGTGGCAGAGTAGCTGGGCTGGTGGAGCGGGACAGAGGCTCCATCTTGTCCCCCTCAAAATGCTACATTCAGGAAGATGAGGTCCATGTCATGGGAAGAGTGTCTCACAGTGAAGAGCCTTAAGTTACTGTATGTGTTACTGTGCAAGGTGGATGTCTCACTCCCAAACACAGGGTACGGCCTTAATGCTGATTCTCGCATGACTGTGGTCCCGCCTGGCCCCGGGCATTGGTGAGTGTGTCCACAGAATGGTCCCCATCCACAGGGCTGTTTGGCCCCAGCCCTACAATCTAGCATAGTCCCCATCTCCAGGGAAAGTATGCCCCACCCACATATACAACAGTCAGTTTGAATAACCTTACACATACTATCTTGAGATGCAAAAAGATAATTTAAGCTGTAATAGCATAACAAATTTTCAAGACTTTCATGGTATGGTCCTCAGTGCCTAAACTCAAATTTGTTATGCTATATCTGAATTTATAGGACGTAGGTACATTATATTGCTGTACATTTGTGTAGCACTGACCTTATACTATGATGTAATACTTTGTTTCTTCCTTTTTAATTTATCAATCTCAATGGTGGTAAGGGTAATAATCACATCTACAATTCTTTTGTAATAACCTCCCAATATTACATGTTCCTGTCATATTAGTAGACATGTGCACACTGAAATATTTTGTTTCAGAATTTCGGTTTCGTCCGAAAAATTAATTTATTTAGTTACTCCCGAAATTCGTTTTTATTTATTTTGTTTCGTTAAAAAATACATTCGTCCGAAAATCCGAACTGATGCCCTGTACACACAATAGGATTTTCCGTCCAAAAAAAAAGTTGGATGTGAGCTTTTGGTCGGATATTCTGACCGTGTGTATGCTCCATCCAACATTTTCTGTCAGAATTTCCGCTAGCAAAAGATTAGGAGCAGGTTCTCTATTTTTCCGACGGAAAAAGTTCTTGTCGGAAATTCCGCTCGTCTGTATGCACTTCCGACGCGCAAAAAAACACGCATGCTCAGAATCAAGCAGAAGAGCCGAACTGCCTATTGAACTTCATTGATCTCGGCTTGTCGTACGTCTTGTACGTCACGCGTTCTTGACGGTCGGAATTTCAGACAAGATTTGTGTGACCGTGTATGCAAGACAAGTTTGAGCCAACATTCCGTCAGAAAAAATCTACGGTTTTCTTGTCGGAATTTCCGATCGTGTGTACGGGGTATAAGGTTGAATCTGTCAATTGAAGGCTTATCGTATCTGTCGAATGTTCTAAGAAGATTCAACGAAGCAGCTAAAAGATTCAACGCCGCGATCGTACATTTCCGGTTGAATGCCCCGCCCACAAGCTATAGTAGAATTCTAATGCTGTACAACTAGTAATAATATTTATTAATTATTATTACTAGTCAACCAACATTAGAATTCTTCTATAGCCTATGGGCGGAGCATTTGACCATAAATGTCTGCTCGTGGCGATCGTATGTTTTTAGCTGCTTCGTCGAACCTTAATGACTCTATAATGTCAAATCTTTTCTCTCTATGTCGAACAATCTTGGACTAATAGAGTTAGGTTAGGCACATTCAACCGCAGGTTCGATAGACACAGATTGCTATTGTCACCGTCATGTCGAATCTTCTATCTGTATCGAACTGTTGTCGTAACGAAATTAAAATAAAGCAATTTTTATGTCGGATCTTTCGGATTCTGCGCGTTCGTTATCGTTTGTTAACGAAATTCGGACCAAAACGAATGCACATGTCTACATATTAGTAGGAAGCCAGGCATAAGCTTCATCTCCACACATAAAATATAACCCTCCAAGTATGGATGGTATTCCTGCTTTTCAAAAACTAGATGCAATAACATGGAATCCCAGGTAACCAATATTCCCACATATTGGAAACTACAAGCAATTTTTACTATAAAGGGTTCTACTAGCTTTGGATGTGGGATATAATAATATTGACCATAGTTTCCTCAATGAATTGTAATCTTTGCGCCAGTGCAATCAGAGGTTCCCAACTGTGTACATCTAGCGTTAAATGGGCACGTAGTCTTAAAAGAGAAGTATGGGTTTTCGTTTTTTCCCATATTCATACTTACCTCGATGGATGGAGCATCAGAGCGATGCTGCAGCTGTCCCCCGGCGTCTCTGCACTGAGAACAGAGCCTCCGAACAACGCCGATGGCTCGGTTCTCACAGATCCCCGAGTAGAGCCATGCTGACTATCAGTCAGCATGGGAGGACTCCATTGTTGCCACATTCTTTGCAAATCGCTTTTATATCAACTTAAATGTAAGTGTTTCCACTACATAAAATTTTGATTTATATACAGAGTTACGCTATGTGGCTGTTTCTTTTCTCTATTACATGATACTTACCTCCTCATATTGATTGGGATTTTCCCGGACCACTACTGCACATGAGGTTATCTGCTAAGAGGTCATCTTTCTTCTGCGGTTTCTCTCTCCCTGTTGATGTTTGGCCATTTCCAGCACAGCAATATGCAGCATACAGATTGTCCAGGTTCCATCGTGGTTCCACCACACCAAGCCTGTTTGAACCCAGAGGAACATATGTTCAGTGGGTCAAACTATCTGGTAAGCTCCTTACCTATTGGTGGTGGTTCTCTTCATCTTCTCACCGTCACTTTTCCTTCAAAGTCTTCACCCACTTTTGAATTTCACCATTGCCTTCATTTTTGAATTACTTTAGGACACTCAGTTGCACAAGTTTTCACTTGTATTTCGCATATAGACATTATGTATATATGAGGACTTCTTACTGATCTTACTTAATATTTGAGTGTCTTTTTTTTATATTGCACCGTTTTTATATACTCATTTGAGTGCGTCATGCATTCTTGTTCATTTTTTTGATTAGCGCTACACTTTTTGTTTCCACATTTATAGTGGAGGGCACTTTTCCCTCAAACATAACAAGAACATTAGAGAATTTAAAGTCTATTCTATAGAAGATATACCTAGCTACCTCACAGATAATGAGACGTTTTTGAGGCTGCATAAACAGGATACATAACTTGGACACCCTAGCTCTGAATGGGTTTAATGAGGACTTGGATGATTCTCCTTTGATTTTCTCTGCGTTGACATGCCTTGACTACAGCACACAACACAGCTTCCTCTGCTGACATCTGGGGTGTCAATGCTTCTTGATATAAAATAGTGCCAGTAGTGGTTACAGCAAACCCCATGTGTGGCTGACCATTGTCAGTGTAATATCTTGAACCATCTACACATAGATGTGTGTCACAATCTGATTAAGACTCGTGTTTTGCTGGTGTGACAGACGCTTTTTCTACCTCCATCAGAGCCATACAATTAAGGGATCATTAAAGGCCTGTACACACAATAAGAAGATCGTAAAAAATGTTGTACGACAAATTATCAGCCGATTATCTGATCATTAGTATGGGGCTTACGACAGACCATTCCAACTTTTTGGACGACAAAACTTGGAGGTGCAGGCTAGAAAAAAAACACAACATAAAATTTTTGTTTAATTAGTACAGTTTACGTCCGAAAAATAAACTGTAAGAGCAAGACTACGAGCTGGTCGGTAAGTAGGCTTGGTTTTTCCTGGGCATTCCCCAGGTTTTTGTTGTTACCTGTTTCAGCCTTCCAATGCTGCTTACTGTGATAGCCAGCTATAGATGGGGGTGGTGGACAAGTTTTGTTTTCACCTATGGTGTTTGTATTGGTCCAGCAGCGCACCAACACCTTTGCAGCCATTGTGCTACATGCTGGGTGTTTGGTGTGCTCCTGTACCTTTAAGGAGGGGTGGCTCCCCTTCAGTCGACCTGTCCTCATCTAACCATCAGAATGCATGTGCCTCCATTGTGGGGACACTCATAGTTTAGTGTAGGACCACAGATTCCAGGGTGCCTTGGCGTGGCTCTGTGGCTCACGCATGCGTTTGCAAATGCGTGCAGACAAAACCCCTGTTTTTAACGCATACTGTTAGACAGGTTAATTGGTTGTCTGCGAGCTGGTCGGTAAGCAGGCTTGGTTTTTCCTGGGCATTCCCCAGGCTTTTGTTAAGAGCAAGTCTACGCATACTCGGAAACGAAAAAATATATTACAAAACAATTCAACACATTACATCACTTCCAAAGTTGTATTTGGTCATACGAGAATTTTCGTAAGTTGAGTAGCCTCTTCATTTTCGATTTGAGACTAGCATGCAAAAAAATGGATGATTATTTGTCAGATAATCTCATCGTGTGTACCAGGCTTTACACTTGCTTCGACTAACGCACATTAAAGTGCCTATCACTTCAACATGCTTTTTTGATGCTTCAGTGGTGCTTTAAGGAAGCTTGGTAGATGCCCTGTGTGTGGATACCTCCAAAGCAAAGCTAAAACTGAATTAAAGTAACACTAAATCTTTCAAACAAAAGGAGTATATGGTTTAGACCAGGAATCAAGATCTTACGATGGAAGTTGAAGTCAGGGTGTCCAAGCTGAGGTGTCCTCCCATACACCGAAAGACAATGTAGTCGTCATAAAAAAAAGATGCAGCTGGCAGCTCCATATAAAATAAAATAAGAAATACTGCGCTCAAAAAAAATATTTTTAAAATAAGAAACTAACTAAAAATAAGCAGCAGCTAAAATGTGAGATACACACAGAGGAAAATTAAAAGAAGTGTAGCCGCGCCCCAGGACGACGTCATTATATGACGAAACACGCGTTTCATGCCAAGCTGAACAAAATTGCACCGCACTGCACATGCGAAAGATCGGCAGGTGCATGCTAGGTAGCCAGCATGCACGGAATCCAGGAAGAAGGACACTGTGGCCTCAGATGCCCACACTGAAGATGGCCGCACTGTGCAGGAGCATCACAAAGTAAGAAAAAAAAATGCTGCACAGATAGAAAACTAGGCATAGTTTACACCATACCTTTGTTACACTGCACGAGACATGAGTATTCTAGGGGTATTTTTATCTTAAAAGTCATATTTCGGCTGGAACTCCGCTTTAAGAACCAACAGATGGGAAAAATTCATATAAGCAAGCATAAGGACAGCTTACCTAGCCCGCAATTAGAGGTCTGCATTACAGATCGTCCGGATCAGAGTGCAGCTCCTGCTGGAGACTCTGCTACTCCTGGCTGGCTCGCCAAGAAGCGTATGGATATTTCGGATAGAGACACTGATAATAAAAGTTACCTCTGCATATGTAGGAACAGATTCACAGGACGCAATCACTATGTTAAAAATACTTGTTCTCACAAAATGTATTAATACATTCTGTTTTATACAGAATATAAAAAAGGGAGAGGTATGAGATGTTAATAAAATCTAGCGAATACAATAATGCCACATTTCATGTTATCAGATGTCCAACAATGGCAAAACTAAAACCTAGTTTAGGTGAAGGACACTGAAACACTGCAACATTGCAAGCAAGATTCTCTTCTACCTAAATGAAAAAAATACAGTGAAAGGCCATGTCAATTCAATCCCTGCCCCATGTACATCATTACCAATAGGAACAAGACTATTGCTGGCTGTATTAATAATGATAATTCTAACAACAGTCACAGATAAATGCATTTGTTATGTAAAGGACCTATGGGGACATTAATATACCCAATAAAAATGTTTAATCTCTTAAAAGTGTGTGATTGGACTAGTGGTCTCAAAACTGTGGGCCTTTTTCTTGCTTTTATCCAGCCCTTGGGGTATTATTCCCCCCATTGTCACTGACACCAAGAATTGGGCACTATTTCTCCCACTAACACCAATAATGGAGCACTATTCCTCCCACTGACACCAATGACGGGGCACTATTCCTCCCACTGACACCAATGATGGGACATTATTCCTCCCATTGACACCAATGATCGGACACTATTCCTCTCATTGACACCAATGATGCGACACTATTCCTCCCATTGACATCAGTGATGGGGAACTATTCCTCCCATTGACACCAGTGATGGGGCACTATTCCTCCTATTGACACCAATGATGGGACATTATTCCTCCCATTGACACCAATGATCGGACACTATTCCTCCCATTGACACCAATGATGAGACACTATTCCTCCCATTGACATCAGTGATGGGGAACCTTTCCTCCCATTGACACCAGTGATGGGACACTATTCCTCCCATTGACACCAATGATGGGACACTATTCCTCCCATTGACACCAGTGATGGGGCACTATTCCTCCCATTGACACCAACGATGGGGCACTATTCCTCCTACTCATGCCAGGACATTTTCCTCTCCCACTGGCCACAGTGCGACCCCCTAAAGTTTGAAGGACAGTAAACAGGCTCTTTGTTTAGAAAGTTTGGAGACCCCTGGTTTAAAATAAAACTAAAACTTCTGATTTTGGATGGAGATGGGGATAATTAGAACCCCTTGCTTTTTTCTTATTGCTATCTATGGCTTCATTGGAGACATTCCTCATTTCCTGTTCTGGTGACATTTTGCTAGACACATATAAAAAGGAAAATCTACAACAGGGATGCAGACAGAAACAAAAAATATGACTGGGGTTCCAGGCTTCCCTACCCTACTGAAATCTGTGCTGCTGGTACTGAGTTCCCCTAACTTTCTGTCTGATAAAAGATTGTCAGCAGGGCAGGAAGTGAGGAGAAATCTCTCCAATGGAGACCAGGATAGCAATGAAAAAAAACATGAAAAAAGTTCTGATTCTTTCCCACTCCAGATTAACTGGGGGAATCTTGGATGGAAAAGGACCTGGGGGTACTAGTAGATGATAAGCTCAGCAATGGCATGCAATGCCAAGTTGTTTCTAATCAAGCAAACAGAATATGGGCATTAAAAGGGGGATTAACTCCAGAGATAAAACGATAATTCTCCCGCTCTACAAGACTCTGGTCCGGCCGCACCTGGAGTATGCTGTCCAGTTCTGGGCTCCAGTCCTCTGGAAGGATGTACTGGAAATGGAGAGAGTACAAAGAAGGGCAACACAGCTAATAAAGGGTCTGGAGGATATTAGTTATGAGGAAAGGTTGCGAGCACTGAACTTATTCTCTCTGGAGAAGAGACGCTTGAGAGGGGATATGATTTCAATTTTTAAATACCGTACTGGTGACCCCACAATAGGGATAAAACTTTTTCGCGGAAGGGAGTTTAACAAGACATGTAGCCACTCATTAATGTTAGAAGAAAAGAGGTTTAACTTTAAACTACCTAGAGGGTTCTTTACCATAAGAGCGGCAAGGATGTGGAATTCCCTTCCACAGGCGTAGTCTCAGCGGGGGAGCATCAATGGTTTCAAAAAATTATTAGATAAGCACCTGAACGACCACAACATACAGGGATATACAATGTAATACTGACATATAATCACACACATAGGTTGGACTTGTGTATTTTTTCAACCTCACCTACTATGTAACTATGTAACTGTAAAGGTGCAGGCTCCGGGGCTGTCATCTCAATTCTGGTTACACTACTTCATGTTTCACGGATGCAGAACATGCAGTCAGTGAACCCAGAACAATCTGACCTCCTGCATGATTGTTCCCGGTCAGTGACACACTAGGTAGTGAAGTGAGGTTTAGGATGAAGAGGACGGCCCGGAGCCTGCAGCTTTATAAATAAATCAGTCATGTTGGTTCTTGTCCACTGCTTTCTCTTCTTGGCTGAGTATTGAACCAATCAGATTCCCCACCTCACATCTGATTCTCCTCAGATATCTTTATAAAACCTTTCCATACACCTAACACAGCATGGAGGGGCTCAGTGAAGGTGGTGGTGAAGGTGTGAAGGTGTCGGATCGGGTTACACAATTCATAAAAAGAGATCCGCCCGGCCTCATAATCCAGATCTATCCTGACTCTGTTACTGGACACACGGCCATGCAATGGGGTCTCCTTTCTGTCATGCATCACTAAGTACTCATCACCCCACAACCTCTCTAAACCCCAGGACTTCTTATTACATCCAATCCAAGACTGGACTCCTCTCCTGTCTATACTGTGGTAACACATTCCTACTTTCCAGTAGACAGAAGCCCCAACATCCACTTCCCAGTAATGTCTTCCTGAGGAGAAACGCTGACTACTTATCACCTGAGGACACTGAAATCTCTCTGGTATTTCTGGGCGATTCTGATGCGATGATGAGGATGCAGTTTTCATGTCATCTGATATATGGAGATAATTACCAGCTGTCCTCACTTTCAGTAATATGTCTGTAACCCCGGACACCCCCCATGTTTGCTGTACAGCCCCAATATCTGGTCCTTCAGCCTCCTCGTGTGAGCGTTGTTTGGTGGGGGTGAATTTAAGGCGTTTCCTGGATGGTTCAGCATTGGTGTGACCTTTGCCCTTCGCAGTAGACTGTGGATAGACCTCGGTGTCTGTACATTTCTGGACATTTACCCCAGATATGATATCAGATAAACCTGTGTGCAATGTGTGTGAGATCCCCGCCACATCCAGATCCCATCCATCATGGAGGAGTTCATCATGTCCCTCTCTGTCCTCATCATCTCCATCCTCAGTATCACACAAGTCCCCTGTGTCTGATTCCTGTAGGACAGTCAGTGGATCCGTCATGTTACACAGCTCCTCAAGATAATCCATCTTACAGTACAGCTTCTCCTCCTTTATTTTCAGCTGTTGGATCATATCAGACAGTGATAAAGAGACCCGCTCTGCCTGTCCAGAGATCTCACTCAGGACTCTCTTCTCCAGGTCTTCGAGACGTCCCCTGAGGTCCACAAACAGGGCAGTGACTCTCTCGGTTTCATCATCTTCTTTTCCTTGTACTTTCCTCCTGTGTTCCTGCAGACTCTGGACTCTTTTCTCTGTCTCCTCTATCTCTGTCATCAGTTTCTGCAGAACATTCCTCAGTTTCTTCTTCTTCATCTCAGAGGCCTCATGCAAAGTCTCCACCTGGTGTCCCCAATGTTCTCCATCCAGCCTGCAGGACACACAGATACAGGAGGAGTCCTCAGTGCAGTAATACTTCAGTAGTTCCTTATGGACGGAGCATTTCCTGTTCTCCAGGGAAGTGGAGAGGACACATAAGACGTGTTCTGGTGACTTGCTGTGGACTCTCAAGTGATTTTCACACAGAGAAGCATCACAATGCAGACAGGATTTCACAGCAGGTACAGGAGTGTGAATACAGTAAGTACAGAAGACCCCAGACTCCTCCTGATCTGGCTGAGCAGACAGGAAATTCTCCACGATGTTACGTAGTGTTATGTTCCTGTGCAGCGCAGGCCGATCCTGGAGCTGTTCTCTGCATTCAGGACAGGAATAACCTCCAGACTCCTCCTGTGTATCCAACACACGACCAATACAGTCCCGGCAGAAGTTGTGTCCACATATCAGGGTTATAGGATCTGTATAAATGTTCAGACAGACGGAACATTCCAGCTCCTTCCTCAGATCAGCAGACGCCATGGCTGAAAGCAGAAGAGAGAAATGACAGTGAAATTCTCTGACACTCATTAAACCTGAGCTCCAGGAATTCAGCCGCTTTGTAAAGTGTCAGATTACTAGGGGTTAAGTCCAGAGAGGTACATGCCATCTTTTGGCTTTATCTGCTATTTACAGATGTTTTATTGAGCACCAAGAGTACAGCCATCACTACACTTTTGGTACTCCGATAGGAGAGATGCTGTCTTCTCTTATAGCAACTGCTCTGTTTGCCTCTCCCCTCTGCTGTACATTCACAGAAGACTTTGTATTATGTGGATCCATTAACATAATACAAAGCAATCTGTGATAGAGAAGGAGGAGGGGGGGCTGCCTGCAACTCTAAATCTGCTGGAGCTGAGACCAGAAGGTCCAGTGTCAGAGTGCCAGAAGTATGACTCTAGCTATGCTCCAGTGTTCATAAAAATGTTTTAAGCTGTAGAAGAGATAAATGCCCTGTAACGGGAGTCATTTTGGTCGGGGGGCTTGTGGAACCCAGCTTACCTTAGAGAGCACTGGAAACTTCTTGTCCTGCTCCACCGGCCCCTCATATGTGTAAGTTATCCTGTGTCTATTATGGGCACAGGGTGACCAAGAACCCCAGTCTGATCTGCACTAATCAGACTCACCGTACAACCCCACCGGACTCAGCATTTCCTTTTACCCGTTATCCAGGGTCTTACATGTGTGGTTTTGTGTTGAAGGAATGAAGGGGCTCTTTCACTTTTTTCTGAACAATATCCCTCAAGAATATATGAAGATAAAGTCCACCTTTCATCAGAGACCATTGCTAGATGGTTTGAGGTGGGGTGAGGGTTGCTATGTGTTTGTTAAGTGCCTGTATCCCATTGTTCTATTGTTTGTGTCTGCTTTGGGAGCAACCGATTATGGGATGTATATGTATATGTGGAGTGGCTGTGAGAGGTGAGGGGGGATGGATCTCTCCAGCCCCAACCAAAGACAGTCTACTTATAGAAAGTTGAATACACCTGTGTCATGCTACTGGCGGAGGTAACCCCCTGTGTCATTATGCAAAGAAGGGGGGGGGATTGTCCCCTGAATGTATATCTCTGTACCGGTGATCAAATAAATATTCCATGTTCCAGCTTTGTAGCCAAACGAGTCCTGCCTAGTTCTTGGTTGTAATATGTGGCAATGGTATCTAATATCTATATTCAGACTGGAGGAAGCGGTATAAGACCGAGGCACTCAAGCGGAGTGTGGAATGTTCCATTACATGCACAAGTCGGCATGCACCTCATTGGACTTAACCCATTATATTCTGGACACATTTTACAAAGTGGCTGAATTCCTGGAGTTCAGCTTTAACCAGTGTGACTAATTCTGTACATCCCTACACAGGCTAATGCTGAGACTAAGGGGGTTATTTACTAAAGGCAAATCCACTTTGCACTACAAGTGCAAACTACAAGTGCAAAGTGCACTTGAAATTGCACTTGGAAGTGCAGTCGCTGTAGATCCGAGGGGGACATGCAAGGAAAATAAAAAAACAGCATTTTAGCTTGCACATGATTGGATAATAAAATCAGCAGAGCTTCCCCTCATTTCAGATCTACCCCTCAGATATACAGCGACTGCACTTCCAAGTGCCCTTTCAAGTGTACTTTGCACTTGTAGTTTGCACTTGTAGTGCACAGGGGATTTGCCTTTCGTAAATAAACCCCCAAGACTCATAGCCTTAGGAATCCATATTAACCACTTGTCCCCCGCCCACTGTCAATTGACGGCGGGCGGAGGATACTCTCGTTCTGGGAGGACGTCATATGACGTCCTCCCTTTAAAACGAGCTAGGAGGCGCGCCCGCCGTGTTCACAAGGCCCCGGTGCGCGTGCCAGGCGGCCGCGATTGCCGCCGGGCACCCGCGATTGCCCGGGAAACGAGCAGGAAAGTGGATCTCTGTGTGTAAACACAGAGATCCACGTCCTGTGAGGGAGAGGGGACCGATGGTGTGTCCCTTGTACATAGGGACAACCATCGGTCACCTCCCCCAGTCAGTCCCCTCCCCCCACAGTAAGAACACTTTGAGGGAACATATTTAACCCCTTCCCGCCCCCTAGTGGTTAACCCCTTCCCTGCCAATCACATTTATACAGTAATCAATGCATTTTTATAGCAGGGATCGCTGTATAAATGTGAATGGTCCCAAAAATGTGTCAAAAGTGTCCGATGTGTCCGCCGCAATATCACAGTCACAATAAAAAAAATCGCAGATCGCCGCCATTACTAATAAAAAAAATAAAAAAATAAAAATGCTATAAATCTATCCCCTATTTTGTACACGCTATAACTTTTGCGCAAACCAATCAATACGCGCTTATTGCGAAAAAAAAATGGGTATTTATTATAGCAAAAAGTAAAAAATAGTGTTTTTTTTCCAAACTGGACGCTCTTCTTTTGTTTATAGCGCAAAAAATAAAAACCGCAGAGGTGATCAAATACCACCAAAAGAAAGCTCTATTTGTGGGAAAAAAAGGACACAAATTTCGTTTGGGAGCCACGTCGCACGACCGCGAAATTGTCATTCATAGTGTGACAGCGCTGAAAGCTGAAAAATGGCTTGGGCAGGAAGGGGGTTTTCGTGCACAGTAGAGAAGTGGTTAACATAATATAAATTAATCAACCACAATAAGATAATGAATATGTGCATATACTACACAATAATGAAAACACGTATACAATAGTGTAAATGGCTAATGCCAACACAGTACTGGACAATGGAACAACATATAGTGTTAAATGTACCATATAACAATAATTGAAACCACATATAAAGTGAACATCAGATGAGTGAAGCTTGCTAATCCAGTGTTAAATCCATAATAAATTATCCAGTATGGTCTTGAAGTGACACCTTCACCAAATAGGTAAAACACCCGAAGTGCTATAAGTGGATGGCCTCTTACCCCAAGATGTTAAGCCCCCTGGCTAAAAGGTGGTCAAATGCGCTTTATGCAAGATACCACTTGCCAAAACAGAAGATGTAATCCCGGAACAGTCTGACTCCCCAAGATGAGCTCGGATTGGGATATGCAAACAAAAGGAATATGCCAAAAATAGTGTAATCCTGTTTATTAATAATTAAAATCAGCATAAAAAGAAAAGCCAAATGGCTCCTTACATTGAGTAGTGCCTTAACCCGGCACTGAGGCTGGAAGGCATGTAGAGCCGACGTACGTTTCGTTTAACACGTCATCAGGAAGCATTTATAGGACGTGTTAAACGAAACATACGTCGAGGCGGTACTTGGTCACATTTCCATCTCACTTCCGGTCCTGCTGGTTAGCCGCTGCAACAAGGTGGAACGCACGCCAGACTATACACGGACGGATCCATTCGGCTCTACAAGCCTTCCAGCCTCAGTGCCGGGTTAAGGCACTACTAAATGTAAGGAGCCATTTGGCTTTTCTTTTTATGCTGATTTTAATTATTAATAAACAGGATTACACTATTCTTGGCATATTCGTTTGTTTGCATATCCCAATCCGAGCTCATCTTGGGGAGTCAGACTGTTCCGGGATTACATCTTCTGTTTTGGCAAGTGGTATCTTGCATAAAGCGCATTTGACCACCTTTTAGCTAAGGGGGCTTAACATCTTGGGGTAAGAGGCCATCCATTTATAGCACTTCGGGTGTTTTACCTATTTGGTGAAGGTGTCACTTCAAGACCATACTGGATAATTTATTATGGACTTAACACTGGATTAGCAAGCTTCACTCATCTGATGTTCACTTTATATGTGGTTTCAATTATTGTTATATGGTACATTTAACACTATATGTTGTTCCATTGTCCAGTAGTATGTTGGCATTAGCCATTTACACTATTGTATACGTGTTTTCAATATTGTGTAGTATATGCACATATTCATTATCTTATTGTGGTTGATTCATTTATATTATATTAATTTAATGTATTCAGAACTAGCGCCCCCTTCCTTTCTACTATCACAATTCACTCAATGGTTCAGCCATTCAGTTTTTAGGGGAGCAGCTTTAATTATCAATAATAATTTTATAATTTGAGTTAGTTTCTAGGCGCGAGGTATATTTAAAAAAAAATTAGGAATCCATATACTGTAGAGAGACACAGACAATACATGAGAGGATTGCTGAAAATAATCTCCCTACAGTATCTGGGGAAACATAAAGGACATTTAACAAGCTGTATTGTTTTTTTCCTCCTTTGTATAATCATTTGAACATTTAATAAACTTAGTTACTAGGAGAAGATGGATTTATTTGAAGGAATAAAAAGTGATCTGAAGGATTAGTGGGTGTAGCCAGGTACTGGGCTACAGCAATATGTAGAATGAGACATTGGGGGTTATTTACGAAAGGAAAATCCACTTTGCACTACAAGTGCAAACTACAAGTGCAAAGTGCACTTGAAAGTGCAGTCGCTGGAGATCTGAGGGGGACATGCAAGGAAAATAAAAAATTGCATTTTAGCTTGGACATGATTGTATGATAAAAAAAAATCAGCAGAGCTTCCCCTTATTTCAGATCTTCCCCTCAGATTTACAGCAACTGCACTTCCAAGTGCACCTTCAGTGCAATTTCAAGTGCACTTTGCACTTGTAGTGCAAAGTGGATTTGCCTTTCGTAAATAACCCCCATTGCCTTCATTCTTCTCTCCCTCTACTGAAATACTGATGTTATGCTGCACCACTCTCCCCTGGCCAGCAGGGGGGAGCTAAAGTCAAGCAATCCCATAGACTTCTATGCAGAGCACTGAGAATCCTGGGAGTTGACAGCAGCCAAAAAAAATGAGCGAATTGACCGTATACACTTCAAATCCCAATAGGCATTGTACAGTAGGAGAAGTGAAAAGAGGATCTTATTAAACTGCCTGGAAAAGTTTGCTCTCCTGGCACGGAGGGAAGCCATAAAGACACAGCTGCAAGGCACTCATCTCAGCAGGAGGCCAAGTCAGCCAGACTGAGGCTCAAGGTTGGGAGCAGGGACACCAGAGATTCAACAGCCTATCAGTGCTGATATCTTTGCATGGTTGCCACCAAGAGACTGGAGAGTTCGTCTTACTCTCCGCTTCAGATCGCTGAATGACCGAATCACCAGTATGAGACAGAGGGGGCCCATTCCATCGCAAAAGTCTGTTGTCACCTCCTGGGAGTTGGTGAGTGGATCACTGGCCTGCCTTTACATTGTCAGCAGAAACTGAGCCGCTGAGAACAGGACATCTAATGCAACAAATTCATACCATATGCCTACAAACTCCAACCCCCTTACCAACCATAAATGTTGTGGCAAAATTGGTTGTTTGCAGAGCACACAGCCATTTTGCCTTGTGCTAAATAAGCACACTTCGTCTTAATGCAATAATGCTTCTTAAACTAAAATTCACTCACCTTCCATTCGATCCCCATTCATACAAATCAAGACGGATCACCAGACTGGTCTCATCATCAAGGCATCCCAGCAAAGACTGCCCGCCGATGCCCTAACAGCGTCCTTTTACTATCACAAAAGATCACACCCACAGGAGGCGATTGGCTGCAGCATGTGACATCCTCCATAGGAAGTGATGTCACAACATGTGACATCCTCCATGGGAAGTCAGGACACAGCATGTGACCTCCTCCATAGGAAGTGATGTCACAGCATGTGGGCTCCACACAGCAAATGCCCATTTATGGATTTGGCAACACAGGATGTGACAATACATGATAACCCTTCCAACAGGGATATTTAAATACATACAATATAATACCAATACAAAATAACACAATAATACAACAACATGATAGCTAAAGTCTTATGGGCGTGTCCGGGCAGGGAAGGCGTGTATGCTTCCAGCAAACAAAGCCGTATTGCTTTAAAACATGGACGCTTTCCCTGACTCTGAAAACGCTCGCAAGCCCTCATATTACCGCTGATAGGAATTCTTATTCTACGCTATTCCATAGAATAACGCATATTCAGATTATACTATTATTGCTTGTGCGTAGGGAGGCTATGTGCAGCCGTGCGCTACGAATCTCGACCAATGCTGATCAGACACAGCCGAGACAAGAGCGCACACCTGCCTATAACCAATGATGTCGTTGCAGAGCGAGCATACCCCCTCCTCAACGATCGTCCATGCTAATGCACAGAGGGCCCCTCGTCGGCGGACATATCCCCACGCTGCAAACATCACACTCCAACCTCAAGACGTTTTCCACTACCAGACGGGATTCAACCAGCCTCAGACGGCCCCAGTCAGCTCTTTAGAGCGGGTTGCGGAAGTACTAACACTAGGTGACACTATGACAATACATATTAAATACTTCTTCATAAAATTTTCCACAACATAAACCACGGTTAGCACATCTGGACTGCATCCACGGCACCTTTTGCTAATGCTTTACAACACCCCTCAATACTTTACTTCATGCAGGTTCAAAAGAGTATCATCAAGTGCACAAACGTGGCTTAAAGGGCCCCAACATTAGCCGGCAAAAGAGCAACTTTAACTACTTGCTGACCAGCCACCGTCGTTATACAGAGAGAAGAAAAAGAAAAGCCGCTCTTCAAAGCACAGGTTCCAAGTGATACACACCCTTGATAGGCACTCAGGTGCAGGCTCTGCTAGGATCAAAGAACAAACGAATAAGCCTGGACGGCAGCACTCCGATACAACACCTTTATTAGGTTAAAATCCAGTGTACAGCAGTAGATCCATACAGTACAAAAGGGGGGGATGCAAACAGCTTACATGTTTCACACCTGAATCTGGGGCTTAGTCATAGATCAGTGCTGTACACTGGATTTTAACCTAATAAAAAGGTGTTGTATCGGAGTGCTGCCATCCAGGCTTATTCGTTTGTTCTCGGACCGTCGTTATACAGCGGCATTTTGGCTCCCCTGCGCAAATCGCAGTAGCTGTATGGCGGGCGCTTTAAGGTGTGTAGGGGGTGTGCGCGCTGTGGCATAGGACACGATGTGCATGACCGGCGGCCACAATGTCCGCCGGCTGCGAGATAGAGAGAGAGAAAAAAGAGATGAGAGAGGAGAGAGGAGAGATGAGAGAGGGGAGAGGAGAGAGAGGAGAGAGGAGAGAGAGGAGAGAGAGGAGATCTGCTGTTCCTAGTGATCAGGAACAGCAGATCTCTCTCCTCCTCCAGTCAGTGCACTGCCCCTAAAGTTAGAAACACCTCCCTAGGGAACACTTAACCCCTTGACCGCCCCCTAGTGTTAACCCCCTCTCTGCCAGTGACATTTATACAGCAATCTGTGGCTATTTTTAGCTCTGTATAAATGTCAATGGTCCCAAAAAAGTGTCAAAAGTGTCCGATCTGTCCGCCGCAATGTCGCAGTCCTGCTAAAAAAAAAAAAAAAAACGCAGATCACCACGATTACTAGTAAAAAAAATAATAATAAAAATGCCATAAATATATCCCCTATTTTGTAGATGCTATTACTTTTCCACAAAACCAATCAATATACACACTTCTTTTTACCAAAGATATGTAGAAGAATATATATTGGCCTAAACTGATGAAGTGAAAAGTTAAAAATAGTTTTTTTAAATTATAGCGCAAAAAATAAAATTAAGTGATCAAAAAATAAGGTGATCAAATACCACCAAAAGAAAGCTCAGTTTTGTTTGGGTACAGCGTCGCACGATCGCGCATTTGTCAGTGAAAGTGACGTATTGCCGTATCGCAAAAAATGGCCTGGTCATTAAGGGGGGAAATCTTTCGGGCCTTAAGTGGTTAAAGACTGCCCCCATCCCATCAATATCCCAGCACATCGCCTTTTTGTTATTTACTGTAAACAAGGAAGTGAGTTTAGGCCTAACATAGCCGCCATTAGTGCAGCCTGGTAGTATAGTTCCTGCAGTTTGATAGATCAGATCTTATTACTGCTTGCTGCTGCCCTTGAGGTGGCGTTGTTATTGTTTATTCTAAATTGGGCACCAAATCAATCAAGTCATTTTGTGCTTCTTAAGCCTCGTACACACGACACAAGAAACTTGCTGGCAGAGATTTCTTGCCGAGAAATTCGTTCGTGTGTATGGTTTCTCGTCAAGAAAAGCGACAAGAATCTCGACGAGAAAATAGAGAACCTGCTCTCTATTTTCTCGTTGAGATTCTCGTCAGCCTGTTTCTCGACGAGAAAATTGTGTGTGTGTACACTTACCTGTTCGCCGGGAAGCCCGCGCATGCTCGAAATGACTTTGGCGCATGCGCGGTAGCTTCCTAGGCATAGGTAGGGTGAACCAAGATGGCGGCGACGGCATCGAATGTGACGAGCGCATGCTCGTCGTATTCGATGACGTCACCGCGTACGCTCCATTCAAAGAACCGCGGGTTCTTTGAAATGAGCGTGTGTACACTCGGCCGGGACAAGTTTCTTGTCCAAGGATCTCGTCGAAAAAAACAACGTGTTTTTTACGACGAGATTCTCGGCCGTGTGTACAAGGCTTTAGTCCTTATTGTTAATCACTTTGTATACTGAATTGTGTTATTACCATTTCTAATGTTTGGTGGTTGTTTGGATCAGTGTAGTGCTCACCAGCGAGTAGAGTCTATGCCAGTTGTGCTGTTTAAGGGCTTGTATGCCCACTGTTATTAAAGCGGAGGTCCACACAAAAATGGAACCTCCGCTTTTCGGAACCCTCCACCTCTCCGGTGTCACATTTGGCACCTTTCAAGGGGGAGGGGGGTGCAGATACCTGTATAATACAGGTATTTGCACCCACTTCCGGGCATAGACTGCCGCGGGGGTCACGCCCCTTCCCGTCCCCCTGCTGTCTTTTGGGAAACACACAGGTCCCAGAAGACAGCGGGGACCAGTTAGGACACGCAGCGTGGCTCGCGCATGGGCAGTAGGGAATCGGGAAGTGAAGCCACAAGGCTTCATTTCCCGATTCCCTCACCGAGGATGGCAGCGATTGATCGGCCTCGGCTCCTGACAGCGTGGGCACCTTGGACAGGTAAGTGTCCATTTATTAAAAGTCAGCAGCTGCAGTATTTTTTTTGTAGCTGCTGGCTTTTAATATTTAAATTTTTTTTAGGCAGACCTCTGCTTCAAAGAGAAAGAAAAAGACCAACACCACAAATGGTTGCCCATGAAGGTGTTTCCAGCAGCAACAGAAATCAAAGTAAGTCAGATTAAGCCTCCTAGCCCTCTTTAGCAGCACTGCTGCTCAGGCTTTATGCCTCAGTCCTCCTGACCATGTAACAGTGTCCTTTTGTCCCCAAACAAACTCTATAACTCTGCTGACACTCTTTCTTGCAGCTCCCTGCTGCACGGTGCAGACATGCACACTTGTGGCTGCTCCCTGGCATCCACATGGACTACCCGGGAAGGTAGAGCCCAGAACCCTGGTCCTGAGGCTGCAGAAAGCCCCACACACACACACCTGCATAATCAATGTGCTAGGTGTTCCCAAAACCTGGTCCCAGAATTGGAGATTTCATCCCACCCGGATCATTATGAAATCTCCAGGTCCCAAAATGGATTTTACCAACCACAGATGAAGCTGGAAAACAGTTTCCTCCAAATTAAACAAGCACCCTGGAGCCCCTCAACCTGCCTAGTTGAGAATCCTGGCCAACACACACCATGACAGGGATTCAAGCCGCCACCCCCCCCCCCCTGCCTTGTTTTGACAGTAGGCCCAAATACAAAGTTCCTTCTTTTGGCACCTCTGTGCCAGCTACCATTTACAGGAGTCTACTCCTGTCCAACCCTACTCTTCCTAAAAGGAGGGGACCCCTATCCAATGTCCCCCATGGTGTATCTCTCTCTAGATCCCACGGTCACTCTGCTATGGGCTCTAATGAGACTTTTCCAAAAAAAATTCTGGGTGTACTTCCATTCCTTCCTATCAACCCTTCTGCCTCCTTGCTTCGGGTTCCTGGGCTTTACAATACCTCTCTCAGCATTACAGTCCTGAGCCAGTAGGGGGCCTATTTCTGGCGTGTTTGTAACTGGACCACCATTTTTTTTGGTACCAGACTGAGCAGTCGCCAATTGTTTTAAAATTTTACTCGTACCTTTAAGGTACCTTTTTACACCAAATTATCACGAACCATCGGTACATTATTAGCTTTATCATGAACAGATATATTCAAGGTCAATGTTACAACTTTTAGGCTGGGTTCACACTGATGGAAATTGGATACGGGCTTTCCCTGCATCCAATTCGCATGACAGAGGACCGTGACGGGCTCTCAATGGAGTCGGTTCACACAGCCCCGGGGCGGCCGTAGAGCTCACTGGAAAAGAGTCCATTGCATCTTTGGCTCAGTTTCAGGTGCGAATTCAGCCAAAAATATGGACCTGATTTGCACTTGAAATGGTGTACAGGGACGCACCAGACCCTTGCTGCGAGCCACAGCTGCAGCTAATGTGAACCCGGCCTCAATGTTGTCTTTTCCAGCATTTGTTAGGGCGGTGTCTGCAAAGGGCACACACGTCGGAGGGCAATCATCATCCACAGGAACCTCACAAGGCGCCACAGACGTGTCTGCAGGCAGCTGTCCTACCATCTGACCTTTTCCAACACCATCTGGATCTGTATCCAAATCCAGAACAGATGAGCTCTCGTCTGATCCACATCCAATTTTTACCTTAATTCTTATCCATTCCCCTGTCTCAGGGACCTTATCAGTTTTGCAACAAACGTATTATTGGACCGGTAGTCCCAGTCTCTTTAACCACTTAAGGACCAGCCACTGCATATATACACGTCGGCAGAATGGCTCGTACAGGCACAATCACGTACCTGTACGTCCCCTTTAACTGCCCGACGTCGGGGTCGCGTGCGCGACCCCCCTGCCTTCCCCATGAGTGGGACCGCGGGTCCCGTGGACTCGATCGCCGTGGGGATCCCCGCGATCGTCTCCCGGAGGCATGGAGGCCTGTAATCAGAGCGGAGATCGGTGACGTGTCACTCGTAGCCACGCCCCCACACAGTAGTAATCACTCCCCTAGGCACACTTAACCCTTTCAGCGCCCCCTAGTGGTTAACCCCTTCACTGCCAGTCTCATTTTTACAGTAACCAGTGCATTTTTATTGCACTGATCGCTGTAAAAATGACAATGGTCCCAAAAATGTGTCAAAAGTGTCCGATGTGTCCGCCATAATGTCGCAGTCACGAAAAAAAATCGCTGATCGCCGCCATTACTAGTAAAAAAAAAATGCCATAAAACTATCCCCTATTTTGTAAACGCTATAACTTTTGCGCAAACCAATCAATAAACGCTGATTGCAATTTTTTTTACCAAAAATATGTAGAAGAATACGTATCGGCCTAAACTGAGGAAAAAAAATGTTTTTTTATATATTTTTGGGGATATTTATTATAGCAAAAAGTAAAAAATATTGCATTTTTTTCCAAATTGTCGCTCTATTTTTGTTTATAGCGCAAAAAATAAAAACCGCAGAGGTGATCAAATACCACCAAAAGAAAGCTCTATTTGTGGGAAAAAAAGGACGTCAATTTTGTTTGGGAGCCACGTCGCACGACCGCGCAATTGTCAGTTAAAGCGACGCAGTGCTGAATCGCAAAAAAGAGGCCTGGTGCGTATTGGTCCGGGGCTTAGGTGGTTAAAGGGGGGGTTCCACCTGCGATTTTTTTTTTTTTTAAAGTCAGCAGCTACAAACACTGTAGCTGCTGACTTTTAATAAGGACACTTACCTGTCCTAGGTGCCCGCGAAGTCGCCCCCCCCCCCCCCAGGCCGATCGCTCAATCTCGGCAGGTCCCCATGCCGCCATCCTCACTAAGGGAAACAGGCAGTGAAGCCTTACGGCTTCACTGCCCGTTTCCTACTGCGCATGCACGAGTTGCGCGGTGCTTTGTGAATGGGCCGGCTGCTCTCTGGGATACACACAGTTACCAGAAGGCAGCGCGCCTCATTCACCAGAAGACACCGCGAGTAGGACGAGGAAGAAGACCAGCCGCGGAGGTTGAAGAGGCAGATTAGGAACTTCCGCATAGCAACCGCTATTTCTGGTAAGTAAAAAAAAATATTTTTCTTTCCAATTTTTTTTTCGATTTTTGGTAAAAAAAATAAAAATTCAGGGTGGAACTCAACTTTAACCATCTCTATTTGAGTAAAGGTCAGAATCTCTGTCGTTTTCTGGTTCATGCTCGGACCTTCCATCTCACATGGTTTGTCCACTAGTGCAGTAAACGCACCTTTCACCGAGACCAACAACTGACCAGCACCACCCTGGACCACAGCAGCAGAAATTCTTCCCATCAGGCTATTAGGAGGCATAACCTCAACATTTTTGACTCATTTTCCATTTCTCCGCAGCCTCTCCCATATATACCACATCTTCAAGAAGGAGTCCAGCAACTTACCCAGCGGCACAGACCCAAGTCCTTCCTGGAGACTTTTATGACACTGTGAATGCAGAGAGACTCATTCACTGAGACTTGAGAAGTTGCAGCAGTTAATGGGACATCCTCCCAACCGGAGGTAACTACAGCCTGGTGCCGGACTCACTCTCAACTTCTCAGGTTCAGCACCGGTGAGCTGCTCCAGCTCATTACAAGTGAAAATGTAAAAATTTACACTCTATACCAGGCACCACTAAAATGGCGGACCGCGGTCCAGTTCCGTACCCAGTAGCCATACTACCCGGACCGCAGCCTCGCCAAATAGTTGCCTGTGTGTCCTCTCCCCGCCGCCGGCTCGCCTGCCTGCCGCTGCTATGTTCACAGCATGGCAGGCGCGCCACGCATGGGTCTGTCCCTGTGATAGGGTCGCTGTACTGTCCCCTCCTCACACTACCTGTCTTATTCACACAAGATGAGAAGCGTGGCCGCTCTGGACAAAGGGCGGGGCTTTTTAAGTTAGGAAGCGGGGGATTGGTTGCTACGCAGCGGGGCGGTCCCAGCAATCAATCACTTACCTTTAACATGAAAAGTGGGCGGTTGTCCAGGGCTGCCGTGCTTTCTGTCTTGTGTGAATAAGGTAGGGCTCTGTGGGGAGGGGGCAGTAGGGTTGCCATCTCATCCCTTTAAACCCGAACACATATTAATTACACAGGTTCTGTGACTGATTAAGGGGGGGGGGGTAATTAAACTCACTTGGTGCCTTATCTGCATTAAATTGGCCTCAGAACCCGGGTAATTCATATGTGTTCGGGTTTAAAGGGATGAGGTGGCAACCCTAGGGGGCAGTGCTGTGCAGGAGAGGAGTCTACTACCCAGGAGGTTTGTGATGGGGGGTCTGAGATTAGGGGCCTGTGACGAGCACAGGAGGCTGCGATGGAGGATATCATGTGAAGTCATAGCACCAATATGACACGCGGACCTCCACTAGAAGAACATTTTTCAGACCAGACCCTGTGAATTTTAATTCACTACCCCTGCTCTATACCCCTATCACTTTTGTGAGTCATGGACAAAGTCTATGCTGTGCGCTGGCCCTCATCTGTTCTTTCTCAGGAGGGTTAACCTTCACAGCAGCCACTCAGCACCAATCCATCCGCCCAAGGAGACGCACAACAACAGACAGATTTGGTTGCAGACCCATTGCACAGGTCACTGTGAATCATGTCAGACTGTGGTAATACATGATTTCCCCACCGCAAGGTTGCAATACACCACATCCACCACTTTGCTCTGGTGGCGCTTCACGAATTTCACACACATTTACATTTTCAACAGGCAGCATTAACCCACTATTTACTGGAACGCTTTCCGTGTTAGAAGACTAAACCAACCCCCTCCTTTTATAAGATGCAGGTCCACTCTGTCACAAGTTAGCCTGCGGTTTCCTGCTTGTGTACTCTTTACCTCCTTGCTGCAGTGTTTCTCAACTCCAGTCCTCAAGGCGCCCCCCCAACAGGTCATGTTTTCAGGATTTCCCTCAGGAATGAAAACGACTGTGGTAATTACTAATGCCGCGTACACACGATCGGAAATTACGACAAGAAAACCGTGGATGTTTTTCCGACGGAATGTTGGCTCAAACTTGTGTTGCATACACACGCAGAGGCAGCTCTTTAATTAGGCAAATTAGGCGGTCGCCTAAGGCCTCGCACTCACAGGGGCCTCGCGGCCGCCTAATTTGCCTCTGCTCAGACAATGTGTGATAGATCCGTGCAACTTTATGCAGCCATTTTTATTTGCTTCAAATTTTTTACCCATTATGGGCATGGTGGGGCCCCCCCCCATGTCTAAGTTTTGCTTAAGGCCTCACAAAGCCTAGAGCCGCCTCTGTACACACGGTCACACAAATGTTGTCGGAAATTCCGACTGTCAAGAACGCGGTGACGTACAACACTACGACGAGCCGAGAAAAATTAAGTACAATGATTCCGAGCATGCGTCGACGATCAGAATTTCCGACAAGAACTTTTCTGGTCTGAAAATTTGAGAACCAGCTCTCAAATTTTTTTGGTCGGAAATTCCGACAGAAAATGTCTGATGGAGCCTACACACAGTCGGAATTCCCGACAGAAAAGGTCCGATGGAGCCTACACACAGTCGGAATTCCCGACAGAAAAAGGTCAGATGGAGCCTACACACAGTCGGAATTCCCGAAAGAAAAAGGTCCGATGGAGCCTACACACAGTCGGAATTCCCGACAGAAAATGTCCGATGGAGCCTACACACAGTCGGAATTCCCAACAGAAAAGGTCCGATGGAGCCTACACACAGTCGGAATTCCCGACAGAAAAGGTCTGATGGAGCCTACACACAGTCGGAATTCCCGACAGAAAAAGGTCCGATGGAGCCTACACACAGTCGGAATTCCCGACAGAAAAGGTCTGATGGAGCCTACACACAGTTGGAATTCCCGACAGAAAAAGGTCAGATGGAGCCTACACACAGTCGGAATTCCCGACAGAAAAGGTCCGATGGAGCCTACACACAGTCGGAATTCCCGACAGAAAAGGTCTGATGGAGCCTACACACAGTCGGAATTCCTGACAGAAAATGTCCGATGGAGCCTACACACAGTCGGAATTCCCGACAGAAAAGGTCCAATGGAGCCTACACACAGTCGGAATTTCCGACCAAAAGCTAACATCAAACTTTTCTTGTGGGAATTTCCGATCGTGTGTACGCGGGCATTAGACCCCCAAACACACTATTCGATTTTCTGCAGATTTTTGTCTTCGGATTTACCAAAACCATGTAGTGTAGGGGCCGGCCTGATTGCATACAAATTGAAACTCTTAAGGTTTGACCTCATATTACAGGTCCTTCTCAAAAAATTAGAATATTGTGATAAAGTTCATTATTTTCTGTAATGTACTGATAAACATTAGACTTTCATATATTTTAGATTCATTACACACAACTGAAGTAGTTCAAGCCTTTTCTTGTTTTAATATTGATAATTTTGGCAGACAGCTCATGAAAACCCAAAATTCCTATCTCAAAAAATTAGCATATCATGAAAAGGTTCTCTAAACGAGCTATTAACCTAATCATCTGAATCAACTAATTAACTCTAAACACCTGCAAAAGATTCCTGAGGCTTTTAAAAACTCCCAGCCTGGTTCATTACTCAAAACCGCAATCATGGGTAAGACTGCCGACCTGACTGCTGTCCAGAAGGCCATCATTGACACCCTCAAGCAAGAGGGTAAGACACGGAAAGAAATTTCTGAACGAATAGGCTGTTCCCAGAGTGCTGTATCAAGGCACCTCAGTGGGAAGTCTGTGGGAAGGAAAAAGTGTGGCAGAAAACGCTGCACAACGAGAAGAGGTGACCGGACCCTGAAGAAGATTGTGGAGAAGGACCGATTCCAGACCTCGGAGGACCTGCGGAAGCAGTGGACTGAGTCTGGAGTAGAAACATCCAGAGCCACCGTGAACAGGCGTGTGCAGGAAATGGGCTACAGGTGCCGCATTCCCCAGGTCAAGCCACTTTTGAACCAGAAACAGCGGCAGAAGCGCCTGACCTGGGCTACAGAGAAGCAGCACTGGACTGTTGCTCAGTGGTCCAAAGTACATTCGGAAATCAAGGTGCCAGAGTCTGGAGGAAGACTGGGGAGAGGGAAATGCCAAAATGCCTGAAGTCCAGTGTCAAGTACCCACAGTCAGTGATGGTCTGGGGTGCCATGTCAGCTGCTGGTGTTGGTCCACTGTGTTTTATCAAGGGCAGGGTCAATGCAGCTAGCTATCAGGAGATTTTGGAGCACTTCATGCTTCCATCTGCTGAAAAGCTTTATGGAGATGAAGATTTCATTTTTCAGCACGACCTGGCACCTGCTCACAGTGCCAAAACCACTGGTAAATGGTTTACTGACCATGGTATTACTGTGCTCAATTGGCCTGCCAACTCTCCTGACCTGAACCCCATAGAGAATCTGTGGGATATTGGGAAGAGAAAGTTGAGAGACGCAAGACCCAACACTCTGGATGAGCTTAAGGCCGCTATCGAAGCATCCTGGGCCTCCATAACACCTCAGCAGTGCCACAGGCTGGTTGCCTCCATGCCACGCCGCATTGAAGCAGTCATTTCTGCAAAAGGATTCCCGACCAAGTATTGAGTGCAGAACTGAACATAATTATTTGAAGGTTGACTTTTTTTGTATTAAAAACACTTTTCTTTTATTGGTCGGATGAAATATGCTAATTTTTTGAGATAGGAATTTTGGGTTGTCATGAGCTGTATGCCAAAATCATCAATATTAAAACAAGAAAAGGCTTGAACTACTTCAGTTGTGTGTAATGAATCTAAAATATATGAAAGTCTAATGTTTATCAGAACATTACAGAAAATAATGAACTTTATCACAATATGCTCATTTTTTGAGAAGGACCTGTATATGGTTTTGGTAAATCTAAATCTAAAGCCTCGTACACACGATCGGATTCCCATCGGACAAATCTGTGGAATTTTGTCTGAAGGGCGTTGGTCGTGAACTTGTCCTGCATACAGACGGCAAAACTTTTTCAGCCAAGATTGAGGAAACTGCGTGGTTTTTCTGCTCTTTAGCGCCACCCTTTGGGCAACTTCTGCTAATGTTGTGTTTATGGTGAGCATTGCTTCCGATCATGCGTGTTTGAACTTTGGATTTTATTCCGACGGACTTGTGTACACACGATCGGATAATCCAACGGCACACATTTGTTGTTGGAAAATTTGAGAGCATGCACAGCCAACATTTGTTGTCAGAAATTCAGACAACAATTGTCCGATGGAGCCTTGCGGCTTCACTGCCCATTTCCTACTGCACATGCGCGAGTCGCGCAGCACTTTGTGAATGGGCCGCTTTCTTCTGGGACACACACAGGTCCCAGAAGACAAACGCGCCCAATTTCCCAGGAGCCACTGCAAGGGAGGACGAGAAGAAAGAGCTCCGCGGTATAGGAAGTGGCAGATTAGGACGACTGCCTAGCAACCGCCATTTCTGGTAAGTAAAATGTTTTATTGTTTTCAAATTTTATATTTTCAATTTTTTTTAGGAGCCTTTTTATGTAATTTTTTTTTTTTTAGGGTGGACCTTCGCTTTAAGACCCCTTTTACACTGGGGCAGTTTTCAGGCGCTTTAGCTTTTGGAAATCGCCTCTGCTAAGTGCCTGAAAACCAACATTCATTCAAGTGTGACATTTCACATTGGGGCGGTGCGCTTGTGGGACGTTTCCGAAAAAGTCCTGCAAGCAGAATCTTTGGGGCGGGTCGGAAGCGCTGCATTTAGCGCTCCCAAAACGCCCTGAGTTTTTAACATCTTCTTTGGGGTTATAAGCATCCCGCTAGCGGCCGAAAACAGCGCTAAAGCACCACTAAAACAAGCGGCGCCAACGCGGCACCACTGTGAAAGGGGTCTTGGTCACCAACACAGGTGCAGTTTTGGACTTTAACCCCCCTGTCTTCCCACTGTAGAGGGCACTGGCACAGGGGGAAGTCTTTCTCAGGAGCACATTCGGTGGGCCCCCTGACTGGGGTCACCCCCACATCATCATGGAGATGTTTGTGACTCCCGACGCTTTGCATTGTACTCGGTGATGTAAGGCTTGGATGCCGCTGGTCAGCCATAGAAACCCATTCTATGGCCAAGAAGCTCCATCCAAAGGCTTACATCACCAAGTACAATGCAAAGCGTCGGGAGTCACAAACATCTCTATGATGATGTTGTGCTAATCTGAAGGCCACATGACGTTTGGAGGTCTGAAGACCTCTGTAGACCTCAGAAGACCTCTGTAGACCTCAGAAGACCTCTGTAGATCTCAGAAGACCTCTGTAGATCTCAGAAGACCTCTGTAGACCTCTGAAGACCTCTGTAGACCTCTGAAGACCTCTGTAGACCTCTGTAGACGCCTGTAGATCTTAGAAGACCTCTGTAGACCTCTGTAGACCTCAGAAGACCTCTGTAGACCCCTGTAGATCTCAGAAGACCTCTGTAGACCTCAGAAGACCTCTGTAGACCCCTGTAGATCTCAGAAGACCTCTGTAGATCTCAGAAGACCTCTGTAGACCTCTGAAGACCTCTGTAGACCTCTGAAGACCTCTGTAGACGCCTGTAGATCTTAGAAGACCTCTGTAGACCTCAGAAGACCTCTGTAGACCCCTGTAGATCTCAGAAGACCTCTGTAGACCTCAGAAGACCTCTGTAGACCCCTGTAGATCTCAGAAGACCTCAGTAGACCTCTGTAGAGCTCTGCAGACTCTAACTTATGTGCACTGTGATCTTCAGCATGCACTGACCCCGCTTCTTTCATTCTACATGGCCGACCACTTCATGGCTGAGTTGCTGGTGTTCTTAGGTGCTTCCACTTTGTTATAATACCGCTAACAGTTGACCTTGAAAAATTTAGGCAGGCCATACACGAGTCGAGTTTCAAAAGAATTTTCTTTTTCGAAAATCCTATCTAAGAATTTTCGTTTGTATTTCGCATCATTAGTGGGCTGCAGCAACAGCCGATTTTCGTGCGGCCATCGAGTTTAAGTAATCGGACATGTTGGAAAAATAATAAACGAACGTCTTTCTAATCAATGATGGGAGAATCGTGCGAGAAATGTGATCGAAAAAGAAATGGGCACGTGCAAGAAAAGAAGATTCCCGGAAAGAAGAAAAGATTCCCGGAAAGAAGAAAAGATTCCCGGAAAGAAGAGAGGATTCCCGGAAAGAAGAGAGGATTCCCGGAAAGAAGAGAGGATTCCCGGAAAGAAGAGAAGATTCCCGGAAAGAAGAGAAGATTCCCGGAAAGAAGAGAGGATTCCCGGAAAGAAGAGAAGATTCCCGGAAAGAAGAGAAGATTCCCGTAAAGAAGAGAGGATTCCCGTAAAGAAGAGAGGATTCCCGTAAAGAAGAGAGGATTCCCGTAAAGAAGAGAAGATTCCCAGGAAAGAAGAGAGGATTCCCAGGAAAGAAGAGAGGATTCCCAGAAAGAAGAGAGGATTCCTGGAAAGAAGAGAGGATTCCCGGAAAGAAGAGAAGATTCCCGGAAAGAAGAGAGGATTCCCGGAAAGAAGAGAGGATTCCCGGAAAGAAAAGAAGATTCCTGGAAAGAAGAGAAGATTCCCGGAAAGAAGAGAAGATTTACAGCCACGAAAATTCTTTTCTGTAGCAATATGAGGTGATATTGAAGGCTTGGTCGGTCGAATGGTGAAATCAATGGGGGCTCCATTGGATCACAAAACACACAAATTTTCGGATTTACAAAAGGAATTTCTTTGGAAATTCGATCCGTGTATGGCCAGCCTAAGTAGCAAGGACATTTCATAGATGGACCAATTACACAGGTGGTGACCTATCATGGGTGATAAACATATGCTAAAAGGTGGGACTTTCTATGAAGCACTCAGCTAATTGAAAAGAGCCAATTAATGTATCGATTGTTTTATTGATACAAACAACGGGCATAGATACTCATGTAAAATAGTAACATCTTATAATAATAGTAGGTCGTAGTAAAAAGGTCTAAACAGTAAATAGGGATACATAACTGTCCAGACTAGTACATCGTAACAGACCAAGGGTATGTAGACCGAAGTTTGTAGTGGTAACATATCAACATAATAACAATGGCAAATTGGTTCAATACAATAAAATAATAAAATACAGATGTAGAACATAGAAACTGTGACATATCATCATGTGAAGGCTCTACGTGTTTTGTGGTAGTAACCACTCGTCAGGAGCAGAATCACAGTAAAGGGGTATCTATAATAGGGTAAAAATGCCAAAATGGTAAGATGGTAGATAAAAAATTATATATTTATAGACATACAGAAAATGAGAGGGGGACAAAAAATCCCAAAGTATTCTCACCTATCTGTATTATCTGGGTACATCTATAGGATGATATCAATGGTAACAGGCAAGCATAGAAGGCATCATCCCCAGGAACTGAGACGGTGGTGCCCAAGGTATGGCGGTAGCATCAGCAGCCAATGGTAGATATAAAGAGAAAAATCAGCTAATAGCTAAAATAGTGATGGGTGATGTAGTTGGTAAAATGTACACATTCCCAGTGGTATCTGTGGGATTGATAAGGAGAAAGTGAATTTGTTAGGCAGCTGGAAGGCTGAAAAAAGTATAAAGGTAAGTTGGAGTGAAAGTACCAGGTGGGTGGGGACTATAAATAAAAATAACCAACGTGAATAAGAGGTTATTTATTTTATTTATAGTCCCCACCCACCTGGTATTTTCACTCCAACTTACCTTTATACTTTTTTCAGCCTTCCAGCTGCCTAACAAATTCACTTTCTCCTTATCAATCCCACAGATACCACTGGGAATGTGTACATTTTACCAACTACATCACCCATCACTATTTTAGCTATTAGCTGATTTTTCTCTTTATATCTACCATTGGCTGCTGATGCTACCGCCATACCTTGGGCACCACCGTCTCAGTTCCTGGGGATGATGCCTTCTATGCTTGCCTGTTACCATTGATATCATCCTATAGATGTACCCAGATAATACAGATAGGTGAGAATACTTTTGGATTTTTTGTCCCCCTCTCATTTTCTGTATGTCTATAAATATATAATTTTTTATCTACCATCTTACCATTTTGGCATTTTTACCCTATTATAGATACCCCTTTACTGTGATTCTGCTCCTGACGAGTGGTTACTGCCACGAAACGCGTAGAGCTTTCACATGATGATATGTCACAGTTTCTATGTTCTACATCTGTATTTTATTATTTTATTGTATTGAACCAATTTGCCATTGTTATTATGTTGATATGTTACCACTACAAACTTCGGTCTACATACCCTTGGTCTGTTACGATGTACTAGTCTGGACAGTTATGTATCCCTATTTACTGTTTAGACCTTTTTACTACGACCTACTATTATTATAAGATGTTACTATTTTACATGAGTATCTATGCCCGTTGTTTGTATCAATAAAACAATCGATACATTAATTGGCTCTTTTCAATTAGCTTCATAGAAAGTCCCACCTCTTAGCATGTTTATCACCCATATCGGGGATGGAGGTTAATATAGTTATTGCCTCAAATAAAGTCCCAACTTTAGCTTTTCGTTTTAACAGCTCCTTTTCCGACCTACCACGGGTACCACGCTTGAATTCACCGAGCTCCTGAGAGCGACCCGATCTTTCACAAATGTTTGTAGAAGACGTCTGCATCCCGAGGTGTGCGATTTTATACATCAGTGGCCATGGAGGTGATTGGAACTCCTGAATCCAATGATTTGGAAGGGGTGTCGTGTCCCAATACTTTTGGCAATATAGCGTATGTCAGAGCTACATAAATGTATAATAATAATAGTGTGTGACTGTTGGGGAGAGGGGACATTAGAGTGTAAGCTCCTCTGTACAGAGACTGATGTGATGTGGGGGGAGGGGACATTAGAGTGTAAGCTCCTCTGTACAGAGACTGATGTGATGTGGGGGGGAGGGGACATTAGAGTGTAAGCTCCTCTGTACAGAGACTGATGTGATGTGTGGGGGGAGGGGACATTAGAGTGTAAGCTCCTCTGTACAGAGACTGATGTGATGTGGGGGGGAGGGGACATTAGAGTGTAAGCTCCTCTGTATAGAGACTGATGTGATATGGGGGGAGGGGACATTAGAGTGTAAGCTCCTCTGTACAGAGACTGATGTGACTGTGGGGGGAGGGGACATTAGAGTGTAAGCTCCTCTGTACAGAGACTGATGTGATGTGGGGGGAGGGGACATTAGAGTGTAAGCTCCTCTGTACAGAGACTGATGTGATGTGGGGGGGAGGGGACATTAGAGTGTAAGCTCCTCTGTACAGAGACTGATGTGATGTGTGGGGGGAGGGGACATTAGAGTGTAAGCTCCTCTGTACAGAGACTGATGTGATGTGGGGGGGAGGGGACATTAGAGTGTAAGCTCCTCTGTACAGAGACTGATGTGATGTGGGGGGGAGGGGACATTAGAGTGTAAGCTCCTCTGTACAGAGACTGATGTGATGTGTGGGGGGAGGGGACATTAGAGTGTAAGCTCCTCTGTATAGAGACTGATGTGATGTGAGGGGGAGGGGACATTAGAGTGTAAGCTCCTCTGTACAGAGACTGATGTGATGTGGGGGGAGGGGACATTAGAGTGTAAGCTCCTCTGTACAGAGACTGATGTGATGTGGGGGGGGGAGGGGACATTAGAGTGTAAGCTCCTCTGTATAGAGACTGATGTGATGTGGGGGGGGGGGACATTAGAGTGTAAGCTCCTCTGTACAGAGACTGATGTGATGTGTGGGGGGAGGGGACATTAGAGTGTAAGCTCCTCTGTACAGAGACTGATGTGATGTGGGGGGAGGGGACATTAGAGTGTAAGCTCCTCTGTATAGAGACGGATGTGATGTGGGGGGAAGGGGACATTAGAGTGTAAGCTCCTCTGTACAGAGACTGATGTGATGTGGGGGGGAGGGGACATTAGAGTGTAAGCTCCTCTGTACAGAGACTGATGTGATGTGGGGGGAGGGGACATTAGAGTGTAAGCTCCTCTGTACAGAGACTGATGTGATGTGGGGGGGAGGGGACATTAGAGTGTAAGCTCCTCTGTACAGAGACTGATGTGATGTGGGGGGGAGGGGACATTAGAGTGTAAGCTCCTCTGTACAGAGACTGATGTGATGTGTGGGGGGAGGGGACATTAGAGTGTAAGCTCCTCTGTATAGAGACTGATGTGATGTGAGGGGGAGGGGACATTAGAGTGTAAGCTCCTCTGTACAGAGACTGATGTGATGTGGGGGGAGGGGACATTAGAGTGTAAGCTCCTCTGTACAGAGACTGATGTGATGTGGGGGGGGGAGGGGACATTAGAGTGTAAGCTCCTCTGTATAGAGACTGATGTGATGTGGGGGGGGGGGACATTAGAGTGTAAGCTCCTCTGTACAGAGACTGATGTGATGTGTGGGGGGAGGGGACATTAGAGTGTAAGCTCCTCTGTACAGAGACTGATGTGATGTGGGGGGAAGGGACATTAGAGTGTAAGCTCCTCTGTACAGAGACTGATGTGATGTGGGGGGGGAGGGGACATTAGAGTGTAAGCTCCTATGGTACAGAGACTGATGTGTCTGTGGGGGAGGGGACATTAGAGTGTAAGCTCCTCTGTACAGAGACTGATGTGATGTGGGGGGGGGAGGGGACATTAGAGTGTAAGCTCCTCTGTATAGAGACTGATGTGATGTGTGGGGGGAGGGGACATTAGAGTGTAAGCTCCTCTGTATAGAGACTGATGTGATGTGGGGGGAAGGGACATTAGAGTGTAAGCTCCTCTGTATAGAGACTGATGTGATGTGGGGGGAAGGGACATTAGAGTGTAAGCTCCTCTGTATAGAGACTGATGTGATGTGGGGGGAGGGGGAGGGGACATTAGAGTGTAAGCTCCTCTGTACAGAGACTGATGTGATGTGGGGGGGGGAGGGGACATTAGAGTGTAAGCTCCTCTGTATAGAGACTGATGTGATGTGGGGGGAGGTGACATTAGAGTGTAAGCTCCTCTGTACAGAGACTGATATGATGTGGGGGGAGGGGACATTAGAGTGTAAGCTCCTCTGTATAGAGACTGATGTGATGTGGGGGGAGGGGACATTAGAGTGTAAGCTCCTCTGTATAGAGACTGATGTGATGTGGGGGGGGGAGGGGACATTAGAGTGTAAGCTCCTCTGTACAGAGACTGATGTGATGTGGGGGGAGGGGACATTAGAGTGTAAGCTCCTCTGTATAGAGACTGATGTGATGTGGGGGAGGGGACATTAGAGTGTAAGCTCCTCTGTATAGAGACTGATGTGATGTGGGGGGGGGAGGGGACATTAGAGTGTAAGCTCCTCTGTACAGAGACTGATGTGATGTGGAGGGGGAGGGGACATTAGAGTGTAAGCTCCTCTGTATAGAGACTAATGTGATGTGGGGGGGAGGGGACATTAGAGTGTAAGCTGCTCTGTACAGAGACTGATGTGATATGGGGGGAGGGGACATTAGAGTGTAAGCTCCTCTGTATAGAGACTGATGTGATATGGGGGGAGGGGACATTAGAGTGTAAGCTCCTCTGTACAGAGACTGATGTGATGTGGGGGGATGGGACATTAGAGTGTAAGCTCCTCTGTATAGAGACTGATGTGATGTGGGGGGAGGGGACATTAGAGTGTAAGCTCCTCTGTACAGAGACTGATGTGATGTGGGGGGGGGGACATTAGAGTGTAAGCTCCTCTGTACAGAGACTGATGTGATGTGGGGGGAGGGGACATTAGAGTGTAAGCTCCTCTGTACAGAGACTGATGTGATGTGGGGGGAGGGGACATTAGAGTGTAAGCTCCTCTGTACAGAGACTGATGTGATGTGGGGGGGGGGGGACATTAGAGTGTAAGCTCCTCTGTACAGAGACTGATGTGGGGGGGGAGGGGACATTAGAGTGTAAGCTCCTCTGTACAGAGACGGATGTGATGTGGGGGGAGGGGACATTAGAGTGTAAGCTCCTCTGTATAGAGACGGATGTGATGTGGGGGGGGAGGGGACATTAGAGTGTAAGCTCCTCTGTACAGAGACTGATGTGATGGGGGGGGAGGGGACATTAGAGTGTAAGCTCCTCTGTACAGAGACTGATGTGATGTGGGGGGGGAGGGGACATTAGAGTGTAAGCTCCTCTGTATAGAGACTGATGTGATGTGGGGGGAGGGGACATTAGAGTGTAAGCTCCTCTGTACAGAGACTGATGTGATGTGGGGGGGAGGGGACATTAGAGTGTAAGCTCCTCTGTACAGAGACTGATGTGATGTGGGGGGGGGGGGACATTAGAGTGTAAGCTCCTCTGTACAGAGACTGATGTGGGGGGGGGAGGGGACATTAGAGTGTAAGCTCCTCTGTACAGAGACGGATGTGATGTGGGGGGAGGGGACATTAGAGTGTAAGCTCCTCTGTATAGAGACGGATGTGATGTGGGGGGGAGGGGACATTAGAGTGTAAGCTCCTCTGTACAGAGACTGATGTGATGGGGGGGGAGGGGACATTAGAGTGTAAGCTCCTCTGTACAGAGACTGATGTGATGTGGGGGGAGGGGACATTAGAGTGTAAGCTCCTCTGTATAGAGACTGATGTGATGTGGGGGGAGGGGACATTAGAGTGTAAGCTCCTCTGTATAGAGACTGATGTGATGTGTGGGGGGAGGGGACATTAGAGTGTAAGCTCCTCTGTACAGAGACTGATGTGATGTGGGGGGGAGGGGACATTAGAGTGTAAGCTCCTCTGTACAGAGACTGATGTGATGTGGGGGAGGGGACATTAGAGTGTAAGCTCCTCTGTATAGAGACTGATGTGATGTGGGGGGAGGGGACATTAGAGTGTAAGCTCCTATGGTACAGAGACTGATGTGATGTGGGGGGGAGGGGACATTAGAGTGTAAGCTCCTCTGTACAGAGACTGATGTGATGTGGGGGAGGGGACATTAGAGTGTAAGCTCCTCTGTATAGAGACTGATGTGATGTGGGGGAGGGGACATTAGAGTGTAAGCTCCTCTGTATAGAGACTGATGTGATGTGGGGGGGGGAGGGGACATTAGAGTGTAAGCTCCTCTGTACAGAGACTGATGTGATGTGTGGGGGGAGGGGACATTAGAGTGTAAGCTCCTCTGTATAGAGACTGGTGTGATGTGGGGGGAGGGGACATTAGAGTGTAAGCTCCTCTGTACAGAGACTGATGTGATGTGGGGGGAGGGGACATTAGAGTGTAAGCTCCTCTGTACAGAGACTGATGTGATGTGGGGGGAGGGGACATTAGAGTGTAAGCTCCTCTGTACAGAGACTGATGTGATGTGGGGGGGGAGGGGACATTAGAGTGTAAGCTCCTCTGTATAGAGACTGATGTGACTGTGGGGGGAGGGGACATTAGAGTGTAAGCTCCTCTGTACAGAGACTGATGTGATGTGGGGGGAGGGGACATTAGAGTGTAAGCTCCTCTGTACAGAGACTGATGTGGGGGGGGGAGGGGACATTAGAGTGTAAGCTCCTCTGTACAGAGACTGATGTGATGTGGGGGGAGGGGACATTAGAGTGTAAGCTCCTCTGTACAGAGACTGATGTGATGTGGGGGGAGGGGACATTAGAGTGTAAGCTCCTCTGTACAGAGACTGATGTGATGTGGGGGGGAGGGGACATTAGAGTGTAAGCTCCTCTGTACAGAGACTGATGTGATGTGGGGGGGGAGGGGACATTAGAGTGTAAGCTCCTCTGTACAGAGACTGATGTGATGTGGGGGGGAGGGGACATTAGAGTGTAAGCTCCTCTGTACAGAGACTGATGTGATGTGGGGGGGGAGGGGACATTAGAGTGTAAGCTCCTCTGTACAGAGACTGATGTGATGTGGAGGGGGAGGGGACATTAGAGTGTAAGCTCCTCTGTATAGAGACTGATGTGATGTGGGGGGGAGGGGACATTAGAGTGTAAGCTCCTCTGTACAGAGACTGATGTGATGTGTGGGGGGAGGGGACATTAGAGTGTAAGCTCCTCTGTATAGAGACTGATGTGATGTGGGGGGGAGGGGACATTAGAGTGTAAGCTCCTCTGTACAGAGACTGATGTGATGTGTGGGGGGAAGGGACATTAGAGTGTAAGCTCCTCTGTATAGAGACTGATGTGATGTGGGGGGAGGGGACATTAGAGTGTAAGCTCCTCTGTACAGAGACTGATGTGATGTGGGGGGGGGGGGGACATTAGAGTGTAAGCTCCTCTGTACAGAGACTGATGTGATGTGGGGGGGGGGAGGGGACATTAGAGTGTAAGCTCCTCTGTATAGAGACTGATATGATGTGGGGGGAGGGGACATTAGAGTGTAAGCTCCTCTGTATAGAGACTGATGTGATGTGGGGAAGGGGACATTAGAGTGTAAGCTCCTCTGTATAGAGACTGATGTGATGGGGGGGGGGAGGGGACATTAGAGTGTAAGCTCCTCTGTACAGAGACTGATGTGATGTGGGGGGAGGGGACATTAGAGTGTAAGCTCCTCTGTACAGAGACTGATGTGATGTGGGGGGAGGGGACATTAGAGTGTAAGCTCCTCTGTACAGAGACTGATGTGATGTGGGGGGGAGGGGACATTAGAGTGTAAGCTCCTCTGTATAGAGACTGATGTGATGTGGGGGGGAGGGGACATTAGAGTGTAAGCTCCTATGGTACAGAGACTGATGTGTCTGTGGGGGAGGGGACATTAGAGTGTAAGCTCCTCTGTACAGAGACTGATGTGATGTGTGGGGGGAGGGGACATTAGAGTGTAAGCTCCTCTATACAGAGACTGATGTGATGTGGGGGGAGTGGACATTAGAGTGTAAGCTCCTCTGTACAGAGACTGATGTGATGTGGGGGGGAGGGGACATTAGAGTGTAAGCTCCTCTGTACAGAGACTGATGTGTGGGGGGAGGGGACATTAGAGTGTAAGCTCCTCTGTACAGAGACTGATGTGATGTGGGGGGGAGGGGACATTAGAGTGTAAGCTCCTCTGTACAGAGACTGATGTGATGTGGGGGGGGAGGGGACATTAGAGTGTAAGCTCCTCTGTACAGAGACTGATGTGATGTGGGGGGAGGGGACATTAGAGTGTAAGCTCCTCTGTACAGAGACTGATGTGATGTGGGGGGGGAGGGGACATTAGAGTGTAAGCTCCTCTGTACAGAGACTGATGTGATGGGGGGGGGGGGAGGGGACATTAGAGTGTAAGCTCCTCTGTACAGAGACTGATGTGTGGGGGGAGGTGACATTAGAGTGTAAGCTCCTCTGTATAGAGACTGATGTGACTGTGGGGGGAGGGGACATTAGAGTGTAAGCTCCTCTGTACAGAGACTGATGTGATGTGGGGGGAGGGGACATTAGAGTGTAAGCTCCTCTGTATAGAGACTGATGTGATGTGGGGGGGAGGGGACATCAGAGTGTAAGCTCCTCTGTATAGAGACTGATGTGATGTGGGGGGGGAGGGGACATTAGAGTGTAAGCTCCTCTGTATAGAGACTGATGTGATGTGGGGGAGGGGACATTAGAGTGTAAGCTCCTCTGTATAGAGACTGATGTGATGTGGGGGGGGGAGGGGACATTAGAGTGTAAGCTCCTCTGTACAGAGACTGATGTGATGTGAGGGGGAGGGGACATTAGAGTGTAAGCTCCTCTGTACAGAGACTGGTGTGACTGTGGGGGGAGGGGACATTAGAGTGTAAGCTCCTCTGTATAGAGACTGATGTGATGTGGGGGGGAGGGACATTAGAGTGTAAGCTCCTCTGTATAGAGACTGATGTGATGTGGGGGGGGAGGGGACATTAGAGTGTAAGCTCCTCTGTATAGAGACTGATGTGATGTGGGGGAGGGACATTAGAGTGTAAGCTCCTCTGTATAGAGACTGATGTGATGTGGGGGGGAGGGGACATTAGAGTGTAAGCTCCTCTGTATAGAGACTGATGTGATGTGGGGGGGAGGGGACATTAGAGTGTAAGCTCCTCTGTACAGAGACTGATGTGATGTGGGGGGAGGGGACATTAGAGTGTAAGCTCCTCTGTACAGAGACTGATGTGATGTGGGGGGGGGAGGGGACATTAGAGTGTAAGCTCCTCTGTACAGAGACTGATGTGATGTGGTGGGGGGAGGGGACATTAGAGTGTAAGCTCCTCTGTACAGAGACTGATGTGATGTGGGGGGAGGGGACATTAGAGTGTAAGCTCCTCTGTACAGAGACTGATGTGATGTGGGGGGGGAGGGGACATTAGAGTGTAAGCTCCTCTGTATAGAGACTGATGTGATGTGGGGGGGAGGGGACATTAGAGTGTAAGCTCCTCTGTATAGAGACTGATGTGATGTGGGGGGGGAGGGGACATTAGAGTGTAAGCTCCTATGGTACAGAGACTGATGTGATGTGGGGGGGAGGGGACATTAGAGTGTAAGCTCCTCTGTATAGAGACTGATGTGATGTGGGGGAGGGGACATTAGAGTGTAAGCTCCTCTGTATAGAGACTGATGTGATGTGGGGGGGGAGGGGACATTAGAGTGTAAGCTCCTCTGTACAGAGACTGATGTGATGTGGGGGGGGGAGGGGACATTAGAGTGTAAGCTCCTCTGTATAGAGACTGATGTGATGTGGGGGGGAGGGGACATTAGAGTGTAAGCTCCTCTGTATAGAGACTGATGTGATGTGGGGGGGGAGGGGACATTAGAGTGTAAGCTCCTCTGTATAGAGACTGATGTGATGTGTGGGGGGGAGGGGACATTAGAGTGTAAGCTCCTCTGTATAGAGACTGATGTGATGTGGGGGGGAGGGGACATTAGAGTGTAAGCTCCTCTGTATAGAGACTGATGTGATGTGGGGGGGAGGGGACATTAGAGTGTAAGCTCCTCTGTATAGAGACTGATGTGATGTGGGGGGGGAGGGGACATTAGAGTGTAAGCTCCTCTGTACAGAGACTGATGTGATGTGGGGGGGGGGGGGGAGGGGACATTAGAGTGTAAGCTCCTCTGTACAGAGACTGATGTGATGTGGGGGGGAGGTGACATTAGAGTGTAAGCTCCTCTGTACAGAGACTGATGTGATGTGGGGGGGAGGGGACATTAGAGTGTAAGCTCCTCTGTATAGAGACTGATGTGATGTGGGGGGGAGGGGACATTAGAGTGTAAGCTCCTCTGTACAGAGACTGATGTGATGTGGGGGGGAAGGGGACATTAGAGTGTAAGCTCCTCTGTACAGAGACTGATGTGATGTGGGGGGGAGGTGACATTAGAGTGTAAGCTCCTCTGTACAGAGACTGATGTGATGTGGGGGGGAGGGGACATTAGAGTGTAAGCTCCTCTGTATAGAGACTGATGTGATGTGGGGGGGGAGGGGACATTAGAGTGTAAGCTCCTCTGTACAGAGACTGATGTGATGTGGGGGGGGGGGGGGGAGGGGACATTAGAGTGTAAGCTCCTCTGTATAGAGACTGATGTGATGTGGGGGGGGAGGGGACATTAGAGTGTAAGCTCCTCTGTATAGAGACTGATGTGATGTGGGGGGGAGGGACATTAGAGTGTAAGCTCCTCTGTACAGAGACTGATGTGATGTGGGGGGGGGGGGGGAGGGGACATTAGAGTGTAAGCTCCTCTGTATAGAGACTGATGTGATGTGGGGGGGGAGGGGACATTAGAGTGTAAGCTCCTCTGTATAGAGACTGATGTGATGTGGGGGGGAGGGGACATTAGAGTGTAAGCTCCTCTGTATAGAGACTGATGTGATGTGGGGGGGGAGGGGACATTAGAGTGTAAGCTCCTCTGTACAGAGACTGATGTGATGTGGGGGGGGGGGAGGGGACATTAGAGTGTAAGCTCCTCTGTATAGAGACTGATGTGATGTGGGGGGAGGGACATTAGAGTGTAAGCTCCTCTGTATAGAGACTGATGTGATGTGGGGGGGAGGGGACATTAGAGTGTAAGCTCCTCTGTATAGAGACTGATGTGATGTGGGGGGGGGAGGGGACATTAGAGTGTAAGCTCCTCTGTACAGAGACTGATGTGACGGGCTCAGTGTACAGCACTATGGTATATGTCGGCTCTATAGAAGGATTAGAGATAAGATTGGAGTCTGCTGTGATTTCTGTATAATGAGATATAAATCTATGTCCTCCCCTCCCCCACCCTGCCATATGACCCCCCTCTCTACTATCACATTATTGATCACCTATAATCTGTATTATCCATCATTTCCTCCATGTGTCCCCCTCCCCCATCCTCTCACCTCTCCATATAAAATGTCTCTTCCCCAAACACTAGAGGACCAAGGAGGTTTATCTGAGGCTCCAAGGCAGAGTGGAGGTCACATGTTTCCTGTGAAGAGTGGAGCTCCAGTCTGCAGCCAAACCCCCTTGGAATACACTGCCTAGGACACACAGGAAGTCCTCCAGCAGACACTAGAGGTCACACTGCTCTGTGAAAAGTCTCCAGCAGGGGGCGGCCATTTTGCGTAGGACAAAGAATAGTGTCTCAGTGTATAGAATATGATCCTCAGAGTAATATTAGTATTAACACTTTAATGAAATGAACTATGTGCTAAAAATGATGAAATATTTATTTAATACATTCATGTATTGTTGGTATATGTGATGTCAATGAATAAATATTAACAAACCAGGGCAGATAATAAAGATACAAATGAATGCAGCTCATCAATAAATGTATTTTTATAAATACAAGCCGTGTAAGTACCGGTGTGTGATCAGCCTCTCGCAGTCCCTGTACAGCAGGGCTGGAGTGTGAGAGGGAGAAGCAGCACAAGGAGCCAATCAATTCATGTGCTGATAGGAGGAGAGAGAAGAGTGACAGAGAGAATCTCTGTTCTGCTTCTCATGTTACTGTCCAATCACAGGTCAGGATGCCCTGGGCTCAAAGGAAGTGGGTTGAATGATGCTGAGACTGGGGACATGGAGGAGAAATCTCTGGATTGAAGGCGAATATGGCAGCTGTTTTGTTATTTTATATGTAATGAGCTATTCATTTTTATCTGATTATTTTGGCTGGAGTTTTGTTTTAATAAAATTAGTAAAAAAAAAAAAAAAAAAAATAATTTATAATAATATGTAATCTTAGGCTGGGTTCACATATGTGCCGTGTGAATTGAGGCTGGGTTCACACCTTTGCAAATAGGATGTAAGTTCACCGCATCCAATTCGCAATAGCAGGAGATTTTGGAGATCTCTATGGAGACGGTTCACATATCTCCGCAGCGGCTCCGGTGCGAATTTGCACAGGGGTCCTGTGCGTCTTTTTGGCCGTTTCAGGTCCAAATTCGGCCCAAAATTTGGTCTGAAATCGTACCTGAAACGGTGACGCAACGGACCCCTGCTGGGAGCCACATGCGGCGATGGTGTGAACCCAGCCTGAAGCTCTGTTTTCACAGATAATTGACAAAGTAGTTGTTCAGCATTTCAGGTCATATTTTGAACAAGATCAGGTCAGGGTTGCCTCAGGATCAGGTCAGGATTGCCTCAGGATCAGGTCAGGATTGCCTCAGGATCAGGTCAGGATTGCATCAGGATCAGGTCAGGATTGCATCAGGATCAGGTCAGGATTGCCTCAGGATCAGGTCAGGATTGCATCAGGATCAGGTCAGGATTGCATCAGGATCAGGTCAGGATTGCCTCAGGATCAGGTCAGGATTGCCTCAGGATCAGGTCAGGTTTGGATCAGGATCAGGTCAGGATTGCATCAGGATCAGGTCAGGATTGCATCAGGATCAGGTCAGGATTGCCTCAGGATCAGGTCAGGATTGCCTCGGGATCAGGTCAGGTTTGCCTCAGGATCAGGTCAGGATTGCCTCAGGATCAGGTCAGGATTGCCTCAGGATCAGGTCAGGATTAGGTCAGGATTGCCTCAGGATCAGGTCAGGATTGCCTCAGGATCAGGTCAGGATTGCCTCAGGATCAGGTCAGGATTGCCTCAGGATCAGGTCAGGATTGCCTCAGGATCAGGTCAGGATTGCCTCAGGATCAGGTCAGGATTGCCTCAGGATCAGGTCAGGATTGCATCAGGATCAGGTCAGGATTGCATCAGGATCAGGTCAGGATTGCATCAGGATCAGGTCAGGATTGCCTCAGGATCAGGTCAGGAACAAATCAGGATCAGGTCAGGAACGCATCAGGATCAGGTCAGGAACGCATCAGGATTGCCTCAGGATCAGGTCAGGATTGCCTCAGGATCAGGTCAGGATTGCATCAGGATCAGGTCAGGATTGCCTCAGGATCAGGTCAGGATTGCCTCAGGATCAGGTCAGGATTGCCTCAGGATCAGGTCAGGATTGCCTCAGGGTCAGGTTAGGATTGCATCAGGATCAGGGCAGGATTGCCTCAGGATCAGGGCAGGTCAGGATTGCCTCAGGATCAGGGCAGGTCAGGATTGCCTCAGGATCAGGGCAGGTCAGGATTGCCTCAGGATCAGGTCATGTTTGCATCAGGATCCATCAAGTCCAGCCTATGTGTGATTATATGTCAGTATTACATTGTATATCCCTGTATGTTGTGGTCGTTCAGGTGCTTATCTAATAGTTTTTTTTTAACTATCGATGCTCCCTACTGAGACCACCGCCTGTGGAAGGGAATTCCACATCCTTGCCGCTCTTACAGTAAAGAACCCTCTACTTAGTTTAAGGTTAAACCTCTTTTCAACTAATTTTAATGAGTGGCCACGTGTCTTATTAAACTCCCTTCCGCCAAAAAGTTTTCTCCCTATTGTGGGGTCATCACCAGTACGGTATTTGTAAATTGAAATCATATCCCCTCTCAAGCGTCTCTTCTCCAGAGAGAATAAGTTCAGTGCTCACAACCTTTCCTCGTAACTAATATCCTCCAGACCCTTTATTAGCTTTGTTGCCCTTCTTTGTACTCTCTCCATTTCCAGTACATCCTTCCTGAGGACTGGTGCCCAGAACTGGACGGCATACTCCAGTTGCGGCCGGACCAGAGTCTTGTAGAGCAGGAGAATTATCGTTTTATCTCTGGAGTTAATCCCCTTTTTAATGCCAATATTCTGTTTGCTTTGTTAGCAGCAGCTTGGCATTGCATGTCATTGCTGAGACTATCATCTACTAGGACCCCCAGGTCCTTTTCCATCCCAGATTCCCCCAGAGGTTCTCCCCCCCCCCCGGTGTATAGATTGCATTCATATTTTTGCCACCCAAATGCACTATTTTACAGTTTTCTACATTGAACCTCATTTGCCATGTAGTTGCCCACCCCATTTATTTGTTCAGATCTTTTTGCAAGGTTTCCACATCCTGCGGAGAAGTTATTACCTTGCTTAGCTTAGCATCGTCCGCAAATAAAGAGATTGCACCGCTTACCCCATCTTCCAGGTCATTTATTAACAAATTAAATAGGATTGGTCCCAGGACAGGACCCTGGGGGACCCCACCAACCACCCCTGACCATTCCGAGTACTCCCCATTTATCACCACCCTCTGAACTTGCCCTTGTAGCCATTTTTTAATCCATGTACTCACCCTATGGTCCATGCCAACGGACCTTACTTTGTACAATTAACGTTTATGGGGAACTGTGCCAAATGCTTTTGCAAAATCCAGATACACCACGTCTACGGGCCTTCCTTTATCTAGATGGCAACTCGCCTCCTCATAGAAGGTTAATAGATTGGTTTGGCAAGAACGATACTTCATGAATCCATGCTGATTACTGCTAATAATACCGTTTTCATTACTAAAATATTGTATAAAGTCCCTTATCATGCCCTCCAAGAGCTTACATACTATTGATGTTAGGCTAACTGGTCTGTAATTCCCAGGGATATATCTGTTCCTTTTTTAAATATTGGTGCCAAATTGGCTTTTCCCCAATCATCTGGTACCATTCCAGTCAGTAGACTGTTTGTAAACATTAGGAACAATGGTGGCATCTGGTTCGGGTGACTTATTAACCGGTTCCCGACCGGCTCCTGTACATATTACGTCGGTAGAATGGCACAGCTGGGTAAAGTATACATACGTCACTTTGAAATTCCCGCCCCTGCCACAAGCTCCGTAACCGTGCCCACGGGACCTGCGGACTCGATGTCCGCCGGTGTCCCGCGATCGGGTCACAGAGCTGCAGAACGGGGAGATGTAAACAAGCATCTCCCCGTTTTGCCAAGTGACACTGTCACTGATCGTCTGTTCCCTCTCACCGGGAACAGTGATCAGTGACGTGCTACTCGTAGCCACGCCCCCTAACAGTTAGAAGCACTCCCTAGGACACACTTAACCCCTTCAGCGCCACCTAGTGGTTAACCCCTTGACTGCCAGTGTAATTTTCACAGTAATCAGTGCATATTTATTGCACTGATCGCTGTAAAAATGACAATGGTCCCAAAAATGTGTCAAAAGTGTCCTATGCGTCCGCCATAATGTCACAGTCACGATAAAAATCACTGATCGGCGCCATTACTAGTTTAAAAAAAATAATAAAAATGCCATAAAACTATCCCCTATTTTGTAGACGCTATAACTTTTGCGCAAACCAATCAATGCTTATTGCGATTTTTTTTACCAAAAATATGTAGAAGAATACATATTGGCCTAAACTGTGAAAGTGTTTTTTTTTTATAGATTTTTGGGGGATATTATAGCAAAAAGTAAAAAATTTTGAATTTTTTTCAAAATTGTCGCTCTATTTTTGTTTATAGCGCAAAAAAAACAAAACGCAGAGGTGATCAAATACCACCAAAAGAAAGCTCTATTTGTGGGAAAAAAAGGACATCAATTTTGTTTGGGAGCCACGCCGCACGACCGCGCAATTGTCAGTTAAAGTGACGCAGTGCCGAATCGCAAAAAATGCTCTGGTCTTTGGCCAGTGAAATGGTCCGGGGCTTAAGTGGTTAATGTTAAATTTTTCAAGTCTTATTCTAATTCTGTCCTCTGTTAGCCATGGAGGTGCTTCCTGTGATGTGTCATTAGGATAAACATTGCAGTTTTGGTAACTGAAGCCCCCCGATTCCCTCGTGAAGACTGAGAATTCAATACCTTCGCCATCTCTCCATCCTTAGTAACCAGATTCCCTTCATCATTCTTTATGGGATCATTATGATCTGACATTCTTTTCCTACCGTTTATATACTTAAAGAATTTCATGGGATTTTTATTTTACTCTCCTCCGCTATGTGCCTTTCATGTTCTATCTTAGCCCCCCCGTGATTGCACCCTTCCATTTCTTGTTGCATTCTTTGTAAAGTTGGAATGCTGATGATGAACCCTCAGCCTTTTTTGAAGGCCTTCACCTTTGCTTTTATATGCATATTTACGCTGGATTTAAGCCACCCTGGACTTTTATTAGGTCTTTTAAATGTATTTTCAATTGGGATGCACTGGCTAATGCCCTTATTTAGGGATCATCGTTTAGGGAAGTTGGCTCTTTTGAAATTCAGCGTCTTTGTATTCCCCTTACGTTTCCTATTTCTGTTCTGAGCTGCTTTCACACTGATGTCCTGCGGTTTACTTGCACCGCATCTGCGACTTTCTTTGCCATAATTTCTATTATATCCTGCAGGTGTGGTGCACTTTGTGAAAGTGCACCAAAACTCTTGAATTCAGACAGTGCTACAAACCTGCTGGATATAATAGAAGTCTATGGCTAACCACAGCAAACCCACAGGAAAGCTGCAGGTACACTGTGTTGCACCAGCGGTGTGAGTAAATTGTAGCACATCACTGTGAAAGCAGCCTTATACTATTATGCCCAGTGTATTGCTTCACACTGACCTGAAGATCTCTTCTTTTCTTTCTGCTGGCACCACTCTGGAGACAGCTAGCAGGGATAAGATGTGGAGTGCAGCTGGTATTACTCGGCATGGGACAGGAGCCGGCATAGACTTATGCGGCTTCTGCCTACTACTGCTCCAACTTTACTAGTCCCTCTGCATTGTACTCTGATGCTCTGGGATGGCGGGTCAGCAAGCCCAGACTATGATCTACCAGTCACCTGGCCATCATCTACAGGTTTCTGATCCCCGCTATAGAGGATCATTATAGACTGAGAATACCCAACACCCCATAACAATCTCCATATGGGGTCATTATAGGTGTTCTGGATGTTGTCAGTCTATACCAATCTCTATAGGGGATCATTGTGGTGTGCCGGATGTTCTCCATCTACAACAATCTCCCTAGGGCATAGGTATCAAACACAAGGCCGGCGGGCCGAATCCGGCCCTCCAGGCCATTTCATGTGGCCCTCGCACCTCCAGCCCTCCTCCAGACCCTTACTTTCTACTTTTAAGCAATGCATTCAGCTTCTTCCCAGCAGCAGCATAAGGAAAGGGCGGTGCACTGTTATGTAAGGGAGAGTGGGGGACTCAACTTCTGATGGTGGGGGTGGCTCTTGACATCTATTGTAAGGGGAGGGGGATGCGCTGGACATCTAATCTTACAGATACAACCGGCCCTTTTGAGGGCAATCATAATGCTGATGCAGCCCACGATGAAACTGAGTTTGACATCCCTGCCCTAGGGTATTATGGGGTGCTATATGTTGTCAGTCTATAACATTCTCCATGGGGGGGTTCTGGATGTTGTCATTCTATAACAATCTCCATAGGGGGTAATTTATAACAATTTTCATAGGGGACCATTATAGGGGTTCTGGATGTTCATTGTTATAGACTAAGATCATCTAGCATCCCATATTAATCCCTTGTGGAGATTGTTATAAATGACTCTCCCATGGATATTGTTATAGACTATCTCCGTAGGGGGTCAATATGGGGTGCTGGATGTTCTGAGTCTACAACAATCTCCATAGTGGATGTTGTCAGTCTAACAATCGCCATAGGAGATTCAGAGACCAGACACCATTATGTCTTCATTTCTAAAAATCGTCCATTTAAATATTGACCCAAATGTGAGCGTAACTTTATACTTTGTATTCCAAAATACGAGAAGGGGGAAAAGAAAAGTCTTCTATTCCCACCCTCATACAAGGTAGATTTCCATTTGAGACCATAACCTTACCCAGCAAGAACTCTGTCCGGCCCATAGAGCTCTATACACACACACCGCCCGGCCCATAGAGCTCTATACACACACACATACACCACCCATAGAACTTTTGCTTGGATCAAACACAGAGCTCATTTCTATTGATAAGGAAATCACCAGCCTCTGCTCAAGTTGAAGGTTTTTAAAGTTTATTTAAAAGAAAGTTTAAACAGTTAAAGTAAAGATTAGAAAGTAGAGAGGTTGACTGAAGATATCCTTAGATATGGCAGAATCTGACTATTTGATCAAAAAGTCGAATTTAAGCTCTAATCCTGGACAGTTGCCATATAGGACCGCCCCAGGCATCAACATTTTAATTTTACATATGAAATCATTCACTTAAGAAACTTAAAGAGCATATCATTAACTACAAGAGACATTAATTTCTGTCATCTCTGAACACATTAGCTTGAACGACATTCAGACTCCCAAATACTTCATTGTAGGACAAGGAGAACAACTGTGTCCATGTTCCACAACAAGACATTCCAAGTATTGGGAGAACAACAATTAGCTCTAATAACATCAGACTGAAAAAATAATTCTAGCAAGCAAAAGTCAGTGTCTCTAATCACCACCACACCAGTCATATGATTAAACTTGTACTGCTCTGGTGATTGTTCGTAAATAAAATAAGAATAATAATAGGAGTTTTATAACAGCTTACCTGTAAAATCCTTTTCTTGGAGTACATCACGGGACACAGAGCGGCATAGTCATTACTATGTGGGTTATATAGTTTACCTTCAGGTGCTGGCACTGGCAACTTCCAAACCGGAAGTACCCTCCCCTATATAAGCCCCTCCCATCCGGGAGCACCTCAGTTTTGTAGCAAAGCAATAAGTGTCCCCAAAAGAGGGGTGGGAGCTCTGTGTCCCGTGATGTACTCCAAGAAAAGGATTTTACAGGTAAGCTGTTATAAAAATCCTATTTTCTTTCTCGTACATCACGGGACACAGAGCGGCATAGTCATTACTATGTGGGATGTCCTAAAGCAATGCCCAATGAGGGGGGGGGATACACCATACATAAGCTGAGCGCTATCAGACATGAGGATCTTTTGCGGCCTGCAACACACTGCGCCCAAAGGCGACATCCTCCTGACTTCTAACGTCCACCTGGTAGAACCTAGTAAACGTGTGAACTGAAGACCATGTTGCGGCCTTACAGATTTGAGCCAGGGAGGCCTAGTGATGCACTGCCCATGAAGTTCCAACTGCTCTCGTGGAGTGCGCCCTAACTTTGAACGGAGGCGGTCTCCTTCTCTAGCCATAGGCTTGCATAATGACCCGTCGAATCCACTTGGCTAAAGTAGATTTTGACGCTGCCTGACCCTTTCTGGGGCCTTCCGGCAGAATAAACAAAGTATCCGTTCTGCGAATCTGAGCAGTGGCTTTTAGATAAGCTTTAACTGCTCTTACTACATCCAAAGAATGTAATAATTTTTCCTCTACTGAACTAGGTTTGGGGAAAAAAGAAGGAAGAACCACATCTTGGTTCAAATGAAACCTCAATACCACCTTAGGAAGAAAGGCTGGATGAGGACGTAACACTACTCTGTCCTTATGGATAACCAGATATGGCTCCCTACAGGACATAGCGGCTAATTCCGACACTCTTTTAGCCGAACAAATGGCTACTAGAAAAATCAATTTCCTGGTGAGAAGAACCAGGGAAATATGCTGTAATGGTTCAAATGGTTGTTTCTGTAGAACCGACAGAACCAAGTTTAGATCCCATGGACATATGGGAATATTAACCGGAGGGCTAATACGCATCACTCCTTGTATAAAGGCTTTGACTAGTGAATGCGAAGCCAAGGGCCTCTGAAAAAATATTGACAAGGCCGAAATCTGACCCTTGATAGTACTCAAGGCAAGCTTCCTATCTACAGCCCACTGTAGGAAGTCCAGAATCCTACCTATTACGTACTTACGTGGATGCCATTTCTTGGCCTCACACCAGGCGATGTACGCCTTCCAGATTCTATAGTAGATCTGCCTGGATACCGGCTTCCTGGCATTGATCATGGTAGATACCACAGGATTAGAGAGACCTCTCTTTTTTAGAATGTGGGCTTCAATAGCCAGGCCGTCAAACCTAGGGCTGGTAAGGAAGGGTGGTATATCGGTCCCTGCGAAAGCAGGTCCGGACGATGTGGGAGGGTCCAAGGACTCCCCACAGACATTTTTACAATCTCCGCGTACCATGCTCTTCGGGGCCACGCTGGAGCCACCAGAATCACTGGTTTCTTTTCTACCCTGATTCTGCGGAGTAATCGAGGTAACAATTGTGGCGGTGGGAATGCATATATCAGCTTGAACTGATCCCAAGGGAACACTAGGGCATCCGAGCCGCAAGCTAGGGGATCCCTTGTCCAAGAGACAAACCTGTCCACCTTTGCGTTGAATCTGGATGCTAGCAGATCTACATCCGGTGTTCCCCACCGCTGACATATTGTCCGGAAAACCTCGGGGTGAAGGGACCATTCCCCTGGGCATAATTGTTGGCGACTTAGAAAGTCCGCCTTCCAATTCTCCACTCCTGGAATGAATACCGCGGATATGGCTGGGACATATCTTTCTGCCCATTTCAGGATGCAATTTACTTCCCTCTGGGCTGCACGACTCCTGGTGCCACCCTGATGATTGATATATGCCACTGCCGTGGCATTGTCCGATTTAATTCTGACAGGGGACCCTTGGAGTTTGGATGTCCATGCTACTAGGGCATACCGGGCTGCTCGTATCTCTAAGAGATTGATGGGCAGGGCCTTTTCTGCATCCGACCATCTGCCCTGGAGAGACCATTGCTCCAGTACTGCTCCCCAGCCTATAAGGCTGGCATCTGTAGTGACCACCTTCCAAGAAATCGGACTGAATGATTTCCCTTTTTCCAGATTCTGGGGAACCAACCACCAACGGAGGCTCTTGCGAACGGAAGGGGACAAGGACATTGGTAAGTCTAGGGCCTGAACTTTTTTGTTACAGGCTGACAGTATAGCCCTTTGCAAATTCCTTGAATGGAATTGACCGTAGGGTACTGCTTCGAATGATGCCACCATTTTTCCCAGCAGCCTCATGCACAGGCGTATGGATGGCTGTCTTTTTTGTACCCACTAGCTGGATCAAATCTCTCAAAGACGACACCTTTTCTTGAGGCAAGAAAAATTTTCTCTGGTCTGAATCCAGCCTTAGCCCCAAGTATTCCAGACTTTTGACTGGTTTTAGGGCTGACTTGTCTCGGTTGATAATCCAACCGTGAGATTCCAGATACTCGATTGTCTCGTGAACAACCACTTCTAGTTTTTCCACTGAGTGGTCTATCAGCAACAAGTCGTCTAGATATGCCATTATCGTTACACCTCGTGTTCTTAAATTGGCCAATAATGGGGCCAGAATTTTTGTGAACACGCGTGGTGCTGTGGCCAGACCGAAGGGTAAGGCTCTGAATTGAAAATGGCGCCCTTCTACTGCAAAGCGTAGAAATTTTTGGTGGACTGGAAAGATGGGAATGTGCAAATAAGCATCTTTGATGTCGATCGAGGCTAACCATTCCTCCCCTTGTAGGGCAGTTGCCACCGATCGGATCGACTCCATCCGGAAAGTCCTGATATGTAGGAATTTGTTTAGCCCTTTTAGATTTAATATGGGCACAACGTCCCCGTTTGGCTTCGGGACTGTAAAGAGGTTTGAGTAAAACCCGAACCCCCATTCTTCTAGGGGGACCTCCATAATTACTGCTTGGAGCAATAGTTGTTCTAGTGCCAACAGGAGGAATCCTCTCTTCCGGGGATCCCTTGGCACGTTCGACCTTATAAAATGGGAAGGAGGGGAGTCTTTTAACTCCAATTTGTATCCCAGACTTACTGCGGAGAGCACCCATCTGTCTCTGATTGTGTCCCGCCAGGTCTCTGCGAACAACTGAAGTCTTCCCCCCACCCGATTGAGTGGGGGCAACCCTTCGTGCATTTGACTTTGGGGGAGGTTTTGTACCTCTCCTGACCCAGGGCTTCTTGTTACCCTGCGATTGTCCCTGATTTTTACCCCCGGGATTTGACCGAGGAGGCCGTCGGAACTGTTTCACAGCCGATGTCCTAGGGACTGGAGAAGCAGGCCTCTTAAAAGAGGGACCTCTAACTCTGTTTTTAACCGGCAAGAGTGTACTTTTACCGCTGGAAATTTTCTGGATATATCTGTCCAGGTCTTCCCCGAATAAGCGTTCACCATGAAATGGGAAGCTGACCAGCAATTTTTTACAGGGGGCTTCAGCAGACCAGTTTTTGAGCCATAGAAGCCTGTGCATATGTACTACAGACAGCGTAAGGCGGGAGGCCTGATGGATTGAATCCTTTATAGCGTCAACCGCAAAGCATAAGGCCCTAGGTAGATCAGCTAGGGCAAGGGCCTGCTGATCTGGCAAGTCCCTTAAGACCTGTTTCAACTGATCCTTCACTGCTTGGCAGACCCCAATAGCTGCCACTGCTGGTTGTGTCACCAAGCCTGCTGTAGCAAAAGCAGATTTTAATAAGGACAATTTTTTATCTATTGGGTCCTTGAACATTTGGACATTATCCACTGGACATGTCAGTGATTTATTCACACAAGAGATGGCTGCGTCCACTGTAGGGACCCTCCATTTTTTGATGAACTTATCCTCCATGGGATAGACCACCTGAAATCTCTTGGGAGGAGTAAATATTTTATCAGGATGTTCCCAATCCTGGTAAATGAGCCCTTCCAGTAAAGGATGGATTGGAAAGGAACAAACAGTCTGGGGAGCTTTTAGCGACCCAAACGAGGAGACAGAAGTGGATGATGGCTCGGCAAGGGGCATTTTAAATGCTGATCGGACCATGTTAGTCAAGGACTGAACCCATAATCTTTCAGCATGTGATGCTGAGAATGGCTCTTCCACTGTTGATTCCTCTACAACAGAATCAACCTCATCCTGATCCCCTTCAGGTAGGTCGATCCCTGTATGGGACTGTTGCTCTGCTAACAGGTACTCTGAGGGAGGAGACGGAGATCGGGCGCGCTTTCCCTCTGACAGGGAAGCAGCGATCAATGTTGACAATCTCTCTTCCAGCCCTCCCAGAGCTGAGGAAAAAACCTCCTCTGTTACATACACAGGAGCAGGTGAACTGAGGACAGCCACAGTACCAGGTACTCCTGAGGGTGCTCTACGGTCACTAACCTCTGATTCTTCAGGGGAGATTGGTGCAGCCGAAGCATGCCCAAGATCCTCAGAGCCCGATGGAGACCCCCTATGCTTCCTGGGATTTTTAGTCCCGGAGTTTTTAGACAGCATATTCCTAAGCCCAAAGCTGAGGTATTCCAGCGGAAATACACCACTTACTGACAATAGTCTAGCACAATTGCTGCTATAAAAACAGTTGGTGTCTACTAATGTGCCTTTCTATGGGGATGCCTGCATCAACCGCTTGCTGTATGCCTTTTTTAAATGTTGCCAGCTCTGTCTCTGCACTCCATAGCCAGCTCACAACACATAATTGTGCCTTTTAACATGCTGGGACGCCCGCACATGCGCAGAAGCGCTGCGGCGCGCACAGAGCGTCATCCCCCAAGCTCCGCCCCCTTTTCCAGCTCACCTATATATATAGAGGCGCGGGCACGTGCGCCTTCGGCGCTCTTTTTTGAAAAAGGAAACTAGGGACAGGAGACAGGGCCCTTTTGCCGCAGGCCGGGGGATGGACGAGCATTGCAACATGGCAGAGGAAGCAGTTTCCTACAAGAGAACTCACCATCTGCCTGGACTTGACTCTGATGAAAAGAAAAAGTCCACATGACAAGAAACGTTCCACAGCGGCCTCTAGTGGATTAACACAGGTACCGCGGTCTGTCTATATATTTTTTTTTTTTTCTTGACCACCATTAAAATTATTACATTTTTTTAGTAGTTACAGGCATGCACAGATATTTAGCGGGAATACCGTTAGGTAACAGGCAGTAAGACATATTAGGCTTGGTGGTCCCCTAATAGAACCAAGTTCCTGGGGTCCCCCACTTACCTTTTCCCCGCCGCAGGACTGTTTGGTCCACAGAAGCCCAAACTTCACCTCTCACGGCAGGCATTGTAATTAAACCTTCAGGGACCGGGTTCCCAAGGATTCCACTCCCCTGGACCTGTATAGCACCCTGCACAGAAAACATCTTGGTCGTGTGTATGACCAGAGCTCTGGATCCCAGGGTCCAGCTCTCCTAAGAGAAGCATTACAGGCAAAACCTTGCTCTTTTCTGCAAGGCCCGGGTACCGACCGTTTAGCTATGAAGCTTTTTTGGTTGGATCCGGAATAGCTTACTGAGGCCCAAAAGAACCTGTACGCAAGCTCAGTGAAAAACACATGTTACTTCTTGGCCAACACCTTAGACACTGGCAAAAAACTGAGGTGCTCCCGGATGGGAGGGGCTTATATAGGGGAGGGTACTTCCGGTTTGGAAGTTGCCAGTGCCAGCACCTGAAGGTATCTATATAACCCATTAGTAATGACTATGCCGCTCTGTGTCCCGTGATGTACGAGAAAGAAATATATATTTCTAACATATTTCTTCTACCAACATGTAGCAGTATATATTTTGGCCTAAATTTCAGAAGAACTTAAATATATCCAGTAAAAAAATAAAAAAAAATAAAAATCTAACAAAGTAGAAAATACAAAAAAAAAAAAAAAGGTTGTAATACATCTCTACACCTAAAACTGAAAGCACAAGTTGGCTTTAGATACACTGTAAAGGTGAAAGATCTCAGACTAACCCCAATCATCACTAAACTACCTCAAGTTTCACTGACCCAGAACAAGCATGCAGCCAGTAAAGCAAAAATAATGTGACCTCCTGCATGCTTGTTCCTGGTCAGTGACACACTAGGTAGTAAAGTGAGGTTTAGGATAAGGATAGCCCTCCGGAGCCTGCAACTTTATAAATAAATCAGTAGTAGTGGTTTTTGCCCAATGCTCCCACCCAGTATCTAGGCCGCTTTTTCCCATCTGATTTCCGCCCAGATAGATTTAAACAGGAACCACTCCCTACACGCAACACAGCATGGAGGGGCTCAGTGAAGGTGGTGGTGAAGGTGTGGAGATGTCGGATCGGGTCACACCGATCATAAAATGAGATCCGCCCGGCCTCATAATCCAACTCTATCCTGACTTTGCAACTGAAGAGATAGCCGGGTAATGGGACCGGGTTGCTGTCATGTATCACTGAGTACTGATTATTCTTCCTCCGCTCCAAACACCAGGACTTCTCACTATATCCAATCTGTGAATGATATCCGATCCTAGCTATACTGGGGTAACACATTCCAATTCTCCAGATCTGTGACCCCCCAAAATCCACTTCCCAGTAATGTCTCCCTGAGGAAAACCTCTGACTGCTTAACACCTGAGAACACCGAAAGCTCCCCGGTGTATTTGGAGGCATCGGATTTGCTGTCCTGGACACTGTTTTCCTGTCACCTGATATTTGTAGATGATTACCAGCTGTCTGCGCATCCAGTAATATGCCTGCAAACTCAGATTTTTGCTGTACAGCCCCAATATTTGGTCCTATAGCCTGGCGGTGTGAGTGTTGCATAGTGGAAGTGGGTTGGGGACGTATCCTGGGTTGTTTAGCAATGGAGGGGACCATTTCCTTTGTAGTAGAATGTGGATAGACCTCTGTGCCTGTACATTTCTCTACATTTACCTCAGACATGATATCAGATAAACCTGTGTGTAATGTGTGTGAGATCCCCACAATATCCAGATCCCCTCCATCATGGAGGAATTTATCATATCTCTCTCGCTCCTTATCTCTAACATCAGTATCACACAAGTCCGATTCCTGTAGGAAAGTCAGTTTATCCGTCATGTTACACAGCTCTTCAATGACCCCCATCTTCTTGGACAGCTCCTCCTCCTTTATTTCCAGCTGTTGGATCATATCAGACAGTGATAGAGAGACCCGCTCTGCCTGCCCGGAGATGTCACTCAGGACTCTCTTCTCCAGGTCCTCCAGACGTCTCCTGAGGTCTCTGAACAGTGCAGTGGCTCTCTCTGTTTCATCATCTGCTTTTTCTTTTACATTCCTCCTGCGTTCCTGCAGACTCTGGACTCTTTTCTCTGTCTCCTCTCTTCCTATCATCAGTTCCTGAAGAACATTTCTCAGTTTCTTCTTCTTCATCTCAAAGGCCACATCCAGAGTCTCCACCTGGTGTCCCTGATGTTCTAGGGCCAATCTGCAATATGCACAGATACAAGTGGAGTCCTCGGTGCAGTAATACTTCAGGAGTTCGTTATGGACGGAGCATTTCCTGTTCTCCAGGGAAGTGGTGGGGTCGCATAAGACGTGTTCTGGTGACTTGCTGTGGACTTTCAGGTGATCGTCACACAGAGAAGCATCACACAGCAGACAGGATATCACAGCAGGTACAGCAGTGTGAATACAGTAAGTACAGAAGAACACAGATCTCTGATCTGGTTGAGCAGACAGGAAACTTTCCACGATGTTACGCAGTGTTATGTTCCTCCGCAGTGCAGGCCGCTCCTGGAACTCTTCTCTGCATTCAGGACAGGGAAAACCTCCAGACCCCTCCAGTGAATCCAACATACGACCAATACAGTCCCGGCAAAAGCTGTGTCCACATTTCAGGGTTACAGGATCTGTATAAATGTCCAGACAGATGGAACATTCCAGCTCCTTCCTCAGATCACCAGACGCCATGACTGAAAGAAGAAGAGAAAAAAAGATATTTAAATTCTACGATACTCATTAAAGCTAAGCTCCAGGACTTCAGCCACTTTGTAAAGTGTATCAGATAACTAGGGGTCCAATGGGGTGCATGCCACCTTGTGGACTTTTCTCTGTTATTTATAACCAAGTCCGGTCATAGACAGAGCAAACTTCTTTCCTGCAACACATGAAATGTATACAATTTCACCATCAACATAGTCACACAGTCCCTCCTGTGGGGCCATTGTGTTCTCCTGGTTGGAAAGCCATCCCCGTTGGGAGAACACAGTGATTGATGCTAGTGGCTATAACAGCCACTAGCAATAATCACATGTAAAATCTGACATGCTGGTTGTATCCAAGTTGATCGATCAACTTGGATACCATTCAGCCTGCCCATACATGGTTTCGAATCTCGTCTGGTTCCTGCCGAACCATCTATGGTTGGCTTAAGTTTTACTGAACCTCAAGAGTACAGCTATCACTACACTCCCGGCACCCTGACAGAAGAGAAGTTGTCGTCTCGTATAGCAGTCGCTTTGACATAGACATGATTTGAGTGTTGTCAGTAAGAAAACTTCCCTTCTTGTCCTGAGGATATTGTAATACAGGGATCAGAACCCACTAAGCACCCTGTCTGAACTATTGGGGTCAAAAGAATATATGAGGCCTTTATATTAAATATTTTTCATATACATGCTATGAGCAGACCCAAAGCCATCTTGTTAAAGAAAAGAAAAGGTTTCAAAAGTTGAAACCAAGTTCATTTATCATGAATAGACATGGTTACTAGAGTTTTTTTTTGGTTCCTTTAAGGGCCCAGAGTACCATCTACCCAGGTTATAAATCTTGAGAGGTCTTAGTTAAATAAACAAGATAAGGAGTTGACTAAGATGGGGTGGGTCTCAGATATCACTGAACCGAAAGACAATTTTTGTTTTCTTCTTAAACTGAAGTAAGGAAAGAGATGTATTTTAACATTGGTTAAAAAGTATTCTAATATTACTCAAGTACAAGTAATATATTAACCAAAGTTACGTGGTATTATTATATTGAAGTACTTATATACATAATTAAGCGAATAATGTCACATATATTGATGTATTTTAATAATATTTTTATAATGTAGTGTTTGGATATTCATACAACCTATTAATATATACACATTATATATATATATATATATATATATAATTAATAATGATGATGATGATAAGGGTTACCAATATGAGATGCTATGAAAAGTTTTAAAGTATCATGCCGCGTACACACGACCGCTTTTAATGTCATCGACAAAAAATGCATTTTTCTCGACGTGATTCTTCTCAAGCCTGCCTTGCCTACACACTATCGTGGAAAAAAATGCTTGAGTAAAGCGCGGTGACGTACAACACGTACGACGGCACTATAAAGGGGAAGTTCCATTCAGATGGCGCCACCCTTCATGTTAGTAAAGTTTGTTGAGAGACGATTCGTGCTTTTCAATCCGTTACAGCGTGACGAATGTGCTATCTCCATTACAAACGCTAGTTTTACCAGAACGAGCGCTCCCGTCTCAAACTAGATTCTGAGCATGCGCTTTTTTTTCACGTCGTTAAAGCATACACACTACCGTTTTTCACGACGAGAAAAACAACGAGAAAAATTAGAGCATGTTCCAATTTTTTCATGGCCATTTTTCACGTCGTGAAAAATGCTCTGAAGCCCACACACGATAATTTTTAATGACCATTTTAAAAAATGGCATTTTTCTCGTCATGAAAAACGGTCGTGTGTATGGGGCATTAGAGGTTGTATTTGTGAAATTATACACAGGGTTAAATTCCACAGATCATATTTTTAATGAATTTAACGATACATCTAATTGTGCGGGTATATTGTTCTTAAAGTGATAAATATTTTAAGGGCTCCACTATGTCTGAAGATGTAAGAAAAGAAAGGCTGCACATCCAGGAATTCCGATTGCCTTTTATTGTTCAAAGCGATAACACCAAAGACACCAACACAAGGTCACATAGACGCGTTTCACACATATCTTGTGCTTAAAACGGAGGTGCAGCCAAAAAAAAAAAAAACAGTGTAGATGCTGACTTTTAATAAGGACACTTACCTGTCCTACTCGCCCGCGATGTCAGTCCCACCACAGCGATCGATCACTGCTGGCAGCTCCCGGCTCCTCCATCCTGACTAAAGGAAACAGGCAGTGAAGACTTACGGCTTCACTGCCCGTTTCCTACTGCGCATGCGCCACTCGCACGGCGCTTTGTGAATGGGTGGCTTGCCTCCTGGGATACACACAGTTCCCAGAAGGCAGCGCGCCCCATTCACCAGAAGAGGAAGCGGAAGGAGACCCACCGCGTACGAGAAGAGGCACATTAGAGGCAGATTAGGGGACTTCCGCATAGCAACAGGCACCTAAAGGGTGAGTATAACATTTTTTTTTTTTAGGATTTTTAATGTAAACATTTTAAAGGGTGGACCTCCGCTTTAATCATCATGAGATGTATGCGTGAAACGCGTCTACGTGACCTCGTGTTGGTGTCTTTGGTGTTATCACTTTGAACAATAAAAGGCAATCGGAATTCCTGGATGTGCAGCCATTTCTTTTCTTACAAGTTTCCCACGGAGGCGGGCCGGGGCTGGCACTCTACGAGACATTCCACCTCAGGTTCCCATCATACACCTGGAGCAGAGGCTCTTTTTCTTTGTACTATGTCTGAAGTGGTTTGACAGTTTGAGCGTTTATGGTGTTTTACTAAACCAAGGTCAAGGGTCTTTCATAAATTGACTTGGACATAAACGAAAAAAACATTTAAATTCAATTCTTATACAACATCGCCCCCTGGTGGTGAAAATACTAACAATTCAATATGAAGAGCTGGTTGTTATGGTAACGTGAAAACAGCTCGTCATTTTACACCATCCATTACGTAGTAGTGACACACACACCCACTTTTTGGGTGGGATGAAAGTAGTTACACATAGCAGAAAGGGGAGGCTAGAATGCGAGGAGATGCTATGCGGAAGGAGGCTAAGATCTCTCGAATGAAAGGAAAGCTGGACAGAGACTGGGAGATCTTGAAAGGCACAGAAAATATGTAGGGGGGTGGAGGTAGTCCGTGGGGACTCATAAACCTGATACTTTTCAAAACCAAAGTTTCATAGACCATCGGTAAAGTATTAATCTTCTATATTAATCTTTTCATGTGTACCTTTTTGGTAATTGAATTGTTTTTGCATATACATTACTTAAACCATTTAAATATATGGCAGCACAAATTGGAGTTGTATTATTTTTAACTGCAGTATGAAATAATTATATTCCAAATATTAAGAGACATACACAGTTTTGTCTGTCTCTAAAAAGCTAAGGCCAACGTCTGTACAATGGTTTTGTCATGATACGTGTTTAAAAAATAGATTCATTCTAAATTTAAAAATAAGTCTTGATCAAATTATCAAGCTACGTGCACAATAAAGGGATTTTTATAACAGCTTACCTGTAAAATCCTTTTCTTGGAGTACATCACGGGACACAGAGCGACTTAGTCATTACTAATGGGTTATATAGTTTACCTTCAGGTGTTGGCACTGGCCAATTCCAAACCGGAAGTACCCTCCCCTATATAAGCCCCTCCCACCCGGGAGCACCTCAGTTTTGTAGCCAAGCAATAAGTGTCCCAAAAAGAGGGGTGGGAGCTCTGTGTCCCGTGATGTACTCCAAGAAAAGGATTTTACAGGTAAGCTGTTATAAAAATCCCTTTTTCTTTTTCGTACATCACGGGACACAGAGCGACTTAGTCATTACTAATGGGACGTCCCAAAGCAATGCCAAATGAGGGGGGGGGTACATAAGCTGGGCGCCATCAGGCATGAGGATCTTTTGCGGCCTGCAACACACTGCGCCCAAAGGCGACATCCTCCTGACTTCTAACGTCTACCTGATAGAATCTAGTAAACGTGTGTACCGAAGACCATGTTGCGGCCTTACATACTTGAGCCAGGGAGGCCTGGTGATGCACTGCCCATGAAGTTCCAACCGCTCTTGTGGAGTGCGCCCTAACTTTGAACGGAGGCGGTCTCTTTCTCAAGCCATAGGCTTGTATTATGACCTGTCGAATCCACTTGGCTAAAGTAGATTTTGATGCTGCCTGACCCCTTCTGGGGCCTTCCGGCAGAACAAACAAAGAATCCGTTCTGCGAATCTGAGCAGTGGCTTTTAGATAAGCTTTAACTGCTCTTACCACATCCAAAGAATGTAATAACTTTTCCTCTACTGAGATAGGTTTGGGGAAAAAAGAAGGAAGAACCACATCTTGGTTCAAATGAAACCTCGATACCACCTTAGGAAGAAAGGCTGGATGAGGACGTAATACTACTCTGTCCTTATGGACAACCAGATATGGCTCCTTACAGGACATAGCTGCTAATTCCGACACTCTTTTAGCCGAACAAATGGCTACTAAGAAAACCAATTTCCTGGTGAGAAGAACCAAGGAAATGTGTTGTAATGGTTCAAACGGTTGTTTCTGTAGAACCGACAGAACCAGGTTTAAGTCCCAAGGACATATGGGAATACTAACCGGAGGGCTAATACGCATCACTCCTTGTATAAAGGCTTTGACTAGTGAATGCGAAGCCAAGGGCCTTTGAAAAAATATTGACAAGGCCGAAATCTGACCCTTGATAGTACTCAAGGCCAGCTTCCTATCTACAGCCCACTGTAGGAAGTCCAGAATCCTCCCTATCATGTACTTACGTGGATGCCATTTCTTGGTCTCACACCACGTAATGTACGCTTTCCAGATCCTATAATAGATCTGCCTGGATACCGGTTTCCTGGCATTGATCATGGTAGATACCACAGAATTAGAGAGCCCTCTCTTTTTCAGAATGTGGGCTTCAATAGCCAGGCCGTCAAACCTAGGGCTGGTAAGGAAGGGTGGTATATCGGTCCTTGCGACAGCAGGTCCGGACGAAGTGGGAGGGTCCAAGGACTCCTCACTGACATTTTTACCATCTCCGCGTACCATGCCCTTCGGGGCCACGCTGGAGCCACCAGAATCACTGGTTTCTTTTCTACCCTGATTCTGCGGAGTAATCGCGGTAACAATTGTGGCGGTGGGAATGCATATATCAGCTTGAACCGATCCCAAGGGAACACTAGGGCATCCGAGCCGCAAGCTAGGGGATCCCTTGTGCGAGACACAAACCTGTCCACCTTTGCGTTGAATCTGGATGCTAGCAGATCTACATCCGGTGTTCCCCACCGCTGGCATATTGCCTGGAAAACCTCGGGGTGAAGAGACCATTCCCCCGGGCATAATTGTTGGCGACTTAGAAAGTCCGCTCTCCAATTTTCCACTCCTGGGATGAAAACCGCGGATATGGCTGGGACATATCTTTCTGCCCACTCCAGGATGCAATTTGCTTCCTTCTGGGCTGCACGACTTTTGGTGCCACCCTGATGATTGATATATGCCACTGCCGTGGCATTGTCTGATTGAATTCTGACAGGGGACCCCTGGAGTTTGGATGTCCATGCTACTAGGGCATACCGGGCTGCTCGTATCTCTAAGAGATTGATGGGCAGGGCCTTTTCTGCTTCTGACCACCTGCCCTGGAGAGACCATTGCTCCAGCACTGCCCCCCAGCCGATGAGGCTGGCATCTGTAGTGACCACCTTCCAAGAAACCGGACTGAAGGGTTTCCCTCTTTCCAGATTCTGGGGCACCAACCACCAATGGAGGCTCTTGCGAACGGAAGGGGACAGGGACATTGGTAAGTCTAAAGCCTGAACTTTTTTGTTCCAGGCTGACAGTATGGCCCTTTGCAAATTCCTTGAATGGAATTGACCGTAGGGTACCGCTTCGAATGAAGCCACCATCTTTCCCAGCAGCCTCATGCAGAGACGTATGGATGGTTTTCTTTTTGTACCCACTAAGTGGGTCAAATTTCTTAAAGACGACACCTTCTCTGGAGGTAAGAAAATCTTTCTCTGATTTGAATCCAGCCTTAGCCCTAAGTATTCCAGACTTTTGACTGGTCTTAGAGCTGACTTGTCCCGGTTGATAATCCAACCGTGATATTCCAGATACTCGATTGTCTTGTGAATAGCTACTTCCAGCTTTTCCACTGAGTGGTCTATTAGTAGCAGGTCGTCTAGATATGCCATTATCGTTACACCCTGTGTTCTTAGATTGGCCAATAATGGGGCCAGAATTTTTGTGAACACTCGTGGTGCTGTGGCCAGACCGAAAGGTAAGGCTCTGAACTGAAAATGGCGCCCTTCTACTGCAAAGCGTAGAAATTTCTGATGGGCCGGAAAGATGGGAATATGCAGATAAGCATCCCTTATGTCGATCGAGGCTAGCCATTCCTGCCCTTGTAGGGCGGTGGCCACTGATCGGATCGACTCCATCCGAAAGGTCCTGATATTTAGGAACTTGTTTAGCCCTTTTAGATTTAATATGGGCCTCACGTCCCCATTTGGTTTGGGGACTGTGAAAAGGTTCGAGTAAAACCCGAATCCGCTTTCTTCCAGGGGAACCTTCATGATTACCCCTTGGAGCAATAGTTGTTCTAGTGCCAGAAGGAGGGATCCTCTCTTTTGGGGATCTCTTGGCACGTTTGACCTCATAAATTGGGCAGGAGGAGTGCCTTTTAACTCCAGCTTGTATCCCAGACTTACTGCGGAGAGCACCCATCTGTCTCTGATGGTGTCCCGCCAGGTCTCTGTGAACAACTGAAGTCTTCCCCCCACCCGATTGAGCGGGGGCAATACTTCATGCCTTAGGGGGAGGTTTTGTACCTCTCTTGATCCAGGGCTTCTTGTTACCCTGTGATTGTCCCTGATTTCTGCCCCCTGAATTTGACCGCGGAGGCCGTCGGAACTGCTTCACAGCCGATGTGCCCGGGACTGGAGAGGTAGGCCTCTTAAAAGAAGGACTTCTACCCTTGTTCTTAACCGGTAAGAGTGAACTTTTACCGGCAGAAATTTTCTGGATATATTTGTCCAGATCTTCTCCAAATAAGCGTTCTCCATGAAATGGGAAGCTAACCAGCAGTTTTTTACAGGGAGCTTCAGCAGACCAGTTTTTGAGCCACAGAAGCCTACGCATATGTACTATAGACAGCGTAAAGCGGGAGGCCTGTTGGATTGTATCCTTTATGGCGTCCACCGCAAAACACAAGGCTCTAGGCAGGTCAGCTAGGGCATGAGCCTGCTGATCTGGTAAGTCCCTTAAGACTTGTTTCAACTGATCTTTCACTGCTTGGCAGACTCCAATCGCTGCTACCGCAGGTTGTGTCACCATACTTGCTGTAGAGAAAGCAGATTTTAGTAAAGACTCCAATTTTTTATCTATTGGGTCTTTGAACATTGGAACATTATCTACTGGACATGTCAGTGATTTGTTAACAGAAGAGATGGCTGCGTCCACTATAGGGACCCTCCATTTTCTTATGAACTTATCCTCCATGGGATAGATCACCGGAAATCTCTTGGGGGGAGCAAATATTTTATCAGGATGCTCCCAATCCTGGTAAATAAGCCCTTCTAATAAAGGGTGGATTGGGAAGGAACAGACCACCTGGGGAGCTTTTAGCGACCCCAGCGAGGAAACCGTAGTGGATGGTGGTTCCGCCAGAGGCATTTTAAATGCTGATCGGACCATGTTAGTCAGAGACTGAACCCATAATCTTTCAGCCTGAGAAGCTGAGAAAGGTTCTTCCACTGTTGATTCCTCTATAAGTGAATCAACCTCATCCTGATCCCCTTCAGGTAGGTCGATCTCTGTGTGGGGCTGTTCCTCCACTAACAGGCACTCTGAAGGAGGAGACGGAGATCGGACGCGCTTTTCCTGTGACAGGGAAGCAGCGATCAATGCTGTTAATCTCTCTTCCAATCCTCCCAGAGTTGAGGATAAAACCTCCTCTGTTATATATACAGGAGCAGGTGGACTGGGGACAGCCGCAGCACCAGGCATTCCTGCGGGGTTTCTACGGCTACTGACCTCTGCATTCTCAGGGGAGATTGGTGCAGTGCAAGCATGCCCAATATCCTCAGAGCCCGATGGAGACCCCTTTGGCTTCCTGGAAGATCTATTTCCGGAGCGTCTGGACGACATATCCTTTAAGCACAAAGCTGAGGTATTCCCGTCGTCATACACCAATTTTTGCTGGTAATAGTCTAACACAGGTGCTGCTATATACCAGCTGGTGTCCACTAAAGTGCCTTTCTATGGGGATGCCTGCATCAACCGCCTCTGTGTGCCACTGTTTGTTGCTAGCTCTGTTTGCATGCAGCTGACACTTGTACTGTGTCTTTTAACCATGCTGGGACGCCCGCACATGCGCAGAAGCGCCGCGGCGCGCATCGAGCGTCATCCACCCGCCCCGCCCCTTTTTTTTCATAGGAGGCGCGTGCACGCGCCCGCGCGCGCGCCCGTGCGCCAATGGCGCCCTTTTCGAAAACCAACAGAGGACTAGGAGCCAGGGCCCTTTTTGCCGGAGGGCCTGTGCGGTGGATGAACGCAGCAACAGGGCAGAGGAAGTGGATTCCCTCAGAGAAACTTACCAGCTGCCTGGATCTTTTGAGTTGAGAAAACCAAAGATCCACATTTACAAGAAAAATGGACTACAGCGGCCTCTAGTGGTTTAACACAGGTACCGCGGTCCCTGTTTTTTTTTTTTTCTTGACTACTATTAAAATTTTACATTTTCAGTAGTTATAGGCAAACACAGATATTTAGCGGGAATACCGTTAGGTAACAGACAGAAAGACAAATTAGGCTTGGGGGTCCCCCAATAGAACCAAGTTCCTGAGGGCCCCCACTTACCTGATCCCCGCCGCAGGACTTTGTTTGGTCCACAAAAGTCCAAACTTCACCTATCACGGCAGGCATTGTAATTAAACCTTCAGGGACCGGGTTCCCAAGGATTCCACTCCCCTGGACCTGTATAGCACCCTGCACAGACAGCGTCTTGGTCGTGGGTATGACCAGAGCTCTGGATCCCAGGGTCCAGCCCTCCTAAGAGAAGCATTACAGGCAAAACCTTGCTCTTCTGCTGCAAGGCCCGGGTACCGACCGTTTAGCTATGAAGCTTTTTTGGTGGGATCCGGAACAGCTTACTAAGGCCCAAAAGAACCTGTACGCAAGCCCAGTGAAAACACATGTTACTCTTTGGCCAACACCTTAGACACTGGCAAAAAACTGAGGTGCTCCCGGGTGGGAGGGGCTTATATAGGGGAGGGTACTTCCGGTTTGGAATTGGCCAGTGCCAACACCTGAAGGTAAACTATATAACCCATTAGTAATGACTAAGTCGCTCTGTGTCCCGTGATGTACGAAAAAGAAATAACACTTTGTCTGTGCATTTTAAAGTGTAAGGGCCCTTTCACACGGGCGGATTCCATGATGATCCGTCCCGTGAACATCCGCTTGCTCAGCGGGGATCGCTCCATTGATCCCCGCTGAGCCGGCAGATGACAGGGCGGTCCCCGCACACTGTGCAGGGACCGCCCTGTCAGAACTCCGCTCTCATCTATGGGGGAATCGGATGAACACGGACCGTCTGTCCGTGTTCATCCGATCTGCTCTGCAGACGGATGGAAAAATAAGATTTTCCTCCGTCTGCAGAAACGGAGCATAGCGGACACAGATGAGATCGGGTGTCATCGGATGTTCACCGGCTGACACCCGCTATCCCATAGGGATACATGTATGTCCGTTTTTTCATCCGAAAACGGATGGATGAAAAACAGACATACTGTCCGCTGGTGTGAAAGGGGCCCAAGTTAGAAGGTCTGTTTGTTTTGAGAAGGAATCACAGTGCTAAAAATCAACAGCAGTTGTTTACACAAGTCACGGAAAGCTATTCACTAAGTTACCAAGTCTAAAATCTACCATTATCATTCAAGTATTGAAATGTGGTATTTTGTAATAAGAGCTTGCGTAGAAAACAGTGTTATTACCTGTTAACTACTTTTTCCAGGAATCTTCCAGGACGGCTTACAGAGAGATAGGCTCCTCCCACCTAGAACAGGAAACACATGATCCACATCATAAAAGTCTTACTCATGCATTAGCCCCTCAGTATTTAACAAATAACCGAAGGCCTCAGAATCATTAAACCTGGATCAGCGTAGCTCTATCCTTATATATGCTTTACATTGCTACTCACCTCATAAAAAGGGAGGGAACTGACGCCGTCCTGGAAGATTCCTGGAAAAAGTAGTTAACAGGTAATAACACTGTTTTTCCAAGTCATCTTCCAGGACGGCTTACAGAGAGGACAATATAGTACTACCTGATCAGGGCGGGACCACAGAGCTTGCAGCACTTTCCTGCCGAAAGACTGGTCCTGGCTGGCAAGCAGGTCCAGTCTGTAATGCTTCACAAAAGTCTGGAAACTGGACCAGGTTGCGGCCTTGCAGATCTGGAGGGGAGATGCTCCTGCCCTTTCAGCCCAAGAAGTAGAAACCGCTCTTGTGGAGTGAGCATTTATACCTAATGGAGGTGTGCGGGAGACTGCCTTGTATGCCTCCGCAATGGCCGACTTCATCCACCTGGCGATGGTACCTTTGCATGCCTCTTTCCCCTTGTTAGGACCTGCGAATAAAACAAACAAGCTGGTGGAGCGTCGCCACTCCTTGGTGTGCTCTATGTAGGCAATCAGGCATCTCCTGACGTCTATTTTATTAAATCCTGCTTCCTTATCATTCTTTGGATTTCCGCAGAATGATGGTATCACGATTTCTTCTGACCTATGGAAGTTAGATGATACCTTGGGGAGAAAACCTGGGTCCAGCGAGAGGATAATTTTGTCTTGTAAAATGGTGCAGAAAGGCTCGATCACTGAAAGTGCCTGGATCTCACTGACTCTCCTAGCCGAGACTAGGGCCACCAAAACTACTGTCTTCAGGGTTAACAGTTTTATGGGTAGTTCATCTATAGGTTCAAATGGTGCCCTACCGAGACCCTGTAATACTGTTGATAAGTCCCAGGGAGGGAACCTCCTTGCTTTGGGGACTCGTTTCTGGCTGATGGACACAAGAAATCTTTTGTTCAGTGGTTCTTCTGACAGTCTTTGATTTAAAAAGTTGGACAGGGCGGCCACCTGAACCTTAAGAGTACTAACTGCAAGGTTTAGATCTGCTCCGGCTTGGAGGAAATCTAGAACCGCCGGGACCATGGCACCTGACACTCTGTTGTTGAGCCTGCGCCAGTCCCCAAATCTCTTCCAAATTTTATTATAAATTGTGTTAGTGGACGGTTTTCGGCTGCTAAGAATGGTATCGATTACCTTGGCCGATAACCCTCTCAGCTCTAACAGCTCCCTTTCAGAAGCCAAGCCGTCAGAGAAAGAGCTCAGTTCTGGATGATTCGCTTCTCCCTGGTATAAGAGGTCCGACCTGTAAGGTAGTCTCCAAGGTTCTGCAATGCTGAGTCTTAGAAGACCTGAGAACCAAGACCTCCTCGGCCAAAATGTTGCGATCAGGATGACCTTTGTGTTGGACCCTCTTATCTTCCGGATAATCCTCGGAATGAGGGCAAACGGTGGAAATGCGTACACCAGATCTGCCTCCCAAGACTGGGATAGAGCATCTAGGCCCCGACTGAGAAGATCTCTCTGTAGGGAATAGAACTGTTTCCCCTGCCTGTTGTGTCTTGTAGCAAAAAGGTCTATCTGTGGGTCTCCCCACTTCTGCACTATTTCTTCGAACACTGTTCGATTCAAGCACCATTCTGTCGAAGACAGCGTCTCTCTGCTTAGGGCATCTGCCAGAGAATTTAATTCCCCTTTTAGGTGAATGGAAGATAGGGATAACAGGTTTTCTTCTGCCCATTGAAGGATCTCTCTTGCTGTCCTCATCAGACCCGGGACTCTCGTACCCCCTTGCTTGTTGAGGTAACAAACCGTGTTAATGTTGTCCGAAAGGACCTGCACATGTCTTCCCCTTAGGGATGGGCAAAAGGCTACTAGGGCCTTTAGAACCGCCTTCATCTCCCTCGCATTGGAGGAGAGGCCGGCTTCCTGCCGGTTCCAGAGCCCCTGGGCTATCAGAGTGCCTGAATGGGCCCCCCAGCCCTGCCCGCTGGCGTCCGTGGTGACTGCCAGAGGACAGTGTTGGGACCAGAGTCAGCCAGCCGAGAGGTTTGCAGGGATCAACCACCATTCTATTGAGAGCTTTACTTCCTGCGGAATTTCCGTCTGTCTCTGAAGTGAATTTGTTTGTCCATCCCAGAGAGAAAGCATGAACGCCTGAAGCGCTCGAGTATGGAACTGAGCCCACTGGACTCCTGGGATGGCCGCTGTCATTAACCCAAGGACCCTCATTATACTCTGAATTGAGGTCCTTGAACAAGTGCAGAGGTTCCTCACCTCTGTCAAAATTGTCTCTACCTTTTCCTTTGTCAGGAATATCTTGGACTTCCTTGAGTCTATCAGGTATCCTAGGTATACAATGCTCTGAGTTGGTACTAATTGTGACTTCTGATTGCTGAAGGTGATTGCTCCTGATTGCTCCTCCTAGTTGCTGAAGGTGTCTGGTAGTTCTGCTCAGGTTCCGTCTGACTTCGTCTGCTGAGTCTGCAAAAATCAGTAGGTCGTCCAGATAGGGGATAATCTGAATTCCCTCTGATCTCAGAGTCCCTAGCGCTCCTGCCAGTATCTTCGTAAAAATACGTGGAGCTGACGCTAGTCCGAAGGGCAGAGCATTGAATTGAAAATAGAGGGTTCTGAACCCTTTTCTTACTGCAAATCTGAGAAATTGTTGGGACTCCTCTCGAATAGGGACGTGAAGATAGGCGTCCCTTAGGTCCAATGAGACCATGAAGACCCCAGGGGTTAACAGCTCTCTGGTGGAGTAGATTGATTCCATCTTGAAACGTCTGTACTTCACGTACATGTTTACTTGTCTCAGATTTAGAATCAGTCAAAATTTTCCTGATGATTTCTTTATCAGAAAAACTTGAGAGTAGAATCCCTCTTTCCTTAGAGATGGGGGGATGAAGCTTATCACCTTCTCTTCTAGCATACTCTGCAGGAGGGAAGACATAGCTGTGGCTTTTTCTGCGTCTCTTGGGAGACTTGTTATGAAATTTTTTTGAGGGGGGCAGCCTGAAAGTTCTATCCTGTACCCTGATGCGATCAGATCTAGGATAAAACGGCTGCTGGAGATGGTCTGCCACTGTGGAAGGAATGACCCAAATCTCCCCCCCACAGGCCCGACTGAGTCACTGGGAAGTGTTCTTAGGCTGGGAGGGTCTAAAGAGGAAACCTCCTCTGCCCCTTCCCCTCCTGTATTGCCAACCCCCTTTCTGGTCTTGGGCTCTGTTATTCCGTCTCCTATCCCCCCGGTGAGAGTTCCTTTCACTTGACACCTGAAAGGGACGAAAACTCCTCTTTTGTTGTTGTTGCCTCTTGGGAAAAGGGAACCCTTTCTTTTTATCGGCCGACCTCTCTAGGACGGATTCCAGCTCCTTTCCAAAGAGCAGATCTCCATCAAACGGGAGGGAACAGAGTCTTGTCTTTGAGACAGAGTCTCCTCCCCAGGTCTTCAGCCAGATAGCCCTCCTGGCTTCATTAACCAAGGCTGTAGATCTGGCCGAGAATGTGACCGACTCTGTGGATGCATCCGCTATATAGGCCACTGCCTTACTTAGCGTGGGTAAAGCATCCAGAATCTCTTCCCTAGGAGTGTCTGACTCCAGAAGAGTGCGGAGGTGTTTAAGTCATAAGTCAAGTGTACGCGCCACACATGTGGTGGCTAGTGCGGGTCTAAAGTTGGCGGAGCAAGCTTCCCACGCCTTTTTTAAATAGCCCTCCGCCTTCCTGTCCATTGGGTTCTTCAGGATACCTGTATCCTCAAAGGAAAGTTCTGAAGCTCTAGAGACCTTGGCTATGGAAGCGTCCAGTCTGGGACATCTATCCCACAGCTTTGTATCCTCCTCCTTAAAGGGGAACCTTCTCTTTAAATTTTTAGGGAAGAATACTGCTTTCTCCGGCTTCCTCCATTCATGAAGTATGGTCTCCCTTAGGGATCCATGCACCGGAAAGGTTCTGCCCTGTCTAGTCTGAAGGCTTTCATATAGGAGGTTATGCACTGACAACTCCTGGTTTTCTGGGGACTCCAGTTTCAGGGTGTCGTAGATTGCTTTCAGGAGCTCCTCTGTCTCCTCTGAAGGAAAAAGGTATTTTTGCATCTTTTCTGGCCCTTCCTCGCTCGGGTCTATCTCCTCAGGGTCTGAGGCTGAGCCTGAGTTGTCCTCCAGGACTCGATGCTGGTGGACTGCCCGTACCTGGGCCCTAACTTCTGGCCTCACGGTAGTACTGGTGCCTGAAGTACCTGGGCTGGGTTCAGCAAGTGTCTCTTGCTGTGTGGGCTTAAAGGACTGAAACGTCTGTTTCATCCCTGACTTTAATGAGTCCATAAAGCCTTTGAGAACAGGGCCTGTTTCTCCCTTGATAAGTCTGTCTATGCAGTCCTGACAAGCATTCTTTTTCCACCCAATTTGCATCTTCCTGGTACATATTGGGCATCTTTTTCTAGGTGTTTCTGTTTTATCTCTGGGCTCGTGGGTCCTGTCCTGTAATACAGTAAATGACAAGCGCCTGCATATTACTTACACTGAAGTAAACACCCAAACCAGAAACACCACGTGGACTCTCTTATTCTAGTCTAAGAATTATGAGAAGTACCCACCACCAGAGCCTATGCTAGAATATGTGATGTCTGCCACCATCAGCATAGGAGAAACAAACGGTCTCTGGAATAAACAGACTCCCCCTGTGCCGCCCCCACAGGAGGGTAAGAAAAGGAAAGAAGCGGTCTGCCCCTTATTTTCTTACCTTAGGGCCCGATGCGACCGATGGCGCCTCCAGATCTGCGTCTCTGGGTCCTTCCATGTTGCGCGGCGCCATCTTTAGGTCCGGGTCCCTTAAATATGAGAGGAGTGGAGGTCCGGAGCGGCGCAGCACGCCTGTTATTTTCAACTAGGCTTCCAAATGGGTGTACCAAGATGGCCTCCGCGGGACTTCCTGTCGTGTCACTTCCTGTTTTCTGCGCCGGAAGTGACACACTAGCTGTGCGCCCAGCTCCATGCTGCCCTGGAGCTAGAGACTCCCCTCTGGAGATCCCTCTGCCCGGGAAGGATACCGGCTCTACGGCTGCCCGAGCCTCCGCCAGGAGGATACCCTGCTGTGCCGCGGCTGGACCCACTGGATCACCTCCTCCACCCTCACAGGTAACCTCCCTGAGGATACACCCGACTTGGGAGGTGGGGTCCCATACCATCACCCATGACCCCTGTTTCGGGTCTCCTGGGTGGCCCCAAACTGACTCATACCCCAGGGGAACTACCCCTGTTGACTGGGTATGGACGTCGGGGGGGCCCCTGCCGCCTGGCACGAAGGCCCAAAAAAATAACAAACATCCCTTGGATAGTGCCTGTCTAGCCTGAGGAAACACAAATACTGAGGGGCTAATGCATGAGTAAGACTTTTATGATGTGGATCATGTGTTTCCTGTTCTAGGTGGGAGGAGCCTATCTCTCTGTAGGCCGTCCTGGAAGATGACTTGGGAAAATGTGAATATCATCTGTATCATCATATTTCTGAGATATTTAAAAGAATATCCATATTTGTATTATCATGAAATATACCTGATATTATTTTACACCAGGGCTTGACAAATTTGCTTGGAATCTAGGAGCCAGCTAAAAAAGTTAAGAGCCAGGAACACGCCCCGTCCCGCCGAGCTTGCATGCAGAAGCGAACGCATACGTGACTAGCGCCCGCATATGAAAGTGATGTTCAAACCACACATGTGAGGTATCACCGCAATTGGTAGAGCGAGAGCAATAATTCTAGCCCTAGACCTCCTCTAACTCAAAACATGCAACGTGTAGAATTTTTTAAACGTCGCCTATGGAGATTTTAAAGGGTAAAAGTTTGTCGCCATTCCACGAGCGGATGCAATTTTGAAGCGTGACATGTTGGGTATCAATTTACTCGGCGTACCATTATCTTTCACAATATAAAATAAATTGGGCTAACTTTACTGTTGTCTTATTTTTTTAATTAAACAAAGTGTATTTTTTCCCAAAAAAGTGCGCTTTTAAGACCGCTGCGCAAATACGGTGTGACAGAAAGTATTGCAACGACCGCCATTTTATTCTCTAGGGTGTTAGAATAAAAAATATATATAATGTTTGGGGGTTCTAACTTCTAAGTAAAGGGAAGGAGATGGAAACAGGCAAGGAAACTCCATTAGCATTGCTGGTTGTCTTGTCATACCAATGGCCACCACAAGAGGGAGCCAGATTCCAGAAGGAACCATAGGACTGCAGAAGGCCGCGGCCTCAATTACCGGCCGGCGTGGCCTGACGCGATCATCGCGAGGGGGGGTGTGCACGGAGACAGGGTACCCCAGATGTGCTGCCCCAGGCGCCAGGTCGCTAATCCTAGTCGCAATTGCGACCTGGCGCCCGGGGTTTGTCGAGCCCTGTTTTACACTGTATTTTTAGTTAATAAATATATATATATATTTTAAGCATATCATTTGTGTCACTTGTCTTCAAAACCGCACGGATAAACGAACTTGAATTACTTGGTTGTATTTGTGGGAAAATGTAAATCTCCCAAAACTATGATTTGCATAATTTCATAAATACAATACTGTTTTATTATTTCAGTATAAACATTCTGACAACCCCTCCTAATAGCCATTATGTGTTATGGCAGTGAGGGGAGTCATTTCCACACTGTACGTAGTAACAAAATAGTAGACTAGGAGGTTCTTGGGTCAGGATGAGGTTTGAGACAAGCATGGGCTTGAGGCGAACCCAATTCATCTGCAGTTTGTGGAAACTGCAAATGGAGGTGGCCATTTGCCTGCTGCCATAGCAACCAATGATTGATAATCATTTCCCACTAGTGAAGATCATAGGACTTGATTGAACCCCGAGGTCAACCTGAGCTCTAGCCATTTTCAGTTATAAATGGCAAACTACCCGTATATACTCGAGTATAAGCCAACCCAAATATAAGCCGAGGGACCCAATTTTACCACAAAAAAAATGGGAAAACGTATTGACTCGAGTATAAGCCTAGGGTGTTCATCTGCATGCCTCACTGTGCCTCACTGTGTCCATGACTAGACTGACGTTTAACATGGGAGACTATGGAAGGGGTACCCGGTTTTGAAAAATCGATGCTCCCCGGCCGTAGGTCCCCCAGACAAAAAACTTTGCACACTTATAGAGGAGAAATGAGGCTACAGGTGTGCCAAGTTTCGGGTCCAGAGGGCCTATGACCGGCCGGTACCGGGTCCCCAAAATCACCTGAGAAATTACCGTTTAACATGGGAGTCTATGGAAGGGGTGCCCGGCTTTGAAAAATCGGTGCTCCCCGGACGTAGGACCCCTGGACAACAATCTTTGCACACTCGTAGAGAAGTAGTGGGGCTACATGTGTGCCAAGTTTGGGGTCCAGGGGACCTATGGCCGGCTGGTACAGGCTCCCCAAATCTGGGAGATCAGGCGCAAAAAGGTGACTCGAGTATAATCCGAGGGGGGCATTTTCAGCACAAAAAAAATGTGCTGAAAAACTCGGCTTATACTCGAGTATATACAGTAATTCAATTGTTCACTGCTATAGCTACAAATGACCACTCATGCAATTACTGGTTTTTGAACTTTCATCTGATGGTTTAGAAGAGCCAATAATGGGGGGTTTCAAATGTTCAGTAGCCCCTCTCTATAAAAGTCAGGGTTCCTAAATGTCTGTTGTCAATATGAACACTGCAGACAGAGAATTTTAAAAGAGATATGGTGCCATACAAAGAGCCATTTACAAAATACAGTGCTATATACAGAGCTGTATTGGCTATGTTACGGCGGTGAGCCGCATAGTGTGTAGACCCGTCCCCATATTCACTTTACTGTATTACATTACGGTGAATTGCATTGTTGGTGGGTTGTATATCATTGTGTACTACCCTTTGTGTTCTTTTTAGCTCCTGCTCACCCTCTCCTTGAATGTTTTCAGGTGTTTTTTTTTTTTTTTGGTTTGCTCTTTCAAATTTTTTTGTTTTTTAATGGTTTAACCACTTCAATACCCGGCACTTATACACCTTCCTGCCCAAGCCAATTTTGAGCTTTCAGAGCTGTCGCAATTTGAATGACAATTGCGCGGTCATGCTACACTGTACCCAAACAATTTTTTTATCATTTTGTTCCCACAAATAGAGCTTTCTTTCGGTGGTATTTGATCACGATTTTTATTATTTGCATAACAAAAAAAAAAAAAAAAAGAGCGAAAATTTTGAAAAAAACAAAGTTTTTCTTTGTTTCTGTTTATTTATTTTTTGTAAATAAGTACCTTTTCTACTTCAATGACTGGCACTGATAAGGCGGCACTAACGGGCACTGATAAGGCGACACTGATGGGCACTGATGAGGTGGCACCGATGATGGGCACTGATAGGCGGCACTGGTATGCAGCACTGATGGGCACTCATAGGCGGCACTGATGGGCACTCATAGGCGGCACTGATGGATACTTATGGGTGGCACTGATAGGTGGCACGGACGGGCACTGATAGGTGGGCACAGATGGGCACTGATGGACACTGGTAGGTGGCACTGATGACACTGGTGGCTGGCATTGCTGGGCATCATGCATTTTGGTTGTGCCATGATGGTGCCAATCAGTGCCCATTTGTGGGCACTGATTTTGGCATATATTTTTTACGTATTTGTGCATGTGGATGGCCATGGGGGACTTACCTGGCCATCCACATGCTTGGGGCTTCCATGGTGGTCTTGGGGGGCTTCCCCGGTGATTCAGTGTGGGTATCCGAGGGGGGGCTGCGCTGATAAACAATCAGCGTGAACCCCCCCTGTCAGGAGAGCCGCCATTAGCTCTCCTCTACTCGCGTCTCTCAGACGCGAGTGAGGAAGCGCCGATCAACGGCTCTTCCTGTTTACATTGTGATCAGCCGTGATTGGACACGGCTGATCACGTGGTAAAAAGCCTCCGCCGGAGGCTCTTTACCGAGATCAGTGCAACGGTGTTTCAGATTGACACACCGCTCCACCGATCGCCGCAATGCACGCCCCTCCGGGCGCGCGGCGGCTGTTATCCTGCAGGACGTCATATGACGTCCAGTGTGGATAACAGAACCACTTCCCGGACACCAATCTGCCATTGACTGGGCGGGAAGTGGTTAAGGTTGGTGTTTGAGGATACTTAGGAATCGATTTCATCTGATGTTGAGGAGGAGAGCACCAAGCAATCACTGGACAGTGAGAGTTTCTGTCCACAAGAGAATCTGGTTTGCTTCCTACGAGGCAGCCGGGTGCCTCGTTCCCCCTTGATGGCGAATATATAGCACTGTAGTGGTATTGTCTGATTGCACCTAACTTGTGTGCGCTTTTAGAAGGCGGTCCAGTGCTTGAGGGACAGTCTGAAAGCTCTGAACTCTAAGATGTTGATGGGGAGTTTGGCCTCCTCCATTGGCCATGTTCCCTGAACTGTAAAGGATTGAAAGACTCCTCCCCAGCCTGACAGACATAGATCTGTTGCAAGAACTATATAATTGAAGGGAAGGAAATATTTTCCCACTGTTAAGCCTTGTACACACGTTCGGATTTTCCGTGGACAAAGTGTAGGACTTTTGTCCGAAGGGCGTTGGCCATGAACTTGTCTTGCATACAAAACGGCAAAGAATTGTCGATCAACAAGCACAAAAAAAACGTGGTTTTTCAGCTCTTTAGCGCCACCCTTTGGGCAACTTCTGCTAATGTTGTGTTATGCTGAGCATTGCTTCCGAGCATGCGTGTTTGTACTTTGGAGTTTTGTCCGATGGACTTGTGTACACAGGATCGGATAATCCGACACACATTTGTTGGCGGACAATTTTAAAGCATGCTATCCCACATTTGTCCACGGAAAATCCGACAATTGACCGATGGAGCATACAAACGGTCGGATTTTCCGACAACAGCCTGTCATCACACAATTCCCGTTGGATAATCCGATCATGTATACGAAGCTTTAGAGTTGAAGCGGTGATCCATCCAGACAAGGACTTTCTTGTTTGGTAGAATAGGAGCATGAGAAGACCCAGTAAAAAAATAAAAAAAGACTGCTTTTCCAATGCTGACAGAATATTTAGTTTGAAAGTTCTTGAATGTAATTGGGCAAAAGGTATTGCCTAAAAAGGAGACCACCACTGGACACTGAACTCATATGACAAGTCTCACTGTTGGATTTACTTTGGATCTCAGTTATCAAGTGTAAGTTCTTAGAGAAAATGGGATTTTTGTACTCACCGTAAAATCCTTTTCTCTGACGTCCATGGACTGACACAGCTTCTAATACTGAAACACGTGGGTATATGTCCCTGCCCGCAGGAGAAGATCTAGGCAGAATGTTAGAAACATACATTCTAGAAAAAAACAGAGCTGAACAGCCTTGCCCAGGGGGGGCGGTCCCTCCGGACATAACCCTCCTACCTGCAGCTAGCAGCCTCAATTTGTAACAAAGCAGTACAAACCTTAAAAGAAGGGTGGGTGCTGTGTCAGTCCATGGACGTCAGAGAAAAGGATTTTACGGTGAGTACAAAAATCCCATTTTCTCTTATCGTCCATGGACTGACGCAGCTCTAATACTGAAACACGTGGGACGTCCCAAAGCAGTAATCAGAAAAGGGTGGGAGCAGTAGTAAAGGAAAAACCAAACTCCACTCCAAACAAGCAGAACACCTCAACGGAGGAGTTGCAACTTTAAACAGCGGCCTGGAACACTTGCGGCCAAAGGAAGCATCCGAAGATGCAGCCCCATCAACCTTATAGAACTTAGAAAAGGTATGAACGGACGACCAGGTCGCCGCCTTGCACACATGTGCAACCGACGCTTGATGTCGGAAGCCCAGGAAGCACCAATCGCCCTGGTGGAATGCGCTGTAACCGGAAGGGGAGGCGCCCGCCCCTTAATGGCATAGGCCTGTATAACGGTCTGTCTGATCCACCTAGAAAAGGTGGCAGACGACACCGCTTGGCCCTGTTTTGGACCAGAGACAGACACAAACAATGAGTCAGACTTCCGAATGGAAATCGTAGCAGACAGGTACACCCGTAAGGCAAAGGTGCTAATCAAGGAATGGCCCACTAGCGGTCGTTGAAAAAGACAGCCCCGGCCGAAATCCGACCCTCGATGGTACGTAAGGCCAGCTTTTGGGTCACACCACGCTGTAAGAACAGCAAAATCTTGGGAATGGAATACGTCCGTGGACGCCATCAAGTTCCTTGTACATAGCGATGTAAGCCTTCCATCCAGGAGACTGCCTCCTGAGAGAGCCACGTCTTCTCCTTCTGCTAGGCAGAAAAAAAACTGAGGCTGACCCACGTGTTTCAGTATTAGAGCTGTGTCAGTCCATGGACGATAAGAGAAAGAACTTTATTTTTCTGAAAGAAGGACCTTTGTCTGGGATGTATCCAGGATCAGACCCGAGCATTCTACGCACAGGGAAGGTTGGAATTTTTTTTTTAAAGTTGTTTAGCCAGCCAAAGGCCTGAAGCAGCTGAATTGTCTTTTGGACATTTGTGAAGAGATGTAAGGCAGATGAGCCCATCAAGAGAAAGCCATCAAGATAGCCTGTCACCTAGATGCCCAGAGTTCTGAGAAGGGCAATCAAGGATGCCCCTGTGAACACTCGGGGAACAGAGGGCAGGCAAAGAGGCAATACAAAATAACTGGAAGTGGTCCTCTGCTAAGCACAGAAATCACCAATGAGTGAGGTAAATGGGAACATGCAGCTGGGCATATTGGATATATCCACTGGTGCCATGTGTTCTCCTTGTCTCCGAGAAGCAATTACTGAACTTGCAAACTCTAGAACAAAAATTTGGAATGTGAAAGAATTTGATGAGGGAGTTTAAGTCCAGGATAGGACAAATGCCCTTCATTGGGGTTTTTGGCACCAGGAACAGGTTAGAGTAGAATCCCTTGAACCTGTCCCATGGTGGTACTGGTACAATGACCTCCCTGGGAAAAGAGGTGGTTCAGTGCCTTTTGCAAATGTGACTGCTCTTATGCCGCGTACACACGACTGTTTTTCATGACGAGAAAAAATGCAATTTTTTTAATTGGTCATTAAAAACGATCGTGTGTGGGCTCCAGAGCATTTTTATCGATGAGAAAAATATGCATTAAAAATTTTGAACATGCTCTTATTTTTCTCGTCGTTTTTCTCGTTGTGAAAAAGGTCCGTGTGTACGCTTTATTGACGGGGAAAAAATGTGCATGCTCTGAATCAAGTATGAGACGGGAGCGCTCGTTCTGGTAAAACTAGCGTTCGTAATGGAGATAGCACATTCGCCACACTGTAACGGACTGAAGAGCACGAGGCAGAAAAGCGCGAATCGTCTCTCACCAAACTTTACTAACACGAGATCAGCAAAAGCAGCCCAAAGGGTGGCGCCATCCGAATGAAACTTCCCCTTTATAGTGCCGCCGTACGTGTTGTACGTCACCGCACTTTGCTCAAGTATTTTTTTTCTCAAGGCAGGCTTGAGAAGAATCACGTCGAGAAAAACTTTTTTTTTTTCAATGACATTAAAAACGGCCGTGTGTATGCAGCATTACAGTTTTTGGTTTATTAGAAAGTGGTGAGGTGGTAGAGTCGTGAACTCTATCTTGTACTATTTTGAAACCACTGCATGACCCCACAGGTCAGGGATGTCTGTGACCCAGGGAGTGAGGGTGCTCCTTCAATCCCCTCAGATTCAGCTTCCTCTAGGACCGGCATATTGGGTTCCGAATTAATTGAAAAAAGTGACTAGGAGAAGAGACTGGGTGTTCCTGAGCTCTGGATAAAGATGACTGAATTAGGGCTGTAAACTGTCCAATTAGTTGTGACATGGAGGCAGAGGATTCTGCTTTCTTTAGTCATCTTCCAGGACAGCACACCCGAGAGATTACTTGCCCCACCTGACAGGAAACACAACGAACAACAGAGGTTAATAACCCCCGCCCCTTCCTCCTTCTCTTCAGTTCTTGATAGTGTTTCGCCAGGGGTGCAGAAAAACATTTTATGACTGGCCTGAGGCCTGGGGCTGAAGGTCTCCTCCTGGGAGCTGGACTTCAAATCTGGGGAGGGTGGCACGGTCTTGTTCCCCCTCCAGTGGGTCCCAACTTGCAGGGGAGCCATCGACAGTGGCATGTTGGAGACATCTCGCCCCTGTTTCTGGAGCTTCCCGGGCACAGGGAAAGTGTGCCTGGCACTCTAAGGACCACTGGTTCCTGCTCTCTCCTTCAGCTAGGCAGTGGCGTGCTGGACACGAGGGGGCCGGCTGTCTGGCTGTGCACGCGATCACCAGAGCCTTTTTTTTCTAAAGACCATGAAGTTAGTTAGTGTGCCCAGAGAGTGGTGGTTTGTCCAGGCAAGAAGCCAGCTGCATCAGAGAGGCTGGACCAGGAAGCACTTCTGCGCAGGTCCAGAAGCGGAACCAAGCCTTACTTTCACTCTTCAGTGAGGTCATTTACAGAGGCGAAACCTCCGGGAAGATGGCGGGGGCATCGATATGAGGCGGCCTGAAAGGACATTAGGCCCGACACACAGGGGAGCGGGGGTCCAAGTCCCTTTCTCCTCACAGGAGGTGGACCAGCAGCGGCCTGATACTGAACCCTTGCAGGACAAAGCAAGAGGAGGAGCCAGCGATGGCTGCAGTTCAGGAGGAGACCACAGGGGGGTGAGCTGGCAGGGGACAGAGAAGAGGGGGGAGGCCCAAGCCTCACCCCTGCAGGTGGTACAGGGAACAAGGCGGAACCATCTAACTGGGACTGTTTTTTTCTTATGTTTATCCCCAAAACAAAGTGGAGCCACCCACGGGAGCGCCAGTAGACTGCCCAAGTCCAAAACCTCTCCCGCTCTAAACAGTGTGGTTACTGTAATGATTAAATCCCGCAGGACCACACTAGGCCTTTTTGTTATAAGTTCATCCACAACTTTCTGGGAAAGAAACCGCGGCTGTCATAAAAGATTTATTGACAGTACAGGCCGAAAGGTTGGCAACCCGTCAGTCTGTTAAAATGGCATTGGGGTCTAGACAGATGGCAGACACTCTTACCGACAAGGAAGGCTCCTCTTCCCAGGGAGGAATGTCAACAAACAGCCTGTGGGGTTCACACAGACCCCCCTCTTCTCAGAATTCTGATGAAGAGGCAGGGGGTTCAAGTCAAAGCTCCTTAGAGGATGGGGAGGATTTAGACCTGGGCAGCCAGGATAGTGAGGATTCCATACCAAACAGGAACCTTTTTACTGTAGAGGACATGGAGGGACTCTTAAGAGCAGTTTATGTCTCAGAGGACATTCCGCAACCTCGGGCACAGGTCCCAGCCCAGGATAAAATGTACAGGGGGGCTTGACGGACCTCGGTCTACGGTGTTTCCGGTTCACCAAAACCCACTTCCGGGCTTAGACTCCTGTGGGAGTCACACCCCTTCCCGCCCCCTGCTGTCTACTGGGAAACGCACAGGTCCCAGAAGATAGCGGGGACCATTTAGGAAATGCGCAGCGCGTCTCGTGCATGCGCAGTAGGGAACCGGGCAGTGAAGCCGCAGCGCTTCATTTCCCGATTCCCTCAGCGAGGATGGCGGCAGGGGGCAGCCTAGAGACTAGCGATTGCTGCCGACATCAGGGGCACCCTGGACAGGTAAGTATCTTATTATTAAAAGTAGGGTTGTCCCGATACCGATACTAGTATCGGTATCGGGACCGATACCAAGCATTTGCGCGAGTACTTGTACTCGCGCAAATGCTCCCGATGCCCAGTCCGATACTTTTTTTTTTCTTTTTCCAGAGCGGACGCAGAGAGGGGGTGGAGAGCGGGGGGCGGAGACCAGGGCAGAGAGCGGGACGGAGAGTGCGGCGGGGGGCGGAGAGTGGGGCGGGGGGTGGAGACCAAGGCGGAGAGCGGGACGGAGAGTGCGGCAGGGGGCGGAGACCAGGGCGGAGAGCGAGTCCCTTACCTGCAGTTGAAACTGGTAAGCTGGCAGGGGTGCAGGGCGCAGCCGCATCAGGATCGGTGACCGGTGATGTCGCATTCGGTCGCCGTCAGCGGCTGAACGTCCCCACACCCATCTTGGTACACCCTGCACTTGGCTGCAGTAAGCAGCAGACATCTTGTTACACCCAGCCCGAGCTATATGGGCTGGGTGTAACAAGATGTCTGCTGCTGCTTACTTCAGCCGAGTGCAGGGTGTACCAAGATGGGCGTTGCAGCAGTTTTTTTTATTTTAAATCCTGTGTCATTTTTTTTCCCCGCAGCATTTCAGTGACAGCCACCTATCAGTACCCACAAGTGCTACCTATCAGTGCAATTAGTGCCATCTACCAGTGCCACCTATCAGGTGGCACTGGTAGATGGCACTGATTGCACTGATAGGTGGCACTTGGTGGCACTGATATGTGGCACTTGTGGGCACTGATATGTGGCACTTGTGGGCACTGATATGTGGCACTTGTGGGCACTGATATGTGGCACTTGTGGGCACTGATAGGTGGCACTGATAGATGGCACTTGTGGGCACTGACAGCACTGATAGGTGGCACTTGGTGGCACTGATTGCACTATCAGTGCTGTCAGTGCCCACAAGTGCCATCTATCAGTGCCACCTATCAGTGCCCACAAGTGCCACCTTTCAGTGCCATCAGTGCCCACAAGTGCCACATATCAGTGCCCACAAGTGCCACATATCAGTGCCCACAAGTGCCACCTATCAGTGCAATCAGTGCCATCTATCAGTGCCCACAAGTGCCACCTATCAGTGCAATCAGTGCCACCTATCAGTGCAATCAGTGCCACCTATCAGTGCCCATAAGTGCCACCTATCAGTGCAATCAGTGCCATCTATCAGTGCCAGCCACCTATTAGTGCCCATCAGAGCCAGTCACCAGTCAGTGCCCATAAGTGCCACCTGTCAGTGCCACCTATCAGTCCCCATCTTTCAAACTGTCACATGACATTGAAAAAAAAGTATCGTAATCGGTATCGGCGAGTACTTGGAAAAAAGTATCGGTACTTGTACTCGGTCCTAAAAAAGTGGTATCGGGACAACCCTAATTAAAAGTCAGCAGCTGCAGTATTTGTAGCTGGTGGCTTTTAATTTTTTTTTTTTAGGCGGACCTCCGCTTTAAGTGCCAAAGCAGTCAAATCTTTCCTTTGAAGTCAGCAGCTACAAATACTACCGCTGCTGACTTTTAAAATATGGACACTTACCTGTCCAGGGCGCCCGCGATGTCGGCACCCGAGGCCAACCTGTCCCTTGGTCCTCGGATGCTGCCGCCGCCATTTTCGGGAAGGGAATCAGGAAGTGAAGCCTTGCAGCTTCACTTCCTGGTTCCCTACTGTGCATGCGTGAGTCGCGCTGCACAATCCGAATGGTCCCTACTGTCTTCTGGGACCCGTGTGTCTCCCAGATAACAGCACGGGGGGGGGGGCATAGACCACCACAGATTCTGCAGGGGGTCTTTGCCCGGAAGTGGGTGCAAATACCTGTATTATACAGGTATCTGCACCCCCCTCCCCCTGAAAGGTGCCAAATGTGACACCGAAGGGGAGGAGGGTTCCGAAAAGCGGAAGTTCCATTTTTGTGTGGACCTCCGCTTTAAGAAAATATCAGGGACCAGAGGGACTGTAGGTCGAAGAAACTATTACGCAGGGCCTGGGATGCAAATGCGGCGGCCGTGACCCCCACTTTGGTATCTGTCTGTATTGCTAGACATATGGATGTGTGGGTAAATACAGGCAGTCCCCGAGGTTACGAACAGGTTAGGGACTGTAGCTTTGTTCTTAAGTTGAATGTTCGCAAGTCAGAACAGCATGTACCGTATATACTCGAGTATAAGCCGAGTTTTTCAGCACATTTTTTTTGTGCTGAAAATGCCCCCCTCGGCTTATACTCGAGTCACCTTTTTGCGCCTGATCTCCCAGACTTTGGGGACCCGGTACCAGCCGGCCGTAGGTCCCCTGGACCCCAAACTTGGCACACATGTAGCCCCACTCTTCCTCTACAATTGTTTGCTTGCAAGGTTTGTTGTCCGGGGGACCTACGGCCGGGGAGCACCGATTTTTTTAAAGCCGGGCACCCCTTCCATAGACTCCCATGTTAAACGGTCATTTCTTTGGTGATTTTGGGGACCCGGTACCGGCCGGTCGTAGGTCCCCTGGACCCGAAACTGGACACACATGTAGCCCCATTTCTCCTCTACAAGTGTGCAAAGATTGTTGTCTGGGGGACCTACGGCCGGGGAGCAAACCTGGGCACCCCTTCCATAGACTCCCATGTTAAACGTCAGTCTAGGCATGGACACAGTGAGGCATAGTGAGGCATGCAGATGGACACCCTAGGCTTATACTCGAGTCAATACGTTTTCCCAGTTTTTTGTGGTAAAATTAGGTGCCTTGGCTTATATTCAGGTCGGCTTATACGCGAGTATATACGGTATGTTGTTTTCCGATGCTCTGTCGAATGTGCCCGCCGTCTAAAAGGTCCCGTAAAAATGTGCCAGCCGTCTAAAAAGGTTCCGTCAAATGTGCCCGCCGTCTAAAAGTGGCCACGCAGCCTCCCGTTCGTAAGTAGGAGTCGTTCGCAAGTTGGATGTTCGTAACTCGGGGACTCCCTGTAGACTGATGGATCGTGGGTCTCGGGGTGCCAAGACCAAGCAGGTGTTGGAGTCCCTGGAGGTGATTGGCAAGGCAGTGGGGTATTTAGCAGACGCTGCAGTGAAGACCGTCAGAACTACCGCTAAGTCAGCAGCCCTCCTCAACTCTTCCAGGAGAGCAGATAAAGGCGCGGGACCAGACGTCAAGGGGGGTCTTTATGGTCACGCTGGACCTAAAGGATGCCCTACCTCCCGTGTCTCCATTGCCCCGGAACATCAGAGCCTTTTGCGGTTGGCGGTCCAAGGGTGTTCACCAAAGTCCTGGCAGAGGTAGTTGCTCACCTTCAGGGGATTTTCCCCGATTTCATACTTGCCACAACTGGCTGTAGACCAATAGGTGGTCCAACAATTGTCGATAGACTTGGACAGGGTAATTTTCACTCTCTAACCCCCTGGGGGAGGGGGGGGGGGTCAGCCGGGAGAAGTCCTCCCTGGTGCCGTCACAAACAAAGGTATTTTTGGGATACCTTGTGGATTCCGGGGTTCAAATGCTTCTTCTACCTCAAGAAAGGAGAGTGAAGGTTTTGGGGGCTGGGTTGGCACTCCTCAAACTCCGAGAGATTTCTCCGAGACACATCATGAGGAGGACATTGTGCATCATTCCCGCCGTACCTTGGGGTACAACTTCACTCCACAGAACTTCAGTCCTTCCTACTTTTCTCTTAGGACAGGAGGAGAAAGTCCCTGGACAGGAAAGTGGCCCTCCCAGAGGAGGTAAGAACTTGATTAAAATGGCTCAACACGGACAAGTTGGCGAGGGGTCGACCCTGGGTGCAGAGGAACCCATTCAGGGTGACTACCAACCTGAGTTTCTGGAGATGGGGGGAGGGGGGCAGTTTGGAGGGACTGAGTGCTCAGGGGCCTTGGGACCGAGGTCAGGCAAAGGCCTCTTCCAATCTCAGGGAGCTACAGAGGAGTACAGAGGAGCTTACACTCTAATGTCCCCTCCCCCCACATCACATCAGTCTCTGTACAGAGAAGCTTACACTCTAATGTCCCCTCCCCCCACATCACATCAGTCTCTGTACAGAGGAGCTTACACTCTAATGTCCCCTCCCCCCACATCAGTCTCTGTACAGAGGAGCTTACACTCTAATGTCCCCTCCCCCCCACATCACATCAGTCTCTATACAGAGGAGCTTACACTCTAATGTCCCCTCCCCCCCACATCACATCAGTCTCTATACAGAGGAGCTTACACTCTAATGTCCCCTCCCCCACAGTCACATCAGTCTGTACAGAGGAGCTTACACTCTAATGTCCCCTCCCCCCACATCACATCAGTCTCTGTACAGAGGAGCTTACACTCTAATGTCCCCTCCCCCCACATCAGTCTCTGTACAGAGGAGCTTACACTCTAATGTCCCCTCCCCCCACATCACATCAGTCTCTATACAGAGGAGCTTACACTCTAATGTCCCCTCCCCCCCACATCACATCAGTCTCTATACAGAGGAGCTTACACTCTAATGTCCCCTCCCCCCCCCCCACATCACATCAGTCTCTATACAGAGGAGCTTACACTCTAATGTCCCCTCCCCCCACATCACATCAGTCTCTGTACAGAGGAGCTTACACTCTAATGTCCCCTCCCCCCACATCACATCAGTCTCTGTACAGAGGAGCTTACACTCTAATGTCCCCTCCCCCACATCACATCAGTCTCTGTACAGAGGAGCTTACACTCTAATGTCCCCTCCCCCCACACATCACATCAGTCTCTGTACAGAGGAGCTTACACTCTAATGTGTCCCCCCCCCCACATCACATCAGTCTCTGTACAGAGGAGCTTACACTCTAATGTCCCCTCCCCCCACATCACATCAGTCTCTGTACAGAGGAGCTTACACTCTAATGTCCCCTCCCCCCACATCACATCAGTCTCTGTACAGAGGAGCTTACACTCTAATGTGTCCCCCCCCCCACATCACATCAGTCTCTGTACAGAGGAGCTTACACTCTAATGTCCCCTCCCCCCACACATCACATCAGTCTCTGTACAGAGGAGCTTACACTCTAATGTCCCCTCCCCCCACATCACATCAGTCTCTGTACAGAGGAGCTTACACTCTAATGTCCCCTCCCCCCACATCAGTCTCTGTACAGAGGAGCTTACACTCTAATGTCCCCTCCCCCCACATCACATCAGTCTCTGTACAGAGGAGCTTACACTCTAATGTCCCCTCCCCCCACATCACATCAGTCTCTGTACAGAGGAGCTTACACTCTAATGTGTCCCCCCCCCCACATCACATCAGTCTCTGTACAGAGGAGCTTACACTCTAATGTCCCCTCCCCCCACATCACATCAGTCTCTGTACAGAGGAGCTTACACTCTAATGTCCCCTCCCCCCCACATCACATCAGTCTCTATACAGAGGAGCTTACACTCTAATGTCCCCTCCCCCCACATCACATCAGTCTCTGTACAGAGGAGCTTACACTCTAATGTGTCCCCCCCTCCCCCCACATCAGTCTCTGTACAGAGGAGCTTACACTCTGTCCCCTCCCCCCACATCACATCAGTCTCTGTACAGAGGAGCTTACACTCTAATGTGTCCCCTCCCCCCCCCCACATCACATCAGTCTCTGTACAGAGGAGCTTACACTCTAATGTCCCCTCCCCCCACACATCACATCAGTCTCTGTACAGAGGAGCTTACACTCTAATGTCCCCTCCCCCCCCATCACATCAGTCTCTGTACAGAGGAGCTTACACTCTAATGTCCCCTCCCCCCCCATCACATCAGTCTCTGTACAGAGGAGCTTACACTCTAATGTCCCCCCCCCCATCACATCAGTCTCTGTACAGAGGAGCTTACACTCTAATGTGTCCCCTCCCCCCACATCACATCAGTCTCTGTACAGAGGAGCTTACACTCTAATGTCCCCTCCCACATCACATCAGTCTCTGTACAGAGGAGCTTACACTCTAATGTCCCCTCCCCCCCATCACATCAGTCTCTGTACAGAGGAGCTTACACTCTAATGTCCCCTCCCCCCACATCACATCAGTCTCTGTACAGAGGAGCTTACACTCTAATGTCCCCCCCCCCACATCACATCACATCAGTCTCTGTACAGAGGAGCTTACACTCTAATGTCCCCTCCCCCCCCACATTACATCAGTCTCTGTACAGAGGAGCTTACACTCTAATGTCCCCTCCCCCCACATCACATCAGTCTCTGTACAGAGGAGCTTACACTCTAATGTCCCCTCCCCCCCCACATTACATCAGTCTCTGTACAGAGGAGCTTACACTCTAATGTCCCCTCCCCCCACATCACATCAGTCTCTGTACAGAGGAGCTTACACTCTAATGTCCCCCCCCCACATCACATCACATCAGTCTCTGTACAGAGGAGCTTACACTCTAATGTCCCCTCCCCCCCCCCACATCACATCAGTCTCTATACAGAGGAGCTTATACTCTAATGTCCCCTCCCCCCCACATCACATCAGTCTCTATACAGAGGAGCTTACACTCTAATGTCCCCTCCCCCCACATCACATCAGTCTCTGTACAGAGGAGCTTACACTCTAATGTCCCCTCCCCCCCCCATCACATCAGTCTCTGTACAGAGGAGCTTACACTCTAATGTCCCCTCCCCCCCACATCACATCCGTCTCTATACAGAGGAGCTTACACTCTAATGTCCCCTCCCCCCCCACATCAGTCTCTGTACAGAGGAGCTTACACTCTAATGTCCCCTCCCCCACATCACATCACATCAGTCTCTGTACAGAGGAGCTTACACTCTAATGTCCCCTCCCCCCCCACATCACATCAGTCTCTATACAGAGGAGCTTACACTCTAATGTCCCCTCCCCCCACATCACATCAGTCTCTGTACAGAGGAGCTTACACTCTAATGTCCCCTCCCCCCACATCACATCAGTCTCTGTACAGAGGAGCTTACACTCTAATGTCCCCCCCCCCACATCACATCACATCAGTCTCTGTACAGAGGAGCTTACACTCTAATGTCCCCTCCCCCCACATCACATCAGTCTCTATACAGAGGAGCTTACACTCTAATGTCCCCTCCCCCCACATCACATCAGTCTCTGTACAGAGGAGCTTACACTCTAATGTCCCCCCCCCCACATCACATCAGTCTCTGTACAGAGGAGCTTACACTCTAATGTCCCCTCCCCCCCACATCACATCAGTCTCTGTACAGAGGAGCTTACACTCTAATGTCCCCTCCCCCCCCACATCACATCAGTCTCTATACAGAGGAGCTTACACTCTAATGTCCCCTCCCCCCCCACATCACATCAGTCTCTGTACAGAGGAGCTTTCACTCTAATGTCCCCTCCCCCCCCACATCACATCAGTCTCTGTACAGAGGAGCTTACACTCTAATGTCCCCTCCCCCCACACATCAGTCTCTGTACAGAGGAGCTTACACTCTAATGTCCCCTCCCCCCCCACATCACATCAGTCTCTGTACAGAGGAGCTTACACTCTAATGTCCCCTCCCCCCCCACATCACATCAGTCTCTGTACAGAGGAGCTTACACTCTAATGTCCCCTCCCCCCCACATCACATCAGTCTCTATACAGAGGAGCTTACACTCTAATGTCCCCTCCCCCCCACATCACATCAGTCTCTATACAGAGGAGCTTACACTCTAATGTCCCCTCCCCCCCACATCACATCAGTCTCTGTACAGAGGAGCTTACACTCTAATGTCCCCTCCCCCCACATCACATCAGTCTCTGTACAGAGGAGCTTACACTCTAATGTCCCCTCCCCCCCCACATCACATCAGTCTCTATACAGAGGAGCTTACACTCTAATGTCCCCTCCCCCTCCCCCCACATCACATCAGTCTCTATACAGAGGAGCTTACACTCTAATGTCCCCTCCCCCCACATCACATCAGTCTCTACAGAGGAGCTTACACTCTAATGTCCCCTCCCCCTCCCCCCACATCACATCAGTCTCTATACAGAGGAGCTTACACTCTAATGTCCCCTCCCCCACATCACATCAGTCTCTACAGAGGAGCTTACACTCTAATGTCCCTTCCCCCCCACATCACATCAGTCTTTGTACAGAGGAGCTTACACTCTAATGTCCCCTCCCCCCACACATCACATCAGTCTCTATACATAGGAGCTTACACTCTAATGTCCCCTCCCCCCCCACATCACATCAGTCTCTATACAGAGGAGCTTACACTCTAATGTCCCCTCCCCCCACATCACATCAGTCTCTATACAGAGGAGCTTACACTCTAATGTCCCCTCCCCCCACACATCACATCAGTCTCTATACATAGGAGCTTACACTCTAATGTCCCCTCCCCCCCCCCCCACATCACATCAGTCTCTGTACAGAGGAGCTTACACTCTAATGTCCCTCCCCCCCACATCACATCAGTCTCTATACAGAGGAGCTTACACTCTAATGTCCCCTCCCCCTCACATCACATCAGTCTCTGTACAGAGGAGCTTACACTCTAATGTCCCCTCCCCCCACATCACATCAGTCTCTGTACAGAGGAGCTTACACTCTAATGTCCCCTCCCCCCCCCATCACATCAGTCTCTGTACAGAGGAGCTTACACTCTAATGTCCCCTCCCCCCCCCCACATCACATCAGTCTCTGTACAGAGGAGCTTACACTCTAATGTCCCCTCCCCCCACATCACATCAGTCTCTGTACAGAGGAGCTTACACTCTAATGTCCCCTCCCCCCCACATCACATCAGTCTCTATACAGAGGAGCTTACACTCTAATGTCCCCTCCCCCCCACATCACACCAGTCTCTGTACAGAGGAGCTTACACTCTAATGTCCCCTCCCCCCACATCACATCAGTCTCTATACAGAGGAGCTTACACTCTAATGTCCCCTCCCCCCCACATCACATCAGTCTCTGTACAGAGGAGCTTACACTCTAATGTCACCTCCCCCCCACATCACATCAGTCTCTGTACAGAGGAGCTTACACTCTAATGTCCCCTCCCCCCACATCACATCAGTCTCTGTACAGAGGAGCTTACACTCTAATGTCCCCTCCCCCCACATCACATCAGTCTCTGTACAGAGGAGCTTACACTCTAATGTCCCCTCCCCCCACACATCACATCAGTCTCTGTACAGAGGAGCTTACACTCTAATGTCCCCTCCCCCCCACATCACATCAGTCTCTGTACAGAGGAGCTTACACTCTAATGTCCCCTCCCCCACATCACATCAGTCTCTATACAGAGGAGCTTACACTCTAATGTCCCCTCCCCCCACATCACATCAGTCTCTATACAGAGGAGCTTACACTCTAATGTCCCCTCCCCCTTCCCCACATCACATCAGTCTCTGTACAGAGGAGCTTACACTCTAATGTCCCCTCCCCCACATCACATCAGTCTCTGTACAGAGGAGCTTACACTCTAATGTCCCCTCCCCCCCCACATCACATCAGTCTCTGTACAGAGGAGCTTACACTCTAATGTCCCCTTCCCCCCACATCACATCAGTCTCTGTACAGAGGAGCTTACACTCTAATGTCCCCTCCCCCCATCACATCAGTCTCTGTACAGAGGAGCTTACACTCTAATGTCCCCTCCCCCCCACATCACATCAGTCTCTATACAGAGGAGCTTACACTCTAATGTCCCCTCCCCCCCACATCACATCAGTCTCTATACAGAGGAGCTTACACTCTAATGTCCCCTCCCCCCACACATCACATCAGTCTCTGTACAGAGGAGCTTACACTCTAATGTCCCCTCCCCCCCCACATCACATCAGTCTCTGTACAGAGGAGCTTACACTCTAATGTCCCCTCCCCCTCACATCACATCAGTCTCTGTACAGAGGAGCTTACACTCTAATGTCCCCTCCCCCCACACATCACATCAGTCTCTGTACAGAGGAGCTTACACTCTAATGTCCCCTCCCCCCCCACATCACATCAGTCTCTGTACAGAGGAGCTTACACTCTAATGTCCCCTCCCCCTTCCCCACATCACATCAGTCTCTGTACAGAGGAGCTTACACTCTAATGTCCCCTCCCCCCCCCCCCACATCACATCAGTCTCTATACAGAGGAGCTTACACTCTAATGTCCCCTTCCCCCCACATCACATCAGTCTCTGTACAGAGGAGCTTACACTCTAAATGTCCCCTCCCCCCACACATCACATCAGTCTCTGTACAGAGGAGCTTACACTCTAATGTCCCCTCCCCCCACACATCACATCAGTCTCTATACAGAGGAGCTTACACTCTAATGTCCCCTCCCCCCACATCACATCAGTCTCTGTACAGAGGAGCTTACACTCTAATGTCCCCCCCCCCACAGTCACATCAGTCTCTGTACAGAGGAGCTTACACTCTAATGTCCCCTCCCCCCACATCACATCAGTCTCTGTACAGAGGAGCTTACACTCTAATGTCCCCTCCCCCCACATCACATCAGTCTCTGTACAGAGGAGCTTACACTCTAATGTCCCCTCCCCCCCACATCACATCAGTCTCTGTACAGAGGAGCTTACACTCTAATGTCCCCTCCCCCCACATCACATCAGTCTCTGTACAGAGGAGCTTACACTCTAATGTCCCCTTCCCCCCACATCACATCAGTCTCTGTACAGAGGAGCTTACACTCTAATGTCCCCTCCCCCCCCCACATCACATCAGTCTCTGTACAGAGGAGCTTACACTCTAATGTCCCCTCCCCCCACATCACATCAGTCTCTGTACAGAGGAGCTTACACTCTAATGTCCCCTCCCCCCCACATCACATCAGTCTCTGTACAGAGGAGCTTACACTCTAATGTCCCCTCCCCCCCCCCCCCACATCACATCAGTCTCTGTACAGAGGAGCTTACACTCTAATGTCCCCTCCCCCCACATCACATCAGTCTCTGTACAGAGGAGCTTACACTCTAATGTCCCCTTCCCCCCCCCACATCACATCAGTCTCTGTACAGAGGAGCTTACACTCTAATGTCCCCTCCCCCCCCCACATCACATCAGTCTCTATACAGAGGAGCTTACACTCTAATGTCCCCTCCCCCCCACATCACATCAGTCTCTATACAGAGGAGCTTACACTCTAATGTCCCCTCCCCCCACACATCACATCAGTCTCTGTACAGAGGAGCTTACACTCTAATGTCCCCTCCCCCCCACATCACATCAGTCTCTATACAGAGGAGCTTACACTCTAATGTCCCCTCCCCCCACACATCACATCAGTCTCTGTACAGAGGAGCTTACACTCTAATGTCCCCTTCCCCCCACATCACATCAGTCTCTGTACAGAGGAGCTTACACTCTAAATGTCCCCTCCCCCCACACATCACATCAGTCTCTGTACAGAGGAGCTTACACTCTAATGTCCCCTCCCCCCACATCACATCAGTCTCTGTACAGAGGAGCTTACACTCTAATGTCCCCTCCCCCCCACATCACATCAGTCTCTATACAGAGGAGCTTACACTCTAATGTCCCCTCCCCCCCCCCACATCACATCAGTCTCTGTACAGAGGAGCTTACACTCTAATGTCCCCTCCCCCCCCACATCACATCAGTCTCTGTACAGAGGAGCTTACACTCTAATGTCCCCTCCCCCCCCCCCCACATCACATCAGTCTCTGTACAGAGGAGCTTACACTCTAATGTCCCCTCCCCCCACATCACATCAGTCTCTGTACAGAGGAGCTTACACTCTAATGTCCCCTCCCCCCCCACATCACATCAGTCTCTATACAGAGGAGCTTACACTCTAATGTCCCCTCCCCCTTCCCCACATCACATCAGTCTCTGTACAGAGGAGCTTACACTCTAATGTCCCCTCCCCCCCCACATCACATCAGTCTCTGTACAGAGGAGCTTACACTCTAATGTCCCCTCCCCCCCCACATCACATCAGTCTCTGTACAGAGGAGCTTACACTCTAATGTCCCCTCCCCCCACATCACATCAGTCTCTGTACAGAGGAGCTTACACTCTAATGTCCCCTCCCCCCACATCACATCAGTCTCTGTACAGAGGAGCTTACACTCTAATGTCCCCTCCCCCCACATCACATCAGTCTCTATACAGAGGAGCTTACACTCTAATGTCCCCTCCCCCCCCACATCACATCAGTCTCTGTACAGAGGAGCTTACACTCTAATGTCCCCTCCCCCCACATCACATCAGTCTCTGTACAGAGGAGCTTACACTCTAATGTCCCCTCCCCCCCACATCACATCCGTCTCTGTACAGAGGAGCTTACACTCTAATGTCCCCTCCCCCCACATCACATCAGTCTCTGTACAGAGGAGCTTACACTCTAATGTCCCCTCCCCCACATCACATCAGTCTCTGTACAGAGGAGCTTACACTCTAATGTCCCCTCCCCCCACACATCACATCAGTCTCTATACAGAGGAGCTTACACTCTAATGTCCCCTCCCCCCACAGTCACATCAGTCTCTATACAGAGGAGCTTACACTCTAATGTCCCCTCCCCCCCACATCACATCAGTCTCTATACAGAGGAGCTTACACTCTAATGTCCCCTCCCCCCACACATCACATCAGTCTCTGTACAGAGGAGCTTACACTCTAATGTCCCCTTCCCCCCACATCACATCCGTCTCTGTACAGAGGAGCTTACACTCTAATGTCCCCTCCCCCCCACATCACATCAGTCTCTGTACAGAGGAGCTTACACTCTAATGTCCCCTCCCCCCCACATCACATCAGTCTCTATACAGAGGAGCTTACACTCTAATGTCCCCTCCCCCCACATCACATCAGTCTCTATACAGAGGAGCTTACACTCTAATGTCCCCTCCCCCCACATCACATCAGTCTCTGTACAGAGGAGCTTACACTCTAATGTCCCCTCCCCCCCCCCACATCACATCAGTCTCTATACAGAGGAGCTTACACTCTAATGTCCCCTCCCCCCCACATCACATCAGTCTCTGTACAGAGGAGCTTACACTCTAATGTCCCCTCCCCCCACACATCACATCAGTCTCTGTACAGAGGAGCTTACACTCTAATGTCCCCTCCCCCCACATCACATCAGTCTCTGTACAGAGGAGCTTACACTCTAATGTCCCCTCCCCCCACATCACATCAGTCTCTATACAGAGGAGCTTACACTCTAATGTCCCCTCCTCCACACATCACATCAGTCTCTATACAGAGGAGCTTACACTCTAATGTCCCCTCCCCCCACATCACATCAGTCTCTATACAGAGGAGCTTACACTCTAATGTCCCCTCCCCCCACATCACATCAGTCTCTATACAGAGGAGCTTACACTCTAATGTCCCCTCCCCCTCCCCCCACATCACATCAGTCTCTATACAGAGGAGCTTACACTCTAATGTCCCCTCCCCCCACATCACATCAGTCTCTGTACAGAGGAGCTTACACTCTAATGTCCCCTCCCCCCACATCACATCAGTCTCTGTACAGAGGAGCTTACACTCTAATGTCCCCTCCCCCCCACATCACATCAGTCTCTGTACAGAGGAGCTTACACTCTAATGTCCCCTCCCCCCACATCACATCAGTCTCTATACAGAGGAGCTTACACTCTAATGTCCCCTCCCCCCACATCACATCAGTCTCTATACAGAGGAGCTTACACTCTAATGTCCCCCCCCACATCACATCAGTCTCTATACAGAGGAGCTTACACTCTAATGTCCCCTCCCCCCCACATCACATCAGTCTCTGTACAGAGGAGCTTACACTCTAATGTCCCCTCCCCCCACATCACATCAGTCTCTGTACAGAGGAGCTTACACTCTAATGTCCCCTCCCCCCCCACATCACATCAGTCTCTATACAGAGGAGCTTACACTCTAATGTCCCCTCCCCCCCCACATCACATCAGTCTCTATACAGAGGAGCTTACACTCTAATGTCCCCTCCCCCCACATCACATCAGTCTCTGTACAGAGGAGCTTACACTCTAATGTCCCCTCCCCCCCCACATCACATCAGTCTCTGTACAGAGGAGCTTACACTCTAATGTCCCCTCCCCCCCACATCACATCAGTCTCTGTACAGAGGAGCTTACACTCTAATGTCCCCTTCCCCCCCACATCACATCAGTCTCTATACAGAGGAGCTTACACTCTAATGTCCCCTCCCCCCCCCCATCACATCAGTCTCTGTACAGAGGAGCTTACACTCTAATGTCCCCTCCCCCCACATCACATCAGTCTCTATACAGAGGAGCTTACACTCTAATGTCCCCTCCCCCCACATCACATCAGTCTCTGTACAGAGGAGCTTACACTCTAATGTCCCCTCCCCCCACATCACATCAGTCTCTGTACAGAGGAGCTTACACTCTAATGTCCCCTCCCCCCCACATCACATCAGTCTCTGTACAGAGGAGCTTACACTCTAATGTCCCCTCCCCCCCCACATCACATCAGTCTCTATACAGAGGAGCTTACACTCTAATGTCCCCTCCCCCCACATCACATCAGTCTCTGTACAGAGGAGCTTACACTCTAATGTCCCCTCCCCCCCCACATCACATCAGTCTCTGTACAGAGGAGCTTACACTCTAATGTCCCCTCCCCCCCCACATCACATCAGTCTCTGTACAGAGGAGCTTACACTCTAATGTCCCCTCCCCCCACATCACATCAGTCTCTATACAGAGGAGCTTACACTCTAATGTCCCCTCCCCCCACATCACATCAGTCTCTGTACAGAGGAGCTTACACTCTAATGTCCCCTCCCCCCCCCCACATCACATCAGTCTCTATACAGAGGAGCTTACACTCTAATGTCCCCTCCCCCCACATCACATCAGTCTCTATACAGAGGAGCTTACACTCTAGAGACTGATGTGACGGGCTCAGTGTACAGCACTATAGTATATGTCGGCTCTATAGAAGGATTAGAGATAAGATCGGAGTCTGCTGTGATCCCTCCCCCACCCTGTCATATCACCCCTCTCTCTCTCTCCTCACATTATTGATCACCTATAACCTGTATTATTCATCGATTCCTCCTCCTCACCTCTCGACGCAACGCCTCTTCCTGTCTCTCTCGTTCTCTTCCCACAAACACTAGAGGACAATGACGTTTAGCTGAGACTCCGGCTGGCGGCCATTTTGCGTAGGACCAAACGTCATAATAACACTGCATAGGACACACAGGAAGTCCTCCAGCAGACACTAGAGGTCGCACTGCTCTGTGAAAGGACTCCAGCCGGGGGCGGCCATTTTTCTGTGGGACAAACAATATTGTCTCTGTGTGAAGTACATGAGGAAGTCATAGAATATCATCCCCAGAGTAGAATTAGTATTATCTGTATTATTATTACATGGTTGAAATCAATAAATCATTTATTACAATTAGTAACTCGTACAATATTTAATCAATGAGTATTTATCTGTATTATTAGAATATATAACATTAATAAACCAGGTAAAGGAGAACTCTGGACAGATATTAACCCCTTGAAGACTGTAATATGTACATGTATGTCGGTGATAATCCGGGGTGATGGGGCAGCTACAGACTTCATCACTTTACTGTTATTATCACAAGTCTGGTTTTTGTAAAAGCGATCCTACAGGATAATTAGCAGCTGGATTGCTTTTACAGGCAGGGTTTTTTTTAATTATTATTTTTTTATTTTTTTTTGTAAGGGGCCCAGAGGTCCCCAGGGCCCCGGATGGCAACCCCCCCCTTTTCTTTTTTGTTCTTTTGTTTTTTTTTTGTTCGACAGCACCCAAAGCCCCCCCGACCTCAACAATTTGCAGTGGCAGCACCCGCTTATCAATTCGTTGCACCCCCCCCCCACTTATCAATTCGCGGCACCCCCCGCTTCTCAATTTGCAGCAGCCCCCCCCCCGGTTCTCCTCTGCTCCAGGGGGCCCATGCCTGAAGCTGTGTAAGAAGGGGCCCCAAAATTCCTGACCTCAACAATTTGCGGTAGCAGCACCCAGCTTATCAATTCGTGTCACCCCCCCACTTCTCAATTTGCAGCAGCCCCCCCCCCGGTTCTCCTCTGCTCCAGGGGGCCCATGCCTGAAGCTGTGTAAGGGGCCTCAAAATTCCTGATGGTCACCCCCCCTCCCCCCTCCTCCTGTACCTCTCTGGGCTCTCCAGTCCTAGCGGGGGGGCCCGTCACTGAAACTGGTGGTTCTGCTGGCTGATCATAGAGGGACTGAAACATCGCCGATCATCTCTATGGTATAGGACTTGTAGTCCCCGTACAGCAGGGCTGGAGTGTGAGAAGAAGAAGCAGCAAAAAGGAAAGCAATCAGTTCCTGTGGTGACAAGAAACATGCTGATAGGAGGTGAGAGCAGAGTGACAGAGAGATGAGCTCATCGCTGCGCTGCTTCTCCTGTCACGGTCCAATCACAGACTGACACACATACAGAATGACCTGGGCTCAGAGGAAGTGGGTTCAATGATGCTGAGACTGAAGACATTTGAGGAGGAGAAATCTCTGTGTTGAAGGTGAATATTGCAGGATATTGAAGCTGGAAGTGGGCTGTATAAGGAAACAGGAAGTGGGCTGTATAAGGGAACAGGAAGTGGGCTGTATAAGGGAACAGGAAGTGGGCTGTATAAGCGAACAGGAAGTGGACTTTATAAGGGAACAGGAAGTGGACTGTATAAGGGAACAGGAAGTGGACTGTATAAGGGAACAGGAAGTGGGCTGTATAGGGGAACAGGCAGTGGGCTGTATAAGGAAACAGGAAGTGGGATGTATAAGGAAACAGGAAGTGGGCTGTATAAGGGAACAGGAAGTGGGCTGTATAAGGAAACAGGAAGTGGGCTGTATAAGGGAACAGGAAGTGGGCTGTATAAGGGAACAGGAAGTGGACTGTATAAGGGAACAGGAAGTGGACTGTATAAGGAAACAGGAAGTGGGCTGTATAGGGGAACAGGAAGTGGACTGTATAAGGAAACAGGAAGTGGGCTGTATAGGGGAACAGGCAGTGGGCTGTATAAGGAAACAGGAAGTGGGATGTATAAGGAAACAGGAAGTGGGCTGTATAAGGGAACAGGAAGTGGGCTGTATAAGGAAACAGGAAGTGGGCTGTATAAGGGAACAGGAAGTGGACTGTATAAGGAAACAGGAAGTGGGCTGTATAAAGAAACAGGAAGTGGGCTGTATAAGGAAACAGGAAGTGGGCTGTATAAGGAAACAGGAAGTGGGCTGTATAAGAAAACAGGAAGTGGGCTGTATAAGGAAACAGGAAGTGGGCTGTATAGGGGAACAGGAAGTGGGCTGTATAAGGAAACAGGAAGTGGGCTGTATAAGGGAACAGGAAGTGGGCTGTATAAGGGAACAGGAAGTGGACTGTATAAGGGAACAGGAAGTGGACTGTATAAGGAAACAGGAAGTGGGCTGTATAGGGGAACAGGCAGTGGGCTGTATAAGGAAACAGGAAGTGGGCTGTATAAGGAAACAGGAAGTGGGCTGTATAAGGGAACAGGAAGTGGGCTGTATAAGGGAACAGGAAGTGGGCTGTATAAGGAAACAGGAAGTGGGCTGTATAAGGGAACAGGAAGTGGGCTGTATAAAGGGAACAGGAAGTGGGCTGTATAAGGGAACAGGAAGTGGGCTGTATAAGGAATCAGGAAATGGGCTGTATAAGGAAACAGGAAGTGGGCTGTATAAGGAAACAGGAAGTGGGCTGTATAAGGAAACAGGAAGTGGGCTGTATAAGGGAACAGGAAGTGGGCTGTATAAGGGAACAGGAAGTGGGCTGTATAAGGGATTTACTGCCAGAAAAAAATATGTTTTACTATCCAAAGTTAAAACAACAACAAGGGCAGAAGATTTAATAGATGGAAAGATGAAAAAATGACTGAAGGTCCGCTTTAACGGGTAAGTTCATCTTTACAGAAAAATCTGTAAGGTGAACTTACACAGGACCCCCTTTTCTCTTAAAGAACTGGGGGGGAGAGGGTTAGGGCCGGGGCACCCTTTGAATAGGTGCAAAAGCACGTAGCAGACTCCGAGACTCACAAAAAAGATATCTGGTATATGGGTTGTATAGCGCCAGGCGCCTTAAAGCTGAACTTCACCTGCAGAGCTGTTCCCATTAGCAACTGAACAGGTATTATGACTTCAACACAGATCTGTACACATACCAGACTTGGTATCCCCGTTGGGTAGGATCTGGCCTCCATCTCGCAGCCTCCCGCTGCCGCTTCCTGAACTTAAACAGTCTCTCTTGAAGACTCCTCGGACTCTCTCTGACACTGGGTCCCTTGAACTTCACACATGCTGTGTCCTCCGAGTACTACCCACGCTGACCTGCTGGGTCCCTTACTCGACGCCTCAGCCCAACTGCTGAACTCTCTTGCAAGCATCACTCCTGCTGTCCCTAGGGCTGCCACCTTTTCTTCAAGCCAAACCCGAACACTTTTGCGGCGCACAGCAATTTTTTTATACTACACGCTATAGGATTGTAAAATACCTGGGACACCTTTGGGGTTACCCAAAGAGAGTAGTAATGAGGTGTGCTACAATGAACAGTGGCTGTGGCCAAATTGCATTAACAGTGGGGGGGGGGGGGGACTTAAAGGGGCATGGTTTAATAAAACAAAAGCATTAGTGTACCCATAAAATATGATTCAATTAATAAAAGAAATGCCAGTTAAAATATGAAACTAGTCTACCTTAAATGTGGCCATTGTCAGCCAGTAGAGCAGTGGATGGTGTCAGAAGATCAGTGGACAGTGTCAGTTAGAGCTGCCACGACGTGTCAACGTAATCGATTACGTAGACATGCGTGAAAGGCGTCGATGCGTCACACGTTGCGAGTTGCAGGTCAATACACCCCCACTGCGCCTTTCAGCGCGGTGCCTCTCTCCCACACACGATAACCGCTGACTGTCCCCTATCCTCCTCCAGTCCCCATCCGTCCTTCTCCATGCTGCTGTCCCCCTCCATGCTGCTCTGTGTCTCCCTCTCTTCTCCGTGTCCCCCTCACTTCTCCGTGTCCCCCTCTATGCTGCTGTCCCCCTCCATGCTGCTCTGTGTCTCCCTCTCTTCTCCGTGTCCCCCTCTCTTCTCCGTGTCTCCCTCCATGCTGTTCTGTGTCCCCCTCTCTTCTCCATGTCCCCCTCCATGCTGCTGTCCCCCTCCATGCCGCTCTGTGTCTCCCTCTCTTCTCCGTGTCCCCCTCTCTTCTCCATGTCTCCCTCCATGCTGCTCTGTGTCTCCCTGTCTTCTCCGTGTCCCCCTCTCTTCTCCATGTCCCCCTCCATGCTGCTGTCCCCCTCCATGCTGCTCTGTGTCTCCCTCTCTTCTCCGTGTCCCCCTCTCTTCTCCGTGTCTCCCTCCATGCTGCTCTGTGTCTCCCTGTCTTCTCCGTGTCCCCCTCTCTTCTCCATGTCCCCCTCCATGCTGCTGTCCCCCTCCATGCTGCTCTGTGTCTCCCTATCTATTCCATGTCCCCCTCTCTTCTCCGTGTCCCCCTCTCTTCTCCGTGTCCCCCTCCATGCTGCTCTCTGTCTCCCTCACTTCTCTGTGTCCCCCTCCATACTGCTCTGTGTCTCCCTCTCTTCTCCGTGTCCCCCTCCATGCTGCTGTCCCCCTCCATGCTGCTCTGTGTCTCCCTCTCTTCTCCGTGTCCCCCTCCATGCTGCTTCGTGTCTCCCTCTCTTCTCCGTGTCCCCCTCTCTTCTCCATGTCCCCCTCCATGCTGCTGTCCCCCTCCATGCTGCTCCGTGTCTCCCTCTCTTCTCCGTGTCCCCCTCCATGCTGCTGTCCCCCTCCATGCTGCTCCGTGTCTCCCTCTCTTCTCCGTGTCCCCCTCCATGCTGCTTCGTGTCTCCCTCTCTTCTCCGTGTCCCCCTCTCTTCTCCATGTCCCCCTCCATGCTGCTGGCCCCCTCCATGCTGCTCCGTGTCTCCCTCTCTTCTCCGTGTCCCCCTCCATGCTGCTGTCCCCCTCCATGCTGCTCCGTGTCTCCCTCTCTTTTCTGTGTTCCCCTCTCTCTTCTCCATGCTGCTGTCCCCCTCTCTTCTCCCCCTCCGTGCTGCCGTCCCCCTCTCTTCTCCCCCTCCGTGCTGCCGTCCCCCTCGGTATCTCAGGATGGAGACCGCTCCTTCGTTTTCTGAATGGACAGAGTCAGTGATCACTGACTTTGTCCATTCACATAACTGAAACATTGTAACCTCCTGTGATTACGATGTCTCAGTTAATGAATGAAGAGAAGCCGTTGGCTTCTCTCCATTCATTATCAGTGCAGCTGAGGCTGCTGAGAAAGGGACTGGGGAATCTGTGTCCCTAGTCCCTTTCCCTGTCTCAAATGGGAGATGTCAGAGGTCTGTTAAGACCCCTGATATCTCACCATAGCCCCCCAACAGGGCTGATAAAAAAAAATTGCAATAAATAAAAAAAATAAAAAAAATTGTCAAAAATAATAATAAAACAAAAACACACTGACACTGTCCCCACACCCCCCCCCCCCCCTTAAAAAAAGAAAGCATTGTAAAAAATAAAAATAAATTATAAACATTCATGAACTTCTGAACAGAAAAGAAAAACAGAACATAAAAAAAAAGGTAAGATAAAAGAATGTAACTACATACATATATATAATATATAATATACCGTGTTTCCCCGAAAATAAGACCGGGTCTTATATTAATTTTGGTCACAAAAAACACACTAGGGCTTATTTTCAGGGTAGGGCTTATTTATTTACGGGGATCAAAATACCGTACTGTATTTATACCGTATACGCATAAAGTGCGCAAAAGGTCTCAAGTCTGTCTGGCTGGTTGTTGCTTTAAAAAAAAAATCTTGTTCCTTTAAAGCATGATAGACAACACAGTGTTTGTGATGTGTCATTTATCCCTCTCTATTTTCTAAAAAACCTGTTAAAATCTAAATTCTAATTCTGTGTCCTCTGTCTTCCCCTCAAACCCCCCCCACCCCCTCTCCCCCCCCCCCCCTTAGTCAGGTCAGGAGTCCGTTTTTTACATTATTCTGAAATGATTGTACAGTAATCTATGGTATGGAGTTCAGTCCAGTTTTATATAAAAGTACCTTTTTTGCAACTTTTACGGTATACTGTTCTTCTCTGAGATCTCTGAGGAGATGAGGAAAGGGAAGAACCGCGATTGTCTTGACGTCAGCCCGCTCCGTGCAATAAAGAGGGAGGGGGCGCAGACCTCAGCGGGAGGAGAGGAGGAAAAAGAAGAGCCGAGATCGCCGCTGATGTCAGTGCACTGAAGACGGAGGGGCCGCCGACATCAGGTGGGAGGAGGGGAGGAAAGAGAAGAGCCGAGATCCCGGCTGACGTCAGCTCGCTCCGTGTTCACAAGAGGAAGGGTCAGCAGACATCAGCCGGGAGGAGAGAAGAGGACCTCCGGCGGGTCAGCGGTGGGTGTAAACATGTTTTCTTTAAATACAGCAGCAAACGGAGACACTGGCCAATATTTACAAAAGCATTACATGGTTTTTAATGAGATTTACTAGGGCTTATTTTCAGTGTAGGGCTTATATTGCAGCCTGCCCTGATAATCCAGATAGGTCTTATTTTCGGGGTAGGGCTTACTTTCGGGGAAACACGGTATATATGTATGTAGTTATATTCTTTTATCTTACCTTTTTTTTTAATGTACTTATAGGGCAGTGGACGGTGTCAGTAGAGCAGTGGATGATGTCAGTAGAGCAGTGGACGGTGTCAGTAGAGCAGTGGACAGTGTCAGTAGAGCAGTGGACAGTGTCAGTAGAGCAGTGGACGGTGTCAGTAGGGCAGTGGATGATGTCAGTAGAGTAGAGGACGGTGTCAGTAGAGCAGTGGACGGTGTCAGTAGCGAAGTGGATGATGTCAGTAGAGCAGTGGACGGTGTCAGTAGAGCAGTGGACGGTGTCAGTAGAGCAGTGGACGGTGTCAGTAGAGCAGTGGACGGTGTCAGTAGAGCAGTGGACGGTGTCAGTAGGGCAGTGGATGATGTCAGTAGAGTAGAGGACGGTGTCAGTAGAGCAGTGGACGGTGTCAGTAGCGAAGTGGATGATGTCAGTAGAGCAGTGGACGGTGTCAGTAGAGCAGTGGACGGTGTCAGTAGAGCAGTGGACGGTGTCAGTAGAGCAGTGGACGGTGTCAGTAGAGCAGTGGACGGTGTCAGGAGGGCAGTGGATGATGTCAGTAGAGCAGTGGATGATGTCAGTAGAGCAGTGGACGGTGTCAGTAGAGCAGTGGATGGTGTCAGTAGGGCAGTGGATGATGTCAGTAGAGCAGTGGATGATGTCAGTAGGGCAGTGGACGGTGTCAGTAGAGCAGTGGATGGTGTCAGTAGGGCAGTGGATGATGTCAGTAGAGCAGTGGATGATGTCAGTAGGGCAGTGGACGGTGTCAGTAGAGCAGTGGATGGTGTCAGTAGAGCAGTGGATGGTTTCAGTAGAGCAGTGGATGGTGTCAGTAGAGCAGTGGATGGTGTCAGTAGAGCAGTGGATGATGTCGGTAGGGCAGTGGATGGTGTCAGTAGAGCAGTGGACGGTGTCAGTAGAGCAGTGGACGGTGTCAGTAGAGCAGTGGATGATGTCAGTAGAGCAGTGGATGATGTCAGCAGGGCAGTGGATGATGTCAGTAGGGCAGTGGATGATGTCAGTAGAGCAGTGGACAGTGTCAGTAGAGCAGTGGATGCTGTTAGTAGAGTAGTGGACGGTGTCAGTAGAGCAGTGGACGATGTCAGTAGAGCAGTGGACGGTGTCAGTAGAGCAGTAAATGGTGTCAGTAGAGCAGTGGATGATGTCAGTAGAGCAGTGGATGGTGTCAGTAGGGCAGTGGATGATGTCAGTAGAGTAGTGGACGGTGTCAGTAGAGTAGTGGACGGTGTCAGTAGAGCAGTTGATGATGTCAGTAGAGTAGTGGACGGTGTCAGTAGAGTAGTGGACGGTGTCAGTAGAGCAGTTGATGATGTCAGTAGAGCAGTGGACGGTGTCAGTAGAGCAGTGGACGGTGTCAGTAGGGCAGTGGACGGCGTCAGTAGGGCAGTGGACGGCGTCAGTAGGGCAGTGGACGGCGTCAGTAGGGCAGTGGATGGCGTCAGTAGAGCAGTGGGCAGTGTCAGTAGAGCAGTGGACGGTGTCAGTAGAGTAGTGGACGGTGTCAGTAGAGCACTCTGCAAACCCTGGGAGGATCAGTGCAAGGAGGCGAGTGTCATGGATATGCATTAATGTCTGTCTACCATCTTACCTTCCTCCTCATGTGTTCATCTAGAGACCAGACCTCCTTCACCTGGCTTCCTTTATAATCTCCTCCCAGCCTGACTCCACCCCAGGCCCTATCACTGAACACTATATTAACCTGTGCACTGCAAGCCTGCTTTGCTGATCAACGTGTTTGTTAGGCATTGTGTGTTTGGGTTCCTGCCTGCCGTGTGCTACGTCTGTCTCTCTGTTACGTTATTGGCTTGTCCCCGACTATCCCTGTCTGCTCGTGACCCTTGACCTTTGGCTCGTTCTTCGTTATCCTTGTCTGCTTGTGGCCCCTGACCTTCAGCTTGTTATTCGGTTCTCTCTATCGTGTGCTGCTGCTTCCCCTCTTTTCCCCTTATCCTACGGGGCGTGAGCTAGGAAACTCCAGGGGCCGCGACCTGGTCCCAGCCTGCAGCGTAACATCTTCACCACTAGAGGCCCTGGAGAAGACCAGCTGGGTCTTAGACTCCGCGCCCTGGGGAATCTTGGCTCTCGCTTCCGTTGGGATCCCGGTTGTGCTCCTCTGGTCCCGCTTTCCACAACCACCCAGTTTCCTATCCGCAGAAGCCAGCCATAGGGTTCACTACCTTGCGGTGCACTCCTGTCCCCCTACGGTGTGCATCTGTCACCTGGCCACAGGTGACCCTGACAGTTTGATCAGCCATGAACCCGGCTGACATCCCGCTTCCCGCGGATGATCCATTGCAGGGCATAGTTCGCAGACTTGAGACCCAGGAATCAAATCAGACCCAGGTGATGCGATTCCTCCAGGATCTGGCTTCTCGATTCGAGCAGCTTCAGGTCTCCTTGGGAACCCCCGAATCCGCAACCCCAAGTACAACCAGCGGCTGTACCTATCGCACCAGTCGCAGCCTCACACTCACTAAGATTGCCAGCTCCGTTCCATTTCTCTGGGGACTCCAAGGCCTGCAGGGGGTTTCTCAGCCAATGCACTATTCATTTTGAGCTTCAGCCTCAAAGCTTCCTGTCTGACCGGGCTAAGGTAGCCTATATCATTTCCCTCCTCTCCGGTGAAGCTTTGGCCTGGGCTGCCCCCCTGTGGGAGAGGAACGATCCGGTGGTTTCCAGTCTGTCCGAATTCTTGAAGCTCTTTCGTAATATCTTCGAAGAGCCGGCTCGGGCTTCTTCAGCGGCTAGTGCTGTCTTACGTCTTCGCCAAGAATCTAGTTCAGTGGGGCAATATGCTCTTCAGTTCCGTATCCACACAGCTGAATTGAGCTGGCATAATGAGGCCCTGGTCGCTACCTTTTTACATGGCCTCTCTGACCGAGTGAAAGACGAATTAGCGGGAAGAGCCATTCCCGTCGGTCTGGACGATGTAATTTCATTATGCAACCAGATCGACATTCGTTTTCAAGAGAGGTCCTTAGAAAAAAGACGCCAGCACTCTCTGGGTCTTAGCCAGTCTGAGCTCCCCTCCCTTCATTCCGTGGAGCATCCTCTACCTGCTGAAGAACCTATGCAGCTGGGCCGGACCAGACTAACCCCCGAAGAACGTGCTAGGTGCAGAACTCTGGGCTTGTGCCTCTATTGTGGGGGCAAGGGTCATTTTCGTGACTCCTGCTCGCTTCGTCCGGGAAACGCTCGGGTCTAATACATTTGGAAGGTGGAGTATTGGACCCAGAAACATCACCTTCTCGCCTGCTCTTGCCGGTGTTCCTTCATGTAGGCACTTCTCCTCAGTCAACCCTTGCATACCTGGATTCCGGGGCTGCCGGCAATTTTATGGATTGGAGAACTGCTTCTTCTATGAAGCTTACCCTTTCACCTCTCACTACCCCATTGGTAGTCTCTGCAATTGATGGCACTGTTCTCCCAGGGGGCCCTATTCGCTTCCAGAAGCTTCCCATTAGGATGTCGGTAGGGATTCTCCACCAGGAGTGGATATCCTTTCTTATTCTACCCAAGGCCTCTACCCCAGTTGTATTGGGCCTCCCTTGGCTACAGCTCCACTCTCCACATGTGGACTGGGTCTCTGGGCAGATCCTGGCCTGGGGTTCCTCATGTTTCTCGTCGTGTCTTCTCAAGGTGACCCCCAAGGAGAGTCTTCCGTTTGCTGCCACTTCTGTTTCTTCTGATCTTCCCGCCGCATACAGCGATTACCGGGATGTGTTCTGTAAAAAATCAGCTGAGGTGCTTCCTCCCCACAGGTCTTTTGACTGTGCTATTGATCTTGTCCCCGGAGCAACTCTACCCAGGGGTCGTACCTACCCTCTGTCCATCCCAGAGACCCAGGCCATGTCGGAGTATGTAGCAGAGAATCTGGAGAGAGGTTTCATCCGGAAATCCTCATCGCCTGCAGGGGCAGGGTTCTTTTTTGTTGCCAAAAAGGATGGTACCTTAAGACCCTGCATCGATTATCGGGGTTTAAATGTGGTTACTATTAAAAATCGATACCCCTTACCCTTAATATCTGAGCTATTCGATAGGTTGAAGGGTGCCTCCATTTTCACCAAGTTGGATCTCAGAGGCGCGTACAATCTCATTCGAATATGGGAGGGTGACGAATGGAAGACTGCATTCAACACTAGAGACGGGCATTACGAATATCTGGTGATGCCTTTTGGTCTGTGTAATGCTCCAGCCGTGTTTCAAAACTTTGTCAATGAAATCTTCAGAGATCTGCTGTACCAGTTTGTTGTCATCTATCTGGATGACATTCTGATCTTTTCTGAGAATCTGCTCGTCCACAGAAACCATGTCCGCACTGTACTTCAACGTCTTAGAGAGAACAATCTCTATGCCAAGCTGGAGAAATGTTCCTTTGAATGTTCTGAGGTCCTGTTTTTGGGGTGCTTCGTCTCATGTTCAGGGCTTCGTATGGACCCTGGGAAGGTCTTGGCTATCACCAACTGGCCTCTTCCTGCTAGCCTCAAGGCCACACAGCGCTTTCTTGGCTTCACTAATTATTATAGGCAGTTCATAAGGAATTACTCTTCCATTGCCGCGCCTATTATCGCTTTGACCAAGAAGGGTGTGAATGCCAGAGACTGGCCTCCCGAAGCTGTCTCTGCATTTCACAACCTGAAACAGGCCTTTGTTTCTGGCCCCCTCTTGAGGAGACCAAATCCTGGGAATGCATTTTTTATTGAAGTGGACGCTTCTTCAATGGGGGTGGGAGCTGTGCTTCTTCAAATCTTTGAGAAGAGACGCCAACCATGTGCGTTCTTCTCCAAAAAATGTTCTCAGGCAGAGAGGAATTATGCCATCGGTGATCGGGAACTTCTCGCAATTAAATTGGCGTTAGAGGAGTGGCGTCATCTCTTGGAGGGTTCCCCTCACTCCATAACGATCTTTACCGATCACAAGAATTTACAGTATCTACAGAATGCTAAACGTCTGAATCCTAGACAGGCCAGGTGGAGTCTCTTCTTTGCCCGTTTTAATTTCACGATTACCTACAAACCTGGTTCCTGCAACGGTCGGGCTGATGCGCTCTCTAGGTCATTTGACACTTTGGACGAGGAGTCCGCCCCTGAACCTGAGCCGATCATTCCCACCTCATGCATTGTTGCCCACTCTACCACCCTGAAGTCTAAAATTCCGCCTGGTAAGACCTTTGTCCCCACTGAGCTAAGAGCTAAGATCCTTCGTTGGGGACATGATTCCAAGGTGGCAGGGCATTCTGGATTCCTCCGATCCTTCCTACTCATCAGTCGTCACTACTGGTGGCCTAATCTCCGCTCAGACGTCAAAGACTACGTTAAAGCTTGTCATGTCTGTGCTCAGTCCAAATCCTCCACACAAGCTCCTGCTGGTCTCCTCATGCCCTTGCCCATTCCTAAGGAACCCTGGGTCCATATTGCCATGGATTTTATCACCGATCTCCCACTGTCTGAGAATAATACAGTCATTTGGGTGGTAATTGATCGATTCTCCAAGATGGCTCATTTTGTTCCTCTTCCTGGTCTTCCTTCTGCCCCTGCCTTGGTTCCCATTTTCATTCGGGAAATTCTCCGCCTACATGGGGTCCCTTCTCATATTGTTTCCGACAGGGGAGTCCAATTCACGTCTCGTTTTTGGAGAGCCTTTTGCAAATCCCTCAATATTGTCTTGGATTTTTCTTCTTCTTACCATCCCCAATCCAATGGACAGACTGAGAGGGTTAATCAGGAGTTAGAGGTCTTTCTTCGCACCTTTGTGTCTTCTCACCATGACGATTGGTCCTCTCTACTCCCGTGGGCAGAATTCTCCCATAACAATCATGTGAATACCAGTTCGCAGAAGACACCCTTTTTCACAGTTTATGGAAAACACCCTCAACTTCCTCTTCCCATGATCTGTTCTCCAGACATTCCAGCTTTGGCTTCGGTTCAGGAGTCTCTCAATTCCGTTTGGGGTCACGTTCATGATTCCCTCCGGGCAGCTGCTGAAAAATTCAAAGGCTTTGCCGACCGCCGCAGGCATAAACCGCCTTCTCTTCAGCCAGGGGACAAAGTCTGGCTCCCTACCAGGAACATCAAGCTCCGAGTTCCTTCTCTGAAGTTTGCTCCACGATTCATCGGTCCATACACGGTAACTGCTAAACTGAATCCGGTTTGTTTCAAACTCCAGATTCCTAAGAGCCTTAAAATCACTAACTCCTTTCATGTTGCTCTTCTAAAGCCTTTAGTCCTCAATAAATTCTCTCGTCCTCTCCCTACTGTGGCGCCTGTCTCTGAGGATAATCAGGAGTACGAGATCAGTCAAATTCTGGACTCCCGACTCTGTAAAGGCGTTCTTCAGTACCTCGTTCATTGGAAAGGGTTTGGTCCTGAGGAGAGGTCTTGGATCACTGCATCTGAGGTCTTTGCACCTCGTCTGTTAAAGGAGTTTCATCTGAAGTTTCCCTCTAAACCTGGGCCCAGGTGGGGAAGGGGGAGGCCTCGTAAGAGGGAGGGTACTGTCATGGATATGCATTAATGTCTGTCTGCCATCTTACCTTCCTCCTCATGTGTTCATCTAGAGACCAGACCTCCTTCACCTGGCTTCCTTTATAATCTCCTCCCAGCCTGACTCCACCCCAGGCCCTATCACTGAACACTATATTAACCTGTGCACTGCAAGCCTGCTTTGCTGATCAACGTGTTTGTTAGGCATTGTGTGTTTGGGTTCCTGCCTGCCGTGTGCTACGTCTGTCTCTCTGTTACGTTATTGGCTTGTCCCCGACTATCCCTGTCTGCTCGTGACCCTTGACCTTTGGCTCGTTCTTCGTTATCCTTGTCTGCTTGTGGCCCCTGACCTTCAGCTTGTTATTCGGTTCTCTCTATCGTGTGCTGCTGCTTCCCCTCTTTTCCCCTTATCCTACGGGGCGTGAGCTAGGAAACTCCAGGGGCCGCGACCTGGTCCCAGCCTGCAGCGTAACATCCTCACCACTAGAGGCCCTGGAGAAGACCAGCTGGGTCTTAGACTCCGCGCCCTGGGGAATCTTGGCTCTCGCTTCCGTTGGGATCCCGGTTGTGCTCCTCTGGTCCCGCTTTCCACAACCACCCAGTTTCCTATCCGCAGAAGCCAGCTATAGGGTTCACTACCTCGCGGTGCACTCCTGTCCCCCTACGGTGTGCATCTGTCACCTGGCCACAGGTGACCCTGACAGCGAGGTGTTTCTGTGCACACATGATAACTTGTATTTCCTTATCCGAATCACAAGTGACATATGCATATTAAGTGGCCCTGATAAGGTTCATTGTTCTTATCTGTGTAGCCATTATTGACATAAAAATTTTCTATGCCCCATACTTGATATCTTTTCTCTATATATTTTGATGTAAAAATACTACTAGTGTGGATGGCGTGTACCTGTCCGGCAGGGTCGTGTTCCCCCTTTCTCACACTAATCCATATGAAAGGAATGGAGGACCTTATGATATGCTGAGGAACATCCCGGGCGTTAGTCTGCTTCCTGGTCAAAATCACTCTGCTTGCAAGCCAAAGGCCGCGGCTGGGTTATAGCCGACTGCGCTTTTGTGCTTGCCTTCTGGTAAGTGGCCATTTGATTACGGTGGTGGGCACTTCATTTGTGATATTCACTGCGGTGTTACTACACGGAATTTATTTACGGACCATTGTACAACCTATGGACTTCCTTGAGTTGGTTATTCAATTAGCTGCTTAATATTGTTGTATGTTTGGGACGGTACTCATCTGTTCATACACTAATTCTTATGTCATCTTGAGGACTGATGTGGACTTTTTATTATTGGCGCCGTTTACCTTTTTTTGTTTGCATATATTTTGATGTATCTGCATAATTTTCGTACTCATGCCAACCTGTATGTTTTGTATGCATACCATATTTTCAACATGAGCATTCATTCAATCTTTTGTTGTTTATAGCACAATAGATGCCACACCAAAATCTCCTGAGGAAGCTCTGTTGAGCGAAACACGTTGAGAGAGTGGTATGGTCTGTTCAGTATACTTCAATGGAACAACTGATTTTATGATTAGAATACAAAGTTGTCATGTTTTTTATCTCAAATCTTTTGTAATAAAATTTCTACGTTTTATATGTTGTACTAGTGATTTTATATATCTCTACATATAACACCTTTAAAGTCCCGAGGCTTGTGACCTCTAGCCCCTTCAATTTTGTCTCCCTTCCCTGCCAGTGACATTTATAAAGTAATCAGTGCATTTTTATAGCACTGATCGCTGTATAAATGTCACTGTGGTTCCAAAAAAGTGTCCGATCTGTCCGCCGCAATCACACTAAAAATTGATGATCACTGCCATTACTAGTAGGGTTGTCCCGATACCACTTTTTTAGGACCGAGTACAAGTACCGATACCTTTTTTCATGAACTCACCGATACCGATTACCGATACTTTTTTTTAATGCCATGTGACAGTTTGACTGATGGGCACTGATAGGTGGCACTGACGGGGACTGATAGATGGCACTGACTGATGGGCACTGATAGGTGGCACCTATGGGCACTGGCACTGACAGGTGGCTGGCACTGATGGGCGGCACTTATGGGCACTGACAGGTGGCTGGCACTGATAGGCGGCAGTTATGGGCACTGATGGCACTGACAGGTGGCTGGCACTGACAGGTGGCTGGCACTGTTAGATGGCACTGACATGTGGCTGGCACTGCTAGGCGGAACTTATGGGCACTGATGGCACTGACAGGTGGCTGGCACTGACAGGTGGCTGGCACTTATGGGCAGGCACTGAAATGCAGCAATAAATGACATGAGGAAAGTATTTTGAAATGCTGTGCTGCAGCTCCCATCTTGGTACACCCTCCACTCGGCATCAGTAAGTATCAGCAGACATCTTGTTACACCCAGCCCGAACTATATGGGCTTACTGTGGCCAAGTGCAGGGTGTGCCAAGATGGGCGTCGGGATGTCCAAGCTGACGGCGACTGAATGTGATGGTCCGGTCACCGATCCTGATGCGGCTGCGCCCTGCACACTGAACCCTGCCAGCTTACCTAGATAGTTCTACTGCAGGTGGAGGAGTCGCTCTCCGGTCCGCTGACTTTGCCCGCTCCGCCCACTGAGGCCGTCCGCCCACTCCACCTACTGACGCCGCCCGCCCTCTCCGCCCACTGAGTCCGTTTGCCCTCTCCGCCCACTGACTTCACCTGCGATCCAGGTATCGGGTCAGGCATCGGGAGCATTTGTGCGAGTACAAGTACTCGCACAAATGCTCGGTATCGGTCCCGATACCGATACTAGTATCGGTATTGGGACAACCCTAATTACTAGTTAAAAAAAAAAAAAAAAAATTATGGGAAAGATTTATAGCATTTTCATTAATAGTTTGTAGATGCTATAACTTTTGCGCCTACTATAGCTGTTTAAAGCGCCGACGTACAGCTACGGCGATTTGAGGGAGAGAGACAACCTGCTGCAGTATAATGACAGCAGCTGGTCGGCTAGTGATTAAAGAAAATAATATACAGGTACTTCTATATTGTCTAGTTTGAATGCAACAAGAGATGTAAGGGTGCAATTAGGGCGGCCAAGATAGAACATGAAAGACACATAGTGGAGGAGAGCAAAAAAAAAAAAAAAAAGAAGAAAAACAAGAAATTCTTTAAGTGTGTAAATAGTAAAAAAGGGAGGACAGACCATATTGGCCCCATAAAGAATGAGGAAGGATATTTGGTTACAAAGGATGGAGAGATGGCGAAGGTATTGAATTTATTCTTCTCCTCAGTGTTCACGAGGGAATCGGGGGGCTTCAGTAACCAACACTGCAGTGTCTATCCTCATGACACATCACAGGAAGCACCTCCATGGTTAACAGAGGACAGAATTTAAATTAGATTTGGGAACCTAACAATAATAAATCACCGGGACCAGATGGCTTGCATCCGAAGGTACTTAGGGAACTCAGTCAAGTAATTGCCAGACCACTGTTCCTAATTTTTACTGACAGTCTACTAGTGGTGCAACGGATCGGTGGTGATCCGTGATCCGAACGGGTCACCCTGTTCGAATCGGATCACCACGCGATCCGCGGAGCGCTCCGGAGCCTCGGCCGTAGGAAAGGCTGCGGCTTCGGCCTAGCTCCGGAGCGGCGGCCATCTTGGTACACCCGGCGGCAGCGGCGGCTGTAGTGACGTTTCGCCGCCATCTTGCTCCACCCCACACTCCTGCACAGTAATGATAGAGAAGGGGCCAAGCGGACATCTTGTTACACTCAACAGAGTTTTAGATTTCAACACAAAACGGAGCTTATCAGCTTTAATACATTATTTGGAAATCCATCGGACTATTTACATTTTAAATTTTAAAAGCAGCAGCAAACCTTACATGCTTGCTAATGTGACAGAACACCTCTGATTTTCACATTTAACATTTAGTTAAATGTGAAAATCAGAGGTGTTCTGTCACATTAGCAACCATGTGGGGTCAGCAGATTTGCTGCTGCTTTTAAAATTTAACATGTAAGAGTCCATTGGATTTACAAATAATGTATTCAAGCTGATAAGCTCCGTTTTGTGTTGAAAATAACTGTGAAATCAAAAATTCCGGTGGGTGTAACATTATTTTTATTTTTATTTTTTTTTATTTGCCGATCCGATCCGTGGCTCTGATCCGAGGATCGATCCGATGCGTTGCACCCCTACTTATAACAGTTGCCCCTTAGGGGTTCCTACTCACCAGATAGCTGAATTAAGCAGTCACTTCAAATAAAGGATCATCCGATCATCCTCCACCTCTCTGGCAACCCAGGAATGCCGGATGCTTCTCCTAGCAAAATGAATGTCCCGCTTCTCACATCAATTCAAAACACTGGGTACTCCTCCTGGTTTCCTCAGAGTGACAAGTAAAGACGGAGATAGTGTAGTCCCGTTTTTACCATTTATTCAAAAAGCTTCATACAGCATTAAAAACACGCAACATAAAACAGCTCATTAATATTAAGTGAACACGCTGTCCCAGGCATCCGTGTGCAGTAGGGTGTATGTGTACCGGTCCCGTCCACCGTAGACCTCAACACTCACCACTTTCTGACACTTGGAGCGCAGTTGGAACGCAAAAACGCGTCACTTTCTGTTGCCGTGAGGTCACGCCCTTCTGGCATTTTGGACAGCTTATTTATCTAAGAGAATTTCCCAAAACATGGCCTGTTGGGTAGGGTGACCAGACATCCCCGGTTTCCGGGGACAGTCCCCGGATTGAGGACACTGTCCCCGGATTGGATTTGAACAGGGGCTGGGGCAATTTCAAAGACAGTCAGTGCAGAATGAAAAAAAAAAAACGCTAAAATTACACCCCCCCACTCCGCCGCTCCTACTAGCATAGGGGGGTGTATTTTTTCCATCATCTGTGCCCCTTTCTGATAATCATGTGCTGATCAGAGCGGAGGGAATATTTCTTCAGTTTCGGGTGCCCATTCAGCTCCACTCGCATGTTCTTCTGCCTTGGCTCCAGTCCCGGCCAGCCGCCTGCCTGCTTATCTCCTTGCCTTCTCTGGCGGAGTGATCTTCCTCCGCTCCCCTCTCAGTAGTAGCCAGGGCCTGGAGAGTGAAGCCCCATACACATTTAGGATTTTCTGCTGATTATTGTCTTCAGATTTACCAAAACCATATAATATGAGGACAAACCTTAAAGCCCTGTACACACGATCGGATTTCCTATGGATTTTAAACCGATGGATTTTCCATCGGAAATCCAATGAAGCTGACTTCCATCAGTCTTGCCTACACACCATCAGTCAAAAAACTGACCGTCCCAAACGCCGTGACATAAAACACTCCGACGAGCCAAGAAAAATGAAGTTCAATGCTTCTGAGCATGCGTTGACTTGATTTTGAGCATGCGTTTGTTTTTTCTCCGATGGAGTTCCCCACAGACGATAGTAATTTGCTATCGTTTTTTTTTTTCCATCGGATAAATTTGTTCTATTTTTTAACACCGATGGAAAAAAGACCGATGGGGCCCATACACGATCGGTTTGTCCGATGAAAAAAGTCCATTGGACTGTTTTCATCGGTAAAACCGATCGTGTGTACAGGGCTCAAGAGTTTCAATTTGTATGGAATCAGGCAGACTCTGCACTACATGTTTTTTTTAAAATCTGAAGACAAAAATCAGCAGAAAATCCTATAGTGTGTATGGGGCTTAAGACTTGACAGGCTGTGAGGCGGGCGGCGGCGACAGGCAGAGAGTCACTGATTGTCGCCGTTACTAGTAAAAAAAAAAAAAAAATATGTCCCCGGATTTCATTTAAAAAATCTGATTACCTTACTGTTGGGGGTACTTGAGGACGGGGTTGAGAACCTCTGACTTAGAGGGTCCAACGATGATGAAAATAGGTTTTCCTCCCAATTACTATTGAGCCTTGGAATGGTTTTCAGAATGTAAAACAGAAATTTTTTACACCCCATTTTACTTTGTATCCCTCATTTTATATTTTTAAATCTTCCTTTTATTTACAATGTTTTTATTTATGTAGCGCACCAACCCCAGACTTTACCTGCTTTTCTTCTGCTTGGTTCCTCCGCAGGAAAGAATGAGGCACACCGCACCACAAGCCCGTACCCTCCTGGATGAGGAGGTTGAGCGGTGTTAGTTTCTCGGGCCTGCTTGCAGCCAGTGTTTAAAAACCTCCAGTGCTGACCTCGTTTCTGCGGTAGTCAGAGACAAGCCTTTAATTCTCCCCAGTAAGCAACTGTCCACACCAACTGAAAGGTCCAACTCTTATTTATTTTCTCAGCACAATAAATAGTCTCTTTGAGAGCAGACAGGTTGGGACAAGACCAGTGGCGGTGCGTCCATAGAGGGTGCCGGAGCGCCGCCCCCTCTCGCTCCCACACCGCCACTGAAAGACAATACACAGATTCATGCATTGCATGAATCTGTGTATTGTCACCGCTGCCGCACTGCCCACTATTCATATGGCCGGCCTCCTGGTGAGCACCGGCCATATGAATTAGAGCGGCGGCCAGCGGTGGGTGTGACTTGGAAGCAGTGGCGTATCTAGGGTATGGCAAGCCATAGCAAGTGCCATGGGCGCTACACATGAAGGGGGCGCTAGTGAGCAGGGAATCCAGCATAAAAGTTCTTCACTGAAGTTAAAACTAGAGCTTTTTAAACTTCTCCCCTTCCTACTTGCTTATGGGGAGAAGCAATTACAGTTTCCTGGGTCCCATCAGGTCAAAATAGGGGCCCAGGAAGTGAGTGTAAAGGAGGGACTTTTTCTTCATTTTCGGGGCGCATGTACATCATGCCGCCCCGCTACTCAAATAGTCCCGGCTCATTGGCGGAGTGATTCTCTGCCCTGCTCCCGTCCTCAGGTGCTGAGATGCGAGTGCTGTGCTTCTGAGAAGTAACAGCCAGAGGGGGGCGTGGCTGCATGTGCCGAGCTCCACACAGATTGGCTGTGGAGACTGTCAGTCTGCAGAGTGTCCTGGGCTGCTGGAGAAAAGTTATAGAAGGCGCTGTGTGTGCACTGCAGGAAGGCTGAGGTCGGAGGAGGGGAGGTGATAAATCCGGGGTCTGGCATCCCAGCACACAGAGCAGCAGGACGGGACAAATCATAATAACACTGCCCAGCTTATATGGAGCTTGGCATCCCCGGGATCCCTGTAGATGTGCCTGCTTATCGCTCCCACTCCATGGCTGAGGCTGCTCTGTGCATCGGTGAGCATCAAAGTGTTTACATAGAAAGATCCCCCCACAGATATGACTGAGCCATGGGCATAGACCAGCTGGAACTCAGCTTCCTACAGGAGGAAGACGCTAGCAGGATCCTGGAGGTCCTGAAGTGAGGAGGACAGAGAGGGATAGAGAGTCATGTATGCAGATAGGATCAGAGCTCACATTCTACCTCCCAGTCTGAATGAATGCATTTCTGTTTTGTCACAATATCATTTTTCAGAGAAGCCCCTTCCTCTCAGGCTGATGTCAGGTGGGAGACTCTGTTGCTAGTGACAACGCTTCAGTGGCAGAGAACCTCCCACCTACCTCTATGGAATTGCTTCCTCTCAGAATACTACAGAATGTTGATCACTAGGGATGGGAGTGATTCCAGAGGGACCAACTGGCAGCCTTGTTGCTACCCTGCAGATGGCCGTTCATTTTGACTGGGATAAAGGCGCATGCATTAGAGGGAGGATGGTGATGGGGAGCTCCGGGGAGTGGCTGAGGTCACCAAACAGGAGTTGTTAGGCCTGAAGGAGCTGAGACCGGAAGCATGTCCTAGGCCTGAGCCGGGTCACAGAGAGTGAGTTACGCTGCTTTCACACTGGGGCACGGGCCGTCATTTTTGCAGAGGTATTACGCCGCTGGTGGGGTGATTTTAACCCCCGCTAGCAGCCGAAAAAGGGTTAAAACCACCCGCAAAGCACCGCTGCAGCGGCGCTTTGCCAGCAAGTCGGCCGCGCTGCCCATTCATTTCAGTGGGCAAGAGCGGTGGAAGAGGTGTACACACCGCTCCGAAGATGCTGCTTGCAGGACATTTTTTAACGTCCTGCCAGCGCATCACACTGACACTGCAGGGGAGCCATATTTCAGGCGCTTTACAGGTGCTATTTTTAGCCCAAAAGCACCTTAAAAAATGCCCCAGTGTGAAAGGGGTCTTACTGTCAGGAGACCTGTTACCGGCCTGTGCTAGACGCTGTGGGGTTGATTTATTAGAGGAAAATCCACTTTGCACTTAAAAGTGCACATGGAAGTGCAGATGCTGTAGATCTGAAGGGGACATGCAAGGAAAATAGCATTTTAGCTTGCACATGATTGGATGATAAAATCAGCAGAGCTTCCCCTAATTTCAGAGCTTCCCCTCAGATTTACAGCGATCTACAGCGACTGCACTTCCATGTGCACGTCCAAGTGCAAAGTGGATTTTCCTTTAGTAAATCAACCCCGGTGCGTCATTAACGTCACTTGTCTTCTGTCATCAGATTATCTGTGCAGACCTAAGGAGAATGTGTTCAGGATTGACTTCACTTGCTTCAAGATCCAGGACCTGGAGACTGACACTGTGCTCTTTGAAACCTCCAAACTCTGCTCAGGTACCTGTCATGGAGGGCACCTTTCCTGGGGCAGGGACAGGTCTCCTTCATACTTCAAGTAGAACTAGAGTTGTTGGATGGAGAAAAGGGAGGGTTATTGTTACCAATTTGACATCCATTTGGGTGCTGGTGCGTGTCTTTGAATGCACACTATCTGTGCTCAGGGGCATTTTCCTGCACTCAAACAGATATCAAGGTGAAAGCAGGGGCTGTGTTCATGAAGCTGCTGCATCCCAATTGATTTGAATTGGTCTGCCTGCCCGTGCATGTACTGCACATCTGTGTGCTTTTCATGCAGTGAAAACATGGCCCTGTACACTTAAAATGTTTTGACAGGGGCGCAGTTTCAGTGCTTGCCATAGGCGCCATTTTCACTAGATACGCCTCTGCTTGGAAGTGTCTATCAGAGCCAGCGGCTCTGATAGGCTTTCCAAATACAGCTCTCACGCTGTATTCGGCTTCCAAAAACTCCTCCCAGGTACGCACGGGGGTGCGTTCCTTGGAGAAGACTGTGGAGGTTTCAGCCAATCAGGTTCACCGGATCTGGTTACCGGTAACCTGATTGGCTGAAGCGACATCGAGGGCGGGAGAACACATGGAGGACGGCACGGACCGAGGAAGGTAAGTGCAGGGCTGGGGGGGGGACAGGCTGCATTTGGGGGGAACTGGCTGTATATGGGGACAAACTGGCTGAATATGGGGGGAACTGGCTGTATATGAGGGACAAACTGGCTGAATATGGGGAGAACTGGCTGTATATGGGGGACAAACTGGCTGACTATGGGTGCACACTGGCTGTATATGGGGGACACACTGGCTGAATATGGGGGGAACTGGCTGCATTTGGGGGAACTGGCTGTATATGGGGGACAAACTGACTGCATTTGGGGGGAACTGGCTGTATATGGGGGACAAACTGGCCGAATATGGGGGCACACTGGCTGTATATGGGGGGCACACTGGTTATATATATATATATGGGGGCACACTGGCTGTATATGGGGACAAACTGGTTGTATATGGGAGCACACTGGCTGTATATGGGGGGCACACTGGCTGTATATGGGGGGCACACTGGCTGTATATATGGGGGCACACTGGCTGTATATGGGGGGCACCCTGGCTGTATATATGGGGGCACACTGGTTATATATATATGGGGGCACACTGGCTGTATATGGGGACAAACTGGCTGTATATGGAAACAAACTGGCTGCATTTGAGGGGGCAAACTGGTGGCGTTTGGGCACAGTGGCTGCGTTTAATGGGCACAGTGGCAGCAATTGATTTTATTTATTTTTTCAGTTTGTTTGCGCCCCCCCAAAAAATTTGAGCACCAGCCGCCACTGGACAAGACACAGGTCAGATAAGGTGGGAGGAGGTCCAGGCACAAACTTGATTTGGGTTTTCTCCTGTTCTGATTAGCACAAACAGGCTTGGCGCACAGTCTCTGCCACAGACCATGAGGTTGGTCACTGCCACTGACCGGGTGGAAAAGATGAGAGCCACTGCCACTGACCTTGTGTGCGTAGTGTCACTGCCACTGTGACATGCAGAACACGCACTTCCTTCCTTTAGTAACTTGGCCCCTTTTTAGGACAAGAACATCCCTTCGGAGAGTTACCAGAGGCCCCCTCTGTCACGACTCTGCGCTGGGTCTTCAGAAAGGGTCACCTCCCTGGCCTCCTCAATCCTGGATACGGGTCCCCTCGCAAGGCAGATCCCTGGGAGCCTCTGTCCCTGGCGGATCCCAGCCGAAGGTTGCTGGGCTCCGGGCCTTTCTCCAAAAGTACCTCACCCCAGACTGAAGGTGTCTGGGATGGAACAGCAGCTCCGTCTCCGGGCCTAAGGCACCCGGAGACGACCCTCACTCACCCCCAAGGGCGGGGTAGTGAACCGTTGACCCCTAGCGGAAGATGTCTGCCCCTTTTATACCCTCTCCCAGCAGGCACAGCAGGTTCCCCACCCCGCTGTACTACTGCCACAAGGGGACACAAAAGGCACAGCCCTTCAATGGTGGTTCAACCCCGCCCTATGGCGACAGGGCCACCTGTAGGCCACAGGGAACTAGACACCAATGAGATCCTCCACGAGCATAAAATGGTCCATGAAACCTAACAATTATTGTATCTGAGCCTGATTACCACTCAGATACTCCCCCCAAATATAGCAACCCGCTACATTTGTTTTTTGGAATTGTCAAACGTGTACCAGACAAAAAAAATATTTCCCCTTTCTCCACCATCCAGCACCTAGAAAAAATAATTTTAAAAGCTAACAACCGCTGCGGCTGGATGGTGCTATATGGTAGACCAAGCAGTACTAATGTTTGAGGAAGTGTCCGGGGATGAACACAGACTGATTCCCGGTATTCTTCCTTGGACACATCCTGACCTAAAAGTTAGTATCATTGGGTACACCATCCAGACACAGCAGCTTTCAGCCTCTCATAGAGATTTACAATCTGATGGCAGCGGGGTTGGTGCCCAACACCTCAATATCCAGTGTACAGGAGACCCCACACCTTAGGAGTGTTGCCAAAATTGCTGTGACCATCATGGGTGACTGCATTCATCAATGAAATTCAAGATCAGGATTACACTTTTATGCCTCGTACACACGTCCGGTTTTCCCGGCAGGAAAACTGCCATGAGAGTGTTTTTCCGGGAAAACCGGCCGTGTGTATGCTCCATCGCAGTTTTCCCAACAGGAAAACTGCCGCCAATCGCAGCATAGAAAAAAGAGAGCTGGTTCTCTATTTTCCCTGCCGGGATTCCTGGCAGACTTTTTCCAGTCGTGAAAACCGGTCGTGTGTATGCTTTTCCGAGGGCAAAAAAAACGTGCATGCTCAGAATCAAGTATGAGACGGGAGTACTCGTTCTGGTAAAACTAGCGTTCGTAATGGAGATAGCACATTCGTCAACATTCTGAACAGCAGAAAACGATCTGAAAGCACGAAGACTGAAAAACGTGAATCGTCTCTCACCAAACTTTTACTAACACGCGATAATACGAGATCAGCAAAAGCAGCCCAAAGGGTGGCGCCGTTGGATTTGAACTTCAACTTTATAGTGCCGTCGTACGCCCCCCGTGCTTTGAACCGGCGGGATTTTGTCTGACAGTCTGTACGCAAGACAAGCTTGGCAGGAATCCCATCGGGAAAACCGACGGTTTTCTATCCGACGGGAAAACCGGCCGTATGTACAGGGCTTTACTCGAAGTTACATAGTAGGTGAGGTTAAAAAAAAGACACAAGTTCATCAAGTCCAACCTATGTGTGTGATTATATGTCAGTATTACATTGTATATCCCTGTATGTTGTGGTCGTTCAGGTGCTTATCTAATCGTTTTTTGAAACCATCGATGCTCCTCACTGAGACGACCACCTGTGGAAGGGAATTCCACACCCTTGCCGCTCTTACAGTAAAGAACCCCCTACGTAGTTTAAGGCTAAACCTCTTTTCTTCTAATTTTCTTTTTTTTTTTTTTTTTTTATTCTTTATTTTATTTTAGCAAAATTACAGTGGTGATACATCTGAACATTTCCATATATCAAGCAAAAGAGATGCCTATAGCAATCTAATAAGTACTGTGAAAGCTCTCTGCTCAATATACTTAACTCAGTTCTAAGAACTCTATTTCACCCTCTTACCCCCCCCCCCCCTTCCTCCCATCTACCTCTTATTTTCTACTTATTTTTCCTCTAGCGTCTCAGATTTTCTGCATAGCTCCATGTTTTCTTAAATTCTTTCCAACAATCCCACTTCTTTTGAAATCCTTTTTTCTCCTCCTCCACCCCATATTTCAGTCCCTCCATACTGTATGTTTTTTCAACAGCGTCAATCCATTCCCATATTGATGGACTTTCCACTTCCCGCCATTTTTTTGGAATCAGCCTTTTGGCCGCATTTAACAGATGAGGTATCAGTGACTCTTTTTACTGTTTCACTCCTCCCTCTCCTCCCTGGAATATAACTGTCCATGGGTCATTTTTAATCTCCTTCTCGGTAATTACTTTTATCAAGTCCAGGATTTTTTCCCAATATTTTTTGATCTTGGGGCACTGCCACCACAAGTGAGCCATTGTTCCCGTTTTTCCACAACCTCTCCAACACTCTGCGTTCTGTCCTTCCTGAAATGTACTTATTTTATATGGTGTAACATACCAGCCTGTAATACACTTGTAATTCATTTCTGCGGTCTTTCTGTCCATAGCAATTTTATTATTTTATCTATAATTCTTTTATCCTTTTGTGTTCCCAGTTCCCTTTCCCATTTCTTTATATATGGGGGCATCTCCAGTTCATCCCCTGTCGATAGCAATTTATAGAGTTTTGATATAGTGCCTTTTGGGTTCTCGGCTATACAAGGCCGTTCCATCGCCGTAAGCTCCTCCCCCGACCTAATTGGCTGGGGCAGGCTTTGTACGAAGTGGGTCAACTGGTGGTACCTCCATTCATCTAATATCATTAAATCCCTTTTGTGTCTTAGCTCCTGAAATGGTGTAATTTTTCCATTCTTTATTATATCTCTTAATTGTGCTTTATCTTTTTTAATCCAATTTCCTCCCACTGTTTTTTTCCCTGGTGCAAAATATTCATTTTCTTTTAATTCTATGAGGGGAGAGTTATAATCCCTATCTATTTGTTTATGTAACCTGTCCCATATTTTAAGTGCAATTCGTGTCAAAACGTGAGTGTTTTCACCTAGTGTTCTATACTGGGGGGATTCCATATTATACTTCCCAATTGTGTTTTTGCCAGTGCCTTTTCAATTTTAACCCACCTTTTTTCTTGTCTGTCATTGGCCCACTCTACTACCAGAGACAGCACCACCGCATTGTAATATTTTTTTATATCTGGTACTGCTAACCCTCCATGTTTTTTATCCTGTTTTAGTACCGAGAAGGAGATCCTGTGTTTTTTGTTTTTCCATATAAAGTTCATTAATATACTTTTTAACACTCTGAAGTATGGTTAGAGGAATTACCACAGGTAGCATCTGAAATTTATATAGGATCTTTGGTAGGAGAACCATCTTCAGAATGTTGATTCTTCCTAACCATGATATTGGTAGATTTATCATCCTTCTGATTTCAGATTTAATTTCATCTAGCAGAGGGATATAGTTTATCTTGTATATTTTCTTTATTGAATTGGCGAGTTTTACTCCCAAGTACTTAAGTTCCCTCTGCCAGGGAAAATTAAACTCTTTTTTTAAACTCCGTTCTTCTACCTTTCTAATGTTGACATTTAGAATCTCCGTTTTAGCTATATTAATTGTAAAATTTGAAATCTCTCCATATTGTTTAAGGATTCTAAGTAAATTCGGCAATGTGGTCCTAGGATTACTAACAAAAAACAGGACATCATCTGCAAAAGCTGATAATTTATGTTCGTCTTCTTCTATTCTAATCCCTTTGACATCAGGGTTGTTTTGTATCGTCGCCAGTAGGGGTTCCAGGGACAGCACACACAGGAGGGGAGACAGGGGACATCCCTGTCTTGTCCCGTTTTTCATCTTGAAGGCGGGAGAGAGTGTATACATTTATTTTAATCCTACCCGTAGGGTACTGATACAGTGTTTTAACCCACTGTATCCTAGCTCCAATTCCCATGATTTCCAGGGTTTGGATCATGAGTCCCCAGTCTACTCTGTCAAATGCCTTTTCTGCATCTATTGACAGGAGTAGACCTGGGGACCCATTCTCTTTTATCTTCTGAAGAAGAAACAATGCTCTCACCACATTGTCCCTCCCTTCCTGGGATGAATCCCACCTGGTCCGGATGGACCAGCGTGGACATCAATCCCTTCATTCTTTCTGCCAAGATTTTTGCGTATAGTTTTATATCCGCGTTTAGTAACGAGATCGGCCTGTATCCGAAGCATAGCGTTTCATCTTTCCCCTCCTTCGGGATAACCGTTATTGTGGCTACTGAGACCTCCCTACTCATTTCGTAGTCCAACCCTAGCCCATTCATATATTTGCATAACCTGGGTATCAGTATCTTCTTACATTTTTTAAAGTATAGCGCTGTAAACCCGTCAGGGCCAGGGCTTTTTCCATCAGCGCTCTACTTATTTCCTCTTCCGTTATGGGTTTATCTAATGCCAGTTTTTCGTTCTCATTAATCTTGGGGAGTCTCGCATTTCCTAGGAATTCCTTTATTTTTAGTTGCTTCTCTCCTAACCGCCATCCCTTCTGCTCCACTGAGTACAACCCCTCGTAGTAGTTTTTAAATGTATCTGCTATCTCCTTTGTTGAGTATACTACCTCTCCGTTCTTTTTTTTAATCTTCTCTATAAAATTTCTGGTCTTTTTCTTTTGTGCCATTCTTGCTAGCTGTTTGCTAGGTTTATTCCCCCACTTATATCTTTCTTTTGCTATACGATTTAGTGTCATTTTAGTCTCTTGGTCCATAAGTTCTTTTAGTTCATCCCTTTTTGTCACTAATTCGTGGTATAACTCTTTTTGTTGCCCCTGTTGTTTTTTATGCTCCTGCTCAGCTTTAAATATTTCTCCAATCAGTAGATTAAGTTTTCTATTTCTCTCTTTTTTCTTCCTTGCTCCCTCCGAGATCAAAATCCCCCTAATATAGACTTTGTGTGCCTCCCATAAGGTTGCCCCTGAGATCCGTTCCGTGTCATTTGTCTGGAAATAGTGCTCTAGTTCCTTTTTCACCCTCTCTAATCTTTCTTCATCTCGAAGCAGTTCTTCATTTAATCGCCAAGTATAGGGTTGCTTTTGATAGTCGGGCAGTTTTAATTTCATGCTTACTGGGGCATGGTCCGATAGAGAAGCAATTTCTATGTTAGATTCCACCACCATGTCCAACATTCTATGTTCTACCATTATGTAGTCTATCCTTGAGTACGTCCCGTGTACAGGGGAGAAAAACGTATAATCCTGTGTTTTTGGGTGCATAATCCTCCATATGTCAACCATCTGATTATTATGCATTTTTTGTTTTATCTTTGTCAGTTGTAGGTTATTTGTCCCCTGTACACTACAGAAGTTCAAGTCTCCCATTACGATAATATATCCTGTCCCAAAGTCCTTCAATTTTCCCAAGATTTCATTGAAATATTTAATGGGGTTCGCATTGGGGGCGTAAATGTTTGCCAAAGTGCATTTCATTCCCCCTGAAGAAAGGAAGGTGCGCCAAACTAAGTGCAGTAAGTAAGGCTTTTTTAATGGCAAATTAAAAAATGACAGCCAAATGGCTACTCACAAAATTCAGGACAATGGGATGACGCGTTTCACAGCATCCGCTGTGGATGGATCTGATGAAACAGCGGATGCTGTGAAACGCGTCATCCCTTTGGTCCGTTCGATCTCCACATCACTTCCGGTCTCACGGCACGCTGCGCTCCACGCTGAAGCGCACGCTGACGGCAACTTCCTGGTTGTCTCCTGGATGTCCCAGCGGTACAGCGGTACTGGGCCTTCTTCATCATCCATAGCCTGGATGCCCTGTCCTCCTCTGCTGACACCATAACCTGCCTTCAGCCTACCTCAAATCCTGCCTTCAGCCATCCTCAGCTACTTCCTGATCTCGAACCCAAATCTCCCCTAAGGACTGCTTGAGACGACTCCGGACCACCATTAACCCTCTACATGCCTGTATTTGTCCTGAATTTTGTGAGTAACCATTTGGCTGTCATTTTTTAATTTGCCATTAAAAAAGCCTTACTTACTGCACTTAGTTTGTCGCACCTTCCTTTCTTCATTATGTTTTACAGAGCTTGCTTCTGCTCATGGTAGCTGCCGCTGGTGTTTGCATCATTAACATTCACTGATCTTGGATCTTATACTCTGCCAGAACTCATTTTGCGCCATTTTTCTCTTTTTTTTTATTTCATTCCCCCTAACTTCCCTTTTAGAAAAATATATCTACCGTCTCTATCGATCATTCTTTCCTCCAATGCGAACCTCATTTCCTTAGAAAATCCTATTGCGACCCCCCTAGCTCTCTTGGAGATAATGTCCCCATAGAACCACTTCGGATGACTAGGTGAGTATAATTTGATGTTTGATTCTAGGGTCAGATGGGTCTCCTGTAGGAAGACTACATCTGCTCTATAATGTTTTAGTTCTCCTAAGATCTTGTGCCTTTTGGTGGGTGTGTTTAAGCCTCTAACGTTGTAGGATAGAAAGTTTATTACGGACATCTCTTCTTTTTTTTTTTCCCTGAGCCGTTTACATTTTGTCTGTCTACCATCACCTTTCATATTAATTTTTTGTAGAATCAAAGAGGTAGAATCTCCTCCTTTCCCCCTTTTACACAACCCCTTCCCTTTCTCCACCAATCCCTCCCTCTTTCCCTCCTCCCCTTTACAAAACCCCTCTCCCTCTCCCTCAAATCTCCCCCTCCCACCTCCTCTCTCTCTCCCACCATCCCCCTCCCTCTCCCCCTTTGGCCCATTTTTGGCCTTAGAACCATTAGTGGTCCTGTTCCTTCCACTTGGTTCTCTCATTTTAGAGGTGCGACTCTGACCTTACCACTTAGGTTACCTCCCCTCCCCCGTAGGATATTGGGGGGGCGAGGTAACCCGGAGGTGCTAATCGGGGATCCGGTCAGCCATTTTCCGCCCCTCTGTCCTCCCCCCCTCCCAGTGAAGTCCCCCCCTCCTCTTTCCATACATCTAGCCCCCCTATAGCTTCTTCTGACCACTTAAATTTAAATATCCCCTATTATTTTTGATATCTCAGTTCTCTCTTTCAGTCCATCCAGGCAGGTCTGGCGCCTGCAAGTCTAGTTTGCTGCAGAATCCCGCTAATTCTTCTGGAAACCTTAGTCTTGCTGATTTTCCTTCCTTCTGGCCTATGAGACAGGCCGGGAATCCCCAAGTGTATTTGATGTTTTGTATCTTCATTTGCTCCAAAAGGGGCTTCAAAAGTCTCCGCCTTGCCAATGTCTCTGGTGCAAGATATGAAAATATCTGTAACTCGTTTCCTTGGAATTGGATGGGAGGTTTTCCTCTTGATTTCATTTGGATATCTGCTTTGACTTAGTAATGCCTGAACCTCACAATAATGTCTCTTGGCCAATCAGCCTCCCCGTTTCTGGGTTTGCCTACACGATGTACCCGCTCAATTTTAAGGGGGTCTTCTACTCCCCTACCTAGCAGGGGGTCGAATATTATATTCATGGTCTTCCTCAGGTCTTCTCCTTTTTCCTCTGGAAGGGAGCGGATTCTTAAATTTTGCCTTCTATTTCGGTTCTCTTGGTCTTCTAACCGGTATAGTATATTTCTCTGATTTTGTTTGTATTAATTTGGCTTGCTCCTTTAATTTACTTAGTTCCTGGTCCTGTTTCTCCACTCTTTCTTCCGCTGCTTCTACTCTTCCCAGGAGATGACTGAAGTCAGTTCTTAGCATAGTAATTTCTGCCTTTATTGCGTTTTCCAGTCTCATTAACATCTCATTTATTTCTCCTTTTGTAGGGATTTGTGCATCCGCCCATTGTTCTTCTGCTCTGCTTTCCTCTAGTTCACTCTCTAATGTTTGATCACTTTTGGCTTGATTCGATACCCCTCCTCCTTTTTTTTCCGTACTCTGTCCTTTTCTCTGTTGTCTTGTCTCTTTTATCTTGCTGTTGTGCTCCAGGACTTTTTAAATTTGCCTCCTGTGTCATATATTGTTTGATAGTACTACTTGCTGCACTGTTCCTGGGGGTTTTAGGGGCCGTGCCCTTCGTAGTTTTACTAGTAGACTTACTCATCGTGTTTTTATTTACGGCTCTTATTCGTTTCCCTAGTTTTATTATCTGGTTATCTAGTTGGGCACTTGTGTCTATCAGTCTATCAAATTCTCAATGTTTAACCCACTCTCTTGGTCCTTACACTGTTTCTTTCTTCGCTTTTCTCCTTCTCTTCTCCTTCCTTCCCCTTTAATCTATGAGTACCTAATTAGCCCGTAATCTCTAGATAAAACGGTCATTGTCTGTAAAAAAAAGGGGGCTGGCTTTCCTATTTGATGCTCTCTTCACTCATAAAGCCAACATAGATGTTTATTTGGGCTTATCAATGTACTTATTTCCCCCTTTTCTTTCCTTTTCCCCTTCTCCTTTCCCTTCTTCTTTAGCGTGGAAATAAGCAGACAGTCAAGTAGATGGGTAGACAATCAAATAGCCTTACAGTCTATTTAGTACGAGTAATATTACTACAATGTATTTATCTTCAATCCCGTCTTTTGGGTGTCAGGTTGGTATGCGGATCACTTTCCAAAAGGACCCGACCCCAACCCAAGCAGACAGCACAAAAAAAGAGAACAAGAGACCGAAAAGCAAAAAAAAAAAAGAAAAGGGAAAAAATTTAAATAAGTAAAGATAAGGGGTAAGGACCACCAAAGCAAGACTTTGCTTTACTATTTTTCCTCAGGTTTATAGGCTAATATGACCTCAGTTTTCAAGCTGAGGTAGTAGTGAGGCAATGTTTCTGCTGCTCCAATAAACGCAGCTCTAAGGCTGCTTATATTCTTTTGTTCAAGTCCAAATGACTGAGCGACTGGGTGCATGTGAGTAAACCTGGGTTATAGGCCAGTACATGCACTTTGTGACTTGGGCTTATAGAGTTCCCCTTTAGGGGATGCCGGATTTGGTCAGTGACCTGTGCCAATCAGTTTGCAGACTATGGCTAAGGGTTGTCTGGCTGGTGAAATAATACTGTTTCCAATGAGGCCCGCAGGTGTATTGGTAGCCTGAAGTCCCAGCAGTCTTCTGACTTATAGATGTTTAAACTGCCTCTGGCGCTCGGTCAATCCAGCTGTGGGGGCCAGGTGGTCTTACAAGCAATTTAACAAGTGGCAGTATGGACCTATACTTCAATATGCTCCAAGTACAGGCAAGCACATGTATGTTCGTAGTTTATTCCTCTAGCAAATTTGTTTGTAGGCAGTCTTCCTCCTCTGCTCCCCCCCACTCCTCTTCTTCGCTCCTCTTCCCCCCTCTGTTTTTTCTGATGCTTCCAATCAGGCACCAATGGCGGCCTATATATCCCAGATGGCCTAGTTTACTCGTAGGTAGATGTATAATTTGGGAGGTAAATCTACGGCTCATCCATAGGACTGCTCCACCATTCAACCAGTTGTATTTTTACTTATGCTTATGCTTATGCAGCCCTGAGACTGCAACTAAGCATGTGGCTAGTCCATTCAGGGATAGAGCGGGCACTAAAGAAGTAGGGGGGGCAAAAAAAAAACAACCTGTATCCACTATTCACAGTACATGCAGTTGCAGGGGAGGGGAGGGAGACCAGGTAAATAGCATTGTGCTGTACCGGTCCGCGGAAACCGCCTACGGACCGTTTTCTCGTTCAACGGCTATCAGCATAGTTCAATTCAATCAGCGTTACCGTGTTTTCTTCTTTAAGCCGCCAGTAAAGTCCTCTCACCTGGTCCCTCACGGAGGTTCTCCTGCAGCTGTTGTGGAGGTTGTTAGCCTGCCGTCCGAACAAGGCTCTCATAGGATATGCGGGGGGGGGGGGAGTCTGGCGAGGGGTTCAGTCCTCCAACTATCTTATCAGTCATCACCTCTCCATATCGTCCGTGGTGGCCGCAGTATCCGTTGGATTGCCAGGTAGCTGGAGGGCTTCCAATCAGGCAGAGTAGCAGGGAGGCGGGGGAGCGAGGGCATCATCTGCGGCGTTGCAGCCTCTCACTCTGCAATACAGCCGCGGCTCATCCCGGTGCTCACCTCGCACACTCCTCAGCAACTGTCAGGCCCCTTCCTTTAGAACGTGAGAGCGTCACGTCCATGGTGGTCTTTTTTTCTTCTAATTTTAATGAGTAGCCACGTGTCTTTTTAAACTCCCTTCCGCGAAAAAGTTTTATCCCTATTGTGGGGTCACTAGTACCGTATTTGTAAATTGAAATCATATCCCCTCTCAAGCGTCTCTTCTCCAGAGAGAATAAGTTCAGTGCTCGCAACCTTTCCTCGTAACTAATATCCTCCAGACCCTTTATTAGCATTGTTGCCCTTCTTTGTATTCGCTCCATTTCTCTTAGTGCTGTGTAGCTCTCCGCCATGTGTGTTTTATATGGGTTATTAGTATTTTACTAAAATTTTTCCATACTAGACTGGTCCTCTAACATCACAGCGATCCAGACCATTTGATTCTTATTAACCCTTAAACCAAGTTCCTTGCCTACTAGAGGATCCATTGACTGAATATATTTAGGCTCCTTTTCACTCTAGGGGTGATGATTACCACCTCCCTGGAAAATTAAAATGCAGCACAGTCCTCCAAAGTCATACTGAATCCCAAACTTTGATAAGATTCTTGCTGGATAAGAATTTAGATTGGCGCTCCTATGCAGGCGGAGCCTCATACCATGCCACCATCCATTCACAGGAATCTGGTAAAGGGTTACTTCACCTTCACAGAAAAGACATAAAAGGGGATGGTTTGTTCTCAATGGAGCACGAGTCTAGTGATGTCACTATACTTGTCATCCATTAAAGTGTAACTCCGCTTTTGTTGATAAAAAAAAACATTCCCCTCTGGGTGATCTCTGTACAGTGCAAGGATTATAACAACCTTTGTTGCAGATTCCTACCTTTTTGTCATTCTGAAGAAATCCCTGTGTGTTAGTCTGTGCCTCTGTGGTGAGTGGGTCTAATGGGAGTGGATTCGTAATTAACTGTCAGGTGTGCAGCTGCAGGGCACTAATGAGGAAATCTGCTGGGCCTGCATCCCTTTAGACGGGTTCCTACTGGAAATCTCACCAAAAAAGAATTTTTTTTTGTTGTTGCAGGGGATGCCTGAAATCTGACTTGTATCTTAGTGCTGGGTGTAATCCTTTACTCTGACCTCTCCTTTAGCCCCCCACATCCAATCACTGGCTAAATCCTGCCGTCTTAACCTCTGCAACATCTCCAGAATTTGACCCTTCCTGACTAATGACACCACAAAGTAACTTATTCACTCCTTGATTATTTCCCGCCTTGACTACTGCAACTCTCTCCTTAATGGCCTACCCTTATGCAGGCTCCTCCCCCCTTCAGTCTATTATGAGTTGCTGCTAGACTAATACACCTCACTAACCGATCCGCGACTGCTGCTCCTCTCTGCCAATTCCTTCACTGGCTTCCCCTTCCCCACCGAATAAAATTCAAAATACCAACCACAACATACTAGGCCATTCACAACATCCCCCCCATCTATATCACCAACCTCATCTGCAGATAATCGCCCAAATCGTCCTCTCCGCTCCTCCCAGAACCTCCTGCTCTCTAGCTCCCTTGTTACCTCCTCTCCTGCTCGCCTTCAGGACTTCTCCAGAGCCTCTCCCATCCTCTGGAACTCCCAGCCCCAGTATGTCTGATCAGCCCCTACCCTGTCCACCTTTAGGAGATCCCTGAAAACGTATTTATTCAGGGAAGCCTATCCCACACCCACCTAACAACTGTCCCCAAGCCACTCCCATCAAATCATTCTCTGCAGCCATTACCTTTTGTACCACCACCCCCTCTCGTTAGAATGTAAGCTCTACAAGCAGGGCCCTCCTGTACCTTCTGTATTGAACTGTACTGTAATTGTGTTGTTCCCCCCCTCTACATTGTAAAGCGCTGCGTAAAGTGTTGGCGCTATATAAATCGTGTATAATAATAATAATAAAGGTGTAGACTTCTGGGAAATTTGGTGAGCCAATCACGCAAGCAGGAAATTATGTTTCTGGGGAGTGGTCAGTGCACATATGTGTATAGAACAACTCCAGGTGGACATATTGCATTTATAGAAAATTACAGCGGATGCAGATTGAAAAGGAAAGGTAATTTTTAATAACATTCAATTACAGTATGACTTGTATCGCAATTGTACACGCTAGATTATTTTTTCTTTATTTGCCATTTTCTTCCCCCACAAAAGTGGAGTTACCCTTAAACAATCCCTCCAGTCTTGTCACTGAAGATCTGTACCTCTGTATGAACCAGAGTTTGCAGGAGACAGAGAATTGCGCACACACACGTTCCATCCATCTCTGTTCCAAGGATTTCCACACTCCCATTCCCCAATAAATTTAATTACACCCATATTAATACAAATAATAAAAAGAAATAGAGATTATGTACTCATAACTTGGGTCCGAGATCAAAAGTAACATTTCTGTCTTTGCAGATGACACCAAGCTATGCAGTGGAATAACGTCCTTACAGGATGTCGCCAATTTACAAGCCGACCTCAATGCTCTGTCTAATTGGGCGACTATGTGGCAGATGAGGTTTAATGTTGATAAATGTAAAATTATGCACTTGGGGGCTAAGAATATGAATGCATCATACATACTAGGGGGAGTACAACTGGGGGGATCCGTAGTGGAGAAGGATCTGGGGGGATCCATAGTGGAGAAGGATCTGGGGGGATCCGTAGTGGAGAAGGATCTGGGGGGATCCGTAGTGGAAAAGGATCTGGGGGGATCCGTAGTGGAGAAGGATCTTGGGGTTCTGGTAGATCATAAGCTCAATAATAACATGCAATGCCAAGCTGCGGTTTCCAAAGCGAGCAAAGTCCTTTCTTGTATTAAGAGCGGTATGGACTCCAGAGAGAGAGACATCATCTGTACAAATCATTAGTAAGACCTCATCTGGAATATGCAGTTCAGTTTTGGGCCCCAGTTCTCAAAAGGGATATCGGGGAACTGGAGAAAGTGCAGAGAAGGGCAACCAAACTGATAAGAGGCATGGAGGAGCTCAGCTATGAGGAAAGATTAGAGGAACTGAATCTATTATCTCCTGAGAAGTGGAGAATAAGGGGGATATGATCAACATGTACAAATATATAAGGAGTCCATATAGTGAACTTAGTGTTTAATTATTCACTTTAAGGTCAACACAAAGGACAAGGGGGGACTCTTTACGTCTAGAGGAAAAGAGATTTCACCTCCCAAATACGGAAAGGTTTCTTCACAGTAAGAGCTGTGAAAATGTGGAATAGACTCCCTGCAGAGGTGGTTCTGGCCAGCTCAGTAGATTGCTTTAAGAAAGGCCTGGATTATTTCTTAAATGTACAGAATATAACTGGGTACTGACATTTATAGGTAAAGTTGATCCGGGGAATATCCGATTGCCTCTCGGGGGATCAAGAAGGAATTTTTTTCCCCTGCTGTAGCAAAATTGGATCATGCTCTTCTGGGGTTTTGGATCAACTGTGGGTATAGAATTGGGTATATGGGATTGTATGATATATATATATATTTTTTTTTTATGGTTGAACTGGATGGACTTGTGTCTTTTTTCAACCTGACTAACTATGTAACTCATGCCATGAAAATTGCCATTAAAATAAAAATTTAAACAATATTCCTCCTTCCCATTGGCGCTATCCATACTATTCTACCCACCCCCAGAGCCCCTCCTCTAAGCCAATCTTGACATCATCCAGTACAATGTATGGCCAATAGCCCCACATTACACCTGAGGACAGAGAAAGACCAATCACAACTGTGAGCGCCATGTTTTATAGGTTTCATGGAAGACAAGTTAAAGGGTTAGTTCACCTTTTATAGAACAATAATCTCTGCAGTCCACAAACACGATTCTATAATTGTAAACTAATCCATTTAAGCTCCTCCCATATTGTCGGACAGTAATGCATGGAATGAGGCCACCACAAATACTTCTGATAGTTGTCACACCTCCATCTCATCCTCTTCTCTTGGATAGACCAGCCGATAGGGCTAGTGCCCCCTTGTGGTACAGAAGAGAACTCCGTCCTGAGTTCCACCCATGCAGAACCTTAAATCTTGTCATCACAGATGACCTCAGCGGCTGAATCGCTTTTCCTTGTTGCCACCACTGAGCTCGTCTCCTCACCGGGGAGCACAATGTGCATGTTCAGGGTTTAAAAGGATGGTGCTCCCTCCTGTACTTCTAGGGGGCGCTCATCCTAATGGCTGATCCGTTTGAAAGAAAAAGACAAGACTGAGGTGGTTTTAACAACTTCCCGCAAGGCCTATTAGCAGAATGACAGCCGGGCGGTGGTGGTTCTGTTATCCTGACTGGGCATCATATGGATAAAATGCCGGCGCGCGCCCGTGGCGGCACGCAGCATGGCGATCAGTGATGCTGTGTGTCAGTCTGACACCCCGCATCGTCAATCGTGGAAAGAAGCCTCTGACGGAGGCTCCTTACCACAAGATCAGCTGTGACCAATCACAGCTGATCATCACGTGAAGCAGGAAGTGCCGGTAAACGGCTTTCCTCGGTTTGTGACAATCGGCGGCTCTCCCTGTCAGAGGTGAGGTCTGTGCTGATAATCAGCACATTAATTATCAGCGCAGCCACCATGAGGTGCCAATCGGTGCCCATCAGCATTACTGATTGGCATCTGAAGGGCACTGACAGGCATTACTGATGGGGCACTGACAGGCATTACTGATGGGGCCCAGTCTGTGCCAATCAGTGCTCCATCAGTAATGCCTGTCAGTGCCCCATCAGATGCCAAGCAGCAATACCTGTCAGTAGCTCCTCATCAGTGCTGCCTATCCAGTGCCACCTATCGGTGACGATCAATTCTACATATCAGTGCCGCCTGTCAGTGCCACCTATCGGTGCTGATCAATTCTACATATTAGTGCAGCCTCATCAGTGCCTGTCATTGAAGAAGAAAACTAAATTTTATAACAGAAACTAAAAAAGACCAAAATATATATATATTTTTTTTTCAACGTTTTTCTTCGTTTGTTTATAAAAAACAAAACAAAACAAAAAAAAAACAAACACAGGAGGTGATCAAATACCACCAAAAGGAAGCTCTATTTGAGGGAGCAAAATTATAAAAATGTCACATGGGTACAGTGTAGCATGACCACAAAATTGTCATTCAAAATGCAACAGCGCTGAAACCGGATTTTTTTATTTTTTTGCTTTACACAAAAAAAAAAAAGCGACAATTTTGAAAGAAAAACAATATTTTTTTAATTTTTGCTATAATAAAATATCCCACTTTTTTTTATTCTTCATCAGTTTAGACCAATATATATTCTTCTACATATTTTTGGTAAAAAAAAAAAAAAAAAAAAAAAATCGCAATAAGCGTATATTAATTGGTTTGCGCAAAAGTTATAGCGTCTACAAAATAGGGGATAGATTTATGGCGTTTTTTTTTTTACTAGTAATGGAGGTTTTGTGTGATTTTTTTGCGGTATTGTGGCAGACAGATCGGACACTTTTGGGACCATTGACATTTATACAGCGATCAGAGCTATAAAAATGCACCGATTACTGTGTAAATGTCACTGGTAGGGAAGGGGTTAACAATAGGGGGCGATCAAGGGGTTAAATGTGTTCCCTCAGTGTGTTCCAACTGTGGGGATAAGACTGAGTAGGAGAGGAGACATTTCGCTGTTCCCACTTACTGGGAACAAACGATAGGTCTCCTCTCCTTTGACATCACAGGGATTTGTGTGTTTACACACATAAATCCCCATGCTGGCGGTCGTGCACGCGCCCGGCGGCAATCGCGACCGCCGGCCTGGCTCATTGGGTCCCCGCCGTGCGCGTGTCCTCTTATAAGGAACCCTATGTATACACTGCTCAAAAAAATGAAAGGAACACTTTGAAAACACATCAGATCTCAAAACGGGCAAAAAACTCATGCTGAATATCTATACTGATATGGACTGGGTAATGTGTTAGGAATGAAAGGATGGCACATCATTTGATAGAAATGAAAATAATCCACCTACAGAGGGCTGAGTTCAAACACACCCCGAAAATCAAAGTGAAAAAATTATGCAGCAAGCGAGTCCATTTTGCTGAAATTTCATTGCAACAACTCAAAATGGTCCTCAGTAGTTAGTATGGCCCCCCAAGTGTTTGTATGCATGCCTAACATCAGGGCATGCTCCTAATGAGACGACGGATGGTGTCCTAGGGTATTTCCTTCCAGATCTGGACCAGAGCATCACTGAGCTCCTGAACAGACTGAGGTGCAACCTGGCGGCACCGGATGGACCGAAACATAATGTCCCAGAGGTGTTCTTTTGGATTTAGGTCAGGTGAGCATGGGGGACATTTAATGGTATAAATTTCTTCATCCTCCAGGAACTGGCTGCATGCTCTCGACACATGAGGCCGGGCATTGTCGTGCACCAGGAGGAACCCAGGACCCACTGCACCAGCGTAGGATCGGACAATGGGTTCAAGGATTTCATCCCGATACCTAATGGCAGTCAGGGTGCCATTGTGTAGCCTGTAGAGGTCTGTCCATGGATATGCCTCCCCAGACCATCACTGACCCACCACCAAACCGGTCATGCTGAACGATGTTACAGGCAGCATAAAGTTCTCCGTGGCTTCTCCAGACCCTTTCACGTCTGTCACATATGCTCAGGGTGAACCTGCTCTCATCTGTGAAAAGCATGGTACACCAGTGGCGGACTTGCTAATTCTGGTGTTCAATGGAAAATGCCAATCGAGCTCCACAGTGTCCAGCAGTGAGCACAGCGCCCACTAGAGGACGCCGGGCCCTCAGGCCACCCTCATGAAGTCTGTTTCTGATTGGTCAGAGACATTCACATCAGTGGCCTGCTGGAGGTGATTTTGTAGGGCTCTGGCAGTGCTCATCCTGTTCCTCCTTGCACAAAGGAGCAGATACCGGTCCTGCTGGTGGGTTAAGGACCTTCTACGGCTCTGTCCAGCTCTCCTAGAGTAACTGCCTGTCTCCTGGAATCTCCTCCATGCTCTTGAGACTGTGCTGGGAGACACGGCCAACCTTCTGGCAATGACACGTATTGATGTGCCATTCTGGAGGAGTTGGACTGCCTGTGCAACCTTTATAGGGTCTAAGTATCACCTTGTGCTACCAGTAGTGACACCGACCCTAGCCAAATGCAAAACTAGTGAAAAACAGTCAGAAAAGATGAGTAGGGGAAAAAAATGTCAGACACCTCCACCTGAAAAAACATTCCTGTTTTGGGGGTCGTCTCATTGTTGCCCATCTAGTGCACCTGTCGTTAATTTCAATTAATAGCAAAGCAGCTGAAACTGATTAACAACCCCCTCTGTATACACCCCTCCCCCTCTGCTACCTAACTGATCAGATCAATATCCCAGGAGTTCTGATTCAAAAGTGTTCCTTTAAATTTTTTTTGAGCAGAGTGTATATATATATATATATATATATACACATACATACATACATACACACACACACACACACACACACACACACACACACACAGGGTTTCGCGCAGCGGTGTCATTGTGCCTCAGGATATGTACGTGAGCCGGTCGGGAACCGGTTACGTGGTTAAACTGACTTCATTTACAGACCAAAGTTTATTCCTTTGATGCAAGAACTAAATGTTTACAATTAATTCATAGAAAATACAATCCGGCAACTCAGATTATCCATAGAAAATTTTATTGTAAAATTATTACAGTAACATCATCCAAAATTCTGCTGCGTTTCAGCCTAAGCCTTCATCAAAAGATGAAGGCTAAGGCCAAAACGCGTCAGCATTTTGGATGATGTAACTGCTATAATGCTACAATAAAATTTTCTACGTTGAAGCTGTCGAGTTGCCGGCTTGTATTTGTTATGGATTAACTGTGAACTCAAGTAGCCAGAGCACCGACCACTCTGCATCATACAGCGGTAGAGCTTGGGTGAGTTTTCCCTTGCTAAATGTTTACAATGTTTCTCTTTATCAGATTTTGAGATAAACTTGGCAGGCTGCCTGGATTTATTTTTTGTCAGCTGTCAGAAGTGAGCAGAGAACTTTCTGCACTTGTTACATAGAATCGGGAAATGCTGTTTTAAGATCGGGAGGGGGGGTAGAATCACTTTTTTGATTCTTTAACGATTAAATCGTGCAGCTCTACTAGGTAGTGAAGTGAAGTTCAGGATGAAGATGATGGATTTATAAAGATGATGAGCAGCTTTATAAATAAATCAGTAGTAATGGTTCTTGTTCACCGCTTCCTCCTATTGGCTGAGTATTGCACCAATCAGAATCTCCACCCTGTGATGTCAGCAGTCTCTGGGCAGATTTCTCACGTTTGATTCCCCCCAATTATCTTTATATAACCTTTCCCGCCACGCAACACAGCATGGAGGGGCTCAGTGAAGGTGGTGGTGAAGGTGTGGAGGTGTCGGATCGGGTAACACAATTCATAAAAGGAGATCCGCCCGGCCTCATAATCCAGATCTATCCTGACTCTGTCACTGGAGATATTACCGGGTAATTGGATCTGATTACTGTCATGTATCACTGAGTACTCATTACCCAACAACCTCTCCAAACCCCAGGACTTCTTATTATATCCAATCACTGACTGATCTCCTCTCCTGTCTATACTGGGGTAACACATTCCTACTTTCCAGTACACTAACCCCCCGAAATCCACTTCCCAGTAATGTCTCCCTGAGGAAAAACTCTGACTACTTATCACCTGAGGATAATCAAATCTCTCTGGTGTTTCTGGACGATTTTGATGTGATGATATGGACACAGATTTCCTGTCATGTGATATATGTAGTTTATTACTGGCTGTCCTCACATCCAGTAATATGTCTGCAACCCCCGACACCCCCCATGTTTGCTGTAATATATCAGATAAACCTGTGTGTAATGTGCGCAAGATCTTCGCCACATCCAGATCCCATCCATCATGGAGGAGTTTATCATATCGCTCTCTGTCCTCATCATCTCCATCCTCCGTATCCCACAAGCCACCGGTGTCTGATTCTTGTAGGACAGTCAGCGGATCCGTCATGTTACACAGCTCCTCAATGTCCCCCATCTTCCTGGAAAGCTCCTCCTTCTTTATTTCCAGCTGTTGGATCATATCAGACAGTGATAGAAAGACCCGCTCTGCCTGCCCGGAGATCGCACTCAGGACTCCCTTCTCCAGGTCTTCCAGACATCTCCTGAGGTCTCTGAACAGGACAGTGACTCTCTCGGTTTCATCATCTGCTTTTCCGTGTATTTTCCTCCTGTGTTCCTGCAGACTCAGGACTCTTTTCTCTGTCTCCTCTCTCTCTGTCATCAGTTCCTGCAGAACATTCCTCAGTTTCTTCTTCTTCATCTCAGAGGCTTCATCCAGAGTCTCCACCTGGTGTCCCCGATGTTCTCCATCCAGCTTGCAGGACATACAGATACAAGTGGAGTCCTCAGTGCAGTAATACTCCAGGATCTTGTTATGGACGGAGCATTTCCTGTTCTCCAGGGAAGTGGTGAGGTCACATAAGACGTGTTCTGGTGACTTGCTGTGGACTCTAAGGTGATCGGCACACAGAGAAGCTTCACACAGCAGACAGGATTTCACAGCAGGTACAGGAGTGTGAATACAGTAAGTACAGAAGACCCCGGACTCCTGATCTGGTCGAGCAGACAGGAGATTCTCCACTATGTTACGGAGAGTTATGTTCCTCCGCAGTGCAGGACGATCCTGGAACTCTTCTCTACAATCAGGACAGGAATAACCTCCAGACCTCTCCAGTGTATCCAACACACGACCAATACAGTCCCGGCAGAAGTTGTGTCCACATTTCAGGGTTACAGGATCTGTATAAATGTCCAGACAGATGGAACATTCCAGCTCTTTCCTCAGATCAGCTGATGCCATTTCTAAAAACAGAAGAGAGAAAAGAAAGTGAAATTCTCTACTTATTAAAGTTGAGCTCCAGGAATTCAGCCACTTTGTAAATTGTGTCATCCTACTATGATTTAAGTCCAATGAGGTGCATGCAACATTTAACTAATCTCTGTTATTTACAACAGAGATTGTTGTTTTTTTTTTAAACACCGAACGTTGAGCAGTCACTACACTCCCAGTACTCTGACAGGAATGAGGTTGTCTTCTCATATAGCAGGGGGTGTCAAAACTTTTTTTCAAAGAGGGCCCAATTTGATGAAGTGAACTTGCATGAGGGCCGACCATTTTGCCTGGCATACTTTGAACTATTAAAATTTGGTCTAAGTGTGTTCGTCCGAGCACTAATACACTGCCCAACAGGAATTATCTTGCCTTTGTGGCTGTGTGTGGTGAAGAGATGAGCTTGGGCGTGTTAATTGGGTATACCGTATTTATCGGCGTATAAAACGCACCTTCACTGTAAAGAGGGAAGTTTCAGGAAAAAAAAATAATTTTAAATAAAGAACCGTGAAGCAAAATATAGGATTTTTATAACAGCTTACCTGTAAAATGCTTTTCTTGGAGTACACCACGGGACACAGAGCCTAGTAATTACTAAGTGGGTTATATTCCACCTTCAGGTGCTGGACACTTGGGTAATCCATTAGACAGGAAGTTCCCTCCCTATATAACCCCTCCCATACTGGGACTACCTCAGTTTTGTAGCAAAGCAATAAGTGTCCCAATATCCCCAAACAAGAGGGGCGGGAGCTCTGTGTCCCGTGATGTACTCCAAGAAAAGGATTTTACAGGTAAGCTGTAATAAAAATCCTATTTTCTTTATCGTACATCACGGGACACAGAGCTAGTAATTACTAAGTGGGACGTCCTAAAGCAATGCCTACTGACGGGAGGGAGACACAAATAACGCAGACCGCCATCAGACGTGAGGACCTATACTGCTACCTGCAGCATACTGCGTCAAAAAGCGGCATCCTCTTGCCGTTTTACATTCACCTGATAGAAATTAGTGAACGTATGCACCGGCGACCAAGTTGCGGCCTTGCAAATCTGAGTCATAAAGGCTTGGTAATGCACTGCGCATGAAGCGCTTACTATCCTGCTAGGTTGCACTCTAAAAGAAACAGGGGGAAACCCTCTTTAAACCACAAGCCTGAATAATAACCTGATGAATCAACATTGAAAACAGTTGATTTAGATGCTGCCTGCCCTTTCCTGGGGCCTCCTGGTAGCGCAACAAACATCAGTTTTCCGTATCTGAGCAGCCGCATTAGATAGAGTGAGAGCATTCGAGGCCTAACGAGAGAGTGTAACCATTTTAATAGCCAATTTGAACACTGCCTGCCCATTTCTAGGGTCTTCTGGCAGCACAACAAAACGTCAGTTTCTTATATCTGAAACCTTCAGATAGATCTTTAACTGCTCTCATCTATATTGAGAGGAAAACAATTGCTTTTCCTTCCGCAGGCGAGGTTCTGGAAAAAAGGAAGGCAAGAAACTTGATTCAAATGAAAACTAGATCCTTCTAGGAAAAAAGGCTGGGTGAGGATTTCACATCACCCTATCCTTAAGGATAATTAAGTATGGCTCTATACAAAGAATGCTGCCAATACTGAAACTCTCTTGCGGAGGCTACCACAAGCAAGAACACCAATTCCCCCGTTTAGAAGGATGAAGGGAATATGGTGCATCGGCCCAAGGTGCTGACCTTGTAAGCCGACAAAACTAGACTCAATCCCCCGAGCACAGGATGACCTAACTGGCGGACTTATACGCGTTCCCCCTTGTATAAAGGCCCGGATCAAAGAGTGCGAAGCAAGCGGCCTTTGAAAATACTGACAAGGCCGAGATCGGATCCTTGATCGAACTTAAGGCTAGCTCCATCTCCTTTCCTAATGTAGGAAGGCAAGAATTTTACCTATGACATACTTCCAAGGATGCCACCCCTTGGTTTCACACCAGGAACATGGGCCTTCCAGATCCTATGATACATGGTCCTCGAGGCCTGTACGAATCAAGGTAATTTGCCGCTGATTCTGAAAGCCCCGATCCTCAAGAATGCGGGCTAAAACAGCCAGACCATTAATTCCCATGTTTGCAAGACAGAATGGAATACCCCCTTGCGAAGTAGGTCTGGACAAGATGTAAAGGGACCCGAGTCCTCTACTACCACCCCTTATGATCCCTGCACAGCAAGGTCGTCTGGGTCATGCCGGAGCTAATAGGCCAGCTTCCGTTCCCCTCAGATGTTGCATAGAAGCCACGGTAGTCACAGCACTGGGGGGAGAGAGAAGGCATAAACCAGTGACAACTGGTCCCACGAGATCACTAACGCATCTGTCCCACATGCAAATGGATCCTTTGTCCTTGACACAAAGCTGTCCATCTTCTTGTTGAACCTGGACGCCAATAAATTTTATGTCCGGGGTACCCTTTCTCTGGCACTTGGCCAGAAAAAAGTCAGGGTGTAGAGGTCATTCTCCCGGGAACAATTGTTGACGGCTCCAGAGAACCGCCTGCCAATTCTCCATTTCATGTAATGAAGATTGTCAATAGGCAAGGCACAAGCTCCTCTGCCCAAGCCAGAACATGGCTCACTTCCCTCTGACTGCGTGACTTCTAGTGCCTCCTTGGTGAACAAAGTAAATCACTGGTGTGGCATTGTCGGATTGTACTCTGACAGAACAATCCTGCAGGCCATTAAGCCAGACGTGCCATCCGTAGCTCTAGAATGTTGACGGATATGGCTCACTTGGAGCTTGACCACTTCCCCTGGGCACTGGTCTCTTCCAGGCCTGGCCTCCATCCCTAGAGGCCAGCTTTCATAGCCGCCACCTCCCAGGTAACCGGCGTGAAGGATCTTCCTTTCTGACAATCTTTTGGTTAAGAACCACCAACTAAGACTCAAGCATATCCCTGGGACCAGACCCTTTGGATAATGCTAGGTTAGGATCTACTTGTTCCAGGCTGACAGAATAATGTTTATAGCAGCCTTGAAAGAAACTGAGCATAGGGGACCACTTTGAATGAAGCCACCATCTTCCCTAGCACCTTAGGCAAATGGCAAACTCTTCCTTGCCTTGACCTCATAGACCAGCTTTCTTATAGCGCTGCCTTTGTCTGTCTGTGGCAAAAAAAAACTCTCCTTTTTGGGCTGTGTCCCAAACATTCCAAGCTTCTTACCGAACGTAAGAATGTACTTTTAGACTGGGATCCTAACCCAGGAGTTCCAGATACTTGATCATGCTGGACACACTTAGGTCCAGCCATGCTACTGACTGATCGATCAGCAGCAGATTGCCTCGGTATGCCATTACTGCTATACCCCGGGCCTTTAGACCTGCTAGAGGCGGGCCCTAGCACCCTGTAAACCCGGGCACGGTGGCTAACCCAAAGGGCAAGACCACCAACTGGAAGAGGTGCTGTTCTCCTGCGAAATGCAGACAACCTCTGCAGTCCCATTTAAATAAACACATATGCAAATGGCTCCCCATATGTGAATGTGGCAAGTGTTAAAGCCATATGCCTCTATGGAAGCATGCGTTCATTGAAGCATGAATTCATACAAATATGTTTTAGGCACAACATAAAAAAGTGTGCGCTGTATACACATAGCACGTGTGCTATGGAACGGGCATCTTGCAAGCAAGCATGCATTTGAGAATGTGTTATGCAACATTGCGCAACATGTACCCATGCAGACACGTATTCCTATGTAAACAGAAGGAATCCTGTATAATTAAGGAAACTTAAATTATCACGCCTCATTATGCAACTGTAGCGGCCTCACCTCTCTCCCTTGCTTTATCGGTTATATGGCTGTTGTCTAGGGGTACCTGGGAGAGAGAGATGATGATACACACCATGGCCCGTGTCCTCCTGTTGCTAAGAGGTGAAGGCCAGAAGATTGGGCTTTTCTGTAGGTGTCCTAGAGTCAAGTCCAGTTCTTTGTCCCTGACTCCTTTGCTTAGTAACCCAAGTTCCACACAGTGAATAGGTACAACTTAGTTTTATTCTTCTTGCCAAGCAATAAAACAGTCTTTCTCCTTTTTAATAATGGGGGGAACAGATCGAGGCACAATCCTTTCCCTTCTTGCTGCTACCCACTGTGCTGTCACCAGTGGTGAAAAGTCACTGCCACTGACTAGGTAATATAGAACGTGAATTACCTTCACTCACTTTGCCCCTGTCAAGGGAGAAGTGGAGGCCTCTCCGTCACCAGCGATGCTGCGCCGGACTCTTCGGAGAAGTTACTGCGCACCAATCCTCACGAACTCAGACACGGGCACCCAAGGCATTAGGGCCCCCTTGGATTCCTCCACCCTCGCGGAACTCAGTCGAAGGTACTGAGCCCCAGGCATCCGCCATAGTACCTCACCCCAGGCTAAAGGTGCCTGAGATGGACTCCATCTCCGCTCCAGCCAGGCCAAGGGCGCCTAGGCCTGGAACACCGGAACGTCAGCACCCAAGCTGAAGGTGCCTGGGCACGGCCACGTCCTCCCACTCTCCTCAAACTCCCCCCGTGGTAAGGGTGTCCGCCCTCTTTTATGCCCTCTCCCTTCGCGCCACAGCGGGTTCCCCGCCCCGCTGTACCAGCTCCAGGGAAGGACAAAAAGGCACAGCTCGCGGTGTGAGCTCAACTCCGGCCCCAGGCAACAGCGCCACCCAGAGACCCCAAGGAACCTCACACCACCAGAGTCCTCACATAATTCAAATACCCGCTACACAACCATGCAAAATCTAGGCGAACATGCAACTTTAGGCGAACAGGCAACTTTAGGCGATCATGCATCCTTATGCGATTCAGCATCTTATGCATTTTAAGCACTTCTGTGCGGACATGTACCCTTGTGTGATCAAGCACTCCTGTGCGATCCAGCATCTTTATGAAATCAAGCATTTTTATGCGATTTTAGGCATTTCTGTGCAAACAAGCCTCTCCGTGCGACTTAAGCACTTTAATGTGACTAAGCATCCTCATGCGACTATGTAAAAAACATGTAAATCCATACAAACATGTATCTTTATGTGATCAACAATAAACATGTTCTGTTACTTTTACATTTCAAACTCATGTATTTTATGCAAACATGTGGACTGGTAAAGAGGAAGTTATCCTCTGTAGACGTGCATTTCCGCAATCATGCGATATAGCTGTTGTGCGTTAGCAATGTGCACCAGCAACAGTGCATCCCAGCAGTTGTGCATTTGGCTAGCCTGAAGCCAGCACCAGGATGAAGATCCTGTGGAAGTTTTTCTAGCAACCTATACTCCTCGACTAGAGTTTTTAGGAGAAGAAAAAAAAAAACACAGCTTATGCGGGTGCCCAACCAGCAGAAATAAACTTTTGCAGTAATTGATGGAGTGGGAAAGTACAAGGGATTTTTTTTTTTATTTTTTTTTTAAAACCCCAAAAGGAGGAGACAGAGGCTTTGGCCATCTAAGCCGATAGTAAAGTTATATGCAGTATGAATCTCTGGAAAAAAAAAAAAAAAAAAAAAAGACTGCAGCTGCAACTCGAGAACTTGTGAGGCTTCCGATACCTCCGCCTCGTTAGCCTGCACCTGTTCCCTGTCCTCTGACGGTGAACTTTCATCCTCAGGACTTTTATTCCTCTTGTTAGAGGATTCAGAGCAGGGAAAGGGACACATCTCGGTTTCTGCTTCTTGAGAGGATGCTGCGAATATAGCAATTAACCTCTTATAGACCAACAAATGCAATGCAAAAAAATGTCCAAACTGACATATGCAGGGTGGCTGAAATGTTGGGGGAGGCTGCAATGCCTGACAGGGCCGATGGCTCAACCTGCGGGCTGCCTCAAGTCTTTAAAGGGGAGGATGGTATCATGCAAGCATGATTAGGGCCAGCAGATTCAGGTGGCGATACCCTAGTGCCCTTTTATATTCCTGCCCCTGAACCTTTTATACAGGAAGACAAAGTCCTAAGCTAAAAGCGGAGGAACTTAACACAGGTGCATCAACAGCTGAACCTAGTCTAGCAAAAAAAAACAATGCCTGCTAATCTGCACAGCTAGATGCTAGTATGCTTAGGTATGTCTGTATCCAACACACACAAGGTGCTTACGTGCCCCAAGCTGCCGTGTCCCTCTGGCTTTACAGAGCTCGGACGTCTGGGCTTTCTTTTTTGATTGGCCCGCCCTGCACCATGAGCCGGCGTGCACACGCGTGCCAGCGGCAACCACATCGCCCCCCCCAAAAGTGCGCCCCCCTCGCGCGCACACGCGTAGGGAAATGGTGGAGGGGGGAGAGAGAGGGATCCCCCAAGAGCGCCGTGGACCCGGACTACGAGGGACTCCCCCACACAACTGTGGCAGAGCCTGAAGCGGAGGAAGTGAGCCGCTCAACAGACCGGCTGACACTGAGCTTTCATTCCTGGAGAGCATGGTAAGTGAAACAGCAGGTATGTCTCTTTACTGCCTCTAGTGGCGGAAAACAGATAAGACATGCAGCTACTCATGGAAGATAATCCTTAAGGTATTTACCTAGGATTGTCTTCACTTCACTTACCTTACCTTTTCCCCGCCGCAGGATACTGCTGAGCACAGACAGACCCAATCTTCACCCATCACTGCGGGTTAAGTCAACAGACCTTCAGGGACCAGGATCCTAGACAGGGTTTCCACTCCCCTGGACCTGTACCGCATCCTGCCAGAAAATCTTTGGTATGTGGTTATAACCAAAGTACTGGAACCCAGGATCCAGCCCTCCGAAGAGAGGCATTACAGGCAAAAACCTTGTGCTTCGGATACGAGGCCCCAGGTACCATCCACTTTGGATGGATCTGGTCTTTTATGGAGGCTATTTAAATCCAGCATGGATCCCTCCAGTGGAGCTCCTCAGAGCACATCTTCACTCGTGACCAACACCTTAGACACTGATGAAAAAACTGGAGGTGCTCCCAGTATGAGAGGGGTTATATAGGGAGGGAACTTCCTGTCTAATTGATTACACCAGTGTTCAGCACCTGAAGGTGTAATATAACCCACTTAGTAATTACTAGGCTCTGTGTCCCGTGATGTACGATAAAGAAAAGGGTCAGTACCCATCAATGCAGCCTAATCAGTGCCCATCTGCAGCCCCACCACTGCCATGAATGCAGCCCCACCACTGCCATGAATGCAGCCCCACCACTGCCATGAATGCAGCACCCCCCCCAATTGCCATCAGTGCAGCCTGATCCATGCTCATCTGCAGCCTCGGAGGGGACTGGGAGGGGGCGGGACGAGCGCTACCAGGTTACATACAGGAGAATCTCCTGTTTACTCGGCGGCCTCTTTAATACAAAGTCTCGCCTCCAATGATGGACAGAACAGCCGTCCAATGGCAGTGCAGGAGATGGGACTTCCTATTACAGAGGCCGCCACGTAAACAGGAAATTCTCCTGTATGTACGGCACTCGTCCCGCCCCCTCCCTGTCCCCTCCAAGGCGGCTAAAATATATATCTTTTGTGGCCCAGGAGCTGGGAGATTCGTTGGGGGGTCACAAAAGATCTACGGTTGTGCTCATAAGTTTACATACCCTGGCAGAATTTATGATTTCTTGGCCATTTTTCAGAGAATATGAATGATAACACAAAAACTTTTCTTTCACTCATGGTTAGTGTTTGGCTGAAGCCATTTATTATCAATCAACTTCGTTTACTATTTTTATATCATAAATCACAACAGAAACTACCCAAATGACCCTGATGATTTTGGCCTGATAACATGCACACAAGTTGACACAAAGGGGTTTGAATGGCTATTAAAGGTAACCATCCTCACCTGTGATCTGCTTGCTTGTAATTAGTGTGTGTGTGTGTGTGTGTGTGTGTGTGTGTGTGTGTAAAAGGTCAATGAGTTTCTGGACTCCTGACAGACATCTTTCATCCAGTGCTGCACTGAGGTTTCTGGATTCTGAGTCATGGGGAAAGCAAAAGAATTGTCAAAGGATCTGCAAGAAAAGGTAGTTGAACTGTATAAAAACAGGAAAGGGATACAAGATGATATCCAAAGAATTGTGAATGCCAATCAGCAGTGTTCAAACTCTAATCAAGAAGTGGAAAATTAGGGGTTCTGGGGGAAACCAAACCACGGTCTGGTAGACCAACTAAAAATTTCAGCCACAACTGCCAGGAAAATTGTTCGGGATGCAAAAAAAAAAACCCCACAAATAACTTCAGGTAAGATACAGGACTCTCTGAAAACATGTGGTGTGGCTGTACAAGATGCACAATAAGGAGGCACTTGAAGAAAGATGGGCTGCATGGTCGAGACTAGAGCTGGGCAATTTTTTTCCCCCCAAAAAATTTTTAAAAAAAATTAATTTACGATTCGAATCAAGTTTTTTTTTTTTTTTGATGGACACCGCGCCGGTCCTGAGGAGCTGCGGGCAGGAGTTTTTAGACAAGGGAGCAGCATTGGCCTAGTCCGCAGCGTAGAGGACTAGGCCAAAGCAACTGCCTCGCTTAAAAACTCCTGCCCGCAGCTCCTCAGGACCGGCGCGATGTCAGCCCTAGTCGAGACACCAGGAGAAAGCCTTTACTACGCAAATACCACAAAGTATCCCGCTTACAATACACCAAACAGCACAAGACAAGCCTCAAACCTTCGGGCAAAAAGTCATTTGGAGTGAGGAGGAGACTAAAAATTAGCTTTTTGGCCACAACCATAAACACTGCATTTGGAGAGGAGACAACAAGGCCTATGATGAAAGGTCCACCATCCCTACTGTGAAACACGGAGGTGGATCGCTGATGTTTTGGGGATGGGTGAGCTACAAAAAAGGCACAGGAAATTTGGTCAAAATTGATGGCAAGATGAATGCAGTATGTTATCAAAAAAATACTGGGAGGAACATTTCATTCATCAGCCAGGAAGCTGCGCATGGGACGTACTTGGACATTCCAACATGACAATGATCCAAAACACAAGGCCAAGTCGTCCTGTCATTGGCTACAGCAGAATAAAGTGAAGGTTCTCAGTCTCCTGACCTCAATATCATTGAGCCACTCTGGGGTGATCTGAAACGTGCCATTCATGCAAGACGGCCCAAGAATTTCCAGGAACTAGAGGCTTTTTGCCAAGAGGAATGGGCAGCTTTACCATCTGAGAAGATAAAGAGCCTCATCCACAAATACCACAAAAGACTTCAAGCTGTCATTGATGGTAAAGGGGGCAATACACGGTATTAAGAACTGGGGTATGTAAACTTTTGATCAGGGTCATTTGGGTAGTTTCTGTTGTGATTATGATTTAAAAAGAGTAAACACAGTTGATTGAAATTATTAATAAATATAATAATAACTCACTAACCATGAGTGAAAGAAAAGTTTTAATGTTATCATTCATATTCTCTGAAAAAAGGCCAAGAAGTTATAAATTCTGCCAGGGTATGTAAACTTATGAGCAAAACCGTATATGTCCAAATTACCAGGCAAGCCGTTCGAAACCGGAACACGGGCCGGACTTTGGACATACAGCAGCTGCTCTGACATCGATATTATAGGTGTTGTCAGTCAGGGGGAAAAAAAAAAAAAACTTCCCTTCCTGTCCTAAGGGGATGTATTGTAGTACGGGGGATTAGAAACTCCTCAGCCCCCTCCTAAAGTCCAGGAAGAGGAAAAAAGCAGCGCCTTCTAAGCGTAGTAGTATCAGAAATTTATTAGAGCAATATATAATACAGCGGCAAGAGATACACCCACAAACGAGTATAGTAAGAGGCTTATCTTTAAAGGTTGTCATCCGCTCGACCCGGGAGCTGCGAATCCTGATGTTCACAAGCTGGAATCCCACGTAGTGGTTAGCGGTGGTAGAAGGAACTTCACTCTCGCGGCCGCAGAGATGGGGAAGAATCCTCACTGGAACACAGCTAGTGGAATCGTCACTTCCGGGTATGATGTCAGCGGGGGATGCGCGCATTCGAAGCATGCGTGCTTCTTCATCAGGCTCATCCTAAAGTCCATTATGTGTTATGGCAGTGAGGGGGACATTAACACACTGTATGTACTAACACCATCGTAGATTAGGGGTTCCTGTGTCAGGATGAGGTTTGAGATGAGCATGGGCTTAAGGCGAAACCAATTTTTTTTGTAGGTTTGTGGAAACCGAGGTGGCAATTTGCTTGCTGCCTTAGCAACCAACAATCAATAATCATTTCCCACTAACAAAGAGGGCAGCACAGTGGTGTAGTGGTTAGCACTTTCACCTAGTAGCAAAAGGGTCACTGGTTCGAATCCCGACCTCGACACCATCTGCCTGGAGTTTGCATGTTCTCCCTGTGTCCCTGCGTGGGTTTCCTCCAGGTACTCCGGTTTCCTCCCACACTCCAAAGATATGCTGGTAGGTTAATCGGATCTTGTCCAAATTGGCCCAGTATATATGTGTACGAATGTGTGTCCCAAGCGCGTTGAGATCCTACGGGGTTAATGACCGCACCAGCCAAGCAGACACTGGCTGCAAAAAGCGCCTTGAGGCGATTCAGTTCGCATTTGTAGCGCTATACAAGTCATTCATTCATTAATTCAAAGAGCACAGGGTTCGATTCAACCCTGAGTTCTAGCCATTTTCAGTTTGGATGAATGGCAAACTAATGCACTTTTTCACTGCCATAGCAACAAATCACCAAATATGCAGTTACTGGCCGGTAATCTTTCATCAGGTGGCTTAGAAGGGCCGATAATTGGAGGAGTTCTCTAATGGGCAACGTCCCCTCCCTATAAAAGTCAGGGTTCCCAGAAGCCTATGTGTGAAGTGTAAAGAAGAAAAGGGTATTTTAAGTGGGAGATGCTGCTATACACAGAGCTACACTCATTTCCCACATTATTAGGTACACCTTGCTAGTACTGGGTTGGACCCCCCCCCCCCCCCACCCTTTGCCTTCACAACTGCCCTAATTCTTGGTGGAATAGATACAACAAGGTGTTGGAAACATTCCTCAGAGATTTTGGTCCATAGTGACATGATAACATCACACAGTTGCTACAGATTTGTCGGCTGCACATCCTTGATGCGCATCTTTCGTTCCATCACATCCCAAAGGTTCTCTATTGGATGAGATGTGGTGAGTGTGAAGGCCATTGGAGTGCAGTGACCTCATTGTCCAGTGGTGAGATGATTGGAGCTTTGTGACATGGTGCATTATCCTGCTGGAAAAAGGACCTTTGTCAGGGACATATCCAGGATCCAATCCAAGTATTCTAGGCACATGGAAGGCTGGAGAGCAGATTTCTAAATTGATCTCCCTGCCAAAGTCCAGAAGAAGCTGAATTGTCTTTTGAACATTTGCAAAGGAGACGAGTCCATCAGGAGGAAGTCATCTAGAAAGCTTTCCACCTGGATGATCAGAGTTCTGAGAAGGGCAATCAAGGGTGATAAGATCTTTGAGAACACCCTGAGAAGAGAGGACAGGATGAGAGGTAATACACATACACTGGAAGGGTCTTCTGCCATGGCAAAGTATAGAAATAGCTGATGAAGGGGGGTAAATGAGAACATACAGATAGGCATATTGTATGTTCACGAATACCATGATGTACTCTCCTTATCTCAGAAAAGCAATTACAGGCATACCCCGCTTTAAGTACACTCACTTTACATACACTCAGGGGTATGTCCTTACTCGCGAGTGTATGTAAAGTGCCTCACAAAGTACTGTGCAGACATTTTGCAGCCACAATAGAAGGAGCTGAAGCTCAGGAGAGCATAGCCGACCCTATTCCAGTGTGTCCCTGACACCCCCACTACATCCCCTGTCCCCCCACATCCCCTGTCCCCCCACTACACCCTAGAAGTGAAAAAAGGTATGGTTTCACTTTAAGTACATTTTCGTTTTACATACATGCTCTGGTCCCATTGTGTACTCAAAAGTGGGGTATGCCTGTACAGACCTTGCAAACTTCCATAACTACAGGTAGAACTCAAAAAATTAGAATACCGTGCAAAAATTCATCTATTTTACTAATGCAACTTAAAAGGTGAAAGTAATATATGAGAGAGACTCATTACATGCAAAGCAAGATAGTTTAGGCCGTGATTTGTCATCATTGTGACGATTATGGCTTACAGCTCATGAAATCCACAATCACATAAAATTAGGATATTGTGAAAAGGTGCAATATTCTAGGCTCAAAGTGTCCCACTCTAATCAGCTAATTAAGCCATAACACCTGCAAAGTGTTCCTGAGCCTTTAAATGGTCTCTCAGTCTGGTTCAGTAGGAATCACAATCATGGGAAAGACTGCTGACCTGACAGTTGTGAAGAAAACCATCATTGACACCCTCCATAAGGAGGGAAAGCCTCAAAAGGTAATTGTAAAAGAAGTTGGATGTTCCCAAAGTGCTGTATCAAAAGCACATTAATAGAAAGTTATGTGGAAGGGAAAAGTGTGGAAGAAAAAGGTGCACAAGCAGCAGGGATGAGCGCAGCCTGGGCAGGATTGTCAGGAAAATGCCATTCAAAAAAGTGTTGGGGACTTTCACAAGGAGTGGACTGAGGCTGGAGTCAGTGCATCAAGAGCCGCCACACACAGACGGATCCTGGACATAGGCTTTAAATGTCGTATGCCTTTTGTCAAGCCACTCCTAAACAACAAACAATGTCAGAAGCGACTTACCTGGGCTAAAGAAAAACACAACTGGTCTGGTGCTCAGTGGTCCAAAGTCCTCTTTTCTGATGAGAGCAAATTTTGCATCTCATTTGGAAACCAAGGAGCCGGAGTATGGAGGAAGAATGGAGAGGCACACACACTGCAAGACGCTTGAAGGCCAGTGTGAAGTTTCCACAGTCTGTGTGGATTTGGGGAGCCGTGTCATCTGCTGGAGTTGGTCCACTGTGCTTCATTAAAAGGGTATGTAAAGATTATTTATTTATTTTAAATAACAAACATGTTATACTTACCTCCACCGTGCAGCTCGTTTCGCACAGAGTGGCCCCCGAACCTGGTCTTCTGGGGTCCCTCGGCGGCTGTCTCGGCTCCTCCCCGCAAGAACTCATCACCTTCATGCGAGCTCGCATGGTGACGAGTTCTTGTGGGCGCGCTCCTGTGATACAGCCTGCGGCCATAGCCACTCACTGTATCACTCGGCCCCACCCCCCCGGCGCGCCGCATCATTGGATGTGATTGACAGCAGCGCCAGCCAATGGCTGCGCTGCTTTCAATCAACCAATGAATGAGCCGAGTGTCAAGGTCACCTGTGGCCAGGTGACAGATGCACACCTTAGGGGGACAGGAGTGCACCGCAAGGTAGTGAACCCTATGGCTGACTGCTGCGGATAGGAAACTGGGTGGTTGTGGAAAGCGGGACCAGAGGAGCACAACCGGGATCCTAACGGAAGCTAGAGCCAAGATTCCCCAGGGCGCGGAGTCTAAGACCCAGCAGGTCTTCTCCAGGGCCTCTAGTGGTGAGGATGTTATGCTGCAGGCTGGGACCAGGTCGCGGCCCCTGGAGTTTCCTAGCTCACGCCCCGTAGGATAAGGGGGAAAGAGGGGAAGCAGCAGCACAAGATATGAGAGAACCGAATAACAAGCTGAAGGTCAGGGGCCACAAGCAGACAAGGATAACGAAAGAACGAGCCGAAGGTCAAGGGTCACGAGCAGACAGGGATAGTCGGGGACAAGCCAATAACGTAACAGAGAGACAGACGTAGCACACGGCAGGCAGGAACCCAAACACACAATGCCTAACAAACACGTTGATCAGCAAAGCAGGCTTGCAGTGCACAGGTTAATATAGTGTTCTGTGATAGGGCCTGGGGTGGAGTCTGGCTGGGAGGGGATTATAAAGGAAGCCAGGTGAAAGGGCTCAGGCCTCTAAGATGAACACATGGGAAGGAAGGTAAGCTGACAGACAAACACTACTGCATATCCATGACAGTACCCTCCCTCTTATGGGCCCTCCCCCGCCTGGGCCCAGGCTTAAAGGGAAATCTCTGATGAAACCTTCTCAACAGATGAGGTGCAGCGACATCAGATGCAGCGATCCAAGACGCCTCCTCAGGACCAAAACCTCTCCAATGCACAAGGTACTGAAAAATGCCTCTGCAGAGCCGAGAATCCAGAACTTGTCTAACCTCGTACTTAAGATTATCCTCAGAGACCGAAAACGAGGTAGGGAGATGACAAGAAGATCGATTGAGGACCAAAGGCTCTCTAGGAATAAGCAAGGGCATGAGAGGATCAACAGGAATCTGAGGAGGGTCCCCTAGACCCTTAAAGGGGAACTGGTCATCTTGCACAGGACCATCAGACTGGGCAGATGTCAGTGGAACCCTGAAGTCAGGTTGGTTAGAAGGTGACATGTCGCCGGAGTCAAACTGAATAGCTGAAGGACAAGCAGAATGTCCCGAACAAGAAAAAGTAGGAGGCTCACTGGGCATGGGCTGGACTGGCATAACTAGTACAGAGGCAGAGTGAATAGCTGAGTCAGGTGTAGCGACTACCTGAATCGCATCGCAAGACGTAGCGACTGCAGGACTTGTAGACAAGCTAGCCTGGCTGTGCGTCCAAGGGTGGTTAGGGACAGAGAAATGTAAATGGTTATGCAACCTGGAATGAATGACCGGCTCAGATTCACAGGGGGCAACCTTGGGTAGGCAGGACGAGGAACAGGAGGGACCCCAAGCCAGGATCTGTCCAGTAGTCCAGTCCACATGAGGAGAATGGAGCTGTAACCATGGGAGACCCAAAATTATAGGCGTTGAGGCCTTGGGTAAGATAAGGAAGGATATCCGCTCCTGGTGGAGTGTCCCTACCGACATCTTAACAGGGAGGGTCTGGAAGCGGATAGGTCCCCCTGGGAGAACAGTACCATCAATCGCCAAGACCACCAATGGTGTGGTGAGGGGCAAAAGAGTAAGTCTCATGGACGATGCGATTTCCCAGTCCATAAAAATTACCAGCGGCTCCGGAATCCAGATATGCTGAGACCGAATGAGAAGAAGCACCAACATGAAGGAACACAGAAAGCAGAAGACGAGAAGGGGAAGGTGATATTTCTGGGTCCAATACTCCACTTTCCAGATGAAGTGGACCCGAACGTTTTTCTGGACAAAGAGAGCAAGTGTCACGAAAATGACCTTTGCCCCCACAGTAAAGACACAGACCAAGAGTTCTGCGCCTAGCACGTTCCTCGGGGGATAGCCTGGTCCGACCCAGCTGCATGGGTTCCTCAGCTGGTAGGAGATGCTCTACGGGTCGAAGAGAGGGGAGCTCAGGCTGACTAAGAACCAAGGAGTGCTGGCGTTGCTTTTCTAAGGTCCTCTCCTGAAAGCGAATATCGATCTGGTTACACAAGGAGATAACGCCGGCCAGATCAGTGGGGATGGTTCTTCCTGCTAATTCATCCTTCACTCTATCAGACAGGCCATGCAAAAAGGTTGCGACTAAGGCCTCATTGTTCCAGCTCAACTCAGCCGACAGTATGCGGAAATGAAGGGCATACTGTCCCACAGAAGCAGACTCTTGGCGGAGACGTAAAAGGGCGCTGGCCGCTGAAGAGACACGAGCCGGTTCTTCGAAGATATTCCGAAAAAGTTTCAAGAAGCCAGACAGGCTAGAAACCACTGGAACATTCAGTTCCCACAGAGGGGCTGCCCAGGCTAAAGCTTCACCAGAGAGGAGGGAAATGATATAGGCTACCTTAGCCCGATCAGACAGGAAGTTTTGGGGCTGGAGCTCAAAATGAATTGTGCATTGGCTAAGGAACCCCCTGCAAGCCTTGGAGTCCCCAGAGAAACGGGACGGAGCTGGCAGTTGTAGTGAGTGTGTGGCTGCGACTGGTGCAATAGGTGCAGCCGCTGGTTGTATTTGAGGTTGCGGATTCAGGGTTCCCAAGGAGGCCTGAAGCTGCTCAAAGCGAGAAGCCAGATCCTGGAGGAATCGCATCACCTGGGTCTGATTCGATTCCTGGGTTTCAAGTCTGCAAACTATGCCCTGCAACGGATCATCCACGGGTAACGGGATGTCAGCCGGGTTCATGGCTGATCAAACTGTCAAGGTCACCTGTGGCCAGGTGACAGATGCACACCGTAGGGGGACAGGAGTGCACCGCAAGGTAGTGAACCCTATGGCTGACTGCTGCGGATAGGAAACTGGGTGGTTGTGGAAAGTGGGACCAGAGGAGCACAACCGGGATCCTAACGGAAGCTAGAGCCAAGATTCCCCAGGGCGCGGAGTCTAAGACCCAGCAGGTCTTCTCCAGGGCCTCTAGTGGTGAGGATGTTATGCTGCAGGCTGGGACCAGGTCGCAGCCCCTGGAGTTTCCTAGCTCACGCCCCGTAGGATAAGGGGGAAAGAGGGGAAGCAGCAGCACAAGATATGAGAGAACCGAATAACAAGCTGAAGGTCAGGGGCCACAAGCAGACAAGGATAACGAAAGAACGAGCCGAAGGTCAAGGGTCACGAGCAGACAGGGATAGTCGGGGACAAGCCAATAACGTAACAGAGAGACAGACGTAGCACACGGCAGGCAGGAACCCAAACACACAATGCCTAACAAACACGTTGATCAGCAAAGCAGGCTTGCAGTGCACAGGTTAATATAGTGTTCTGTGATAGGGCCTGGGGTGGAGTCTGGCTGGGAGGAGATTATAAAGGAAGCCAGGTGAAAGGGCTCAGGCCTCCAAGATGAACACATGGGAAGGAAGGTAAGCTGACAGACAAACACTACTGCATATCCATGACACCGAGAAGCCTGGCCGAGAAGTAAGCGCTTTTACGCGCAGGACTTTCGAGGGGTCAGGTAAGTAAACGGGGGGGGGGGGGGCTGGGGGGCCGCAAATACTCGGATGTTTTTTCACCATAGAATGCATTAGGTTGAAAAAACTTTTACCTTTACAACCCCTTTAAGTTCAGGGTAACCACAGCCGTCTACCAGGAGATTTTGGAGCACTTCATGCTTCCTTCCGCAGACGAGCTCTATGGGGATGCTGACTTCATTTTCCAGCAGGACTTGGCACCTGCCCACACTGCCAAAAGCACCAAAACCTGGTTCAATGACCGTGGGATTACTGTGCTTGATTGGCCAGCAAACTCGCCTGACCTGAACCCAATAGACCAGTGGTTCTCAACCTTTCTAGTGCCGTGACCCCTTGATAGGGGTCCCCACAACTTGGGAAATTTTAACAGTGAAATTATTTTCGTAGCGCGAGTTGTCAGCACCCAAGGCAAGACAAGTAATTTGTGCCCCTAACCCACGGACATTTAGCGCTCTCCGAGTTCCTTCCACTCATACAGTAATAAAACCCCTTATGGAACATTTTAGGATGTACCACTCTCTTTGTTCTCCTTTCTTTCCCTTTTATCCCCCTCTATCCTAATTTCCTATTCCCCCCACAATTCCTCTCTCTAGCCATCTTTCTTGTTCTTTCTCTTATTCTTTCTCTTACCTATTCTTTCTTCCTCCCCCTCCTTTCCTCTCCCTTCCATGTATTCTGTATTTGTATTCCTTCTCTTACTCCTTATATTAGTTTCATCTTTTAAGTTGCATTAGGGAAATAAATTAACTTTTGCATGATATTCACATTTTTCAAGTTTCACCTGTATAGTTTTGTGGAATGTGGAAGAATTTGTTGAGGGATTGTAAGTCCAGGATAGATCAGATTCCCTTCATCGGAGTTTTGGAACCATGAACACGTTAGAGTAGAATCTCTTGAACCTGTCCTGCAGTGGTACAATGACCTCCCCGGGACAAGAGGTGGCTCAGTGCCGTGTGCAGATCTGACCGCCATCGGAAAGTTTTGGTTGATTTGAAAGAAGAAAGCGGGGAGTTTGGTAGTCCTGATCTCTATCTTGCACCTTTTTGAAAAGATTGGGTCACAGACATCTCTGACCTGCGGGTTCAGAGAGATGAAAACTGCAACAGACACACCACACTGAGTGAGAGCGCCCCCTCATGGTGAAGAGGGCTTGGTGGTCTTTGTGGGCCAAGCCTCGTGCTGAAAGACACAAATGAACTTTGACTTTTAGGTTGAAGCCTGAGGCCTCGTACACACGACCGATTTTCTCGTCGTAAAAAAACACGTCGTTTTTTTCGACGAGATTCTTGTTAAGCTTGTCGATTTTCTCGTCAAGCTTTCTATGCGTACACACTGTCATTTCCCAATTTCCTCGTGGTTCTCTGCGCTCACGTCCAGCACGTACGACGGCACTATAAAGGGGAAGATCTTTTTTCTTGGCGCCACCCCTTGGGCTGCTTTTGCTGATCTCGTGTTACCGCGTGTGAAGTAAAAGTTTGGGAAGAGACGATTCGCGCTTTTCAGTCTTCGTGCTTTCAGTTCGTTTTAGCGTGACGAATGTGCTATTTCCATTACGAAGGCTTGTTTTACAAGAAGATGCGCTCCCGTCTCATACTTGATTCTGAGCATGCGCGCTTTTGGAAGAGTCGTAAAAGCATACACACGAACCATTTTCTCGTCACAAAACAGGCCGACGAGAAACACGACGAGGAAATCTGGACTCCTGACGTGAAAATAGAGAGCAGGTTCTCTATTTTCTCGTCGAGATTCTCGTCAAGTTTCTCGTCGTAAAACCATACACACGAACGTTTTTCTAGACAAAAAAACTCTCGCGGCACTTTTCTTGACTGTTTACGACGAGAAAATCGATGGTGTGTACGAGGCCTAAATCTGAGCATTGAGGTGTAAAGAAAAAAAAAAAATAGGATTTTTATAACAGCTTACCTGTAAAATCCTTTTCTTGGAGTACATCACGGGACACAGAGCGGCATAGTAATTACTATGTGGGTTATAGAGCTTACCTTCAGGTGATGGACACTGGCACACCCAAGACAGGAAGTCCTCTCCCCTATATAACACCTCCCATACCGGGAGTACCTCAGTTTTGTAGCAAAGCAAGAAGTGTCCCCAAAAGAGGGGTGGGAGCTCTGTGTCCCGTGATGTACTCCAAGAAAAGGATTTTACAGGTAAGCCGTTATAAAAATCCTATTTTCTTTCTCGTACATCACGGGACACAGAGCAGCATAGTAATTAGTATGTGGGACGTCCCAAAGCAATGCTAAATGAGGGGAGGGAGACACCATACACAAGCTGGGTGCCATCAGACATGAGGATCTATACTGCAGCCTGCAGCACACTGCGCCCAAAGGCGATATCCTCCTGACCTCTTACATCCAACTGGTAGAATTTAGTGAATGTGTGGACTGAAGACCAAAGTCGCGGCCTTACAGATTTGAGCCATGGAGGCCTGGTGATGCACTGCCCAAGAAGCACCAACTGCTCTCGTAGAGTGCGCTTTAACCTTAAATGGAGGCATCTTCCTTTTCAAACCATAAGCTTGAATAAGCTGTCGAATCCACTTAGAAATAGTAAATTTCGACGCTGCCTGACCCTTTCTGGGGCCTTCCGGCAGAATAAACAAAACATCCATTTTCCGAATCTGAGCAGTGGCTTGAAGATAAGTTTTAACCGCTCTTACTACATCCAAAGAATGTAATAATTTCTCTTCCACCGAGCTAGGCTTGGGAAAAAAAAGAAGGAAGAACCACATCTTGGTTCAAAAGAAAAAAACTTGACACAACCTTGGGAAGAAGGGCTAAATGAGGACGTAGAACCACTCTATCCTTATGGATAATCAAATATGGCTCCTTACAAGACATAGCTGCCAATTCCGATACCCTCCTGGCTGAGGATATGGCTACCAAGAAAACTAACTTCCTAGTGAGAAAAACTAAGGGAATCTGAGGCAGAGGTTCAAACGGCTGTCTTTGTAGTGCTGATAGAACCAAGTTTAGGTCCCATGGACACATGGAAGATTTACCCGGCGGGTTGATTCGAGTCACATCCTGCAAAAAAGACTTAACTAGTGAATGCAAAGCTAGTGGTCTTTGAAAGAATATCGATAAGGCCGAAACCTGACACTTGATAGTACTTAAGGCTAACTTCCTGTCTACAGCCCACTGTAGGAAGTCAAGAATTCTGCCTATACTGTACTTACGAGGACGCCAGTTCCTGGCCTCACACCAAGCCACATACGCCTTCCAAACTCTATAATATATATGTCTGGATACAGGCTTCCTTGCATTGATCATTGTAGATACCACAGAGTTAGAGAGACCTCTCTTCCTTAAGATGTGGGATTCAATAGCCAGACCGTTAAATATAGAGTGTGTAAGGAAGGGTGGAATATCGGACCTTGCGAGAGCAGGTCTGGACGAAGTGGAAGGGTCCAAGGATGCCCCACAGACACTTACAATCTCCGCGTACCAGGATCTTCGAGGCCACGCCGGAGCTACCAGAATCACTGGCTTCTTTTCCAACCTGACTCTGCGGAGGAGTCGAGGTAATAACTGCAACGGAGGAAAACGCATAAATCAGTGAGAACTGCTCCCACGGAAACACCAGCGCATCCGACCAGCAAGCGAGTGGATCCCTCGTCCGGGATACAAAGCTGTCCACCTTCGCATTGAATTTGGATGCCAGAAGATCTACGTCTGGTGTCCCCCACCTCTGACATATCGTCCGGAAGATGTTGGGGTGAAGAGACCATTCCCCTGGGGATAACTGTTGGCGACTCAGGAAGTCTGCCTTCCAATTCTCTATTCCTGGAATAAAGATAGCGGATATGCATGGGACATGATTTTCTGCCCATACCAGTGATTCACCTCCTTCTGGGCCGCACGACTCTTGGTGCCCCTCTAGTGATTGATATACGCCACTGCTGTGGCATTGTCTGATTGAATCCTGACAGGGGACCCCCAAAGTTTGGATGTCTATGCTTTCAGGGCTAAGCTAGCCGCCTGAATTTCCAGAAGGTTGATGGGCAGGGCCTTCTCGGCATCCGACCACTTTCCCTGGAGCGACCATTGCTCCAGTACTGCCCCCCAGCCAAAAGACTGGCATCTGTAATTACCACTCTCCAAGAAATTGGAATGAAAGACTTCCCCTTTTGCAGATTTTGGGGTACCAACCACCAACAGAGACTCTTCCGTACTGACGAGGTCAGGGACATTGGGAAGTCTAGAGCTTGAACCTTTTTGTTCCAAGCTGATAGGATGGCATTCTGCAATTTCCTTGAATGGAATTGGGCGTATGGAACTGCTTCGAATGAACCACCATCTTTCCCAGCAACCGCATGCAAAGGCGTATGGATGGCTGTCTTTTTGCACAGACCATCTGGATTAGCTCCTTTAAAAAGGAAGAGATCTTTGCCTGAGGCAAAAAAAAAATTTCTTTGGTCTGAGTCTATGAGCAGCCCCAAATATTCCAGTCTTTTTACTGGTTGTAAGGCTGATGTGTCCAGGTTGAGGACCCAGTCCCGAGATTCCAGATACATGACCGTGTTGCGTACAACTACCTTTAGGTTGGTAACTGAGTGATCTATTATCAACAGATCGTTTAAGTACACCATTATCGATACACCTCGAGTTCTTAAGTCGGCCAACAGAGGGGCCAAGATCTTTGTGAACACCCGCGGTGCCGTGGCCAGCCCGAAGGGTAAGGCCACGAACTGATAATGGCGCTGCTCTACCGCAAAGCGTAGAAGCTATTGATGGCCGGGGAAAATAGGGACGTGCAAATAAGCGTCCTTGATGTCGTTGGATGCCAACCATTCTCCCCCTTGCAGGTTGGCGGCCACTGACATAATCGACTCCATCCCGAATGACCAGATGTTTAGGAATTTGTTTAGAACCTTGAGATCTAGTATGGGCCTTACATCCCGTGGGCTTTGGGATTGTAAAGAGGTTTGAGTAGAATCCCAACCCCTGCTCTTCCACCGGAACCTCCACAATTACCCCTTGGGATAATAGCCGGTCTAACGCCAAAAGGAGAGACCTTCTTTTTAGCGGATCTCTTGAAACGTTTGATGTTAAAAAGCGAGGTGGAGGAAATTCCCTTAACTCCAATTTGTATCCCAGGGACACTGTGGAGAGAGCCCATCTGTCCCGGATTGTCTCTCGCCAAGCCCCTGAGAACAACTGAGGTCTTCACCCCACCCGATTGAGTGGGGGCGACCTTTCATAGGACTGACTTGGGGGCTGGTTTAGCACCCCTTCGGTTCCAGGTTTTTTTTATTACCCTGTGATTGCCCCGGAGTTCTTCCTCCAGGATTTGATCAGGGAGGCCGTCGGAACTGCTTAGAGGCAGAAGTTCCTGGGACTGGAGGGGTAGGCCGTTTGAAGGAAGGACCCCTGAACCTCTTCTTGACTGGTAAAAGGGTACTCTTCCCACTGGAGATCTTCTGGATATACTTATCCAAGTCTTCCCCAAATAACCGCTCCCCATGGAATGGAAATCCAGCCAGGAGTTTTTTACAAGGCGTCTCGGCTGACCAGTTCTTTAGCCATAGAAGTCTACACATGTGTACCAACAACAGCGTAAGGCGGGAGGCCTGATGAATTGAATCCTTGATGGCGTCAACCGCAAAACATAATGCTCTAGGCAGATCAGCCAGATCACTTTTATCAATTTTTGTATACCCAATTTGATATTAATAAACCAAAAACGTAATTTCTAATATCTTTTGGTTTTTGATCATATTTGTTGCTAAAAGGTAACCTCTTGAGCCTGTTCTATACCAGGCTGTTTGTGTCTTTTCAGCCAGATCATGAGCCTGCTGAGCTGGTAAGTCCTTTAAAACCAGCTTCATCTGGTCCTTTAGAGCTTGACAGACGCCAATAGCTGCTACTGCCATCTGCGTTACAGTCCCAGCTGTAGAGAAAGCTGATTTTAACAAGGACTCCAAATTTTGTTATCTATTGGATCCTTAACCACTTGCCGCCCGCCCTATAGCGGATTGACGTCGGCAAAGTGGTTGCAGAATCCTGACAGGACGTCATATGACATCCTCAGGATTTTGAGCCGCTGCGCGCCCCCGGGGGCGTGCATCGCGGCGATCGTTGCTGTGGGGTGTCAGTCTGACACCCCACAACACCGATCTAGGTAAAGAGTCTCCGACGGAGACTCTTTACCACGTGATCAGCCGTGTCCAATCACGGCTGATCACAGTGTAAACAGGAAAAGCCGGTCATCGGCTTTTCCTCACTCGCGTCTGTCAGACGCGAGTAGAGGAGAGCCGATCGGCTGCTCCTCTGACAGGGGGGGGGTTTGTGCTGATCGATTATCAGCACAGCCCCCCCGAGGATGCCCACTGGACCACCAGGGATGCCACTAGACCACCAGAGATGCCACTAGACCACCAGGGATGCCACTAGACCACCAGGGAAGCCCACAATAAGGTATGCCACCCTAGACCACCAGGGATAATGGATGCCAATCAGTGCCACAATAGATGCCAATCAGTGCCCACAATGGGCACCACTGATTGGCAGGCATTATTGTTTGGCACTGATTGGCATCCATTAGTACAGTACAGTGCCACCTATCAGTGCCCACCCATGCCCACCCGTGCCACCTATCAGTGCCCATCCATGCCGCCTATCTGTGCCTATCTGTGCCCACCCGTGCCGCCTATCTGTGCCCACCCGTGCCGCCGATCGTTGCCCACCCGTGCCGCCGATCGTTGCCCACCCGTGCCGCCGATCGTTGCCCACCCGTGCCGCCGATCGTTGCCCACCCGTGCCGCCGATCGTTGCCCACCCGTGCCGCCGATCGTTGCCCACCCGTGCCGCCGATCGTTGCCCACCCGTGCCACCTTATCCGTGCCCGTCAGTGCAGCCCCATCAGTGCCCATCAGTGAAGGAGAAAACTAACTTATTTACAAAGTTTTGTAACTGAAACCCAAAAAAAAACAACTTTTTTTTTTCAAAATTTTCGGTCTTTTTTTAATTTTTTAGCAGAAAATAAAAATCGCAGAGGTGATCAAATACCACCAAAAGAAAGCTCTATTTGTGGGAACCAAATGATAAAAATTTAGTTTGGGTACAGTGTACCATGACTGCGCAATTGTCATTCAAAGTGCAACAGCGCAGAAAGCTGAAAATTGGTCTGGGCAGGAAGGTGTTTAAGTGCCCAGTATGGAAGTGGTTAAACATCTGTACATTGTCTACTGGACATGTCAGGGACTTGTTCACACAGGAGATGGCAGCGTCCACTGTAGGCAAACTCCATCTTTTGGTGAACTTTTCCTCCATAGGATACACCACAGAAAACCCTTTAGGAGGAAGAAAAAGCTTATCAGGATGTTCCCAATCCTGGTAAATGAGTCCTTCCAATAACGGATGAACTGGAAAGGAACAATTAGCCTGTGGTGCCTTCAAAGACCCTAATGGAGAAACAGACCTCTGAGGCAGAATCCTCCTCAGCCTGCTCCCCTGCAGGCGAGTCAATCTGATCGTGGGACAACTGTTCTGCCGTTAGATACTCCAACGGGGGAGACGGAGTTCTGGCGCGCTTCTTTTCCGGCAGGGAAGAAGCGATAAACGCTGCCAATCTTTGCTCTAATCCTCCCAGAGCTGAGGTAAAAGCCTCTTCTGTCACATATACAGGAGCAGGTGAACTGAGGGCAGCCGCAGCACCCAGCACTCCTGATAGCTCCCCCCCGGGTAACAACCTCTGATTTATCAGGGGAGGATGGCACAGCGGAAGCATGACCCAAATCCTCAGAGCCCGATGGCGAACCCTTTTGCTTCTTAGGATTCTTAGTCCCAGAGCCCTTGGACAGCATATTCCTAAGCTTAAAGCCGAGGTACTCACAGTCCAAATACACCTCTTACTGCGCTATAGTCTAGCGAATAAGCTGCTATATAAGTCAGTTAGGTGTCTTAAACTAATGTGCCTTTTGGGGATGCCTGTATCACCGCCTGTTGTATGCCCCAATAGAAATGAACTGTTCACCAATCAGCCCTTGCTCTTGTGTCCGTCCTCTCACCAGTATGTCTCACAGAGACTGATGCTTTTAAGGCAGAGGACGCCCACACATGCGCACCGGAAAACACAGAGCGCCATCACGCTAAGCCCCGCCCCCTCCATGACTCATTCCCCATATCTTAGTTCATGTGCGCGCGCGCATGCACGTATGCGCCGACAGCGCCAGAACACTTCCTCATGGAGAGGCATGGGGGAGAGAAGGCTGTGAACTTAATGGCTGAACGTGCCCATCCACGGAGAGCGCACCGCAGCCACTCAGGTCTCCCCACTACAGGTATGACAGGACAACATGGCAACTTTAACAGATGGCTCTTGGAGCTATACTTACAAAAGGGAGCTCCTTCATCTCTGTCTGGGCATTATTCTTGTCACAAGGTATAGCCCAATAGACATCCCATAGAGGCCTCTAGTGGCTAAAAAATGGTATTATCACAATGTCTATTTAAAACCCATGTGAATATAATTCAGGTTTACAACTTAGGCAACATAGACCAGCAGGAAAGAACACCACAAAGGTAAATTACAGGCCAAAACACATTAGTCTGAAGGTTCCCTGCTGAACCAAGTTCATCAGAGACCTTCACTTACCTTTCCCCGCCGCAGGACCCCGTTCGGAACAGAAAGCCCAAACTTCGCCCCACTCGGCGGGCAATGTCAGCCGACCTTCAGGGACCTGTAGTGGTGCAACGGATCGGTGGTGATCCGAACGGGTCACCCTGTTCGGATCGGATCACCACGCGATCCGTGGAGCGCTCCGGAGCCTCGGCCGTAGGAAAGGCCGCGGCTTCGGCCTAGCTCCGGATCGGCGGCCATCTTGGTACACCCCGAGGCGGCCGCTGTAGTGACGTTTCGCCGCCATCTTGCTCCACCCCACACTCCTGCACAGTAATGATAGATAGAGAGATAGAGAGAGAGATAGAGAGAGAGAGAGAGAGAGGGCCAAGCGGACATCTTGTTACACCCAACGGAGTTTTAGATTTCAAACACAAAAACTGAGGTTATCAGCTTTAATACATTATTTGGAAATCCATCGGACTATTTACATTTTAAAAGCAGCAGCAAACCTTACATGCTTGCTAATGTGACGGAACACCTCTGATTTTCACATTTAACATTTAGTTAAATGTGAAAATCAGGAGGTGTTCTGTCACATTCGCAACCATGTGAGGTCAGCAGGTTTGCTGCTGCTTTTAAAATTTAACATGTAAAATTTAACATGTAAACAGTCCGATGGATTTACAAATACTGTATTTAAGCTTATAAGCTCCGTTTTGTGTTGAAAATAACTGTGAAATCGAAAATTCCGGTGGGTGAAACATCATGTTATGTTTTTGCCGATCCGAAAATGATCCGATCCGTGGCTCTGATCCGAGGATCGATCCGATCCAAGAGTTTTTTTGATCCGTTGCACCCCTAGGGACCGGGGTCCTACTGAAAAGGAACACCACTTCCCCTGGACCTGTACAGCACCCTGCCAGAAACATCTTGGTTTTGGGTCTGACCAGAGTACTGGAACTCAGGGTCCAGCCCTCCTAAGAGAGGCATTACAGGCAAAAACCTTGTTCTTCTTCACCGAGGCCCAGGTACCGTCTGTTTGGCTATGAAGCACTTTGGACGGATCTGGAATAGCTTGCCTAGGCCCAAATGAACCTACACACAAGCCCACTTCAATACATATGTAGCGCACAGACCCCCTTTCTTTACCTGCATTAACTTCGGCTCCTTGCAGGAATAGAGGGGCACACCACACCACAAGCCCGTACCCTCCCGTGTAAAGAGGTTGAGCGGTGTTGTTGATGTGTCTTCCACAGTCAGACAACCAGAGAATGTCTCTCACCTCTATGTTGAATAAAGATAAGTCCTTGTCACCCCCCAAGTAACTTCAAGGTCCACACCAGCTGCAACTCCAACACAGTTTATTTCTCTGTTTGCAAAATAACAGTCTCTGCTAGGAAAGGTTGGAATGAGAACAGCACAGCTTAAGGTGTGGGAGAGGTCCAGGCACAAACACAATCACTTCACTGCTCGGCTTCTCAAGCAGACTCAGCCCAGATGGATAGTCTCCCTAGGAAGGGACTAGCAGCCAAATGGTACTCTAACTTAACCGCACGGTCTCTGCCACGGACCCGGGTGAACTTGGTCTCTGCCACGGACCCGGGTGAACTTGGTCTCTGCCACGGACCCGGGTGAACTTGGTCTCTGCCACGGACCCGGGTGAACTTGGTCTCTGCCACGGACCCGGGTGAACTTGGTCTCTGCCACGGACCCGGGTGAACTTGGTGCTTCAAAACTTGGCCTCTGTTAAGGAGAAGACATCCCTCCAGAGAGTTACCGGGACCCTTCCTTCACTGTGACTTCTCACCAGTCCTTCGAAACAGTTCCTCCCCCGGCCTCCTCATCTAAGATACGGGTCCCCTCGCAAGGCGGCACCCTGAGACTCCTCGATCCTCGCTGGGCTCCAGCCGAAGGTGCTGGGCCCAGGCCTTGGCTGCAGTCCCAGGGCTAAAAGGTGCCTGGGACTGGATTCACCGACCTCCGCCCCTGGGCCAAAGAGCGCCCAGGGCAGACAGGAACACACTCCCTGGGGTAGGACCCCCGAACAGGCAGCATCTGCCCCTTTTATAGTGCTGCGTAAACTGTTGGCGCTATATAAATCCTGTATAATAATAATAATAATAATAATAATAATATCCTCTCCCAGCATGTAGACCACACCCACTGTATGGTTGCTGAGAGAGGACACACAAGGCACAACACTGTATCAGCGGTTCAACCCTGGCCTACCATGGCAGCACCACCTGCAGGCCACAGGGAACTGTACACCAATACTCCACCTGTGGACAAAAATGGTTGCCAGAACTGTAACAATTGGGGTGTTTGGGCACAACTACCACCCAACACTTCCCCTAAATGGAGGGGCCCGCTGCACATGTTTAACCGTGACGAACACCTTAGACACTGGCAAAAAACTGGAGGTACTCCCGGTATGGGAGGGGTTATATAGGGGAGGGGACTTCCTGTCTTGGGTGTGCCAGTGTCCATCACCTGAAGGTAAGCTCTATAACCCACATAGTAATTACTATGCCGCTCTGTGTCCCGTCATGTACGAAAAAGAAATGTGTTTTTTTTTTACATACTCAGTGATCTCTGTACAGCGCTGCGGTATATGTCAGAGCTATACATGTATAATAATAGTGTGTGACTGTGGGGGGAGGGGACATTAGAGTGTAAGCTCCTCTGTACAGAGACTGATGTGATGTGGGGGGGGGGGGAGGGAACATTAGAGTGTAAGCTCCTCTGTACAGAGACTGATGTGATGTGGGGGGGAGGGAACATTAGAGTGTAAGCTCCTCTGTACAGAGACTGATGTGATGTGGGGGGGAGGGGACATTAGAGTGTAAGCTCCTCTGTACAGAGACTGATGTGATGTGGGGGGAGGAGACATTAGAGTGTAAGCATAGTTACCAACAGTCCCGAATTTCCCGGGACAAGCACGATTTTTGGACCCTTGTCCCGAATTGGGCTTGTCCCGATTCGGGACAAGCCCAGTTCTTTTTGTCCCGTTTTGTCCCGGTAAATTCGGGAATGCTTTAGCTAAAAACGGCAGCGGCTACACAAAAATGGCCGCTGCCGCCACCATATTTGTTTACGTTTTCCCCTTGTGTTCAGTGCAGAGCCTGGGGCAGCCAATCGGCTTCGGATTGGCGACTCCTCCCCGCTCTCCACTGAACGCAAGGAGAGGCACAAGGAAGCAGCATGCTTCACCCGCCGCCGCCGCTGCTAACGACCCTCTGCCCAGCCCCCGTGTGTCCGACAAGGAGCGGGGACACGGATGTAAGGACCGGGGCTCCACTGGCTGGGGACACTGACGCCTATCAGCACCCGGCGCCGCCGCTGCCAACAACCCTCCGCCCCGCCCCCGTGTGTCCGACGAGTGGGGACACTGATGGAAGGACCGGGGCACCGCTGGCTGGGGACACTGTGATGGTCCTGGCTCACTCAATTTGGCAGACCCCTCGGACCACCAGCACATCCTCACGCACCGCAGGTACCGTACTATTGCACTGTAGTGTAGTGGGTGGTGGGGTAATCAGTGTAGTGTAGTGGGTGGTGGGGTAATTAGTGTAGTGTAGTGGGTGGCGGGGTAATTTAGTGTAGTGGGTGGTGGGGTAATCACAGTGTAGTGGGTGGCGGGGTAATCACAGTGTAGTGTAGTGGGTGGCGGGGTAATCAGTGTAGTGGGTGGCGGGGTAATCAGTGTAGTGGGTGGCGGGGTAATCAGTGTAGTGTAGTGGGTGGCGGGGTAATTAGTGTAGTGGGTGGCAGGGTAATCTGTGTAGTGTAGTGGGTGGTGGGGTAATCAGTGTGGGGTAATCAGTGTAGTGGGTGGCAGGGTAATCTGTGTAGTGTAGTGGGTGGCAGGGTAATCAGTGTAGTGTAGTGGGTGGCGGGTTAATCAGTGTAGTGGGTGGCGGGGTAATCAGTGTGGTGTAGTGGGTGGCGGGTTAATCAGTGTAGTGGGTGGCAGGGTAATCAGTGTAGTGTAGTGAGTAGCGGGGTAATCAGTGTAGTGGGTGGCGGGGTAATCAGTGTAGTGGGTGGCGGGGTAATTAGTGTAGTGGGTGGCGGGGTAATTAGTGTAGTGGGTGGTGGGGTAATCACAGTGTAGTGTAGTGTAGTGGGTGGCGGGGTAATCAGTGTAGTGGGTGGCAGGGTAATCTGTGTAGTGTAGTGGGTGGCAGGGTAATCAGTGTAGTGTAGTGGGTGGCGGGTTAATCAGTGTAGTGTAGTGAGTAGCGGGGTAATCAGTGTAGTGGGTGGCGGGGTAATCAGTGTAGTGGGTGGCGGGGTAATCAGTGTAGTGCATAGTTGCCAAACAGTCCCGAATTTCCCGGGACAATCATGATTTTTGGACCCTTGTCCACAAGTGTGGAGGGGGCTCTGCTGGGGAGGCACCTGATGCAAGGACGGACTGCTGGGGAGGCACCTGATGCAAGGACGGACTGCTGGGAAGGCACCTGATGCAAGGACGGACTGCTGGGGAGGCCATCTGGTGGCAGGCGACGTGGCAGGTAACACGCTCAGGGCTTCCACTGATTCGGCATTATGGTGAGTTGAATGATTTCATTTTATATTACAATGTAATAATAGAAATAATGCACTTCAATCATCCTGACACCGTAACAACCATGGTGCCGGGATGATTGAAGCGCCAACAGGTGTTTTGGAGTATCCTTATCTGCCAATTTTGTTACACATTTCTATTGTGGTGTAGGATCTGGCTTCTTTCTTTCTATTTCTTTCTCTCTCTTTCTCTCACCTCGGACTCTAGCCACACCCCTTTGAACCACGCCCATTTAAACCACACCCACTATCGTGCGTAAACCACGCCCATTTTTCGCCGTGGCGCGCTCCGCGCGCCACATTTTTCACTCCGGCATGACACGCCTACAGACGAATGCCCCGCCCCCTGATTATAGCAAGGCTCCGCCTCAATACAAAAAAAGTGTCCCAGATGTTTTTTTTGCAATGTTGGCAACTATGTGTAAGCTCCTCTGTACAGAGACTGATGTGATGTGGGGGGGGAGGGGACATTAGAGTGTAAGCTCCTCTGTACAGAGACTGATGTGATGTGGGGGGGAGGGGACATTAGAGTGTAAGCTCCTCTGTACAGAGACTGATGTGATGTGGGGGGGGAGGGGACATTAGAGTGTAAGCTCCTCTGTACAGAGACTGATGTGATGTGGGGGGAGGGGACATTAGAGTGTAAGCTCCTCTGTACAGAGACTGATGTGATGTGGGGGGAGGGGACATTAGAGTGTAAGCTCCTCTGTACAGAGACTGATGTGATGTGGGGGGAGGGGACATTAGAGTGTAAGCTCCTCTGTACAGAGACTGATGTGATGTGGGGGGAGGGGACATTAGAGTGTAAGCTCCTCTGTACAGAGACTGATGTGATGGGGGGGGGGGAGGGGACATTAGAGTGTAAGCTCCTCTGTACAGAGACTGATGTGATGTGGGGGGGGAGGGGACATTAGAGTGTAAGCTCCTCTGTATAGAGACTGATGTGATGTGGGGGGAGGGGACATTAGAGTGTAAGCTCCTCTGTATAGAGACTGATGTGATGTGGGGGGGAGGGGACATTAGAGTGTAAGCTCCTCTGGTACAGAGACTGATGTGATGTGGGGGGGGGGGACATTAGAGTGTAAGCTCCTCTGTATAGAGACTGATGTGATGTGGGGGGAGGGGACATTAGAGTGTAAGCTCCTCTGTACAGAGACTGATGTGATGGGGGGGGGGACATTAGAGTGTAAGCTCCTCTGTACAGAGACTGATGTGATGTGGGGGGGGAGGGGACATTAGAGTGTAAGCTCCTCTGTATAGAGACTGATGTGATGTGGGGGGAGGGGACATTAGAGTGTAAGCTCCTCTGTATAGAGACTGATGTGATGTGGGGGGGAGGGGACATTAGAGTGTAAGCTCCTCTGGTACAGAGACTGATGTGATGTGGGGGGGGGGACATTAGAGTGTAAGCTCCTCTGTATAGAGACTGATGTAATGTGGGGGGAGGGGACATTAGAGTGTAAGCTCCTCTGTACAGAGACTGATGTGATGGGGGGGGGGACATTAGAGTGTAAGCTCCTCTGTACAGAGACTGATGTGATGTGGGGGGGAGGTGACATTAGAGTGTAAGCTCCTCTGTACAGAGACTGATGTGATGTGTGGGGGGAGGTGACATTAGAGTGTAAGCTCCTCTGTACAGAGACTGATGTGATGTGTGGGGGGAGGTGACATTAGAGTGTAAGCTCCTCTGTACAGAGACTGATGTGATGTGGGGGGAGGTGACATTAGAGTGTAAGCTCCTCTGTACAGAGACTGATGTGATGTGTGGGGGGAGGTGACATTAGAGTGTAAGCTCCTCTGTACAGAGACTGATGTGATGTGTGGGGGGAGGTGACATTAGAGTGTAAGCTCCTCTGTATATGTTGGCTCTATAGAAGAATTAGAGATAAGATTGGAGTCTGCTGTGATTTCTCTGTAATGAGATATAAATCTATGTCCTCCCCTCCCCCACCTCTCACATTATTGATCGCCTATAATCTGTCTTATTCATCATTTCCTCCTTACCTGCTTTCCATACAAAAGTCTCTTTCTGCAAAACACTAGAGCACCAACCTGGTTTATCTGAGGCTCCGGCTGGCGGCCATTTTCTGAAGGACCAATCGCCATAATACACCATTAGATTCTGGCTGCAGACTGGAGCTCCACTCTGGACAGGAAACACGTGACCTCCACTTCCTCCAGCTCCACTCCTCACAGTCTGCAGCCAGACCCCTCTTGTGTATTATGGTGTTTGGTCCTACAGAAAATGGCCGCCAGTCGGAGCCTCAGAGAAACCTCCTTAGACATCATCTAGTGTTTGGGGTGTGTGACAAGAAAGAGGAATTGTATGGAGAGGTGAGATGATGATGATGGGGGATGAATGGATAATATAGATTATAGGCGATCAATAATGTGAGAGGTGGGGGAGGGGAGGACATAGATTTATATCTCATTACAGAGAAATCACAGAAGACTCCAATCTTATCAATAATCCTTCTATAGAGCCGACATATACCAGAGTGTATGTCAGCAAGCAGTTAAAGAACAGCCGTGGACCGATTCCAGAGCCTTCGACCACCGATCCCCCCCGTCTATATCCCATCCCCCACCCATCCTTCCATCGCCGTGTTGGGAAAATTCTCCAGGAACTCCGACAGCAGCATCTCACCTGGAGGAACGTTTCTTATCGTAACTCCTTCCATACCGGGCATTTTCACCCCCTTCCTGCCCAGGCCAGTTTTCAGCGCCGTCACGCTTTGAATGACAATTGCGCGGTCGTGCGACGTGGCTCCCAAAAAAAATTGACGTCCTTCTCCCCCCCCCCCCCCCCCACGAATAGAGATTTTTCTTTTGGTGGTATTTGATCACCTCTTTTAATTTTTATTTTTTTGCGCTATAAACAAAAATAAAGCGACAATTTTGAAAAAAAATAAAAAAATTATTTTTGCTATAATAAATATCCCCATTTTTAAAAAAAATATATATTTTTTCCTCACTTTAGTCCGATACGTATTCTTATACATATTTTTGGTTAAAAAAAAAAAAATCGCAATAAACGTTTATTGATTGGTTTGCGCACAAGTTATGGCGTTTACAAAATAGGGGATAGTTTTATGGCTTTTTTTTATTTATTTATTTTTTACTAGTAATGGCGGCGATCTGCGATTTTTGTCAGGACTGCGACATTGCGGCGGACACATCGGACACATTTTTGGGACCATTCGCATTTATACAGCGAACAGCGCTATAAATTAGGGCTGTGGAAATTAACTATTAATTCCTCGATTTATTATTATAATTTTATTTTTGATCGATCAAAATTCTTTTGATCGGTACTCACCTCTCCACCGGCTTTCCGGGTCTTCAGGGAGTTCCGTCGGAGATTCGGTGACGTCACGGACACCTGCGGGGCTTGCCGTGTCCATCTGAAGGGCTCCTTTGCTGTGCCTTCATATCTGCATGCCGGCGGGACCTTACTATCTGACGCTAGGGATGAGCTCCGAGGTGTTCGCATTGAACACGTGCAGAGCCCGCCAGGAAGTCGGCACCGCGCTGCGCTAATGACAGGCAGGGAGACATTTTCCGATGCTCGGCTGTAGAGATCGGGAAATGTCTCAATGCCTGTGATTAGCGCAGCGCGGTGCCGACTTCCTAGCGGGCTCTGCACGTGTACTATGCGAACACGCCGGAGCTCATCCCTATCTGCCACACGCAAGGACTGTTACACTTCCCTCTATCAACCTGGGGATTCTACAGCCATCCACTGGGAGTTGTGATAGTTCCCTTCACGGGACATCTACATGCCGACGGACTGATGTTAGCCCCTCCTCATCTGGATTCAGCAGTGGTATCGTTGTACACATTTTTATACCAGTATCATACTTGGCTACCGTATTTATCGGCGTATAACACGCACCCCAATTTTAAGAGGGTAGTTGAAGGAAAAAATGTTTTCACAGCCCCCTTTACAGTACACAGCCCCCCATACATTATACAGCCCCCCTCCTCAGTATACTTCCCCCCCGTACATTATACAGCCCCCTTCCCTAGTATAAACCCCCCCCATACATTATACAGCCCCCTCTTCATGTATACATCCCCCCGTACATTATACAGCCCCCTTCCCCAGTATACATCCCCCCATACATTATACAGCGCCCCCCCATACATTATACATCCCCCGTACATTATACAGCCCCCCCTCCCCAGTATACATCCCCCGTACATTATACATCCCCCCCGTACATTATACAGCCCCCCCCTCCCCAGTATACATCCCCCCGTACATTATACAGCCCCTCATCCAGTACACATCCCCCCGTACATTATACAGCCCCCCCATCCAGTACACATCCCCCCCGTACATTATACAGCCCCCCTCCTCAGTATACATCCCTCCGTACATTATACAGCCCCCTTCCCCAGTATAAACTCCCCCCATACATTATACAGCCCCCTTTCCCCAGTATGCATCCCCCCCCATACATTATACATCCCCCCGTACATTATACAGCCCCCCCGTACATTATACAGCCCCCTTCCCCAGTATAAACCCCCCCATACATTATACAGCCCCCCCTCCCCAGTATGCATCCCCCCGTACATTATACAGCCCCCCCTTCCCAGTATACATCCCCCCGTACATTATACAGCCCCCTTCCCCAGTATAAACCCCCCCATACATTATACAGCCCCCCTCCCCAGTATACATCCCCCGTACATTATACATCCCCCCCGTACATTATACAGCCCCCCCTCCCCATTATACAGCCCCTCATCCAGTACACATCCCCCCGTACATTATACAGCCCCCCATCCAGTACACATCCCCCCGTACATTATACAGCCCCCCTCCTCAGTATACATCCCCCCGTACATTATACAGCCCCCTTCCCCAGTATAAACTCCCCCCATACATTATACAGCCCCCCCTCCCCAGTATGCATCCCCCATACATTATACATCACCCTGTACATTATACAGCCCCCCCCTCCCCCAGTATACATCCCCCCATACATTATACAGCCCCCAGTACATTATACAGCCCCCTTCCCCAGTATAAACCCCCCCATACATTATACAGCCCCCCCTCCCCAGTATGCATCCCCCCATACATTATACACCCCCCGTACATTATACAGCCCCCCTCCCCAGTATACATCCCCCCGTACATTATACAGCCCCCCGTACATTATACAGCCCCCTTCCCCAGTATAAACCCCCCCTCCCCAGTATACAGCCTCCCCATACATTATACAGCCTCCCCATACATTATACAGCCCCCTTCCCCAGTATACATCCCCCCGTACATTATACAGCCCCCCTCCCCAGTATAACCCCCCCCATACATTATACATCCCCCCTCCCCAGTATACATCCCCCCCGTACATTATACAGCCCCCCTCCCCAGTATACATCCCCCCATACATTATACAACCCCCCCTCCCCAGTATACATCCCCCCGTACATTATACAGCCCCCCCTCCCCAGTATACATCCCCTCCATACATTATACAGCCCCCCCTCCCAAGTATACATCCCCCTATACATTATACATCCCCCTATACAGTACACAGCCCCTCTGCACTCCCAGGAGACCCCCAGTCTCCTGGGACAGTGCTGCCAGCATTCTGTACATTTAAGTAAAAAAAAAAAATCACTGTCAGCCCCTTCCACAGCTCCTCCTGTGTCACTCCTATTGCAAAAAGAAGCTTCCATATACCTCAATAGCTCAGTTTTTTTTTTCACTGACCTGGTCACATGACTGCTCTCCTCTGATGTTACACAGATGGTCATGTGACCGCTCTCCTCCTCCAATCAAAGCTACACTCGGAGGAGGAGGAGAGCAGCCAGAAAAAACAGAGCTATAGAGATGTTTAAAAGCTTTGAATGACACTGACACAGGAGGGGCGGTGTAGAAGGGGCTGGCAAGTGACTTTTTTTTTCTCAACTTCAGACTCTGCAGGGAGCGCTGTTCCCAGGGCCAGGGGAGGCGGGACGGCCAGCCTGACACACCCCCAATGGGTGGCTCCTGGGGCGGACCGCCCGATCCCCGCCCCCTGTTGGTAGAACATGATATCGGCGTATAACACGCAGGCACTGTTTACCCTCTGTTTTCAGGGGAAAAAAGTGCGTGTTATACGCCGATAAATAACGGTACATGTTTTTATGACTGCTTTTGCTACCGTTTGGTATTACTCGCACAATTTTTACAGTTTATGTAGCTATATCGATTTTATCTCCAGTGCAATATTTATTTTGTTACCTACTTGAAGACTATAAAAGTTTTAATGCTATTCCCATCGAGTGCTGCCTTTGTGTGTTTTTTGTATCCTGCTATCTATTTTTCCAGTGGTTGGGAGCTGCACTGGGAATCAGCCTGCAAGGAGATCAGCTAAAAGTAGTTGGATCTGTATGTGCCTTATAATTAATCAAAATTAGTCGATTAAAAAATAAATAAATCGATTAATCGAACACGAAAATTTTAATCAGTAACAGCCCTACTATAAATATGCACTGATTACTGTGTAAATATGACTGGCAGGGAAGGGGTTAAACACTAGGGGGCGATCAAGGGGTAAATGTGTTTCCTAATTAGTGAGTCTTACTGTGGGGGGGAGGGGACTGACTGGGGGAGGAGACCGATCGGTGTTCCTCTGTACAAGGGACACACCATCAGTCTCCTCTCCCTGACAGGACGTGGATCTCTGTGTTTACACGCGGAGATCCACATCCCTGGCTGTGTAACTGCCGATCGCGGATACCTGGCGGACATCGTGGCTGCCAGGCACACGCATCGGCACCTGAGTGACCTGGCGGGCACAGTTTTTCCCCAATGCGCGCCCGCACACAAGGGAACTTGTAAACAGGAGGACGTCCAGGGACGCCCTCCCGGCAGATGAGCGCCGCGCTGTAGACGTCTTTTGTCTATAGCTGCTAAGTGGTTAATTGTACAGTATAGTGCACAGGCAACGTATTCATACACAGGTTTTAAACTCGTACCTTCAGCTAATTGGACTTTGGTAAGCTTCAGAGGACACGCCCCCCTGGGGGCGTCTTGCCTATAATAAAACTCTGCTCCCGTGAGACCTCACACTGGTGTCTGTAGGTGATGGGCCTCTTCTCCTTCCTTGAGAAAACAGATCCTCTAATTTTATTATGTTCTACTCTCCAAACAGAGGGGTCTTCAAAATTTGGAAACAACAGGCTAGTTTACTGTCCTTAAGACTTGGGCCCCTTTCACACTGAGGCGCTATTGCGCTAAAAATAGCGCCTGCAATGCGACCCGAAAAAGCCGCTTCTTTGTATCCAGTGTGAAAGCCCGAGGGCTTTTACACTGGATCGGTGCACTTGCAGGAGGGTAAAAAAACCTCCTGCAAGGCGCATCTTTGAGGCGCGGTAGGTACGGTAAAAATACCGCTCCTATAGCACCCCTGCCCATTGAAATCAATGGGGTAGCACCTCCAAAATGCTGCAAAGAGGCGTTTTTAACCCTTTTTCGGCTGCTAGTGGCAAAAACGACGGTATAGCGGCGCTAAAAATAGCGCCGCTATACCGCCAGCGCTTTAGTGTGAAAGTAACCTTAAAGCGGAGTTCCACCCAAAAGTGGAACTTCCACTTTAAGCACTCCTCACCCCCTTACATGCCACATTTGGCATGTCATTTTTTTTGGGGGGGGGGGGGAGTGGTGGCTTCGTTAGGAAGTGGGACTTCCTCCTTCTGCCCAGGGACCGCTTAGGCGACTCGTCATATCACCGTAGGCGGCCCCTCCCTGTAGGCGATCTCCTGGGACAGGTCCCAGGAGATCGCCTGTCCACTCCTAGAGCTCAGCGCCACTCGCGCATGCACAATGAGTGCCCGGCCGTGAAGCCGAAAGCTGTCACGGCCGGGTGCCCAAAGTGTGAATGGAGGCTCCAGTGGAGAGGGGGGGGGAGGAGGAGCGATGCTCCAGGCAGTAGAGCAGGTAAGTGTCTGTTTATTAAAAGTCAGCAGCTACACTTTTTGTAGCTGCTGACTTTTAATAAACAAAAAAAGCTGGAACTCCCCTTTAAGGGGGGGGGGGGGGGCAGATTGTGGCCATTGGGAGTAGAAAAGGTCCCAAAGTCAGTGGGAATAAACAATGCCCCATCTTTGGTGTTAAAGGAGAAGTCCAGCCTGAGCTTTTTAGGCTGGGCTTCTCCTCTGGATCACAGGAGTGCAATTTGTTTTGCACTCATGTGACCCGTTTTCAGCGCAGGGCGGTCTGAAGTCCGCTGACGTCACTGTCATCAGTCGGGGAAGCGCGTCATCGCGACTTCCCAAGTCTGGATTCACCAGCTGCCCTAATCGATGGCAGTCTAAGCGAACCGCTGAGACGGCCTCTCCCCGCCCCTCCAGTGCTCAGTGCTCCAATGAGCGTGGAGAAGCTGAGAGGAAAGACGCTAACTGACAATCAGCAGCTTTCCTCTCGGGGATCTGTGAGAACCGAGCCAGCGGCGATGTTCGTGGCTCAGTTCTCAGTGCAGAGACGGCGGGGGACAGATGGAGCATCGGTCTGATGCTCCATCCACCAAGGTAAGTATGAATAAAAAATAACCCATACTTCTCTTTTAAGTGAGATAAATAGAACCCCGTCATTGGGAGGAATTGTGCACCATCGTTGGTGTCATTGGGAGGAATTCTGCCCCACTGTTAGTATCAGTGGATGAAAATGGGGCCCCAACAGCCAGATAAAAGCAAACAAAGGGCCGCAGTTTTGAAAGGCCACTGGTCTACACAGAAGCAGTGTATTCTGATTAGGGCAACTTTGGAAACCTAACCAGAACTTGATGCTGTGGGGATTGTCTGTAATGTTGCTTTGGGCACCAGATCATGCTTGAGGCATCCACCTTGACAATTGGCACAATGCGTGGAGTTAGCTGTAGGGTGCAATACATGGGGCCTTTGGTCCATCACTATGAAACCCTGTCCCTGAAGACCCCTTTGGGGATATGGCCACCATGATGAGTGAAACCTGGACTTTATAAACAGTCCAGCATTGGTGACTGGTAAGACCTGGTCACCTTGCACGTTTGACTTTTACTGTATAGATGGGGGTATATTTGGAATGTTTTCACTTCACAGTGTAAACCTTTTCAAAATTGGCGCTAAAATTGAACTGCTTTGTCTCATGCAGATGACTGGGAGTTCATCACACCGTTGGTAGCAAACGTTAACGCCGCTTCCAACTAGCATACTTAAGCCCCGGAGGATTTGGCTGGCCAATGACCGGGCCATTTTTTGCGATTCGGCACTGCGTCGCTTTAACTGACAATTGCGCGGTCGTGCCACGTGGCTCCCAAACAAAATTGGCGCATTTTTTTTCCCACAAATAGAGCTTTCTTTTTGTGGTATTTGATCACCTCTGTGTTTTTTTTTGCGCGATAAACAAAAATAGAGCGACAATTAAAAAAATTTTTTTTACTTTTTTCTATAATAAATATTCCCAAAAAATATATAACATTTTTTTTTTCCTCAGTTTAGGCCGATATGTATTCTTCTACATATTTTTGGTGAAAAAAAAAAATCGCAATAAGCGTTTATTGATTGGTTTGTGCAAAAGTTATAGCGTCTGCAAAACAGGGGATAGTTATGGCTTTTTTATTAATAATTTCGGACACTTTTGACGCTATTTTGGGACCATTGTCATTATAAATGTGACTGACAGGGAAGGGGCCACTAGGGGGCGAGGAAGGGGTTAAGTGTGTCCTAGGGAGTGATTCTAACTCTGTGTGACCGGGGCTTACTTTGACATGACACTGATTGCTTCTCCCGATTTACAGGGAGCAGACGATCAGTGTCCTGTCACTAGGCAGAACAGGGAAATGCCTTGTTTACACAGGCACCCCCCTGTTCTGCCTCTCTGTGACCCGATCGTGGGACACCGGTGGACATAGAGTCCGTGGGTCCCGCGGGCATGGTCACGGGACCCGCCGCACGCATTCTTAAAGGGGACGTACAGGTACGCCTATTTGTCTACCGCTGCCATTCTGTTGACGTATATATGCGTGCAGCGGTTGGCAAGTGGTTAAAAGGTCCTCAGGTGCTTCCACTTTTTCACCACAAGGATTTGCTGCAGAATGGTCTGCACCTGAGTTACTGTGTATTCCTACCAGCAACAAGCGGCCTACTGTACTGTATAAAAGCAGAATTTTCTGCTTCCATGTCACACTTCCTAGGACAGATTACAACCCTAATTCAGTCATCTTCATCTAGAGCTCAGAAGTGCCCAGCCTCTTCTCTTATGCCGCGTGCACACGACCGTTTTTAACGTCATTGAAAAAAACAAAGTTTTTCTCAACGTGATTCTTCACAAGCCTAGCTTGCCTACACAAGGAATAAAAATGCTCGAGCAAAGCGCGGTGACGTACAACACGTTCAACAACACATACAACGGAACTATAAAGGGAAAGTTCCACTCGGATGGCGCCACCCTTTGGGCTGCATTTGCTGATCCTCGTGTTAGTAAAGTTTGGTGAGAGACGATTTGCGCTTTTCAGCCTCGTACTCTTCAGCCCGTTACAGCGTGACAAATGTGCTATCTCCTTTCTGAACGCTAGTTTTACCAGAACGAGCGCTCCTGTCTCATAACTTGCTTCTGAGCATGCACGTTTTTTTCCCGTCATTAAAGTGTATACACGGGCGTTTTTCACGACGTGAAAAAATAGAGCATGTTCTAAATTTTTAATGCCCATTTTTCACGTCAAGAAAAATGCTCTGGAGCCTACACACGATCGTTTTTAATGACCAATTTAAAAAATGGCATGCTTCTAGTCATGAAAAACGGTCATATGTACGCGGCATTACTCCCGTTCCTCAACCAGAGTTGGAACCTGATATGCAGGTCCTAGAAGATGCTGAATCAGAGGGGAATGAAGAAGATGTAGAGGCTATGGCACCAAGCAAATTGTGAAAACTGCCAACTGAGGTGACAAACTGCAAATTCAATTGGGTTCACCTCAATCTCATGCTCGTCTCATCCTGACCCAGGAACCTCTAATCTACTATTGTGTTAGTACAGTGGTTTCTGATCCCCTACTACTGACTGACAGCACCTACACTCACCGGGCCACTTTATTAGGTACACCTTGCTAGTACCGGGTTGGACCCCTTTTGCCTTCATTCTTCATGGCATACATTCAACAAGGCGTTGGAAACATTTCTCAGAAATTTTGGTCCATAGTGAAATTATAGCATTCCGCAGTTGCTGCAGATTTGTCGGCTGCCCATCCATGATGCAAATCTTTATTTCCACCACATCCCAAAGGTTCTCTATTGGATGAGATGTGGTGACTGTGGAGGCCATTGGAGTACAGTGACCTCATTGTCCAGTGGTGAGATGATTGGAGCTTTGTGACATGGTGCATTATCCTGCTGGAAGGAGCCATCAGAAGATGGGGACACTGTAGTCATAAAGGGGTGGACATAATGCCACAGCCTGCCTGAGTATTGTTGCTGATTTAAACAACGCTCAATTGGTACTAAGGGGCCTAAAATGTGCCAAGAAAATATCCCCCAAACCATTACACCACCACCAGCCTGAACCGTTGATACAAGGCAGGATAGATCCATGTTTTCATGTTGTTTACGCCAAATTCTGACCCTACCATCTGAATTTCGCAGCTGAAATTGAGACTCAACAGAGCAGGCAATGTTTTTTCCTATCTTCTATTGTCCAATTTTGGTGATCCTGTGCGAATTGCAGCCTCAATTTCCTATTCTTAGCTGACAGAAGTGGAACTCTGTGTGGTTTTCTGCTGCTGTAGCCCATCTGCTTAAAGGTGTGATGTGTTGTACATTCAGAGAGGGTATTCTGCATACCTTGGGTGTAACGAGTGGTTATTTGAGTTACTGTTGCCTTTCAATCATCTGGAATCGTCTGCCAATTCTCCTCTGAAATCAACAAGGCCTTTTCTTCTACACAACTGACGTTCACTGGATATTTTCTCTTTTTTTGGACCATTCTCTGTAAACCCTAGAGATGGTTGTGCGTGAAAATAGCAGTACAGGTAGATCAGCAATTTTTGACCAGCCTGTCCAGCACCAACAACCATGCAATGTTCAAAGTCAATTAAATCCCCTTTCTACCCCATTCTGATGCTCAGTTCGAAATTCAGCAAGTCGTCTTCACCATGTCTAGATGCTTAAATAAATTGAGTTGCTGCCATTTGAGTGGGCGATTAGCAATTTGTGTTACCAAGCAATTGAACAGGTGTACCTAATAAAGTGGCTGGTGAGTATATATCATGTCTGAATCAGAGAGGTTGCTACATGAGAAGATACCATCATTCCTGTCAGCACCAGGAGTGATTGCTGTATTTCTTTTTTGTACATCACGGGACACAGAGCCTTGTTAATTAATGGGTTATATATCACCATTAGGTGATTGGACACTGGCACACCTTAATTGCAAGACAAGTCCCCCTCTATTTAACCCTTCCCATATGGAGAGTACCTCAGTTTTTTTGCCAGTGTCTAAGGTGTTGGTCACGGTTAAGAATGTGCTAAGAAGCTCTGCTGAGGATCCCTGTGGGGGTTAAGGAGCTTACAATACGGATCCGCCCAAGAGGGCCAGAAAAAAACACCAAAATTGATGGTACCCGGGCCTCATGGAGCGAGGTTTTGCCTGTAATGTCTCTCTTGTAGGACTGGACTCTGGGATCCAGCACTTTAGGCACGTATTAAAAAATGCCCAAAGGTTTCTGGCAGAGTGCTCTACAGGTCCAGGAAGAGGCCTCCTTTTAAAGGGGTTGTAAAGGGAGGGGGCGAGCACGACACTCCACACCAGGAAGAAAGCCTTGCATTACTGTGTGGAGTTACAGACAGAAGAACAGGAAGTGAGGATTTCTCTGAAGAAATAAGGACATTTAAAAGCAAAATCGAAGGATGAGGTAAGTGAAGGAGGACTGCACTAAGGTAAAGGAAGCTATTTAGGAAATAAAAATTGTACCTTTACAACCCCTTCAAGTAGGAACCCAGAACCCTGAAGGGTGGCACAACGCAACCCACCGTGATGGGTGAAGGTTGGGTCTGTCTGATCTTCAGCAGTATCCTGCGGCGGGGATAAGGTAACTGAAGACAACCCTGAGGAAAATTCTAGGGTTCTCTTCTGTGAGTAGTTGCATGTCTTACCTGTTTTCCACCACTAGAGGGAGTAAAGAGACATACCTGGTGTTTTACTTACATGCTCTCCAGGAGGAAAGCTCAGTGCAGCCAGTCCGTTGATCTGCTCAACTCCTCCGCTTTAGGCTCTGCCACAAGTTAAAGGGGGTCCCACAAAGTCTCAGGGTCCTCCTTTTACCCTCCTCTCCCCCCATCTTCTACGCGCGCGCATTTCATTTGGCGGGGAAGGAGAGGGCGTGGTTGCCGCCGTGCCTGTGTGGCAGGCACGGCGGTCTACATCGCAGGCGCAGGGCGGGTAGTTTTAAAAAACCCAGACGCCAAGAGCTCTGTAAAGCGTTGGGACATAGCAGCTTGGGACACGTAAGCATCTTGTGGATTGGATTCAGGCTTACTACTAAGACACCTACTCAGCATCAGGCTGTGCAGATTAGCAGGCATTTTATTGTTGCTGGACTAGGCTCAGCAGTTGATGCACCTGTGTTAGTACCTCTGCTTTTTGGGCTCAGGACTATGTCTCCCCGTAAAAGGGGTTCAGGGTTAGGAAAAAGGGGCACTAAAGTGTTGCCATCTGGATCTGGGGGTCCTAGACATGCCTACATGATACCATCCTCCCCTGAGAGACCTGAGGCAGCCGCACAGGATGAGCCATTGCCCCTGTCAGGCATTGCAGCCTCTCCCGACATTGTAGCTCCTGCATACGTCACTGAGTACGCTATAGCAGCAGCACTGGTTGGTTTAGAAGGGAGGTTAGCTGCTTTAATTACAGCATCCTCGCAGAAGAGCAGAAAGAGGGGTAGGTCCCCTTCCTTTGCTCTGGGTTCCCTGTCAGACGATCAACAATCTGATGATATTGATGAATCTGGGGACAAGGATCAGGGGCAGATGAATCGGGGGATGAGGAGAAGATCTCTTCTACCTCTCAGGCTCTCAAGATGCAGGTGCAGTACTATACACAAGTTGTGCATGCTGCGTACAAATTGCCCTCCATTGAGTCAGCCGGGTCCCCTGTTCCCTCCTTGGGGTCTTTAAGATTCCTGCAGGCTGCATATACCTTCCCGGTCCATCCATTACTGGAATAGCTTATGTATGCTGACTGGGATCACCCAGATAAGCTGTTTTCTCCTCCCAAGAAGTTTTCCCTTCTTTATCCAATGGAGGAGAAATTCACCAAGAAATGGAGTTTGCCGGCAATGGACGCGGCTATTTTTTCTGTGAATAAAAGTCTGACCCGTCCTGTGGATAATGCTCAGGTATTTAGAGATCCAACTGAGAAAAAGCTGGAATCTTTGTTTAAATTCTCTTTTACTATGGCTGGCGCTGTTACCCAACCTGCAGTAGCAGTGATTGGCATGTGTCAGTTCCTAAAGGATCGGATAAAGCAGGTGATTAAAATCCTCCATGCTGAGCAGGCCAGGGATTGGGCGGACCTACCTAAGGCCTTATGTTTTGCGGTGGATGCCATTAATGATTCTATTCAGCAAGCATCCCGCCTTACACTCCTGCTGGTACACATGCGCAGGATTCTTTGGCTAAAGCATTGATCGGCTGAAGCTCCGTGCAAGAAGCTTTTGGCCGGATTCCCATTTCATGGGGAACGCTTATTTGGAGATGACCTGGATAAATATATCCAAAATATTTCTAGTGGTAAGACAACTTTGTTACCAGTTAAGAAAAAGAGTAAACGTCCTTTTAAACGTTCTCTTTCCCCAGTCCCGGGGGCCACAGCCTCAAGGCAGTGGCGACGGCCTCCCCAGCCGAGTGCAAGAAGGAAAGCCCAGGGACAAAATTCTGCAAAGCAGAACCCCAGAGCCTCCTTATGAAGAGGCGCCCCCGCTCTGCCGAGTGGGGGGGGGGGGAGACTCCTGCGGTTTTCAAGGGCTTGGCAGGAAGAGATTCAGGACAAGTGGGTAATCTCCACAGTATCTCTGGGTTACAGACTGGAATTTCGGGGGCTCTTGCCATCCTGTTTCCTGAGGTCAAGCGTTCCCAAAGATCCAGTAAAAAGAAGGCCCTTGTTCCTAGCGTTGGATCACTTGTTATCCCAAGGGGTAATCATAGAGGTTGCCCCAGAGGAGCAGGGTTCAGGGTTTTATTCAAACCTCTTTACGGTTCCAAAACCAAACGGAGATGTGAGACCCATCCTAGATCTAAAGGATCTGAATCCATTCCTGATCATTCGCTTTTTCCGCATGGAGTCAATCCGCTCAGTGGTCTCCACAGTACAAGGGAGGGGGGGAGTTCCTGGCGTCAATAGACATCAAAGATGCATATCTACATGTGCCAATTTTTCCCGCTCACCAAAGATTCCTAAGGGTCGTGGTGGAACAGTGCCATTTCCAGTTAGTGGCTCTACCCTTTGGTCTAGCTACTGCACCTTGGGTATTCACCAAGGTTCTAGCCCCGCTCCTGGCAAATCTGAGGGCTCAGGGCATAGCGGTAACACAATATCTAGATTTGCTACTGGTAGAGCAGTCTGTAGCACGGTTAAACCACAGTGTGTTCAACACGGTGAAATACCTAGAAAAGTAATCTTTTCCGCCCCTAAAGAGGCTGGAGTATTTGGGTATGGTCATAGACACGGCCCAGAGCAGGGTATTTTTATCCAAGTCAAAGGTCAAAGCCTTAAAAGAGTTGGTCAAAGCAAGGAAGAGACCTTCCGTTCGCCTTTGCATGAGGTTGTTGGGGGAAAATGGTAGCCTCATTCGAGGCTGTTCCTTACGCCCATTTCATTCAAGACCATTGCAAAACAGCATACTGTCTGCTTGGAACAGGAGAGTCCAAGCCTTGGGCTTGCCGATGCGGCTGGTGTCGGAAATGCGCCAAAACCTCAGTTGGTGGTTACTGACCAAAAATTTTCAGAAAGGAAAATCCTTCATCCCAGTTACTTGGAAAGTGGTAACTACGGATGCCAGTCTTATAGGCTGGGGAGCAGTTCTAGAAGAAGCTTTGGAGGAAAATGGTCCAAAGCGGAAAAGATCCTGCCCATCAATATTCTGGAGATACGGGCAGTACGTTTGGCCCTCAGGGCCTGGACATACAGGTTACAGCCCTGCACTGTCCTGTACAATCCAACATTGCTACAGCGGTGGCCTATATCAATCACCAAGGGTGCACCAGGAGTCTGGATGCCCAGAGGGAGGTGAACCACATTTTGGTTTGGGCAGAAAGGCATATTTTTTACCTATCTGTGGTCTTCATTCCAGGAGTGGAGAATTGGCAGGCGGATTATCTGAGCCGCCAGCAACTGTTTCCAGGAGAGTGGTCTCTGCATCCCGACATATTTCTGACCATATGCCAGAGATGGGGTACCACGGATGTAAATCTACTAGCCTCCAGGTTCAACACAAAGTTGGACAACTTTTCAAGAACAAGGGATCAATTTGCATCCGGAAGGAATGCGTCGGTAATTCCTTGGGAACAGTTCTCTCTGATCTATGCGTTTCCTCCTGTTCTGCTCCTACCGCGACTCCTTCGCAAAAATCAAGAAGGAAAAGAAACCGGTAATTCTGGTGGCCCCGGCTTGGCCCAGAAGATCCTGGTATGCAGAGATGGTAAAGATGGCCGTAGGAAAGCCATAACTTCTTCCACTGCGCCCAGACCTGCTCAAGCAGGGACCAGTATTCTATCCTTCCGAAGTCTTCTAAATTTGACGGCTTGGCTGTTGAGACCTACACCTTGAAGGGTCGTGGGCTTTCGGGTCCAGTTCTCTCCACTCTGGTTAATGCTAGGAAGCCGGCCTCCAGGCTCCTCTATTACAGAATCTGGAAGGCATATGTTTCCTGGTGTGAATCCAGTGGTTGGCATCCTCGAAAGTATGTCATTGGTAGAATTCTTGCCTTTCTACAGCTGGGAGTAGAAATTAAGCTAGCCTTGAGCACCATCAAGGGTCAGATCTCGGCGTTATCAATATTGTTTCAAAGGCCGCTTGCCTCTCATTCCTTGGTCTGGGCTTTCATTCAAGGGGTGTTGCGTTTAAATCTGCCAGTTAGGTCTCCCTTGTGCTCATGGGATTTGAATTTAGTTTTGTCTGTTTTAAAAAAAACAGCCCTTTGAACCAATGCACCATATTCCTTTGGTCCTGTTGACAAAGAAATTGGTTTTTCTGGTTGCTCTATCCTTTGCTAGAAGGGTATCGGAATTAGCAGCTTTTTCCTGTAAAAAGCCATATTTATTTATTCACAAAGACAGGGTGGTGTTGCATACCTCACCCAACTTTTCTGCCTAAGGTGGTTTTTAGGATTTCATCTGAACCAAGATATGGTCCTACCATCCTTTTGTTCAGATCCGCAGTCTGCGGAAGAAATATTGTTGCACTCTCTGGATGTAGTAAGAGCAGTCAAGATCTATCTGAAAGCAACTGCTCAGATACGGAAAACTGGATATTTTGTTTTTGCTGCCAGAAGGGGCCAGGCAGCGTCGAAATCTACTATCTCTAAGTGGATTCGGCAAGTTATTGTTCAGGCCTATGATTTGAAGAAGATAATTCCTTCTTTTTCATGTGAGAGCGCACTCAACCAGAGCAGTAAGTGCTTCATGGGCAGTGCATCACCAGGCCTCCATGGCTCAGACCTACAAGGCTGCAACCTGGTCTTCAGTCTATACGTTCACAAAATTTTATCAAGAGGATGTAAGAGGGCTTGAGGATACCGCCTTTGTGCGTAGTATGCTGCAGGCAGCAGTATAGGTCCTCACGTCCGATTTTGGTCTGCTTTTTGATCTGTCTCCCTCTCCCCTCAGGTTAAGCATTTCTTTGGAACATCCCATTAAGTAATTAACAAGGCTCTGTCCCGTGACGTACTCCAAGAAAAGGATTTTACAGGTAAGCTGTTTAAAAAAATCCTATTTCTTGGTGTTCAAGAAAATTAACAGGTAAAATTAAAAAAATGGCATGCACCTCATTGGACTTAAAGTGGTTGTAAACCCACTTTCACAACATGCACCTACAGGTAAGCCTAGATTTAAGGCTTACCTGCAGGTGCATGAAATATCTCCTTAACCTACACGGTTCAGGAGATATTTACTATAAAAACAGTGCCGATGACGTCACGCGCATGCGCACTAGCGGGCCGACATCCTTGCCGGTTTTCTAAATGGGATCTTGCAGGCCCGAGCGCGCATGCGTGTGACGTCATCGCCGCTACGGTCAATCACAGCGCCGGAGCGGCGATACACTGACATCAGTGACAGGACATCGAGGCAAGATGGCGGCGGAGGGGAACGAGGGGGGCTTCGATTTCAGGTAAGTGCCACATAATGAGCTAGTTTGCTATGCATACTAGCTCATTATGCCTTTCTCTTGCAGGGGTATGTTTAGCTCAAAAATGTGTGGAGGGTTTACTTCCTCTTTAAAGCCACATTGTAAATTGTGTGAGATTACAAGGGGGTTTACAATACCTGGAGCTTAGCTTTAATGAGTATCAGACTTTCATTCTCTTTTCTCTCTTCTGCTTTTAGTGATGGCTTCTGCTGATCTGAAGAAAGAGCTGGAATGTTCCATCTGTTTGGACATTTATACAGATCCTGTAACCCTGAAATGTGGACACAACTTCTGCCGGGACTGTATTGGTCGTGTGTTGGATACACTGGAGGGGGCTGGAGGTTATTCCTGTCCTGAATGTAGAGAAGAGTTCCAGGAGCGGCCTGCACTGCGGAGGAACATAACACTGCGTAACATAGTGGAGAATTTTGTGTCTTCTCAGCCAGATCAGGAGGAGTCCGGGGTCTTCTGTACTTACTGTATTCACACTCCTGTACCTGCTGTGAAATCCTGTCTCCATTGTGATGCTTCTCTGTGTGACAATCACCTGAGAGTCCACAGCAAGTCACCAGAACATGTCTTATGTGACCTCACCACTTCCCTGGAGAACAGGAAATGCTCCGTCCATAAGGAACTACTGAAGTATTACTGTACTGAGGACTTCACCTGTATCTGTGTGTCCTGCAGGCTGGATGGAGAACATCGGGGACACCATGTGGAGACTCTGGATGAGGCCTCTGAGATAAAGAAGAAAAAACTGAGAAATGTTCTACAGAAACTGATGACCGAGAAAAAGGAAACAATGAAAAGAGTCCAGAGTCTTCAGAAACGCAGGAGGAAAGTACAAGGAAAAGCAGATGATGAAACAGAGAGAGTCACTGCCCTATTCAGAGACCTCAGGAGATGTGTGGAAGACCTGGAGAAGAGAGTCCTGAGGGAGATCTCCGGGCAGGCAGAGCGGGTCTTTCTATCACTGTCTGATATGATCCAACAGCTGGAAATAAAGAAGGAGGAGCTGTCCAGGAAGATGGGGGACATTGAGGAGCTGTGTAACATGACAGATCCACTGACTGTCCTACAGGAATCAGACACAGGTGACTTGTGTAATACTGAGGATGGAGATAATGAGGACAGAGAGAGACATGATAAACTCCTCCATGATGGAGGGGATCTGGATGTCGCAGGGATCTCGCACACATTACACAAAGGTTTATCTGATATCATGTCTGGGGTAAATGTACAGAAATGTACAGGCACAGAGGTCTATCCACGTTCTACTACAAAGGGCAAAGGTCACTTCAATGCTGAACCATCCAGGAGACGTCCTCAAACCTCCCCCTCCATACAACACTCACACCACCAGACTGGAGGACCAAATATTGGGGCTGTACAGCAAACATCGGGGGTGTCTAGGGCTACAGACACATTACTGGATGTGAGAACAGCTGGTAATGGTCTACATATATCAGATGACAGGAAAACTGTATCCTGGTCATTATCACCTCAGAATCTACCAGAAACACCAGAGAGATTTCAGTATCCTCAGGTGTTAAGCAATCAAAGTTTCTCTTCAGGGCGACATTACTGGGAAGCGGATGTCGGGGGATCAGTGCACTGGATAGTTGGGATGTGTTACCCCAGTATAGACAGAAGAGGAGAGCAGTCATGGATTGGATGTAATAAGAAGTCCTGGAGTTTGGGGAGGGGGTGGGGTAATCAGTACTCAGTGGTACATGACAGTAATCAGATCATATTACCCGGTAATGTCTCCAGTAACAGAGTCAAGATAGATCTGGATTATGAGGCCGGGCGGATCTCCTTTTATGATCTGTGTGACCCGATTCGACACCTCCACACCTTCACCACCGACTTCACTGAGCCCCTCCATGCTGTGTTATGTGTATGGAAAGGTTCTGTAAAGATATCTGGGGGGAATCAGAGATGAGAAATCAACCCGCAGACTGGTGACATTACAGGGTGGAGAATCTTGGAGCAAAACTCAGCCAAGACAAGAGGAGGAAGCAGTGGACAAGAACCACAATTCCTGATTTATTTATAAAGTTGCAGGTTCCGGGGCTGTCGTCTTCATCCTAAACCTCACTTTACTATCTAGGGTAGGAATCTTCAAACTATGACGCTCTAGCTGTTGGGGAACTACACGTCCCATGAGGCATTGTATAGCTCTGACATTCATAGACATGGAGAATTGTAGTTCCTGAACAACTGGAGGGCCATAATTTGAAGACTCCTGACCTAGGGTGTCACTGACCACGAACATTCTTGCAGGAGGTCGGATTTTTCCATGCTTGTTCTAGTTTAGTGAAAGACTAGACAGTGTAGCCAGTATAGAGATGACAGCCCTGTAGCCTGCACATGAAAAGTGTATATATAGCCAAAATGATTTTTTTGTTTGTTTGTTTTTTTGGATGGAGTCAGGAAGGATTAGAACCTCTCAGGTTTTTTAATATTATCCAGGGCTCATCAAAATATTTCTTCCACTTCCAGTGCTGACAACATTCTAGCAGATAGGGAGTGAGGGGAACTCTCCGACTGCAACACAGACTGAAATAAAAATTATTTTCTTTAGTAAAAGGAAGGTTATAACCCATGTCAGGTTTGTATTTTTTTATATGTCCTTGTTTCAGATTTTCTTTTATTTCCTGTCTGGTAAAATGTCGTTCCCAGGACAGGAAGTGGAAGGGGTCTCTCTAATAGAGCCTTGGATAGCAATACAATTCTGAGAGGGGTTCTAATCCTCCCCCACTCCATCTAAAATCCCCAAAATAGGTTGGGTCTAGACACACTTTAATATCCACAACGATGATTCCTAAATTTCTGTTGGACAAGCTAATAAGGTGTTCAGAGATAACAGAAATGAATGTCTCTTGTTATTAAATTTGAACAAGAAAAACATCATTAATCAGTGAATGACTTATGATGTAAAAATGTTTTTTTGGGACGGTCCTACATGACAACTGTCTAGGTTTGGAGAGTAAAATTATTATTATTATTATAATACAGGATTTATACAATATGATGCCAACAGTTTGCACAGAGCTTTAATATATAAAGGGAGACAGTAAAATAAAATACAAGAGGGTTAAGGGAGCCCTGCTCAGGGGAGCGTGCAATCTAAAGCCTCGTACACACGATCAGATTTTCATCGGACAAAGCGTAGGACTTTTGTCCAAAGGCCGTTGGCCATGAACTTGTCTTGCATACAAACGGCAAAAAATTGTCGGCCAGCAAACACGAAACTACGTGGTTTTTCAGCTCTTTAGCCCCACCCTTTGGGCAACTTCTGCTAATGTTGTGTTATGGTGAGCACGCGTGTTTGTACTTTAGAGTTCTTTTCGACGGACTTGTGTACACGATTGGAAAATCCGACAACACACAATTGTTGGCGGATAATTTTAAAGGATGCTATCCTACATTTGTCCGTGGAAAATCCGACAACCATTGTCCGATGGAGCATACAAACGGTCAGATTTTCCGACAACAGCCTGTCATCACACAATTCCCGTCTGAAAATTCGATCGTGTGTACGAGGCTTAAGGCTTTGTTCACACCTAGGCGTTTTTCTGCTCTAAGCCTCAGCTCTAAAAACGCCCAACAAGACAACAATGGCCCCTGTTCACATCTGAGTGAGCGACGGTGTTTTGCTTTAGGTGTAAGAACAAAGTACAGTAACTTCGTTTTTGGCAAAATACAGGCGTTTTTTATTCTTTTACATTGGTGACCCTTTGACCTGTACAAGATCACGGCAAAAATCACGCAACTTTCTGCCTGAAAACAATAAGCTCAGGTGTGAACAGAGCCAGATAGATCCCATTTGATGAAGAGGTGGGATCCTTGGTCCTCCTGCCATCTATCTAAGGATCTCCAAACATCTTCATTGCTCTACTTTCTAATCTTTATTTTTACTTTGTAACTCTTCTCTACCAAATTAAACTTTCTAAACTGTCACCGAGATCAGAGGTTGTTATTTCCTTATCACATTCCACAATAACTTGGCATTAGTTATAATACTGATGTAACATATATTATTATACATTGTAATACTACTGTAAGAGCATTGGGGGCACACTGTAATAGAGAATGGGGGGCCACACTGTAATATTACTGTAATAGTGCATGTAATTTGTTTCTTTTTTGGTTTTCACTGTAATACTACTGTAATAGAGTATTGAGGGGGGGGGGCACACACTACTACTATTGTAATAGAATATTGGGGGGGGGGGGGCACTTACATTTTACTGTACTAGAGCATTGGGGGGGGCACACTTTAATTTTACTGTAATAGAGCATTGGGGGCCCCACTGTAATCAGCCATTTGTGTTTTGTTGAAGGGAGATGTGCAGGATGAGGGTGTTTTATACCATAATATGAGGAATTTGAAAATACTTCTAGGGAAAGACTTGATTTATATGTAGTGGGTGATGTCTAGCTGACCTCTCTCCCCCCTCCATTTCTCCTGTCAGAGCGGGGACCAGAGCGCTCAGGGTGCCGCCACAGCAGAAGACCCCACCAGCTATCTCAGAGGCAGGAGGTGCAACTGCGGGCTTTGTGGCCAATTGGGACCTGGCAGCGACAGGCCAGGCTAGGCTAGGCTACAGAGGAGGACCAATCCTAGAGGGACCACAGGAGAACCATGGGACATTTAGTCCCGAGGACTGGCAGCTCCATGGTGGAGCCTGAGGGGCAGACTACAGCCCCCAGTATGCCAAGAAAGGGAGAAAGAGAGCAAGCCGGGAGTCAGAAAGGATGGAGGGGAACCACAAGGCAGCCTGGGAGCAAAGTAAGAGTCCATGAGGTGACCAGAGAGAGAGAGGGCTATGCTTCTCCCCAGCACAGCCAGAGAGCACCGTACCCCCATCTAAGAGCCAAAGAGCAGATGCTAAAGACACAGTCCGCAGTTCCTGGAGTGGTTACAGGTGGTCGAGAGTGAGAAAACATTGGGTCCCTAAAACCGTGTTACTGTTTCGCTGGAAGTGGTAAGAGGCCTTTGCGACCATTATCTATAACTGCCCGTATCTACTGAAACCATCAGAAGCTGAGTTTTTAGGATTCATACCAATCAGAGGCGTCTCTAGGCTTTGTGAGGCCTTAGGCAAAACTTAGACATGAGGCCCCACTCACACCCACATTAGTATTGATCACAGGCAAATTAGGCGGCCGTGAGGCCCCTGTGAGTGTGAGGCCTTAGGCGACCGCCTAACCCAGAGGCGGCTCTAGGCTTTGTGAGGCCTTAGGCAAAACTTAGACATGAGGCCCCACTCACACCCACATTAGTATTGATCACAGGCAAATTAGGCGGCCGTGAGGCCCCTGTGAGTGTGAGGCCTTAGGCGACCGCCTAACCCAGAGGCGGCTCTAGGCTTTGTGAGGCCTTAGGCAAAACTTAGACATGAGGCCCCACTCACACCCACATTAGTATTGATCACAGGCAAATTAGGCGGCCGTGAGGCCCCTGTGAGTGCGAGGCCTTAGGCGACTGCCTAACTTGCCTAATTAGAGAGCCGCCTCTGATACCAATAGTTACTCAAGCATTGCCTGCAGGCCTTTATACTGCCTTGGAGCTCTTTTATTTATTTCCATAGAGCTCTTTAAGTATTTAAAGGACAGTAAGAGTTAGTGGGCAGTCTCTGGCCCTGACTCTTCAACCAGTTAAGTCTTGTGAGGGGGTTAGCTCGGCAGCGGGTGTGTGTGACCCCCGAGATGGGCTCCCCACACAAAAACAGGCCCAGCAAACGGAGGTTGTGGTTTTCAAAATCAAAAAGGTGCGGTTTATTTTCTATTTACAGTGACAAAACACAGCAAAGCAAAAGAAACATAAACAAAATAAATCCTGGTCAACTTGACCTCTGACTAAACATACAGGTTTCCTAACTAACAACTGGGATCAGCCTAGTGCTGTCCTAGTCCCTAAGTCCCTGGTTTTAAATGTCCAAGCAAATAGCCACACAGGCTTTGTCTCACCGCACAGGGGTTCACTCTCCCTAGACAGTCCACACAGGTCTGGGTCCAGGCATGAGCTAACATCTAATGAAGCTGGGAGTTCTTATAGAGGCCTAAATGAGCTGACAAGCTTCAGCTGGTCTCATCAACTCCCTGTCTGCACGACGCCCCACACTCTCCCTAGAGGTATGAGTCATCCATGAGCCCACTAGCCTTATACAACTCTCCACCTAGTTGTATAAGTCGGCGTAAAGCCTGAATCTGGGCGAAATATATCTACCCCCCTGGATGCAACCAGGTGACTTTACCTTCCTGCTGTCACATACCCCCCCTCTTGTTTTAACCTCGGGGTTGGAACACCAGCAATCAGGCATTCATGTACTCGAGACAAAGCATCCACATTCCCCATTTGAACGCCAGGGCGATGCTTTACTGTGAAGTTGAATTCCTGGAGGGCCAGGAACCACCTATTCACTCTTCTATTTGTTTCCTTGTTTTGAGCCATCCACTTTAACGGAGCGTGATCCGTAACCAAGTCAAAGTGCCTACCTAGCAGGTAGTACCGAAGGGAATCTAGAGCCCACTTCACCGCTAAACACTCCTTTTCAACGGTGGCGTAATTTACCTCATGGGACTTCAACTTCCTGCTGAGGTAAATGACTGGGTGCTCTTCCCCGTTCCAGACCTGGGACAATACTGCTCCTAACCCCACATCTGACGCATCACTTTGTACGACAAAGTCTTTAGAGAAGTCGGGTGAGTACAACACTGGCTGGCTACATAAGGCTTGTTTCAAGAATTGGAATGCTGCCTCAGCCTCGGGGGTCCATTTAATCATGACCGACCCTTTCCCCTTCGTCAGGTTGGTTAGGGGCACAGCCTTAGAAGCAAAGTGGGGAATGAATCGCCGATAATACCCAGCGATTCCCAGAAAGGCTCGTACCTGCTTCTTGCTGTTGGGACGTGGCCAACTCTGGATGGCCTCGACTTTGTTGAGTTGGGGTTTTATTACTCCCCTCCCAATGGTGTACCCAAGATATTTGGCCTCCTCCTGCCCAATGGTACACTTCTTGGGGTTAGCCGTAAACCCCGCTTCCCGAACAGAGTCCAGGACTGCTTGCACTTTTGGCAGATGTGAGGCCCAATCTGTGCTATGAACAATTACGTCATCCAGGTAAGCCGCAGCATACTTCCGATGGGGCCTCAGCATCTGGTCCATTTTCCGCTGGAATGTGGCCGGCGCATTCTGTAACCCGAACGGCATTCTTTTATATTGGAACGCCCCGTCTGGGGTTACAAATGCGGTTTTCTCTTTGGCCGACTTGGCCAGGGGGATTTGCCAATACCCTTTTGTGAGGTCAAGAGTCGTCATGTATCGGGCTGTTCCCAGCCGGTCGATCAACTCATCTATACGTGGCATGGGGTAGGTGTCAAATTTTGTAACTTTGTTCAACTGACGAAAATCGTTACAAAATCGCCAGCTCCCATCCGGTTTAGGCACCAACACAATGGGACTAGACCAATCACTTTGGGACTCCTCTATCACCCCTAAGTTCAGCATTTTCTGTACTTCCTCCCGTATTGCCTCCCGTCGGGCCTCTGGGATCCGATAGGGTTTTAACTTCACCCTTTCACCGGGCGGGGTAATGATGTCATGCTCTACCCCAGATGTTTGTCCCGGCAGCTCAGAGAATACCTCCTTGTTGCGAAGCACAAACTCCTTAACCTCCTGTTGTTGGGGTTGTGACAAGGTGGCTGCTATTCCAACCTCAGGAATCACGCAACCAGTTTGAGCTGGTGACCAAGTGTCTGCGACTAGGGACTCTCTATCCCTCCAGGCTTTCAACAGATTAACGTGATAGATCTGTTCGGGCTTTCGCCTTCCTGGTTGTCTGACCTTGTAATTCACTTCGCTCACTTTTTCCATTATCTCGTAGGGGCCTTGCCATTTGGCAAGGAATTTACTTTCAACCGTAGGGACAAGTACCAGTATCCTATCCCCCGGGGAAAAGGTACGGGTCTTGGCTCCACGGTTGTACACTCTCTGCTGTGCTAACTGCGCTTGGGCCAAATGTTCCTTCACGATGGGCATTACCTGTGCAATTCGGTCTTGCATCAGGGCGACATGCTCAATCACACTCCTGTGGGGAGAACTCTCACTTTCCCAAGTTTCCTTGGCAATATCCAACAGCCCTCTTGGGTGTCTCCCATACAGTAACTCAAAGGGGGAGAATCCCGTAGAGGATTGGGGCACCTCCCTAATAGCAAACATCAGATAAGGAAGTAGACAGTCCCAATCCTTTCCATCTCTATCCACCACTTTCTTCAACATTTGTTTTAGGGTTTTGTTGAATCTTTCAACCAGCCCATCGGTTTGGGGGTGATACACAGATGTACGTAATTGTGTCACTTTGAACAATTTACACAGCTCCTTCATAACCCGGGACATAAAGGGTGTACCTTGGTCCGTAAGCAGTTCTTTACAAATACCCACCCGGCTAAACACAAGAGATAGCTCTTTGGCTATGGTTTTGGCCGAGGTATTTCGGAGAGGGATCGCTTCTGGATAACGGGTGGCATAGTCCATTATAACTAATATGTACTGGTGCCCCCTAGCGGACTTGATTATAGGACCTACCAAATCCATGGCGATCCTCTCAAACGGGACCTCAATGATGGGTAGAGGGACCAGCGGGCTACGGAAATGTGGCATCGGGGCCGACCTCTGACACACAGGGCAGGAGGAACAATAATTTTCTATGTCCTTCATCACCCCCGGCCAATAGAATCTCTGTAATACCCTCTCTCGGGTTTTCTCTGTCCCCAGATGACCTCCAAGAATGTGCCCATGGGCCAACTCCAACACCAACTTCCTGTAAGGTTTGGGCACCACAAGCTGCTCAACGGTTTCTTCTGCCCTTTTTGCCACCCGATACAGTAGGTCCTTCTCTACGCTGAAGTATGGGTAAGTGCAGGTATTATCTGGGTTCACTAACTCGCCATCTATTTTCACTACGTTTTCCCGTGCCTTTATTAGGGCGGGGTCTTTCAACTGTTCTGTGGCAAAGTTTTCCCTGTGAACCTCAAGATCAGAAAACTCCACAGACGGTAGGTTTTCGTCTGAGGAGGTGGGCTCCTCTCCAGTTTCTTGAGTCTCCCCTGCCAATACTGATAAGGGAAATTCCGGAGAGTCCTCACCACTCTCAGGGGAGTTCTGGCTATCACATTCCTGGTACATAGGGGCACCAGTGGGGGGCTCAGGATCATCCCACAGTTCCCAGAACTTCGGAAAATCCCTTCCCACAATGGCGTCATGCGGTAACTGAGATACTAAGCCCACTGGATGAGAGAGGGTACCTTTGGGGGTCTCGAAACACACTGTAGTCACTGGATACTCTCGGGTGTCCCCATGCACACAAATAACAGCTACCTTGCTATTCCCAGAGACCTCTGTTTTAACTAACTCAGCCTTTATCAGGGTCACAAGGCTACCTGAATCCAGCAATACCACAACATTTCTACCATTAACACACATTTTGCATAAATGTTTCTCAGTTTCTCGAATGGCAGTGCATGCGACTGTCGCACACAGCGACTGACGTCTGCCCGTCAGAAAGTCACACTGCATGGGTTCCTCCACAACCGGGCAATTGGCTGCAATATGTCCCGCTTGCCGGCAGCGGTAGCAAACGATCCTTCTTGCGGCCTCTTGAGCCGCTGATTTCCCAGGCTGTTCTCGCCAAACTTGGGGTAGAGCTCCCACCCTCTCCACCCTCACCCCTTGGAATCCTCTTATCCGCCCCTGGGGATGGTCTGGTCTTAGGGTGGAAAGTCCGAGTGTCTCTGGAAGAGGCCGTCAGGTTCTCTGTAGCCAAGTATTTCTCCACACGATCCACAAGACCATCGGCCGTCTCTGGGTCTCCATGGCTTACCCACTTTTGGATGGCAGTAGGAAGAGCTCTCAAAAACCGATCCATTACAACACGTTCCACAATCTTTGGTGCGGACAAAGTCTCTGGCTGTAGCCACTTTCTGCTCAGGTGAATGAGATCATACATTTGAGACCTGGGGGGTTTTCCAAGCTGGAAAGTCCAGTTATGCACACGCTGAGCCCGGACAGCCTGGGTGACACCCAGCCTTGCCAATATTTCAGCTTTTAGCATCACATAGTCTTTTGCTTGGTTAGGCTCTAGGTCATAGTAAGCTTTCTGCGATTCACCAGTTAACAGAGGAGCCACCAGTCCAGCCCACTGCTCCTCAGGCCACTTTTCTCTTTCAGCGGTCCTTTCAAATGTGGTCAAAAATACCTCTGGATCATCCTCTCCAGTCATTTTTGTCAATAAACGACTCACCCCAAAGGACGCGGTATTAGTGGGACGGCTTTCCTCACTGGTCTGCGGACGTTGCTGCATTACTGCTTCCATCTGTTGTTGTAGTCTCTGCTCTTGCTTCTGCAACAGGTCTATGAAGCGGGCCTCAGATTGCTGCTGGGCTTGTTGCTGAGCCTCCAGACTCTGTTGCAAAGTTGCGTTTGTCTGCTGCTGGGCTGCAAGGCTCTGTTGATGAGCTTGCTGCTGGGCTGCAAGGCTCTGTTGATGAGCTTGCTGCTGGGCTGCGAAGTTCTGTTGTTGAGCTGCAAGGCTCTGTTGATGAGCTGCAAGGCTCTTTTGCAAACCTGCATTTGTCTGCTGTTGATTGGCATTTGCTAGAGCCAGCTGCTTCAGTATCTCCTCCATGCTGGCTTAAAAAAAAACTGCCACTGGTTCTCCACCAACTGTGAGGGGGTTAGCTCGGCAGCGGGTGTGTGTGACCCCCGAGATGGGCTCCCCACACAAAAACAGGCCCAGCAAACGGAGGTTGTGGTTTTCAAAATCAAAAAGGTGCGGTTTATTTTCTATTTACAGTGACAAAACACAGCAAAGCAAAAGAAACATAAACAAAATAAATCCTGGTCAACTTGACCTCTGACTAAACATACAGGTTTCCTAACTAACAACTGGGATCAGCCTAGTGCTGTCCTATTCCCTAAGTCCCTGGTTTTAAATGTCCAAGCAAATAGCCACACAGGCTTTGTCTCACCGCACAGGGGTTCACTCTCCCTAGACAGTCCACACAGGTCTGGGTCCAGGCATGAGCTAACATCTAATGAAGCTGGGAGTTCTTATAGAGGCCTAAATGAGCTGACAAGCTTCAGCTGGTCTCATCAACTCCCTGTCTGCACGACGCCCCACACTCTCCCTAGAGGTATGAGTCATCCATGAGCCCACTAGCCTTATACAACTCTCCACCTAGTTGTATAAGTCGGCGTAAAGCCTGAATCTGGGCGAAATATATCTACCCCCCTGGATGCAACCAGGTGACTTTACCTTCCTGCTGTCACAGTCTCTATATTTTTACTTGCTTTGTGGAAAGGGCTCAAAGAATGGTCTGTCTTCAGAGTGCCTTCTAACCCAGCATAGTTCAATATACATTATATTGTGTTCATTTTGGTTTATTTTCTTTAACTAGGGTCAATCAGCAAGTGACATTAGACAAAGTCTAAAAGCTAATTATCCTTTACTTGGACACAATCTCAGTTGTATAGTTTGCTGTAGCTCGACTTGCCTGAGTAAACCTACTGTATGTCAATACAACAGTCGGTTTAACATTATTCTGGTGTGTGTGCCTTTACTTTAGTGACCTGCAGCCAAGCGAGGGGTGTTTTCTACATGGGTGTATGTCCTGGAGTTAGAGGTTTCTCAACTTAACCAGGTGTGCCGGAGGGGTGGAGACAGTAATTTTGGGTTCTATGCCCCGACTCCAAGAACAAAGCGGCTTCTTTGGGGTTGGCGCTACATGTATTTCAGAGAGAGACAGAGCTCTCATCTCAGTACAGGGACCTGGTCTATATATTGGTACTGGGAGCACAGACGGAGACAAGGTCTATATATTGGTACAGAGATCGTAGACGGCGACACGGTCTATAGATCAGTACAAGGAGTGCAGACAGGGACATGGTCTATAGATCAGTACATACCACCTATGGAGATTTCTATAGGGTGGAGGGCATCCAGCCCCTCATAATGACCTCTTTATAGGAGAAGCTACAAATAAAGGACAGTTATTTCCTCCATATTCCAGCTTTCTCTGGAGGCACAGAAGAGTTTTGAGGTCTGTTGGCATTCTGGACACTAAAGAATGGCTACTCTATAGAATTCATACACCATCCTTCTACTTAATTCCTTTACGAGAAGAGACAGTTCTTGCAGGCCTATATAGAGGAGCAAGCTTTTGTCCAAAGGGCCATCATGCATGTTCCGGCAGAAGTGAGAGGGAGAGGTTTCTACTCCCCGATCTTCCTGGTGCCAAAATCCTCAGGGACCCCAAAGGCTCGTACACACTATAATAAAATTGGGCGAACATTTTCGTATAGTGTGTACACAACTTTCGACAGCTGATTCAGATTTTTCGTACTAAAATTCCCAAAAGGGACAAAGTCCCAAAAGTTTCTCGTATGGGAACAGAACTGACGTGTACTGTTTTCGTACAAGAAAATAAAAATCATTTGTTCTGTTCCCATATAAGAAATTTTTTGGAGTTTGTCCCTTCGGAATTTTCGTACGAAAAATAGGAATAGGCTGTCCAAAGTTAAGTACACATTATACGAAAATCATACGAAAACAATCCACATTAAAGTCAGAAAAGATTTGGCTATAAGAAGGCTGAACAATTACGTCCTCCATGGGGAGGTTCAAAATGGAGTCCCTCCAGACCATAATGAAAGTGGTCCAGGAGACCGACTGGCTCATTTCGGTGGACCTTTCGGAAGCCTACCTGCATGTCCCCATAAGGAAGCAACATCAAGGGTTTTTGCACAGTACGCAACCACCATTATCAAATCACGTCTCTTTTTCAGCATCTGTACCGCACCAAGGGTATTCTCAAAGATCCTCCTCTCCATCATTTCCCTAATTCCCCTGGAGGCAATAAGAATATACTAATCGGATATTTATTATAGCAAAAAGTAAAAGATATTGTGTTTTTTTCAAAATTGTCGCTGTTCTTTTGTTTATAGCGCAAAAAATAAAAACCTCAGAGGTGATCAAATACCACCAAAATAAATCTCTTTCTCTTATCATCCATGGACCGACACGGCGGCTCTTATTCACTGAGCCACCGTGTCGGTCCATGGATGTCAGAGAATTGGATGCTTGCTGCCATAGCATCCAATAATTGATAATCATTTCCCACTAGCAAAGATCAAAGGGCTTGATTCAACCCCGATTGTGACCTGAGCTCTAGCCGTTTGCAGTTGGGATAAATGGCAAACGAATGCAATAATTCACTGCCATAGCAACAAATTACCAATAATGAAATTAATGGACTTTGCTCTTCTAAGCCACCAGATGAAAGTTTAAATATAATTGGAGTTTCAAAAGTGCAACCACCCCTCCTGCTCCCCCTCTCCTTGTATGTTTTCGGGTGTTTTGTTTTTTTCTTTCAATTTTTTTTACAGGCAAAGCACAAAAAATTTTTGTGTTTTTTTTTATGTTTTAGGTTTGGCGTTTGAGGATGTTCAGAAATCAATTTTATCTGATGTTGAGGAAGAGAGCACCGATTAATCATTAGACAGTGAGAGTTTCTGTCCACAAGAGAATCTGGTTTGCTTCCTACGAGACACCTGGGCACCTCGTGCCCCTTTGATGGCGGATATATGGCACTATAGTGGTATTGTCTGACTGCACCTAAATTGTGTGTGCTTTTAGAAGGGGTTCTAGTGCTGGAGGGTCAGTCTGACAGCTCCAAGATGTTGATGAGGAATTTGGCCTTTTCCACTGGCCATGTTCCCTGAACTGTAAAGGATTAACAGAAGGAAGATCTTGCCTTCTTTACAATTGGAACACAGATACATGTCTGTCAGGCTGGAAAGGGGTCTTTCAGAGTTGAAGCGGAGATCCACAATCACAAGAACCTTCTTGTTTGGTAGGACAGAAGAATAGATCCAGTGAAAGAGCCTGCTTTTTCCATGCTAAAAGAATATGTAGTTGGGGGGCGTGGCCACGGCATGAAGGAGTGAGGATGTGTGGCTGAGGAGCTCCGTCTGACCATCCGCATTACAGACACCCAGCAGCAGCTTTTCCAACGGGCATCTACGGCTCTCGGCATGCCTCCAAAGTTGCGGAAGACATCCCCGCAACCTCAGCGGGCAACTCGGCACCGTCCTGGCGCATTAGACCTGTACTTCCCGGAGCGGGGCTGCGCCGCTCTAGAGACTCCCAAGATGGCGCCGGCGGTGGCGGGCAAGTACAAGGCCGCACATGCGGCCGCCATCATCCCCTCTCCACACTTACTTTCTCCCTTGCATCCCTCCTCCACCTCCCCCGCTAGCTCTGGCAGCTCAGTGCCCCCTGTTACAATCATGGGTGAAGTGATGGGGGATGCGGATCTTAGAGCTCACATCCTTGCCCTCCCCACTAAGGCAGACCTAGCACTGTTTGCTGACAGGGTTGAGAAGGCCCTGCGGCAGGACATTGAAGCGCTGCAGGTAGATACAGCACACATTGGGGGTAGAGTGGAAGAGTTGGAGGCACAATGGGATGCTGTTTCACCAGCCCTGCAAGCTCTCCATGATCGTAGTAAACATCAAGCTCGCAGGATTGACTCTTTAATAGATCAAATGGATGACTTTGAGAATAGGAGTCGCAGGGTTAATATACGCATTAGGGGAATGCCTGAAGCTACCGGCCCCAGAGACATAGTACCCTCTTTGCAGGGTCTCTTTAAACAGGTTCTCGGCCAAGATGCACCTGATCGTATTGAGATAGACCGGGCTCATAGGGCCCTTCGGCCACCTTCGGATGACCCAAATAAACCACGGGACATTATTTGCAAGTTGCATAAATATTCCCTAAAGGAAAGTATAATGGCTCATGTAAGGGGGGTCCGCCAGGTGGACTTTGACGGTGCACAGCTGTCCTTTTTTCCGGATCTCTCCAGACGCACCCTGGTGCAACGCCGAGCCCTTAAACCACTACTTGAGGCCCTACAAGATGCACAGTTGCCTTATAGATGGGGCTTCCCCTTCCAATTGTCTGTCATTAAAGAGGGTCGGCAAGTTGTTTTGCGCACCACTGAAGATTTACCACGATTCCTGCAACAACTAGGCCTTCCAGCCATCAATGTTCCAGATTGGAAAACTGCGTCGGAAATCCCGCTTCCTGTGCAGCCACAACTTTGGCGTTCTACCCGTCGCAGAGGCCGGAATAGACGCCAGCCTCGAGTGGACTCTCACCAAGATGTTCCGCATCCACCTCCACATTCCCCTTCCTAAAGGGGGTCCTGAAGGCCCCTTGAAATTTCATCATTTAAAGTTGAACTGGTTCTACTTGTAGGACCTAGTATGCCCCCCTTCAGGGTGCCGAGTTGAATTGTATTGTTCCGAATATGTTCTGAATATGTTTTCACACTGCTGCTGTGGTATATTTTTGTATTTAGGATGGCGCATCTTAGATGCTGCTATGCGTTTTTTCTTTTCTTACAGGGTGGGTCACTTTCGTGGGCTCACACTTCGTGTTGTGCCGTTTACCCCCCACATAGGTTAAACTCCCTGGAGTTTTTGTCCCGAGTTTGGGACTTCATGCTACTCGCTGACCTTCCCCCTTTTGGTGGCCCGAGGGCTGGGTGAAGGTCCCCGACTAGCTTAGTTTAGATGCCCTGGGAGACCCTTGAGGTATCTCCCTTTTTTGTTCTAGATGTATGTTTTGACGATTTTTTTTTTTTTTTCCTTTTTCAGTACTCAGCGACTCATGGATTGATCATCTGCAGGTCTCTTTTCCCTCCTGACTGGAGATTTCTCCGCGATAACTTTGCCTTATGGCCTCCCTGAAAGTGGTATCGTATAACGTCCGAGGGCTAGGATCGCCTAACAAATGCAGTAAGTTGTGGCTCGAAACCAAACGCCTGGGGGCACATGTTCTTTTCTTGCAGGAGACACATTTTCGCACTGACTCGGTCCCCCACCTTCCCACACACTTATATTCTCAATGGTTTCTTAGCAACTCCCCTCGATCTAAGTCGAGCGGAGTGGCCATAGCTGTGCATAAACAATGCCCCTTTACCCTGACTGATCAGCTGATCGATTTGAATGGCAGGTACGTCTTTATTAAGGGGAATATTTCGGCCCGTAAACTTACCTTTGCAACCGTGTACGCACCAAATACTGGTCAACTTGCCTTTCTGGACTCCGTCCTGGACTCCCTCTCTCATTTTAAAGAGGGTCAGTTGATTTTGGGAGGGGATTTTAATATTAGCCCGGACCCCAAGATGGATACATCTGCGGGGCGATCTACCCACTCTTTTGCTTTCATCAAACATTTCAGGAAAGCTTTGCAAGCTTACCATCTGGTTGACTGTTGGCGACTACTCCATCCTACAGATAAGGATTTTAGCTATTACTCGGCAACCCATGCAGTTTATACCCGCATAGATATGCTTTTGATGGACCAGTTCTCCCTGGAGACCTTATCCAGTGCGTCAATTGGTTCCATCACCATGTCGGATCACGCCCCAGTTTCTCTTTCTATCCATCAGCCCTCTTCCGATGCCCAGTCTTGGACCTGGCGCTTGAATGAGAATATTCTGGATGACGCTGTGGCAGCTAAATGCTTCTCAGATACAATTGCCCTGTACTTTGCTGAAAATTCATCGACCGAGGTTGGGGCGGCGTCTATTTGGGAAGGCCATAAGGCAGTAATTAGAGGGGAGCTCATTTCTCAAGGGGAGCGGCTGAAAAAGGCACGGGAGGGGGATCTTCAATCCCTCTTACGAAAAATACAGTCGGCGGAACTTAAACATAAGCGTCGTCTGACTCCGGAGCTGGCGGCAGAGCTACAGGCCCTTCGCCAGGAACTTGCTACCCTGCTAGACACCCGCATACGTGATCGCCTACATTATATTTCGCATAAATTTTATGAATATGGTAACAAGTGTGGGCGACTGCTTGCTAGGGCTCTAAAGAGACAACAAGCTTCGGGTCATGTGCATAAGCTTCAAGCTGGGATGGGTCCCCCTGTAGTCCACTCCTCTAAAATAGCTGCCGCCTTTAGAGATTATTATGCTCAATTGTATCATCTTCCTGCCACACTCCCTGGTTTGACAGTAAATCAGAAACAAGACTATATTATAAATTACCTGACAGAGGCCCATGCTCCCCAACTTTCGGTTGAGACTAGTAAGTCTCTTGAAATCCCGATTAGTATGGAGGAGCTGGACATTGTGGTAAAAGATCTTCCGAAGGGAAAAAGTCCAGGCCCGGATGCGTACACGAATGCCTACTACCGTGCTTTCCTCCCCCTGCTTTCTGGGCATATGTGCACTTACTTCAACGCCTTGGCGTCTGGCACAGCTGTGCCTAAGGAGGGACTGATGGCTGATATAACAGTGTTGCCTAAGGAGGGGAAGGATCATACGGTCCCTAGTAGTTATAGGCCGATTTCTCTTTTGAATACTGATATCAAGATCTTAGCAAAAATTTTAGCAAATCGCCTCCAACCCATTCTTCCTTCTCTCATACATCCAGACCAGACGGGTTTCATTATGGGGAGGGAGGCAAGGGACAATTCCAACAGGGCCATTCAGTTGATCCATTGGGTGCAGACTAGGACGGACCAAACACCCTGTCTTCTCCTTTCCACTGATGCTGAGAAGGCGTTTGACAGGGTGGATTGGACGTACCTGCGTGCGGTGCTGTCCAGACTGGGGCTTGGCCCTAATATGTTATCCTGGGTTTTTTCTTTGTACAGCCGGCACGAGTTAAGGTGAATGGGGTGCTTTCTGATACGTTCCCCATTGGGAATGGGACCAGACAGGGGTGTCCGCTGTCACCTCTTATTTTTGCCCTCACCTTGGAACCCCTGCTTAATAGGATTCGTTCCAACCCCAATATTAAGGGTCTTGGTGTCGGATCACAAGAGCATAAACTCTCTGCATACGCGGACGATGTTTTATTCTATGTGTCGGATCCGTTAATTTCCCTTCCCAACATTATGTCCGAATTGCAGACTTTTAGTTCTATCTCTAACTTCAAAATTAATTTCACCAAATCAGAAATTTTGTCCTTAAATATCCCCTATAGTTTACGTACACGGTTGCAAACTTCTTTCTCCTTTTCCTGGTGTGGCACTCACATGAAATATTTGGGAGTTTATCTTACCCCTTTTTATTCTCAACTATATAGCAGTAACTATGTTCAGTTACTTTCTACTATTAAATCAGACCTGCACCGATGGGATAGAGAGGTCTTCTCATGGGTGGGCCGAGTCAGTGTGTTAAAGATGAACGTGCTGCCTCGCATTTTGTTCTTCCTTCAAATGGTGCCGATTACATTACCCAGGTCTTTCTTCTCGAGCCTCAACAGTGCGTTTCTTAAATATATCTGGCAGGGGCGGAGCTCTCGTTTGGCTCTTCGTACCGTGCAGAGACCTAAGTGGCTGGGTGGCCTAGGTGTCCCAGATATACGTAAGTATTACGAGGCAATCGCCCTTCAACGGATTTTGAACTGGCACCATGGGGTATCCACTAGGGTTTGGGTACCGCTGGAGAAGTTTCTGGCGGGACGTAATTTAGCTCATGCTCCCTGGCTTTCCCAGGCCCATAGGAGTCTGTCACTATATGTCTCCCCAATGACTGTCCATGTGCTAAAGTTATGGGATTCCTTAAATAAAGCGGGACAGCTTGCCCCCCTTTTTTCCCCGCTAGCACCCCTAGGAGGTTTCCCCTGGTTTACCCCGGGGGAACACCCATTTTTCTTTCGGACCTGGACGTCAGATGGGGAGTTGAGATGTGGCAGGTTCTTCCAAGATCAGGGACTTCTCCCGCTGGAGGAGCTTAGAGCCCAGTATGGCAGCTTCCCGATGGATGGCTGGAGACATGGACAGCTTCAACACTTTGCGCGTGGATTGCAATACCCTATACGATCTCCTACGTCTGCCACCCCCTTTGAGAAGCTGTGTATGTCTCCCAGTCCAATCCCGCACTCTATATCTGTCCTCTATGAGCTATTACAGAAACAGGGACCCCCTGGGAAGCCCGCCTATATTCGGGAGTGGGAAAGAGACCTGCAGACCGAATTTACTGACCTCCAACTTGACCAATTATACCACCTCACTCATTCTAGCTCTGTTGATATGAAAATGCAGGAAAATGGTTTTAAGGTTCTGACTAGGTGGTACAGGGTCCCTACCAGACTTAAACAAATTTATCCGATGTCCTCAGATGCCTGTTGGCGGGAATGTGGCCATAGAGGTTCCTTTTTACACATATGGTGGGATTGCCCTAAGCTACGCCCTTTCTGGCAAGATATTAGAATTCAAATTAACAGTATTCTGAATATTGAACTCCCTGATTCTCCAATGGGTTTCCTTTTGCATGTCCCCGCCGTCCCTCTTAGCCTTTACCGAAAATCGGTGCTGCCTCATCTTTTGAATGCAGCTAGGAGATTGATCCCTATTTATTGGAAAAATAGCCAAATTCCAAGTCGCTTGGACTGGGTCCGGTTGGTAAATAATATTAAGGCTGCGGAGGAATGGATGGCAAAATGCAGGGATAAGTATGATAAATGGTATAGTATTTGGGCCACATGGATTTACTATGTAGAGGGGGATGCTAGAGATTTAGGATCTATAGATCAGTCCCCGGCAGGAATGGAATAATTGAGTAGTTGTTAAATAGATTTTTATGCAGAATTACGCATTTAATTTACCTGCTGCAGATATGCTCACATGATTTGTATGAGTACAAAATATTTTTTTTTGTTTTTTTTTTTGTTTTGTTTTTTTGTTTGTTCCTTCTTTTCCCCCTTTTTTTTTGTTTTTTGCCCCTCACATATGGGCGAGAGCACTGGTTTTGATTATATTTTATCCCTATTACCCCTATAAATATGTTTTGTTATTGCATTTACTTAAGTCACTGATAAAGTTATGGTATAGCCATCTATTCAGTTTATGGGTGGATTTTAATAATGGTTGGGTTTTTTTTTTTTTTTTGGTTGTTTTTTTCCCTATATATTGGCGAGAACACGGGTTTTGGTTATATTTTATCCCTACTATCCCTATAAATATAATTTGTCACTTTATTCACACAGTCACGGATACACATAATTAAACCATAAACACGTAGGAGGATACGTCCTCCTCCCCTCTTCCTTCCTTTATTCCCTTTTTTTTTTGTCCCTCACATACGGGTGAGAGCACTGGTTTTGATTATATTTATCCCTATTACACCTATAAATATGTTTTGTTATTGCATTCACTTAGTCACCGATAAAGTTATGGTATTGCCATTTATTTAGTTTATGGGTGGGTTTTAATAATGGTTGGAGTTTTTTTTTTTTTCTCCCTATATATTGGCGAGAACACGGGTTTTGGTTATATTTTATCCCTACTGCCCCTATAAATATAATTTTTCACTTTATTCACACAGTCACGGATACACATAATTAAACCATAAACACGTAGGAGGATACTTCCTCCTCCCCTTTTCCTTCCTTTATTTCCCTTTTTTTTTTTTTTTTTGGGGGGAAATGCTGAGAATGTATATGTGTTTTATGTATCGTAAAGTGTATGATATGTCGTTAAAAAAATAAATAAAAAGAGATATTAAAAAAAAAAAAAAAAAAAAAGAATATGTAGTTGGAGAGTTTGTGAACGTAATTTGGAAAAAAGTTATTGCCTCAAAAGAGGCCACCACTAGACCCTGAACTCATATGGCAAATCTCACTGTTGGATTTCTTTTTGATCTCAGTTATCGAGTGAGAGTTCTTGGAAAAGGAACTTTCTTTTCTGGAAGAAGGACCTTTGTCTGGGATGTATCCAGGATCAGACCCAACTATTATAGGCACATGGAAGGCTGAAGAGCATATTTTTAAGTTGATCACCCAGCCAAAGGCCTAAAGCAGCTGAACTGTCTTTTGGACATTTGTGAAGAGTTGTAAGGGACGCGAGTCCATCGGGAAAAAGTCATCTAGATTGCCTGTCACCTGGATGAGTTCTGTGATGGGCAAGCAAGCATGCCAAGATCTTTGTGAACACTCTGGAAGCAGAGGACAGGATGAGAGGCAATGCAACAAAACTGGTAATGGTCCTATGCCTGTGCTAAGCTTAGAAATCACTTACGAGGGGACATAAAATCCCCTTTGCGCCGAGCGTATGCATATATGCGGCCTCGGCTTTAGGGGGCTATACCGGAAATCCCAGTACCGTTTTTTAGAGCGGTCGGTCGGCTTTCCAGGGATAACAACCGATGCGGATAAAAGCCGCTCAGCTGTTATACCAGAGGAGCGGGAGGGGACGTCCGCCTCTAACGCCGTCTTCCGTCGCTCTTACCGGGTCTCCCGTCCCACCGGGAGACCCGAGCCACGATCCGTCACTTCCGCCGTCTAGACACAGACTGGTACGAAGCCGGAAACGGCTTCAGTCCAGTCTTTTCTCTGTAAACACGGAAGCGACATCACGTTGTCACTTCCGGTTTACTTGGCTGCCAATGGCGCCAGTTTAAAAAAAAATACAGTATTCAGATTTGCCGTTTTCGGCGATCTGAATACTTTGAAGTGCAAAAGGAGGGATTTGGTGTCTTTTAGACCCCCGATCCCTCCATAAAGAGTACCTGTCACCACCTATTACTGTCACAAGGGATGTTCACTTTTATTGCTGTCACAAGGAATGTAATCAATTTTTTTTTCTTTTAAAACACAATGTAAAAAATAAATAAGTAAAAAAAAAAATTTAAAAAATGAAAGCACCCCCGTCCCCGCGATCTCAGACAGCAAAGAAAACGCATACGTAAGTCACGCTCGCATATGTAAACGGTGTTCAAATGACACGTGATGTATTGCCGCGATCTTCAGAGCGAGAGCAATAATTCTAGCCCTAGACCTCCTCTGTAACTCTAACCTGGTAACCGTTAATTTTTTTTTAAAGTGTTGCCTATGGAGATTTTTAGGTATAATAGTTTGTCGCCATTCCACGAGTGAGCACAATTTCAAAGCATGACATGTTTGGTATCTATTCACTCGGCGTAACATCATCTTTCACATTATACAAAAAAATTGGGGTAACTTTACTGTTTAGTTTTTTTAAATTCATGAAAGTGTATTTTTCCCAAAAAAGTTGCGTTTGAAAGACCGCTGAACAATTACCGTGTGACATAAAATATTGCAACAATCGCCATTTTATTCTCTAGATTCTCTGCTAAAAAAATAAAATAATTATATATATATAATATGTTTGGGGGTTCTAAGTAATTTTCTAGCAAAAAATACGGAGTTTAACTTATAAGCAACAAATGTCGAAAATATTCAATATTAATGAAAGGGATAAATGGGAACATGCTGCTGGGCAAATTGGATATTTTCACTGATATCATGTGTTCTCCTTGTCTCTGAGAGGCAATTACTGACCTTGCAAATTTTGGAATGTAAAGAAATTTGTTAAGGGATTCCAAGATAGCACAAACACCCTCCATTGGAGTTCTGGCACCGTGAATAGGTTAGAGTAGAATTCTTTGAATGTGTCCTGTGCTGGTACTGGTACAATGACTCCCTAGGAAAAAAGGTGGTTCAGTGCCTTTTGCAAATCTGACTGCCCTTGGACAATTATTGGTTGATTTGAAAGAAGAAGACAGTGAGGCGGTAGAGTCTTAAAGTCTATCTTTTTTTTTTTTTTATACCACCTCAGACTCAACCATAGCAAGAGACTTGTTCATATTTTATATTCGCTCTTATCGTCTCTACTTCAGTTTCGCATCATTTGTGGTCTTCCTTATTCCTTTTTTTTTTTTTATCTCATTATTAATTGTTTATGTAAACACAATATTACAACCTTTTACACTTGTTTGTTAGTGTACCCCACCCCCTACCCTTCCCCACCCCTTTCCCTGACCTCTCTTGTTCGGAATCTCTCAGTTTCCTTACTCTCTCTTTGTTTATGCACTTGGTGTATTTTTCTCCCTCCTCTTCATCTCTAGTAATTTCTTATTTCAATATTTTTAGATTTATATTGCCTTATTATTGTTCGGTTTATATTTTGTTTTGTATTATATGTTATGTATTATGTATTGTACGTTATGCCCCCATTATTTCTGCGTATCCCATAGTGTGTTTATAGACCAACCATTCGTTCCATTTTTTTTCAAATTCTTCCATTCCCACCCTGTCACAAAACCTGAGATATTCCAAGCCGTATATTTCATCTATTTTTTTACACCATCCCCTCAGAGTTGGTTGTTCCGGGTTTTGCCAGTAAATGGGAATGTGGCTCTTCGCGGCATTTAGGAGCTGTGGGAGCAATGTCCTTAAATAGTGTTTGTCTGGCATTCGAACACCATGTAATAAACATACCCACGGGTCGTCGTCGGGTACTTCGATTTTAGTTATTTTTGTAATCTTATTTCGTATCTCACTCCAATATTTTTTAATTTTGGGGCATGTCCACCAGATGTGACCCATAGTCCCAATTTCCTGACAGCCCCGCCAACAAAGCTGGGATGTTTGCATGGAACATTTATATACCTTGTCGGGGGTTAGGTACCATCTGACGAGACATTTGTAATTTAATTCCATTATATTAGAATTGACTGAGGTTGAATGTGCCCTTTTTATTAATTGTTTAATCTCCAGGTCATTAACCCGTATCCCCAGTTCCTCCTCCCATTTCTTGACGAATCGCGGTATGCCCGGCTTTTTTACCTCGTTTAATATCTTATAGATTTTCGAAATTACGCCCTTCCTACCCTTATCCTCACATAATTTCTCAAAGGGCCGCAGATTTTCTACTGTTTTAATCGGCTGTGGTAATTTTTCAAATAAATTTTTTAACTGGGCATACCGCCACTCGTCCATCAGCATCAATCCACTCCTTTTTAATTCCTGGTATGTAAGAAGCTTATTTTTCTCCATTACATCTTTTAATTGGGCATTATCTTTTATAATCCATTTTCCGAACATTTTTTCCTGTCCTGGTATAAAGTATTTTGTGTCAGTTAACGGTATTAGAGGTGAGTTAAAATCCCAATTTTCCTTTTTATGAATCTTGTCCCAAATTATTAAAGCGTTCCTAGTGATGCAATGTGTGTCTGTGCCCAATTCGCGGTGTTGTGCCGGGATCCAAATTACCCTCCCCAGTGAAGTTTTACTACTTATAGATTCCATATTTACCCATCTCTTTTCAGTGTTATTTTTAGCCCATTCAATTATACGTGATAATACGATCGCATTATAATAATTTTTCAAATCAGGTGCCCCCAAACCCCCCTGTGCCTTTTGCAATGTCAATAAAGTCAGTTTAATTCGTGTTTTTTTACCTCGCCAGATGAATGTTGAAAATAGAGTTTGTAGTTTTTTAAAGTATACCTGTGGTAGTGGGATTGGGAGCATTTGTATTTTATATACTATCTTAGGCAGAATCACCATTTTAAAGATGTTTATTTGGCCACCCCATGAAATTTGCCCCAATGTAATTCTGTTCAGTTCTGATTTAATGTAGTTTAATAATGGAATGAAATTGGTTTTATATAGTGTCTCGGTAGTGGTTGTTAATTTAATTCCGAGATACTTTAATTCTTTTCTCCAACCAAATGGGAACTCTGCTTTATATATGATCATTTCTGATTTGGGAATGTTGAAGCTCAATATTTCAGATTTTGCTGAATTTATTTTGAAATTAGACAGTTTTCCATATTCACTGAAAGATTTCATTAAATTGGGTAAAGTTATTTTCGGGTTAGTTATAAAACATAGGATGTCATCTGCGTAAGCAGCAAGTTTGTGGTCTTCTTCCCCGACTTCAATCCCCTTTATATCTACGTTCCGCCTTATCCTCCTTAGCAGAGGTTCTAATGCCTACACGAATAATAACGGTGACAAAGGGCACCCTTGTCGAGTACCGTTTTTCATGATCCTACACCCACCCCCTCAAGAGTACTCTGCATGAAGCCCCAGTCTACCCTGTCAAATGCTTTCTCGGCATCTATTGACAGGAGTAGACCTGGGGCCCCACTTTCTTTAATTTTCTGTATGGCTAGGAGAGTTCTGATTCCGTTATCCCTCCCCTCCCTTCCTGGGCTAAATCCGACCTGATCAACATGGATCACATCTTTCATTATTGTTTTCATCCTATTAGCAAGAATTTTTGAGAAAATTTTAGTATCGATATTCAAGAGTGAAATCGGTCTATAGCTAGAGCAGAGTGTGACATCTTTACCGTCTTTTGGGATTATTGTTATTATGGCTTCTAGTGCCTCTTTCCGCATCTCCCAATTTGCGCCAATCCCGTTCATGTAAGAGCACAGTTTCGGCATTAGGGTATCTATAAATTTTTTGTAGTACAATATCGTCAGGCCATCTGGTCCGGGGCTCTTCCCATTTGGCAGGTCATTTATAAAAAAAATTATTTCCTCCTCTGTAATAGGGTCCTCTAAATGGCTGATTTTATCATCCGGGATTTTATCCAGGTCAATCTCCTTCAAGAAGGCTTTAATTTTCTCACTTTTTTGTTTTACCTCTTTCTGTGTATCGTTTATATTAATTGAATATAATTTACTATAAAAATCATGGAATATTTTAACTATTTCTGATGTTTTGTATCTTAGTTCCCGGTATTTGTTTGTATTTTCTCTATGTAATTAAGAGATTTGTTCTTTTTTAGAATTTTTGCTAAATACTTCCCCGATTTATTTCCCCATTGATATCTCTCTTTCTTAATTTGATTAAAGACCGTGCGAGATTCCAGTTCAATTACCTCTCTCATCTCCTCTCTTTTAGTACACAGATTCAGAAATAGTTCTTTTCTTCCAGTTATCTTATGTTGCTGTTCTAATTCGTATATTTATTTTGTTAATATAATTTTTTTCTCCTTAGTTCTTCTCTTTTTTTTCCGCCCCCTCCCTGATTAATATACCCCTGATGTATGCCTTATGGGTTTCCAAAACCGTTGCCTCTGACACCCCTCCTGTACTATTCTCCCTGAAGAACCGTTCTAATTCTAACCTTATTCTCTGCACTATTTTTTTTATCCTGTAAAAGTTCTTCATTCAACCTCCAGCTGTTAAACTTGTTTTGTACCTCTCCTATATTCATTTGGAGTGTTATTGGTGCATGGTCTGAAAATGTTGTTATTCCAATATTTGTACCTTCCACCATCTCCAATAACTGATGCTCAACTAGAAAAAAATAAATTCTTGAGTACGTCCCATGCACTGGGGAGTGGAATGTATAATCCCGTTGGTTTATATGTTGTGTTCTCCACACATCTACTAACTGATGTTGATGCATTTTCTTTTTTAGCTTATTCCTCAGGGCCATTCCAGTCCCCCTTGCAACGTACTATCCATCTTTGGGTCCAGACCGATATTAAAATCTCCTGCCATAATAGCCCTCCCTTTCTTAAATTCCATGTACTCATCCATAACCTTTATTTAATATTGAGTAGACTTTTTGTTTGGTCCGTAGACGTTTGCCAGAGAAACCTCAGCTCCATTCAATTTCCCCTTTAAAAACAGATAACGCCGCTCTGGATCAACTTTCCTCTCCTCTAGTATGAACCGGGTTCCTCTGGCAAACCCTATAGCGACTCCTTTGGCTCGGCTTATTGGTGAGTCCCCATAGTACCAAAGAGGATAGTCCTTAGAGATAATACGACTGTTTGTACCCACATAAAGATGGGTCTCCTGTAGGAAAACCACATCGTCCTTCCTTGAGAGTATTTCTCGCATTATGTTTGCACATTTAATGGGGGCATTCAGCCCGCGCACGTTCTATGAGATTAAGTTGATTTTAGACATTGTAGTTGAATGAATTGCCTTATTTCGAGAGAAGGATTTTTTCTTTCATAAATTTTCAGAGAGGAACCCCCTACCCACCCCCCCTCCCATCCCCCACCCTCCCCTCCCTTCTCTCTCCCTTCTCCCTCCTACCCTTCACCCCCCTCCCCCCCTCTTGGGGAAAAACTGGCTTCACTGAAGCCCCATGAATCGAGGCAAATACTCCTCCTCCCTGCCCCCAGATTCATCCCCTAGGAGATTGAGCTCTAATATGGGCCGTTTAAACAGGCTAGTGCTCTCCCCCGTCGGGGGTCGCCTGCTACCCCCCCTTTTTACCCCAGCACAGGTCCAGGATACCCTGATCCCATTTTGTTTTCAGCAGATCTGATTTCCCTGTCACCCCCTTTTTTTTCCTTCTTTCTTTTCTTCCTTTTCCCATTTCCTATCCTTCTATATAAATCCTTTTACTTGATTTTCTTTTCCTATCCTTTCTCCCTTTTTTCTTTCTCTTCCTTTCCTTTTCATTGTCCTCATTACTTTTTTGTTCCTGCTTGTTTCTTATTCCATGCTGGGTGCGCTGGTATTTGTTCTTCAGTGCTCTCTTTGGGTTCTTGTTCTTCCCACCAGCCCGGAATATCTACTAATGGGATGTTCAATCTGTTGCAAAAATTCGGGGTATCTTCTGGGAATCTAAGCGTTGCTGATCTACCATCTTTCCGTCCAATTAGGCATGCTGGAAATCCCCACGTATATTGAATGTTCTGTGTTTTGAGTTGTTCCAGTAGTGGTTTAAGAATTCTTCTCCTGGATAGTGTTTCAGTAGCCAAATCTGGGAATACCTGTAAAGAGCCCTGATTTGTTCCTTTTCTTGAAAATTATGGAATCTTGCTATCACATCTCTTGGCTGATCTCCAGCAATTCCAGTAGGTTTTCTAGTCCTATGTATCCGTTCAAATTTAATTTTTTTTTCCACCTCAGTTATTCCCAGCATATGGCCGAATGTTTTGTCCATGAGTTTTTGTAATTCCTCACTTTCTCCTTGCGACTCCGGCATTCCCCTAATCCTAATATTTTTTCTCCTATTTCTATTTTCCTGGTCTTCAATTTTATACAACATACAGGTCCTTCTCAAAAAATTAGCATATTGTGATAAAGTTCATTATTTTCTGTAATGTACTGATAAACATTAGACTTTCATATATTTTAGATTCATTACACACAACTGAAGTAGTTCAAGCCTTTTCTTGTTTTAATATTGATGATTTTGGCATACAGCTCATGACAACCCAAAAATCCTATCTCAAAAAATTAGCATATTTCATCCGACCAATAAAAGAAAAGTGTTTTTAATACAAAAAAAGTCAACCTTCAAATAATTATGTTCAGTTATGCACTCAATACTTGGTCGGGAATCCTTTTGCAGAAATGACTGCTTCAATGTGGCGTGGCATGGAGGCAACCAGCCTGTGGCACTGCTGAGGTGTTATGGAGGCCCAGGATGCTTCGATAGCGGCCTTAAGCTCATCCAGAGTGTTGGGTCTTGTGTCTCTCAACTTTCTCTTCCCAATATCCCACAGATTCTCTATGGGGTTCAGGTCAGGAGAGTTGGCAGGCCAATTGAGCACAGTAATACCATGGTCAGTAAACCATTTACCAGTGGTTTTGGCACTGTGAGCAGGTGCCAGGTCGTGCTGAAAAATGAAATCTTCATCTCCATAAAGCTTTTCAGCAGATGGAAGCATGAAGTGCTCCAAAATCTCCTGATAGCTAGCTGCATTGACCCTGCCCTTGATAAAACACAGTGGACCAACACCAGCAGCTGACATGACACCCCAGACCATCACTGACTGTGGGTACTTGACACTGGACTTCAGGCATTTTGGCATTTCCCTCTCCCCAGTCTTCCTCCAGACTCTGGCACCTTGATTTCCGAATGACATGCAAAATTTGCTTTCATCCGAAAAAAGTACTTTGGACCACTGAGCAACAGTCCAGTGCTGCTTCTCTGTAGCCCAGGTCAGGCGCTTCTGCCGCTGTTTCTGGTTCAAAAGTGGCTTGACCTGGGGAATGTGGCACCTGTAGCCCATTTCCTGCACACGCCTGTTCACGTGGCTCTGGATGTTTCTACTCCAGACTCAGTCCACTGCTTCCGCAGGTCCTCCAAGGTCTGGAATCGGTCCTTCTCCACAATCTTCTTCAGGGTCCGGTCACCTCTTCTCATTGTGCAGCGTTTTCTGCCACACTTTTTCCTTCCCACAGACTTCCCACTGAGGTGCCTTGATACAGCACTCTGGGAACAGCCTATTCGTTCAGAAATTTCTTTCTGTGTCTTACCCTCTTGCTTGAGGGTGTCAATGATGGCCTTCTGGACAGCAGTCAGGTCGGCAGTCTTACCCATGATTGCGGTTTTGAGTAATGAACCAGGCTGGGAGTTTTTAAAAGCCTCAGGAATCTTTTGCAGGTGTTTAGAGTTAATTAGTTGATTCAGATGATTAGGTTAATAGCTCGTTTAGAGAACCTTTTCATGATATGCTAATTTTTTGAGATAGGATTTTTGGGTTTTCATGAGCTGTATGCCAAAATCATCAATATTAAAACAAGAAAAGGCTTGAACTACTTCAGTTGTGTGTAATGAATCTAAAATATATGAAAGTCTAATGTTTATCAGTACATTACAGAAAATAATGAACTTTATCACAATATGCTAATTTTTTGAGAAGGACCTGTATGTCTTTGTTCCCGGTACATCCCTTCCATCTGATCCTTTATTTCTTTTATTTCAACTCCATAATTGTCCAGTCTATCTTCTGTTTCCTCTACCCTCTTGAGCATATGCTTCATATCTTGACGTAAAGTCGCTATTTCTCCCTTTATTGAAGTTTCCAGTCTTGTCTCCATCCTTGCCAGCATTTCAAACATGTCACCTTTTGTCAGTGCTTGCCTTTTTTGTTGCCTAGTTTCCATACCTTCTTCCTCTTCCTCATCTATCTCCTCACTGATGGATAGAGGAGGGTCTATTTCCTCTTGTTGTTTCCTAAGGGCCGATTTCTGTATGCCCTCCGCAGTTTTGCTTTTAGTTCCCGTTTTTGTCCCTGGGCATATCTTTTCCCCCCTCATATACCATATATTTTTTAATTGTTCCTGGGCTAGCACTCATTTTTGGGAGGTTTGTGGCTGCACCTCTCCCCGAACGAGCACACATTTTCCTAAAATGTATTTTCTTTACTTTGTTATTCTTTGCTTTGATCTCTTATTTAGAGTGTAACAGTGGCTGTAACTGTGGGAGTATTTTACTTCCCTTACCCCTCGTCCCCTTCTCTCTGCCTTTTTTCCTACTTAGTTGGAGGGAATTGAGGGATATTTATACAGGATTAATCTTAATTAGTAACCTATTTGTTACAGGTTCTGTATGGCGTTTTGTACTATGCTTGGTTGGGGAGATTTGAAGGGAATTTGTACAGGGTTGATCTTAGTTAGTAGCCCAGTTAACTCTTAGTAAAAAGGTCTATTTACTTATCCGTGTGTCCGTATGTTCTTATTTCACCTTGAGACAGGTTCTGTGCAACCTTCTATATTGTGCTCCCAGGATACCCGCCTTGTCTCGTCTGATTGTATGTTTTGTGTACCTTGCTGGTCCTAATTGGGACACAGGGTAGCAATCCCCAGTCCAGGAGCACGGTCTTTTTTCACACTTCCCTATCAAAAGTGTATAAGCGGTGTGTGAGTGAATGGTACTCTCAGGTCTGAATATCAGAAAAAATGTAAGTACCCCGGAATGGGGGACTATTGCTACTTGATCTAGGGAGTAGAGGGGAATTTTGCGAAGTAAGGCTTAGTTAGTAGTCCAATCTATGGCCCTATCTATAGCTTGTTAGGAAACTAATATTGGGAAACTTATTAGGCAGCTCTGATTACAATATCCGTGTGTACTTTGTATTCTTTGCATTTTCCTTGAGGATAAGCAAGTTCTGTGAGAGCCTGTGCTAAAATCTATGCGATGCCTCCAAGGAACATACACTATATTGTGTTCGTCTTGATCAAAGTCAGAATTAGGATCTACAGTCCAAAATGCACAGAATATAGTCATCGTATATAATCACAGATAATCCCGGTATTCACAGTTATGTGATCACAGCTCACCGTCACAGCTCACTGAACATTGGTTTATGGGAAGTATTGCAGTGGTATACAAATAGTATTCAAATAGTGTTCCATATTTATAAGTTTATTACACCGCCTATTACATCGCCAGAATAAAGAAAGCTCAACTCACATATGGTTGGAGTCTCCATATATCCCGGGTAGGGGTTGATGATAGCTGAAGATAGCCCCTGGGTCAGAGGTAGGATAGAATGGGAACCATACGGGTCGGGTCTGCCTGAACTGGAACCGCCGAGGCTGCCACGTCTGGGACCGGGAAAGGGTAGGACAGTTGCACCGCTGTTATGCGTTACCAGTTTTCCTGTTGTCCTCCCCTCCACTCGGTTTCCCGCCCTGCTTCCGAGTCTTGTCTGGTCTCTGGCATCAGGCTCCCCGTCAAGCCCCCCGTCAGGCTCCCCACTCCCTGCTTACCTCTACTCCCGTAACCACCGTTCTGGGTCACCCTTCGCCGCTCACTGACCTCAGCGGAAGCTCTGACCCCACGAGGACGGACCGAGGACGAGGACGGACCGAAGCAATCCGGAGATACCTACCCGCGGCACCGCACTGCAGCACTCCAAGTCCTGCTCCTGTCCAACCTGTACGAGAGATGGTTACAGCGGGGGTGCCGAAGAGAAACCAGGTAGGCTATGCGGCTATACCAGAGGCGGTTGTGCTCTCCAAGGATATCTGGTTGCCGTCTGACTTCGAGATTTTGGGATTGATCCCAGATTAATTCAGCATGCCCGGACTTGGTAGGACTGGCTGGGGCATTCAGGAGGTCATAGAGTCGGCCTGTTTTAGGCCGTCATCATTGCGGGAGGGAGCTTGTTGGTTGCACAGGCTCAGCAGCACTCACTCCTGCTGCGTGTCCACATCAGGCCCCTCCCCTTCCTGCAATTTAAAGTCTATCTTGTACCCTTTAGAAACCACTGAGTGATTATTATTATTATTATTATACAAGGTTTATATAGCGCCAACAGTTTGCGCAGCGCTTTACAACATGAGGCCAGACAGTACAATTACAATACAATTCAATACAGGAGGAATCAGAGGGTCCTGCTCGTTAGAGCTTACAATCTAGGAGGGAGGGTCAAGCGATAGAAAAGGGTAATAGCTGTGGGGAATGAGCCAATGAAAAAAATAGAAGTGCAGTTGTTAGGTGGAGGGAGGGTAGGCTTCTCTGATGAGAAAAGTTTTCAGAGATCACCTAAAAGTAGATAGATTTGGAGACAGTCTGACAGATTGAAGTAGGGTATTCCAGAGGATGGGAGAGGCTCGGGAGAAGTCCTGGAGTTGAATATGGGAGGAAGTGATAAGGGAGCTAGAAAGCAGGAGGTCTTGGGAGGAATGAAGAGAACGATTAGATTGGTATTTTGAGACTAGGCTAATGATGTAGCTGGGGGCAGAGTTGTGGGTGGCTTTGTAACTTATTGTTAGTATTTTGAATTTGATTCGTTGGGCAAGTGGCAGCCAATGGAAGGATTGGCAGAGAGGAGTAGCAGACACTATGCGGTTTGTAAGGTGGATGAGTCTGGCAGCAGCATTCATGGACTGAAGGGGGGATAGCCTATGTAGAGGTAAGCCAATGAGGAGGGTGTTGCAGTAGTCGAGGCGATAGATAACTAGGGAGTGAATCAGGAGCTTTGTGGTTTCATTGGTTAGAAAGGGATGTAGTTTAGAGATGTTGCGGATGTTGAGGCGGCAAGCTTTGGAAAGTGATTGGATGTGGGACCAAAAGGAGAGTTCATAATCCAGGATAACACCTAGCACCCTGATATGTGGAGATGGGTGGATGGTTGCACCATTGCTCTTGACAGAGAGATCAGGGGAAGGGGCACGTGGGGGAGTAAATATTATGAGCTCGGTTTTGGACAAGTTGAGTTTAAGAAAGTGACGTGACATCCAGACAGATATGTCTGTTAGTAAGTTAGTGATGTGTGAGGAGACTGATGGAGTGAGTTGAGGGGTGGAGAGATAGTGTCACGTACCTGGCAGTGATGAGCCCGGACTTGCAGAGGAAGGCCTCCCTTACGGCTCCCACCAGCGGCCCCTGGTAAGGTAACAGCAGGCGCGGAGGTAGGAGGGGTACGAGTGCCTGGCAGGATCAACCAAGGTGAAGGTAGTTCCACAGGCTTGGTAGGCACACTGGAACACAGCAGGTAGAACTGGAATCAGGAACACTCAGCAAACTGGAATCATTCAGCAGACTGGACCGGAACCAGGAACACAGGAACTCAGCAAACTGGATCAGCTTAGCAGACTGGACCGGAACCAGGAACACAGGAACTCGGCAAACTGGATCAGCTTAGCAGACTGGACCGGAACCAGGAACAGTGAGATTGGTCAGACAAGCCGGGTTGGTTAACTGGCTGGCAGCAAGGTACAGAGGGATCAGACAGAGGAGAGGTCACAACAAGCCAGGGGTCGGATGCAGGCAGAAAACTGGAGAAGTCACAGGCAGGCCGGGTCAAACACAGGTAAGTCTTCAGATCAGGTTTTCAGGTACTCAACGCTGTAGAGCAGACAGCAGGGACTGTCTGCGATTGACAGGTTTAAATAGCCCCTCTGGCGCCACCTGCAGGGCGGAGCGCGCGCAACCGAGAATCAGGAAGACCGGGACGCCTGCTTCTGGCAGGATCTCCATAACATTGCCCCCCCCAAGGGGCAGCCTCCGGATGCCCATCCGGGCAAACTTCTCAGGGTGAGATCTGTTGAAGGACTGCACCAGGCTTCTAGCATGGATGTTCTCCTCAGGCTCCCAAGAGTTTTCTTCGGGTCCGTAGCCCTTCCACTTAATCAGGAATTGGTTCTGGTTATTCCATCTTCTAAAATCCATAATGGCTTCCACTTCGAATTCCTCCTCCCCGTCTACAATGACAGGATCAGGGAGAGCCGGACTTCGGCCTGGAAATGGGTTGGGAACCGAAGGCTTCAGCAGAGATACATGGAAGACCGGATGGATCTTGAGGGAGTCAGGGAGCTCCAGTTCATAAGCCACTTCATTGATTTTCCTTTTGACAGGAAACGGCCCTAAGAATTTGGGGCCCAGTTTCTTAGAGGGGCATGCCATCCTCAAGTTTAAAGTGGATAACCATACTTGGTCGCCGGGTGCCAGCATTAATTCACCCCGTCACTTCCTGTCAAAAATCGTCTTGTTGTGTTCCTGAGTCTTGGTCATGGTTTTCCTGCAGAAGTTGGTTGTTGGATGAAAAGAAGTTCAACTTTTCCTGGACTGCGGGCACCGTACATTCAGGAAGGGAATTGGGCAGGAATGTAGGATGGAAACCGTAATTTGCGAAGAATGGGGACTGCTTGGTAGCGGAATGCGTAGAGTTGTTATAGGCAAACTCGGCCAATGGAAGCAGGGAAACCCAGTCATTCTGAGCGAATGAAGAGAAGCAGCGCAGGTACTGCTCAAGGGTCTGGTTAGTCCTCTCAGTCTGTCCGTTGGTCTGGGGATGGTAAGCAGAGGAAAGTGACAATTCTATCTCCAGAGCCTTGCAGAGGGATCTCCAAAACCGGGAGGTAAATTGTACCCCTCGGTCGGAGACAATATTGGCTGGTACCCCGTGGAGTCTGACGACCTCTCTGATGAACACCTTGCGGTTTCGGGAGCTGAGGGAGTCCCCTTCATGGAATGTGCCATCTTGGATAGACGGTCTACTATCACGAAGATAGTGGTGTGACTCTCAGCCAGAGGCAACTCGACGATAAAGTCGATGGACAGCATTTTCCAGGGTCTGTCTGGGACGGGTAGGGGTCTCAGTAGTCCCCAGGCCTTGGATTTGTAACCCTTGTTTCGGGTACAAACTATACAAGACTCCACAAACTTCCTACAGTTCTCGCGGAGCCGAGGCCACCAGAAGGTACGCTGTACCAAGTCGGTGGTCTTGGCAACGCCAAAGTGCCCGGCAAGGGCATGGTCGTGGCAGGGTTCCAGTACGGTTATTCTCAGCTCTTCAGGTATGTAGATCCTGTTCTGGTACCAAAACAGCCCATCTTTGGCCTACAATTCTGGTTCGGAGGGGGGTCTCTGCCCAGTGGAGGCTTGCTTGATCCGGGAGAGTAGGTCTTCCTGAAGCAGAAGGAAGTTTCCAGAAACAAAAATGGTGTCTGGAGGAGAGGTTTCCTTAGACTTATGGAACATCCGAGAGAGGGCATCGGGCTTAATGTTCTTGGAACCGGGACGGTAAGTGACATGGAAGGAGAACCGGGAGAAGAAAAGCGCCCACCTGGCTTGTCGTGGTTTTAGTCTTTTCGCGGCCTTCAGGTACTCCAGGTTCTTGTGGTCGGTGAATATCAGAATCGGGTGGGCAGCCCCCTCCAACAGATAACGCCACTCCTCTAATGCGGACTTGATCGCCAGCAATTCCCGATCCCCCACGTCGTAGTTCCTCTCTGCCGCAGAGAAAAAAGCTACAGGGTGGAGCAAGGCCCTGGTCCCCTGTCTTTGGGACAGTATTGCTCCTACCGCAATTTCCGAGGCGTCTACCTCCAGAACGAACGGTAATGAGGAATCTGGGTGCTTCAAGATAGAGACAGAGGTAAAGAGACCCTTCAGGGCCTCAAAGGCCCTTTGGGCCTCAGGGAACCAGTGGAAACGGATCCCTTGTTTGGTCAGCTGGGTGATGGGTGCGATGATGGCTGAGATCCCTCTGATAAATTTGCGGTAGAAGTTGGCGAATCCAACGAAACGTTGGATCCCTTTCTTGTCCGCCGGGGCTGGCCAGTCCAGGATTGCAGCAATCTTTTGAGGGTCCATTTTGATGCCCTCGCTGGAGATAATTAGTCCCAAGAACGATATACTTTCCAGCTCAAATTCACACTTCTCGGCCTTCGCATACAGGCCATGCTGGCGAAGCCGAGCCAACACACTTCTGACGTGCCTGCGGTGGGAATCAAGGGAGGAAGAAAAAATTAGTATATCATCCAGGTAGACAATGACAAAGAGATCTAGGAAGTCCCGGAGTACATCGTTAATGAAATACTGGAAAGTGGCAGGGGCGTTGCACAACCCGAAGGGCATTACCCGGTACTCGAAATGTCCGAATCGGGTGCGGAAAGCGGTCTTCCACTCATCCCACTCCTTGATGCGGACCAAATTGTAGGCTCCGCGGAGATCAAGTTTGGTAAAAATGATGGCTGTTCCCAGTCTCTGAAATAGTTCCGGTACCAAGGGAAGAGGGTAGCGTTTTTTTACTGTGATTTTATTTAATTCACGATAGTCCACACAGGGTCGAAGGGTATGATTCTTCTTCTCTACGAAAAAGATGCCTGCACCGGCTGGAGATGTAGACGGACGAATGAACCCTTTCTGTAGGTTTTCATTGATATAGTCTTTTAGTGCCCCCTGTTCTACCTCTGTTAACGGGAAGATCCTGCCAAACGGAATTGCCACTCCGGGAAGTAGGTCAATGGGGCAATCATAGGCCCAATGAGGTGGTAGAGTCTCTGCCCCTTGTTTGCTAAACACATCAAGAAAGTCATGGTAGACCTCAGGGATGGATTGCTGTATTCCAGCCTCCGTATTGATACATAAGAGGGTGGCCGGCCCAGGGGTTTTGAGTGACCCGCAGGATTGCTGGCAGTAAGGAGAAGAAAAGGTCACCAACCCCGTGGCCCAGTTGATGGTAGGGTTGTGGACCTGTAGCCAAGGTATACCGAGGATCACAGGGAACAATGGGGAAGAGATAATGTCCAGGCGTAAGTATTCTTGGTGGGTTCCGGAGATGGTGGAGATGGTAGCGGGTAAAGGGGCGGTCTCTTGGACCACTGGTCCAGACTTAATGATGGACCCATCAGCCAAATGCACACATAGTCCATGGGTCTTGGTCACAAGAGGGATCTGGTGCTTGATGGAAAAGGCTGAGTCCATAAAGCAGCTGCAAGCCCCGGAATCAATAATGGCGGGCACTTTCAGAGTCCTTCCTGGGAGCTGTAACGAGACAGAGAGAGCAAGGTGAGATGTGGACTTGGCCTGTGGGTTGGTAGTGTCAGAAGATACTGAAAGACACTTACGAAGTTTCAGGGGACAATTTCTAACGAAGTGTCTGGGTTCCCCGCAGTACAGGCACAAATTGTTCACTCTGCGACGTTGGCGTTCCTCTTGGGTGAGGGAAGGACGAAGCACTCCGAGCTGCATGGGCTCGGGTATGTCAGATGTAGCGGCTGGAGGTGCAACAGGTGCTGGGTGCAGATGGCTGGGAGCCTGGGGAAGCATCAAGGTCGGGCGGGAGAAGCCCGTGGACCTCTCAGCCCTTCGTTCGAAGGGCTGAGACGTCGGTCGATTTGGATTGTTAAGTCAATTAGTGAATTCAGGGTTGGTGGTATGCCAACCCTAGCGAGCTCGTCCTTCAGAGGGTCGGAAAGACCTATGCGGAACTGATGGCGGAGGGCGGCGTCGTTCCAACTGGTATCTGCGCTCCACCGTCTAAATTCCGCTACGTAGTCCTCTGCTGCTCTGCGCCCCTGCTGAAGGGTGCGCAAGGCGGTCTCTGCGGTTACTGAGAGCTGGGAATCTTCATATAGCTGAGCCATGGCGTAGAAGAAGGCAGTAAGGTTGTTTAACGCCATATCTTTCCGTTCCAAGAGACGGTGAACCCAGCTCTGAGGGTCTCCGGAAAACAGGGACATCACAAAGCCCACCTTGGTGGCTTCCAAGGAGAAGGTGCGAGGCTGCAGGGCGAAGTAGAGTTCGCAGGAATTACAAAATGCCCTAAACTTGTTTCGATCCCCAGATAATTTTTCGGGTGTAGGGACCCTGGGTTCCGGAGGAAGCATGACAACTGTGGGTGAGGATCCTGCCCCAGCAGTGGAGGTAGAGGTATGGGACCCCCCTTGGGCTCCAGAGGGGTTGGAGAGGACCCGCACTTGTTCTACAAGATGGGTGTAGCCTTGCTGGAGGTTCTTGACCGCTTCAGCCAATCCTGCCAGGTGCCGACATAGTTCCTCCATAGGTGAGGCTCCCTGCTCGGGCTCAGACATGGCTGTCTGCTACTGTCACGTACCTGGCGGTGATGAGCCCGGACTTGCAGAGGAAGGCCTCCCTTACGGCTCCCACCAGCGGCCCCTGGTAAGGTAACAGCAGGCGCGGAGGTAGGAGGGGTACGAGTGCCTGGCAGGATCATCCAAGGTGAAGGTAGTTCCGCAGACTTGATAGGCACACTGGAACACAGCAGGTAGAACTGGAATCAGGAACACTCAGCAAACTGGAATCGTTCAGCAGACTGGACCGGAACCAGGAACACAGCAAACTGGATCAGCTTAGCAGACTGGACCGGAACCAGGAACACAGGAACTCAGCAAACTGGATCAGCTTAGCAGACTGGACCGGAACCAGGAACACAGGAACTCAGCAAACTGGATCAGCTTAGCAGACTGGACCGGAACCAGGAACACAGGTACTCAGAAAACTGGATCAGCTTAGCAGACTGGACCGGAACCAGGAACAGTGAGATTGGTCAGACAACCCGGGTCGGTTAACTGGCTGGCAGCAAGGTACAGAGGGATCAGACAGAGGAGAGGTCACAACAAGCCAGGGGTCAGATGCAGGCAGAAAACTGGAGAAGTCACAGGCAGGCCGGTCAAACACAGGTAAGTCTTCAGATCAGGTTTTCAGGTACTCAACGCTGTAGAGCAGACAGCAGGGACTGTCTGCGATTGACAGGTTTAAATAGCCCCTCTGGCGCCACCTGCAGGGTGGAGAGCGCGCAACCGAGAATCAGGAAGACCGGGACGCCTGCTTCTGGCAGGATCTCCATGACAGATAGATTTGGGTGTCGTCAGCGTAAAAATTATATTGAAAGCCGTGGGAAGCAATCAGCTGACCCAGGGAGGAGGTGCAGATTGAAAATAAGAGAGGTCCAAGAAAAGAACCTTGGGGGACCCCGATAGAGAAGGGAAGAGCAGAGGAGGAAGTAGAATTGTAAGTGACACTGAAGGTGCGTTGGAATAGGTAGGATGAGAGCCACTGAAAAGCACAGTCACAGAGACCGAGGGAGTAAGGTTTTTTTTTAAAGGAGAGGGGGTGGCCAACCGTATCAAAGGCAGCTCAAAAAGGTCCAGAAGTAGGAGTAAAAAAAAGTGTCTGTTGGTTTTTGCGGTTAGTAGGTCATTAGTGACCCCCACAGGTCAGGGATGTATGTGACCCAGAGAGATGCAAACTGCAACAGACTTCCCCCCCCCCTCTTTGAATGGGCACCCTCACTCCTATCACCTCTGATTCAGCATTCTCTAGGACCGGCATATTGGGTTTCCGAATTGGATGAAAAAGAGTGAGTAGGAGAAGAGCTCAGGTGTTTCTGAGCTCTGGATAAAGATGACTAAATTAGGGCTGTCAACTGTCCAAGGAGTTGTGTCATGGGGGCAGAGAATTCTGCTTTTGTCAAGTAGACCGCATGTTGCATACCTGGAATAGACCTGCAATCGGATGATGAGACCGGTGTTAAAACCGGTTTCTGCTCCTTTGCAAGGGATGCATCATCACTCTGAGTTTGAGTGTTGTGCGGGTCTTCGGCAGAATTGGCTCCCTTTCTCCTCGTCCCTGGCATTGCTACAAGGGAGGGTACTCCCTTGTGGGGGTACTCAGAGTAGTGTTGTAGATAGGATAAGCATGTGGGCAGCACAGTGGTGTAGTGGTTAGCACTTTCACCTAGCAGCAAAGGGTCGCTGGTTCGAATCCCGACCACGACACCCTCTGCCTGGAGTTTGCATGTTCTCCCTGTGTCTGTGTGGGTTTCCTCCGGGTACTCCGGTTTCCTCCCACACTCCAAAGACATGCTGGTAGGTTAATTGGATCTTGTCCAAATTGGCCCAGTATATATGTGTACGAATGTGTGTCCCAAGCGCGTCAAGATCCTACGGGGTTAATGACCGCACCAGCCAAGCAGACACTGGCTGCAAAAAGCGCCTTGAGGCGATTCAGTTCCCATTTGTAGCGCTATACAAGTCGTTCATTCATTCATGTCTGGTAGGGGTACATGGTAACCCAGGTGTAGACTGTCCTGCAGCCAATTTTTGCGGTGAAAGGGTGAGAAGAAGCACCTGAGTACCTTTAACCACTTACGGACCGCCACACGCCGATATACGTCAGCTGTTTGAAGGGATATCTCTGTTATGGCAGCAGCTAGCTCCCATAACCCTGGTATCCATCTCTTCAGCCAGGGGTCCGGTTTCCGATAATGGTGGTCTCTGCGGCGGAGAGGGCCTCTCTCCTGCTTGGTATGGAGACGAGTGAGGGGAAAGATGGCCCCCACCCGTGTCCATACAATAGCAGGGCTTAAAAAATAAAATAAAGAAGAAAAAAAAAATGTAAACGCGCCCCGTCCCTACGAGCTTGCGTGCAGAAGCCAACGCATACGTGAGCAGCGCCCACATATGAAAACAGTGTTTAAACCACACATGTGAGGTATCACTGCGATCGGTAGAGCGGGAGCAATAATTCTAGCCTTAGACCTCCTCTAACTCGAAACATGCAACCTGTAAAAAAAATGTAAACGTCGCCTATGGAGATTTTTAAGGGTAAAAGTTTGTCGCCATTCCACGAGCAGGCGCAATTTTGAAGCGTGACATGTTGGGTATCAATTTTCTCGGTGTGACATTATCTTTCACAATATAAAAAAAATTGGGCTAACTTCACTGTTGTTTTATTTTTTTAATTCAAAAAAGTGTATTTTTTCCCCCAAAAAAGTGCGCTTGTAACACTGCACAAATACAGTGTTACAAAAAAGTATTGCAACAACCGCCATTTTATTCTCTAGGGTGTTAGAACCCCCAAACATTATACATTTTTTTTCTAAGTAATTTTCTAGCAAAAAAAAAAAAATGTTTTTAACTTGTAAACAAAAAAACTCTGAAAGAGGCTCAGTCCTTAAGTGGTTAACATCTGCTACCAGTGGTGTGATGAACACCAAGTCCTTCACCCCAGACTGAGCAGTTGAATTTTAGCGTCAAGTTTGAGAAGCTTACACTGTGCAGTGAAAACATTCCAAATAAAGACCCATCTATACAGTAAGAGTCAAAGGTACAGGGTGACCCGGTCTTACCAGTCCTTGATGCTGGACTGTATATAAAGTCCAGGCTTCACCCAACATGGTGACCATATCATTGAAGGGGTCTTCAGGGACAGAGTTTCAAACCGAGCTACCCTGTCGCGAGCTCCGTGACTGTGCCCGCGGACTCTATGTCACCGGTGTCCCACGATCAGGTCACAGAGCTGAAGAATGGGGAGGTGTCAGTGTCACTAGGAAGAACAGGGAGATGTTGTGTTTACACTGTCACTGATCGTCTGTTTCCTGTCATCGGGAGCAGCGATCAGTGACGTGGCACTAATAGCCAGGCCCCCTAACAGTTAGAATCACTCCCTAGGACAACCTTAACCCCTTCCTAGCCCCCTAGTGGTTAACCCCTTCACTGCCAGTGTCATTTACATAGTAATCGGTGCATATTTAAATAGCACTGATCGCTGTAAAAATTACAATGGTCCCAAAATGGTGTCAAAAGTGTCCGATGTGTCCGCCATAATGTCGCAGTCACGATAAAAATCGCTGATCGCCGCCATTACTAGTAAAAAAAACTATTATTAATAAAAATGCCATAAAACTATCCCCTATTTTGTAGATGCTATAACTTTTACGCATTAGGGGCACCACCCTCATATGTTTGTATGCGTTTTTTTTTTTTTCAAGCCACATGATTAGAGTCTAAGGCTTGAAAGAGGTGGGGTGCCCGAGCATTGCGCCCCGAACCCCCCCCCACCTCTGGCCAGAAGGAGAAGCTGGAAGACATTAGCGAATATTAATTGACTATTGTCAATCAGGACAGATTCTCTGAGCAGGGATGGAACCGATCGATTGGACTCAAACTCTAAAGCCGTGTACACAAAGAGAAAAGAACCAGGAGCAAAAGCCAGTCAGATAGGGTGAACCCACCTTCAATCTACAAAATGAATAGATAATGACTGTGACAGAACCCACTGTCACTGTGTGTTTTGGAAGGGACTGTGGGCTGGCCGCTTACCCACAGATTATGGCCCGGAAGAGACAGAGACTGGGGGAAAGCTGGCTTTGAGATAATGTAATGTAATGCTACATTCCTTCTCCCCCATCCCCCCATCTTGTTGTTGTGTTTAGCTGTGTTGAGTCATGGCACATAGACAATGGTCTGGACTGCAGACATCTCTCCGCAGGGGATGTGTATTGAAGGGCTGCCTGCTTACCATAATCCCTTTATGTTTAACTGTAGTCTCTGTTTCAATGTTCAGTTCCCATTGGTTCTTCCTTGTCCCCTACCCCCCTCTATGACAAGGCTAAGGGGAGTGTCCCTAACTGTGTGTAAAAATGTATGTTTTGGATTTAATAAACTGTTGATACTCTGCATGTTTAACCCTCAACACCTGTGTGGATTGTCTCGTGATTGAGGGGTTAAGGGCTGGTTATGGCGAATTGGCAGGCTGCGGGTGCGTTTGGAGGACAGGAGACACAAGTCTGGCGGATGTGCCCACCTGGGGTATCTGAGATCCGTCACAATGACCAATAAAAAAACTGTCAAAAATGGGCTAAAGTAGAAGTAAAGGGTCTACTACTGATCAAATACCTCAAAATCTGTGATTTGGACGAACAAGCCTCTCCCGATAGCGCCAACTATACCATCAGGGCAACAAACACATACTCTTATAGTGACCCCTTCCCCTGACGATAGGACGCCACTTTGGCGCCAAACCTAGGGGCGGGGCGGACACATAAATTCCGTGATTGAATTGGGGCCGACGCTCAAACCGGAAGTGACACAGATCATTACTGGGCGTCCGGAAATGACGTGGGGAACGTCAAGCCGCACACTGACAATGACACTCGAGGTGAGCCAGACGTGGTGAGATGGAAGCCACGGCTTGCCCGACGATATTCCAAACAGCCACTAGATGGTAGCAGATGAAAAACCGGAAGCATACCCAGGAGCACCTAAATCTGGAACCGAGTTGGTAAAAGGTGGAATGAGCAAATGCCAAACTGAAATTGGCAAGCAGCAAACCACGGGCGGCGTCAATCAATAGGCCGACTAGCGGCAAAAGATTAGACGCCCTGGGCGTCCTTATGGTCACCTGAACTCCTTTAGAATTGACCCCTGGGAGAAAAGTATAGGAAAGAAGGAAAAAAAAAAAAGAAAGAAGGGGGGGGGGTGGCAAAGAAGAAGAAGAAATGAGAAAAGAAAAAAGGAAAAGATGGAAATAAAATAAAATAAATGGAAAATGGAAAAATAATTAAGAATTAAATAAAAATGAATGAGTAAAAAATTAGTATTAAAAGAATAAATAGAAAAGAGAAAAAAGGAATAGAGACAGAGGGAAAACAGAAAAAATTTAAATATTATATATAATTAATTTGTTTGTTATCCTCTCCCTCAGATGGTACACTACCATTTCTCAGTACTCCTTCATGCACACTGATATTCTTCTGTACTTTGTGACCTAGTTCCCCCTCTATGGTACACCAATCCGCTCCATTTCTGAATTGCCCCCAATTTAACTGCAACTATTCTATCCACACCAATTTATGTTTTTTCATCTATAACATACAGGTAATTATGAGGCCTCTATGCGGCTGGCCTAGCCTTTTTCTATGTTATTCCTATGATGAATATGTATGAATATTATTTTGTACAAAAAATTTCTCGTGTATTTCCATTGTATGCTTACATTGTATATTCTGTGTTTCAGTAATACTTGACAAAAAAACTCCTGAAGAAGCCAGTTAAATTGGCGAAACTTTGAGAAATTTGTTCGTATGCAATTTTGAAACTAGATCTTGTTATAGATGGATTTTATATTGTACTTTCTACATATTTTTTCTATTTTTATATAAATAAAATTCTATTTTGTGATATATATTCTGTCCTTCTTGCACCTTAAAAAATCCCATCTCCTATTTCCTTGCTTTCATTCAAAACGGGATGTGGTGCCTCTTGACTTACAGATGACAGGTATTATATAAATTAATACCACTTTAGTCGACTAAAATTAGACAAAAACAATTGAGATGACTAAAATACGACTAAAACTAAAATGGGACTAAAACTAAAATGCCATTTTAGTCAAAAGACTAATGCTGCGTACACACGACCGTTTTTAATGTCATTGAAAAAAAACTGCGTTTTTCTCGATGTGATTCTTCTGAAGCCTGCCTTGCCTACACAATATCGTGAAAAAAAATGCTTGAGCAAAGCGCGGTGATGTACAACACGTTCGACAACACGTACAACGGCACTATAAAGGGGAAGCTCCATTCGGATGGCGCCACCCTTTGGGCTGCTTTTGCTGATCCTCATGTTAGTAAAGTTTGGTGAGAGACGATTCGCGCTTTTAAGCCTCGTGCTTTTCAGTCCGTTACAGCGTGGCGAATGTGCTATCTCCATTACGAACGCTAGTTTTACCAGAACGAGCGCTCTCGTCTCATAACTTGATTCTGAGCATGCGCATTTTTTTCATGTCGTTAAAGCCTACACACGATCGTTTTTCATGACGAGAAAAACGACGAGGTGAAAAACTACGAGAAAAATTAGAGCATGTTCCAAATTTTTAATGGTCATTTTTCACGTAGTGAAAAATGCTCTGGAACCCACACACAATCATTTTTAATGACCAAATAAAAAAATGAAATTTTTCTCGTCATGAAAAACATTCTTGTGTACGCGGCATGAGACTAATGCCGTGTACACACGATCGAGTTTCACGGCGGTGAAAACACCGCCGTGAAACCCGACGGGAAAAACAAGGACCGGCTTGGTCCCCTACACAAGGCCGTTTTTCACAACATGTTTTCTCTTGGTCGAGAAAACTGGCCATGTGTAGGCTCCCTAGCAGTGTTTCCCTATGGGAAAACTGCAGCGGAAAAAAATGCCGCGATACGCGACGAGAAAAATTAGACCATGTTCTAATTTTTCTCGCCGTGATTCTTGTCGTTTTTCTCGTCGGTAAAAATGCTGGAAAGCCTACACACGGCCGTTTTTCTTGTCCAAGAGAAAAAAAATTAATTTTTCCCGACGAGAAAAGTGATCGTGTGTATGTTCATACCTCTATGCCCCTGTGGAAGACTTTGAAATCGAAACGCGTCGTTCTTGCCTATGTTGCACCCCACATTGCTTTTTTAATTTCTTCTGTGATCACTTTTTATATTTTTGTCTAATGATTGTAAGACAAATTTTACTCAAATAAATCCTCACCTGGTTTTATTGACCTGCACCGTTGGGAGTGTGCTCCTTTTTGTTTTACCCTTCCATCCCTCGTGGACTATCTGGGAGCTCGTGTGCCGGAGGAGTTGCACCCTGCGATCTGTGCATCGAACCATCCTGCCTTAGACGGCCTGAGATACCCACGGCATCCTGCTTCATCGGTCCTGGTCACTGAGACCATCACGCCTTATTGACCCACTGTCGTATGACAGGTGGGTCCACCATTTGCGGTAAGAGTACCCAACCTTATTGTTCGTATCGTGTGTTGTGAGTTTCAACCATCAACATTGTGGTTCTTCCAACTGTCAACATTGTGGTTGTGATTCCTCCTTGAGAAGACACCCATTCAATTTTGCACATGTTGTTTGGACTTTTTTATCTTTATTTTTATTTGTGTTTTTTTTTGCACTCACTATTTCTTTAGTTGTGTGCAGTTCATATGGGCTACACTCCCATTTTTCTCATGAAGGACAGTCTCACGGTCTTGGCCGTTCATCTGAGATAATTCTCTTATGGACTGTTTTTCGTTTGTTCACACACTAGCACACAGTGGGTGTTTAGCTCAGGAGTTATCATTTTCTGGTAATATTCACTCATAATAATTAATTATTCATGTTCTGCTTTGCTGCTCATTGGCAGCAACATTAATATTTTAGCGCCGCACTATTTGTTTATATATGCCTTATACTTTGTTTGAGTGCTGGCAGCTTGAGTTTTCTCAGGTTTCAGCGCAGTTTTTTTCACTTTTCCATGTTCATACCTCAATAACATAAATAATTATGTAGCGGAGTCTCCTTTAAGGCCCCGGGACTACGTTACCCAGAACCCCATTCGGCACCCAGGGTGCATTTCGGCCACCGCAGAGACTCATGGGCCTCTTTGGACACCGCGCTGCAATCAACAGGTCTTCCTGTGCGGATCTGCTGCAGTGCAGGGCCTGAAGCCTGGGGCCTTGCACAAACTTCCAGAGAGGCTTCCACCCCACTGTGGAGCCTGGGTGGCACCTGACTTGTCGAGTTTGGGACATCAGTTGGACCGGGGACCCGGCCGGTGCGGACACTGTGTGCGAAGACACAGTAGGTATAAGTCCCGACCTGGGATTGCGTCCGGAGTGGTGAGCGAGCACCTGCTCATTCATATAGACTGTACTTTGCTAGGCCTAGAGACTGCCTTGGCCCTCCGGGTTCTATTTACTTTCCCACAGGAGACTAGTGGCGGGACTGAGATGAGTAGTCTCCTGTGAGTGTTTCATTCCACGTTTATTGCATACCCCTTGGATTACAATTTACTGTTCCTGTTGTGCACCACCAGTACAGTTGCATGCGAAGAAGTTGAGCTCCATAAAGACTGAGTCTAAAAGCTGGGTCAGGCCTGATCCGTAGGTAGAACTTTATTGCTGCGCCATAAGGGCGCATAAATAGAAATAGCTGAAGTTGGCGGGCAATCGCCTGTATTGTATTTGCTGCTGCAGGGCTCTGCAGACATATATGTGGTGTGTGTTAACATTGTGCCTTTTTCCTAAAGTAAAGAAACGTTATCTTTCATCATTTGCTGCCAGGGTGTTATCTTTATGCATAGAGGTTATCATTGCACTACTGTTAGGTTGTGATACCAGAACACTCCCTAGACTAGCTGTGCCAGAGTGGGTCGAGTAGATTGCCGGGGGTTGGCGGTGCAGTGCGCAGGGCCCGAAACAAATCTAGCGATTCTCTTAATTGGGGGTAGCGCTACACGTGGGGGCTCCGAGTCCAGGATCCTGTTACAGCAAGTAACGCGCCAAAAGTACCAGCATGGACCCACTAGAAGTAGAACAGTGGTGCAAGACGGCCTACACAGATTCAGCCACGGCAGTAGTTATAGAACTCCCAGGGATCTGGCAGGAAGAAGCGGTGAAGCAGCTGGTGGTGTCACTGTCCCCGCACCGGAAGGCATGGGTGGTGGATGTCAGGTTGAATTCTTCACTGACCCACGCACTAATAGCATGGAAGGATGAAATCCCAGAGCATTTCAAGAGTCCAAGTATAGAAGCAATGGATGATCAGACCTATAGCCTAATACATGCGCTGCCACTCGAGCCAGGAAAATGGTTCCAGACACCAAAGCCACTATCCCCTAAAGCAGAAGAGTCTAAGGAAATATTAAGCCCGGGATCACCACCTGCCACCCTCAGCGCAGAAGGATCCTACAGACTACCAAAAGTCGGGATACAGAAAACTTAGGATATTTTCTGGAAGGGAACATGTACCTTCGGGTGAAGAGGGATTTGAAGAGTGGCTAGACGGCGCCACTCGGGCCCTAGAAGAATGGGAGGTCCCGGAGCGACAAAAGAAGCAAAGGATTGCTGAAAGTTTAGAGGGGCCTGCTCTAGAAGCCATACGCAACCTGAAGATGAGCAAGACAGACTGTGATGCGCAGGATTATCTGGACATTCTGCAGAATGTGTTCGGCGGAACAGAGAAAATCACTGAGCTCACTTACCAGCTGGAGCACTGCTACCAAAAGACAGGAGAGAAACTGCCAGTTTATGAGGCGCCTAGATAAGATCCTGCATAAGATGATACTGAAGAAGGGGATCGACCCACGGAAGGTGGATGAGGCCCGTGTTCAGCAGGTATTGAGGGAAGCTCAACCCTTGGACCCCATCGTAATAATGCTACGCACCCGGCAGGACAGGAACAGCCTGGAATACCCCAACTTGATCCGGATAGTCAGGGAGGAGGAGGCTGTGTTGGAAGACAAAAGGAGGAGTCAACATACCGAACCAACTACCCTCCCTGCGGTGGGAGTCAGATCAGCTATGACTGCTGAACGGGACTCAGAAGTGGAGATCCTGAAGTCCCAAATGACCCAGGTGCTGGATCTTTTGACCTCACTCCTGTCTGGTTCCTTCATTCCTGAGTTTTTAGAGGAAATTAAGAATGAAACACGCCAGAGCAGTTCAACACCAACCTCCCCACAGAAGAGAAGAGAGATTGTCTGTTTCAACTGTGGAGGTGTAGGCCACTACCAGCGAGTGTGTCCAAGTCGACGAATGGAGACAGAAGGCTGGCGGAGGCCTCAGAGAAGTGACCCAAGAATGGAGGGAAGATCCGGGCCTTCAAAAATAACTTTCCCTGAATCTGCGAGGGAGCGGTGGAGGACACCTGCAGTTTATGCCGTCTCAGTGAACAACGCCTATCAGCCTTCCAAACAACGCCAGAAACGGCATTCCCCGCGCCGGAAGTTTAAGAGAGCACAAATCCAAGTGTGCCAGTCTGCTGTTACAGGTGTTTCCAAAAGGACTGCTACCCAATTGGTAGGTCCTCTGCCTGTAGTGCCTGTCCTGATCGAAGGGATCTACACCAGAGCCATCCTTGATACAGGTGCTCAGGTTACCCTAATGACCAGAGACTTTTACAAGAAGTACCTGTCATACCTGCCCCTGGAAGAGATGGGAGACACCAAGATTCAGGGTATCCAAGCAGAAGAGTACTCTTGTGATGGATGTCTGCGGATCAAGTTGTTGTGTGATCCATTGAGGGCTGGGGAGCCCCAGAACTTTGAGACACTGGCCATTGTTTGTCCCTGGCTGCCAGGGCCCTCAAGAAGCTCTCTCATCGTTGGGACCAATACCGATCTGGTGAAATGGCTTTTAGCCCCTGCTGTCCCCAGATGTGATCCCATACCCTCACTACCGGAAGAGGTTCCTGCTTCAGTACCAGAAGAAGAACCAAGAGTAGCTGAGACTGTGGCTCCCAGGGAGCAGAGAATGAAGAGAGTCATTCATCCTCCCCGGAAACTAACCCATGATAGGATGGGAGAAAGTTCCGAAGACACGGTCCTAACCTCAAGAAGGACCAGGCCCACATCTGGTCCTTCCACTGTGCATTTGGTGGAGGGCAACCCCAACTCACTCCCTGGCACAGTTAGGCAGGCCACTTCCAATAATATGGCCTGTGGGCAGGACAATCTTCCTCACCATGCCGGGTGGGAGATTCCCCTGCCAGGTTCCTTTGCAACTGTGATCTATCTTTTATGTACATATTGTTGACGCTATCTTTGGGGACCAAGGATTTTAAGTGGGGGGAGTGTGTAGCAGGGTCTCCTTTAAGGCCCCGGGACTAAAACGCCATTTTAGTCCTAAGACTAAAACTAAATTGGGGGCGTGGCCTAACTCCGGACCGAGATGGACGCTTGATCCCCTACCTCTGGCACAAAGGAGCAGCTAAACTAAGCCACAGGGTAAAATAAACCCTATTTGAGCAGAGAAAAGAGCGATCGCAGCTCCTCACATACCCGAGAAACGATGGAGCCAAATCAAAAGCCAGCCCCTATCATCCCTGCGATGTTCCGAGCGGCGCAGGCGGAAGGCCTCAAAGCCGCGGCCTCGCCTAAACCTCTCATCCCGCTCGGCGGCTCCAGCCCACTCGCGGACGGCGGAAACAGTGCTAATAACATAGCGAATCAGCCTATACAGCCATCTCACACCCTCAGCCTTGCAGACCTCCAGGCAAACCTCCAGGCAATGGCAATGGACATTAAATCATCTTTTGCTGCAGCTATAACAGACATCAGAGCGGACATACAGGGGATTGCAGTAAGGACTGGAGCAATGGAACAGGCCACAGCACGCCACTCAGATGCCATAAAGCAGGTACAGAAAAATGCAGACACACACCTAACACATATAATTGAAATAAAGCGCCATTTAGAAGATCTTGACAATAGGGGGAGGCGCCACAATGTAAGAATTAGAGGGGTCCCAGAAATGCCAGATCAGATTCCAGTAGAATGCACTGCGGAAGCTATATTCAACGATGTACTGGAAAGACCCCCAGACTCCCCCATTGAGTTCGAGAGGGTTCACAGAGCCCTAAGACCAAGAGGAAGAGACAATGATCCCCCTAGGGATATAATCTGCTGCCTGGTGAATTTCCCATTGAAAGACGCTATTCTAAAAAAGGCAAGAGAAAAAAACAGAATCGTATTCAACGGTAATGAAATAAAACTCTACCAGGACCTTTCAAACATTACTTTGCAACAACGCAGAGCACTGCGCCCAATCACAGAACAACTACGATCAAGAGGAATCCCCTATAGGTGGAAGTTTCCGTTTTGCCTCTCAGCTTCATGGAGGGGTCACACGGCACTACTTCGAACACCTGAAGACCTACGACCATTCTGCCAATCCATGAACATCCCCAGGACAGAAGTCCCAGAGTGGTATGAATCATTTACGCTTAAAGTGGTTGTAAATCCACTTTTTCAACTTGCACCTACAGGTAAGCCTAGATTAAGGCTTACCTGTAGGTGCAAGAAATATCTTCTAAATCTACACGGTTTAGACAACGGCGCATTCATGGGGTTAATCCCATTCACGAAATTGGCTACTTCCCAGCAATAGCTGTGCGTAGCCGAATGTGACGGCTCTCGCGCGCATGCGCAGAGTGACGTCTCCGCCGCTCCGGCCAATCACAGCGCCGGAGCGGCGCTGTGATTGGCTGGTGCGGCGATACCCGGAAGTAACGGCTATCGCCGCAGCGATGGATGCGGCTGAAGAGGGAGACGAGGACGGCTTCGGGGGCCCCGATCTAAGGTAAGTGATGCATAATGAGCTATTATGCTAGTCATATTAGCTCATTATGCCTTTCTCTTACAGGTGGTTATGAAAAAAAAAAAAATTATCGGGTTTACAACCACTTTAATGAACTATGGATTGCAGTCTCCAACAACCTCACTCCCAGAACCCAGAGGCAGAGAGATCGACGCCGCAGATCACCGTCACCTCATCAAAATAGGAGAGAAGATGTCCAAGGAGGTCCAGGAATCTCTCAACCCAGACGCAGAGACCGCTTGGATCACCAGGATCGAATGGACACCTGAAAAGTAAATATATCCTTGAGGATCGAAAGTCAAATATAGGTCGTATATTTACAGCCATATGGAATAGATCACCCCTTTTACGAAGACATACAGCTACACAGTTCAAAAAACAGTTAAATCACCTCAAATATCAGCTGAAAAGTACTTGATCATTCAGAGTTCAGCAATCTCCTTTCTGTTTACGTTCACCCCTACCCCTGTATTTTTCTCTTTATTTGTTTGCAGAACTGTTTCGCTTTCCCATAAAAGAGATCCAAGTTAAATGTTCCCGGGTGTATACAACCATATGAACAACAAATGACCACTCTCTCAGCTTACAGGTATGATCACAAAAGATCGGACTGAACCTGACGTCTGTAAGTATTGCTACTTTTTTCTAACTACACAAGAAGCAGAGACTTTACCATAGGGACTGTTATTGTATCAAGGACAGTCGTTTCCTTTGATATAGATTTATGAGGAATTACAATCATATGGACAACAACTGGGTATTTGACCCTTAATCATACAAGACTGGCTGTAACTCCTTTAAAGGCTAACAGGATCTATACAATACGAATACAGTGATGCATATAATTCAGATCTGAACATAACTAATAACACAAGGTTTCTTAATTGAATAGTCATAAGACCATGTAACTAAAACTCGGATTTATATAGGATTCTAACTCAACTATAGTCATGTAGTGAAGTGTTAAAGCTACTCTGTATTATTCTTTTTACTTAAAAAAAAAAAGGGAAACTATATATATATGCCTAGATAAGTCAAAGTAAGTCGTGACGGTGATTAACACCTACTAAATTCTTTTGCAGAATAACTACAAAGAAATTTGTAGGAACTAGTCTCTCGCATTCCTAACTGTCTATGTTGACCATTATTTAGTTTTTTGGGGCGAAAGCTCTTTCATTTCTGGAAGTGCCCATTGCACAACCTAAACAAACTGCATGTGTCCTTGATCACCATGATGACTCACATGCAGACCAGAATCTAACGGTGGATTCAAAGGTGAACTTATTGATGATCTATTGGTAGCATGCATCAAAGAGTTATACAAGTGATACAATTGTTATGCATATCAAATAATTCTGTTTAATAATTTTTTTTGTTTATTGTTATGGTATATTAGATTGAACAAATTCATGTGAGTGGTTCAGAAATTAGATGCCTTTCAAGCAACCTATAATTCACCAACACAATGGCTCCATCTAGTGGTGGTTAATAAAAATGTCATCATAAAATCTTCCTAATAGGTATATGTTTTACAGTACAGAACTCAAGATACAAGTTATAATTCTACCAATGTAACAACATACCAATGCTAAGTAAATACATAGATTCCAACTAACTACCGCCCCACAGCTTACAACTTAACGCTTCCAACTCAACAATACATATATTTATATATATACAGGCCATAACCCTATTCCCCCTCCCTCGGCTCATTAATCTGCCTAAAACCCTGTACATTTGAACTATTCTAACTAGCTAGGAGTGCTAGAACTAAAAAAAAAAAAAAAAAAAAAGAGAATAGAAGACAAGAAAGACTGACTTTCTAACTACAAGAAAGACAATCTGAAATAATACTAACACATCTCGAGACCCACTTGGACCACAAACCCACGCAAGAGGCAGAAATTTTTTATTTTTTGCCCTTTGAAACATCCGCCAGTCCACAAATCAGGGTAGACTAGCCGGTCTAAATCTACCCCCGGATCACTTTACCCCTTATCTCCCCTTACCTATCCCCCATCCCTTCCTTTTTTTCTTTTTTTTTTTAATCTTTTTTTTTTTTACATAAGGACGGACTGAATCAAGCGTGTTCCCAATCCCTTAAAGATAGATAAGCACGATAAGAAATATGCACACCTTACAAGATGTCTGCCAATACTCAACAAATCATACCACTATCTATAAAGCTAATTTCTGTCAATGCTAAAGGATTAAATATACCTGAAAAAAGAACTAAATTTCTAAATTAATGCCGCAAACATAAAGCAAACATTATCTGCATACAAGAAACTCACTTTAAATCGGATAAAATCCCGAAAATACACGACAGGAGTTATCCTACAGCATTACACTCTACCAACTCAGAAGGAAAAACAAAGGGTGTTTCTATACTAATCTCTAACCAGACTCCTCTCCAGATACACGACACTATGATAGATCCTGGAGGTAGATTTATCTTCATAAAAAGGAAAACTAGAAAACCACCCAATAACAATCGCAAATATATATGCTCCAAACTCGAGACAGGTACCTTTTTTCCGTAAGATCAAAGATTTACTAATGACCTTTGCCTCAGGCATTTTAATCCTAGGAGGCGACTTCAACATTCCCTTGAATCCACTCATTGACACCTCGAATGGAGCGTCGAGCCTTCCTTACAGAGCACTGAAGCAAATTAAAACCCAGTTAAAAGACTTAATGCTACATGACACCTGGAGAACCCTCTTCCCTCAAACCAAGGACTTTACTTTCTTTTCTACTGTCCATCAGAAGTACTCTAGAATTGACTATTTCTTTATAACACAACCTGACCTGCCCTACGTACAAAACTCAACAATTGAACCCATGACGATATCAGACCACCATCCAATTACCTTGACACTGACTTTCCCTGAGAAAAAAACTGTGACCAAAACATGGAGACTTAATACTATCTTACTAAAAGACCCCGTTGATGTACTTGAGTTTAGAGACAAATTGCAAGACTACTTCTTAAGGAATGAAAATAACGAGACCTCGACCATCACTCAACGGGAGGCCCACAAATGTGTCATCAGGGGGGAATTTATCAAAAAACTAGCTAAATTAAAGAAAGACCAACAATTTAAAATAAAAGCCCTAGTGGACCAAATCCATAAATTAGAAATAACACATAAAAGAACAGTGGCAGTCTCTACACAAGAGGAATTAACCAAAGCAAGAACACTCTTAGCGGAAGAACTGAACATAAAAATAAAAAGACAATACATACTGAGACATAAGATCTACTACGAACAGGGAAATAAAAGTGGAAAATTGCTTGCTAAAGCAGTCCAAAGTAGGGATGAGCTCGGTGTTCGAGTCGAACATACGTTCGGCTGTTCGATCGTTCGACGAACAACGAACGATTTGGGCCGTTCGCGCCAAATTCGATTGACGCGAACGGCCCACAATACACTGCGCCATCGCAGTGCAATCCCGGCGCTGTGATTGGCCAAGCATGCACTGTGACCCCGCATGCTTGGCCAATCACAGCACCGGCAGCTAGGAGAGCCAAAATTGGCCACAGGCAGGTTGCCTGTGGCCAATTATAGCTCAGGGGGTTTAGCACACGCCCCACACTATAAAAGGCCGCCAGCGCGGCAGCCTTGTGTAGTGTGTTCCGGGGCAGGGAAAGAGAAGGATAGGCAGGGACAGTGTGATATTCTTTGTGCTATTCTTGTGTGCAGGGAGAGAGAAGGATAGGCAGGGAGAGTGTCAGTGTCATATTCTTTGCTAAACCTTGTGTGCAGGGAGAGAGAAGGATAGGCAGGGGACAGTGTCGGTGTCATATTCTTTGCTAAACCTTGTGTGCAGGGAGAGAGAAGGATAGGCAGGGAGAGTGTCAGTGTCATATACTTTGCTAAACCTTGTGTGCAGGGAGAGAGAAGGATAGGCAGGGGACAGTGTCAGTGTCATTGTTGCTAAGCCTCCTGCACAGTATACACCTGAAGCTAGCCCTTATTGCTGTGTTTTCCTGGTGTGTTACACTAACAGGCATTTGCAGCACTTACAGCAGGCGTAGTGTGATTCCTGCAAAATATACTCCTGAAGCTAGCCCGTATTGCTGTGTTTTCCTAGTGTGTTACACCAACAGGCATTTGCAGCACTTACAGCAGGCGTAGTGTGATTCCTGAAAAATATACTCCTGAAGCTACGCTTTATTGCTGTGTTTTCCTAGTGTGTTACACCAACAGGCATTTGCAGCACTTACAGCAGGCGTAGTGTGATTCCTGAAAAATATACTCCTGAAGCTAGCCCGTATTGCTGTGTTTTCCTAGTGTGTTACACCAACAGGCATTTGCAGCACTTACAGCAGGCGTAGTGTGATTCCTGAAAAATATACTCCTGAAGCTAGCCCGTATTGCTGTGTTTTCCTAGTGTGTTACACCAACAGGCATTTGCAGCACTTACAGCAGGCGTAGTGTGATTCCTGCAAAATATACTCCTGAAGCTAGCCTGTATTGCTGCGTTTTCCTAGTGTGTTACACCAACAGGCATTCGTAGCACTTACAGCAGGCGTAGTGTGATTCCTGCAAAATATACTCCTGAAGCTAGCCCGTACTGCTGTGTTTTCCAGGTGTGTTACACCAACAGGCATTTGCAGCACTTACAGCGGGCGGAGTGTGTTGAGTGAGCTCCTGCTGGGAACCAGTGTTTAGGGGAGAAGGGAGCTATGGCCTCCTCGAGCCCAGGACCGGGGCAACCTTCCCGGCCTGGAGGACTGCTGCTACCCCTGAGTGAAGATCCATCAAGGGGGGATTTGCTATTTCTCCAAACCCAGTGCGATTTGATGAACTGGACATCACCCCAGCCAGGTGAGAATACAGGCAAGCTGCATGACAGAGTGGCCAGAGTTAAGGGCCTGATCCAGAAGGCCTCCCAGGCTTTCTGCGCAAAAATGGCCATTCTAACTAGTCTCCGTGACAGGAGAGACAGATCAAGCAGTGCCAAAAGAGAGGAATTTAAGGAGCCAATAGAAATAATGAAGACCCAGTGTAGGAGCCTCTGGAACATGCTGGCTGGGCTGTGTGAGAGGGGCCCAGAGGAGAGGACCTTTCTCTTAGAAATCCGTAGAGAAATAAGGCAAGCAAGCAAGGATGGTTCACAGGCTGCCAGACGCAGCAGGCGCCCACCCATGCAGCCCTCCCAGTTCGAAGCGGATGTGGAAGAGGAGGTGGAGGTAGAGGCAGAGAAAGAACTTGAACCCGTGGCTGATGGGATGGATGTGGTGAACGATGGTGCTGGGATGGAGCACCCCACCCCCTTCCCCTGTTGGTGCAGCCCCTGACGCCAAAGCTGCGGAGGATCCCCGGGACTCTGCTGCAGTGCGGCCTGCAAGTGCGGCCGGTGTACAGGCAGGCCCGGGTAGGGTATCCAGTGATGCAGCTGGGGGTGGTCAGGCGGTGGGTGCATTAAGGGGGGGGAAGTTGGGGAAGCACCCTGTGGTTGTACTAACCCATCTCCCAATGAACAGCAAAACTGTTAAAACCAAAGGAAAGAAAAAAGAGATTACCAGTGACTCTGTAAGGACAGTGTCTGATGCCTCTGTGATCCCCGCATGCGGCCAGGGTAAAACATCCAAAATGGCGGCTCCGGCCGTGGCTGCACATGCTGAGGGAGAGAGGCGGTGTCTGCAGCCCTGCATGTGGTAGATGGTCAGCAGGCAATGGCGGCAGGTCTTCAGCCCAGTGTCTGTATCCAGGTGCAGGAGGGAGGGGTGGTGGATGGGGGTGGATCATCACCTCCCCTGTGTAATGTTGGCCAAAATGTGTATGGCTCTCCTAGTCTGGGGGAGCCTGCGTCTGCAGTGTCCTCCACTGCTGACAGTGGAGAAGTGTCTCTTGGGTTGGGGGCGGGTGCGCGCGGGGTCGGGGGGCGGAGCCTGAGCGAGTGACTGACAGTCTGTGTCACTCGCAGGCCATGGCTCCCGGAGCTCCCCGCCCCCTGCCTAACCCGGAAGTGGATGGAGCCTCTGTACAGGAGGACCACTTCCGGTCCACGGCTCCCTGTGTTCCCCCGCCAAACCCGGAAGTAAACGGAGCCTTGGCACAGGGGGATCACTTCCGGTCCACGGCTCCCTGTGTTCCCCACCCCCTGCCCAACCCGGATGTGGACGGAGCCCTTGTGCGGGAGGACCGCTTCCGGTCCATGGCTCCCTGTGTCCCCCGCCCCTCGTTCGGCCCAGAAGGGGGCGGGGCTTCAGTCCGGAATGCAGAGGGGGGGTTGGATATTCCCGGGTCCCCAAGCCGTGTCCCCTCAGCCAAACCGGAAGTGGATGGCAGCGCTGGGGACACAGCAATGTGTGGAAGTGACTCCGATTAAGAAGCTCCACAAGGTCAGTCTGCGGTATGGGGGAATGTGGAGGTGGGTGAGCTGCGTGAGGACTGCCCGGCCATGCAGTATATCAGGGCCCTGGAGTCCTCACAGCAGCAGGGGGAGTGCCAGCCCCCAGTTAACCCTGATGGGGGTCATGTTGTGGGTCATGCTTCTGGGGACCCGGCGGGGCAGGTTAATCTGCTGGGGAGCCAGACAGTAGCAGCCCCAGGCAGAATTTCAGGGGGGATCCACCTTCAATTGTTGGGGTGGGGGGGGAGTCGGGAGGTGGTGGTCACCCTGGGGGGGGGGGGGGTCTGGGATTGGGTCCCCTCGGGTGGACCCTGGTCCTGAGGATGCGTCTGCGGAGGCCTCTGCTCCTGCCGCTGGGGGAGCGTTAGGGGGCTCGCAGGAAGAGGACCTGCTTGGGGCACTGAGGGGAGGAAGGTCCTTCGCACGGGTGGCTGGCACCAGCGTCCCTCTGGGTCCCCTGTATGGCCAGTTTGTGGCCCAAAATTTCCGGGCCCCGCCAGCTGGTCATTTTCAAGGGGCCAACTCCTGGTCTAGGGGTACGGGGGGCCCGGAGAGGAAAAGACGCAATGTGGTGCAGTTAAGGTGGGAGGGACCTGATCAGTGCCCTAGCAGAGGGCAGGTGGTGGATTGGCTCTTAGGGATGCATTTTAAAGTTGCAGATCTCTTTGCAGTCATCCACCCCACCGGGTCAAAGGAATTTGATGTGAGCTTCGTCTCCGTTGTCAATATGGAGCTCTTTATTACCGTCTATGGGCTCCTGAGAGGGTCGGACCCCTGGAAGAATTTTCGGGTGGTCCCCCTCTCTAGACAAGAGGAGACGAAGTCTCTAACCATCCTCGTGAGGAATGAGTCCCTCCCCCCGGAGGACATCACGACCTGGCTCAGTAGGCATGGACAGCTGCAGGCTCCGTTGAGGAAAAATCTAGATGAGCGCGGGGTCTGGACCGGTGCGTGGTCGGCCAGGATCCGGTTGAAGCGCCAGGGCAACAGTGTCACCCACATCCCTGGTAGCGCCTTTATTGGCCGGGACCGGATCCTGGTCTTCTACCCCGGTCAGCCCCGCCGGTGCTTTAAGTGTGGGAGCCCGGCGCACCTCAGCGCTGATTGCATCATGCCGAGATGCGTGAGGTGCAATGGGTTTGGGCACACTCCGGAGACCTGCAGGCTGATTGTCTGTAACCTTTGTGGGGCACTGGGCCACCCCTTCAGCCGCTGCCCTAAGGCTTTTAGGGGCGGTGCGCCTGGGGGGGATGGGCCAGACCCAGCCGCTGAGCCAGCGGGTCAGCCTGCAGGGGAGGGCTCGTCTCCTCCGGCAAATCACGAGGATGGGCCCGGGCCCGGGCCTGGGGGTGCTGCGGGCCCTCTCCCCCAGAGGCAGAGATCAAGCAGACGCAGGCAGAGCAATGCGGGGGCCTCTGGGCCTGCGTCTGGGGGGTCACGTGGGCCAGTGCCGCCTCCTGTGGTCGCCGAGCCCCAAAGGGAAGGACCTAAGAGGCCCCTGGCCGGGGACCACCCAGCTCCCCAAACTCCTTCTCCTTCCCCCCTCCTCCTCCTTCCCCCCTCCCCCCCTTGCACCTCTCCTTCCCTTTCCCCTTCCCCCCTTTCCCCCCCCCTCCTTCTCCCCCTCCCCCCTCCTCTCCTCCTCCCCCCTCCTCTCCTTCCCTTTTACCCCCTCCAGATCAAGAAATGGAAATAGCGTAATCCCTGAAGGGTCCCTTTAAACGTCCTAAGGATGCCCTAAGTGGGCAGTCCGAGGAGGATGGTGCTGGGGAGTCGCAGGTGAAGGGGATGTGGGTTAAAAAAAAAAAAAAAGAGAAAGGGTCCCGGGCAGGCGGAGGTTGCTGGTCCACGGCCCGGTGTAAATAGGGATAGTAGGGTTTGTGGCCCAGTTAAGCTGGGGAATAGGTATGGAGTTTTTTCCTCGGACTCCGAGGAGGATTTCAACTAGTGTAGTGCAGAGGTAAATGCAAGCCTTAAAGGAGTAGTAAAGTTACATGTTTTTTCACCTTAATGCATCCTATGCATTAAGGTGAAAAAACATTCGACAATACCGCCCCCCCCCCCCCGAGCCCCCGTTTTACTTACCTGGCCCCTCGAAAGTCCCACGCTCGTCCCCGTCATCCTCTTCGTTTTTCAGCCTGGCCGCCGATTGGCCACACTGGATGGATTGAAAGCAGCGCAGCCATTGGCTGGCCTTGCTGTCAATCACATCCAATGACGCGGCGCGCGGGGAGCGGGGCCGAGTGATACAGTCGGAGGCTATGGCCGCCGCTGTATCACGGGAGCGCGCCCGCAATCACTCCACACCATGCGAGCTCACTCGCATTATGGTGTGGAGTCCTTGCGGGGAGGAGCCAAGACAGCCGCCGAGGGACCCCAGAAGACCAGGATCGGGGCCACTGTGTGCAAAACGAGCTGCACAGTGGAGGTAAGTATAACATGTTTGTTATTTTTGGGGAAAAAAAAGGGAAGCTTTAGTGCTCCTTTAATCACTAGGGATGGCGGTACCCTCTCCAATACGCCTTGCGACTATTAATGTTGCAAGTGTGCGTTCTGTGGCGGCTCGTTTTATGGCCTTTGATTTTCTCAGCCAAGTTGAAGCTGACATTTTGTTTTTGCAAGAGACCTGGCTGGTGTCTGTGGCAGAGATGCATCTAGCAAAGAGGGAGTGGAGGTGCGGACCCTCCCTCTGGTCTCTTGCGGCTGAGCCCTGCAGTGGAGTTGCAGTCCTTTTTAAGACTGGTTCGGTGGCTTGCAGACGAGTGATTGAGGTAGAGATTGGAAGATACCTGGTGGTGGACGCTGTCGTGAGGGGGCAATTCCTTCGTTTGATACATTTTTATGGTCCCCAAACTAAGAGGGATAGGAAGAGCCTCCTTAAGATGGTCAAGCCCTACTTATTTACATCCCAGCAGGTGGCCTTTGGAGGTGACTTTAATATGGTCACCAGATCAAAGGATCGGGCAGGCACCTCAGGCCCCCTGGGATATGATAGTAACTTTTTGAACAGTGTAGTGAGGGAAGCCGGGTTGGTAGACGTGCCTGTTCAGCACCTCCTCAACCACACTGGGTTCACCTTTGCCAGAGGTAGCAGTAGGAGTAGGATAGATTTTTTTTTTTTTTTTAAAGGGGGACTCTGCCTTTGCGGCACCTGTGTTGCAAGTGGTGGAGTTCTCTGATCACTGTATGGTTTCTGTGACCCTGAATGTGGCCGACACTCCTCAGAAAGGACGGGGTCTGTGGCGCCTGAATGGATCGCTACTAGAGGACCTCGAGGTCAGGGAGGCCTATGAGGTCTTTCTTGCAGATCAGGCCTCGCTCCTTGAGAGCGGCTGCTCTCGCCAGGAATGGTGGGAGGTAGTGAAGAAAAGGTCTGAGGGCTTTTTCCGCGGGATCTCTAGGCACCGGGCAGCCTCTAAGTACTTGGCCTACCAGAGGTTGCGCAGGCAGCTAGACCGCTTGGTTTCCTCTGGGGGCCCTCAGGAACAGATATCCGATCTGAAACTTCAGATGAGGGGGTGCCAGTATGACCGTCTCGTCTCGCCTCCCTGGTCCTTGAGAGGGACTACGGAAGGTTCTCCTCCCCGGATCCCTACAAGAGCTGTGGTGAGGCGGTGAGTTCGAAGGTCATACATGGCCTGAAGGATGCTGCGGGGACCCTGGTCAGGTCCAGACCGGGGATCCTGGGTGTCATCAGGGACCACTTTTCAGGCCTCCTTCGAAAGAAGCATTTGGATATAGAGAAAGTCAAGGTTTTCCTTGATGAGACCCCGCTTCAGACGGGGCCTGATCTTCCGGACTCTTTGACAGCAGAGATCTCGGTTGTGAAAATTGAGCAGGCCAGAGACTCTTTTTCCCCAAAGAAGTCGCCTGGGCCCGATGGGCTTACGGCTGAATTCTATAAAACCTTCAAGAGTCTTTTGGCTCCTCATCTGAGGGAGGTCTTTAATGAGTGTTTGGCAGGTGGCCTGTTCCCTCCCTCGATGAGAAGGTCGGCTCTGATCCTGTTGTCAAAAGGGAAAGATCCAACTGTGGTTGAGAATTGGCGCCCGATCGCCCTTCTCACCACAGATAGAAAGATTCTGGCAAAGATACTTTTTTTGCGTATATCAGCGGTTGCTGACAAGATTCTGTCTGTCTCCCAGCACTGCACTGTTCCCGGCCGGGGCACCTTTAGTGCCGTCCTGAACGTCCTAGAGGCCGTGGAGAGGTGCAGGGCAATGGGGGATGGGCGGTATCTGCTGGCGTTAGACCAGGCAAAGGTCTTTGACCGGGTGAGCCATTAGTACCTCTGGCTTCTTCTGAGGAGGTACGGTCTGCCTGATCAATTCATTAATTGGCTTAAGGTATTGTACAGGGGGGCGGAGAGCTTCCCTCTTGTCAACGGTTGGGTGGGTCCCGCCTTTTCTGTGGACTCTGGTGTCAGGCAGGGTTGCCCGTTGAGCCCCCTGCTCTACATCTTAGCGGTCGAACCCTTTGTAAGAAGGCTTGACTGCGGGCGTCTGGGTGGGGTTCCGGTGGAGCCCTGCGCTGGTCTGGATCCCGCAGTGAGGGTGGTGGCCTACGCGGATGATGTCTCGGTCGGTGGTGGTGTCCAGCCGAGTGGAGGCCCTCTTTGTGGAAACGCAGATTGGGAGCTACTCCGAGGCATCTGGTTCGCTGGTCAATTGGGAGAAGAGTGAGGTTCTCTGGTTGGGAAAGGAGGGTGAGCAGTTTGCCCTTCCGGACGTGTTTCCCCAGCCCCAACCAGAAGTCAAAATTCTAGGCATCCTGTTCGGCCCGGGTGATTATCCCAAGCTAAATTGGGAGCGCAGGCTGTCGGGTGCAACTCAGAAAGTGAGTGCCTGGAAAGGTTGGAAGCTGACGTTGAGGGAAAGGGTGAGCTTGGTCAAAACATACCTGCTGCCGGAATTTCTCCATGTCAGCTACGTCTGTATTTTGCCAGCATCTCTCTATGCACGGGTTTGTGGCCTGTTTTTTCTGCTGTTGTGGGGAAACAGGCTGAACCTGATCAAGAGGGAGGTCGCGTACCGACAGAGGAGGCACGGTGGGTTGGACATGATCAATCCGGTGGTGTTCTTCACTACCATTTTTGTAAAGTTCAACCTGCAGTCCATCTTTGTGGACCTGCCCACTATGTGGGAGCGTTCATGCAAGAACTGGCTCTTGCTGTTCCTGAGTGAGTGGGAGGACGGAGGACGGCCTGGTACTCTCCGGAGATCGCACGGGTACCTCCCGTCCTATGTCCCACAGGCTTTGAAGGTACTGAGGCAGTGGCGGATAACTGCCCTTGAGGTGGGCTCTCTGGGTCGGCGTGAGCTGTATTCAAGAGTCATGGCCTCGGACATTTTGAGGCCATTGTCTTTAAGAGACTGCCCGGAGAGAGTCCTCGGGAGGGGGCTAGCCCTTCTGAACTCCCCAAGAGTCCCAAGCAAGTTTTGGGACCTTGCATGGAGAGCTTTCCACGGACGCCTCTATGTCCGTGGGAACTTAAAATATCAGAATCTGGAGGACAGAGGCTGTCCTCGTGTGGAATGTGGGGGGGCACTGGAGTCCATGGACCATTTTTTGGCCGAATGCCCCTTCAACATTGAGGTTCTGGAGAGGGTAGGGGAGGCCATTGGCTATCCCCGCCTCTCATCCCTGTCCTATTCAGAGGTGGTGTATGGTGACTTCAGGGCCCACAGAGGGTTTGAGTTATCATCACTTTATTTAGCAAGACTAGTGGCCCTCTATTACATATGGCACGCTCAGTGTTTGGTGTCCACTAGGGGCAAAGTCCTGTCCGTGCATGAGGTGGTGGGCGATATCTTTCGGGAATTGGTTGAGGAATCTAGAAAGGGGGAGAGTTGGGGCTGATAGGAGTGCCCATTTGTGGAGGGGCTTCTCCTTCCGGCCTCCTTGAAACCTTGAGCTCTCTCCCTTTTGTGGTGGGCTCTTTCTGTTCTTTTCACCCCCCTTAGATTTTGAAGTATTTTTCTTTTTATAGTAGGGCTGCAGGCATCGCAGATCTCGGTTGCATTTTCACCTGTTGTCGCTAGTGGGTGGGTGGAGGATTTCTGTAAATGTTGTAAATTTTGTATATTTGTAGGTGTTATATCCCATGTGGTATTTAGTGGGTAATGTTTTATAATTTCTTTTGATAGGTTGTCTGGATTGGGATTTCAGTTTTAAAAAAAAAATATATATATAAATATACATGAATGTGGACCCGCGTGTGGGTCAGTGGGAAGTGGTCGGGACTATGTCTCCAGGTTTTTGGGAAGTAAGTTTATTGTTAAGGTTTGTGTGTGTGAATTTGCTGTGGTTTATTGTTCTTGTATATGTATATATATTGTTTTTGTACACATTGTTTCTATTGGTAGTAGTTTAAAAAAATAATAAAAATTTACAGCAGGCGTAGTGTGATTCCTGCAAAATATACTCCTGAAGCTAGCCCGTATTGCTGTGTTTTCCTAGTGTGTTACACCAACAGGCATTTGCAGCACTTACAGCAGGCGTAGTGTGATTCCTGCAAAATATACTCCTGAAGCTAGCCCGTATTGCTGTGTTTTCCTAGTGTATTACACCAACAGGCATTTGCAGCACTTACAGCAGGCGTAGTGTGATTCCTGCAAAATATACTCCTGAAGCTAGCCCGTATTGCTGTGTTTTCCTAGTGTGTTACACCAACAGGCATTTGCAGCACTTACAGCAGGCGTAGTGTGATTCCTGAAAACTATACTCCTGAAGCTAGCCCGTATTGCTGTGTTTTCCTAGTGTGTTACATCAACAGGCATTTTCAGCACTTACAGCAGGCGTAGTGTGATTCCTGCAAAATATACTCCTGAAGCTAGCCCGTATTGCTGTGTTTTCCTAGTGTGTTACACCAACAGGCATTTGCAGCACTTACAGCAGGCGTAGTGTGATTCCTGCAAAATATACTCCTGAAGCTAGCCCGTATTGCTGTGTTTTCCTGGTGTGTTACACCAACAGGCATTTGCAGCACTTACAGCAGGCGTAGTGTGATTCCTGCAAAATATACTCCTGAAGCTACGCTTTATTGCTGTGTTTTCCTAGTGTGTTACTCTAACAGGCATTTGCAGCACTTACAGCAGGCGTAGTGTGATTCCTGCAAAATATACTCCTGAAGCTAGCCCGTATTGCTGTGTTTTCCTAGTGTGTTACACCAACAGGCATTTGCAGCACTTACAGCAGGCGTAGTGTGATTCCTGCAAAATATACTCCTGAAGCTAGCCCGTATTGCTGTGTTTTCCTAGTGTGTTACACCAACAGGCATTTGCAGCACTTACAGCAGGCGTAGTGTGATTCCTGAAAACTATACTCCTGAAGCTAGCCCGTATTGCTGTGTTTTCCTAGTGTGTTACATCAACAGGCATTTTCAGCACTTACAGCAGGCGTAGTGTGATTCCTGCAAAATATACTCCTGAAGCTAGCCCGTATTGCTGTGTTTTCCTAGTGTGTTACACCAACAGGCATTTGCAGCACTTACAGCAGGCGTAGTGTGATTCCTGCAAAATATACTCCTGAAGCTAGCCCGTATTGCTGTGTTTTCCTAGTGTGTTACACCAACAGGCATTTGCAGCACTTACAGCAGGCGTTGTGTGATACCTACAAAATATACTCCTGAAGCTACGCCTTATTGCTGTGTTTTCCTAGTGTGTTACACCAACAGGCATTTGCAGCACTTACAGCAGGCGTAGTGTGATTCCTGCAAAATATACTGAAGCTAGCCCGTATTGCTGTGTTTTCCTAGTGTGTTACACCAACAGACATTTGCAGCACTTACAGCAGGCGTAGTGTGATTCCTGAAAAATATACTCCCGAAGCTAGCCCGTATTGCTGTGTTTTCCTAGTGTGTTAAACCAACAGGCATTTGCAGCACTTACAGCAGGCGTAGTGTGATTCCTGCAAAATATACTCCTGAAGCTACGCCTTATTGCTGTATTTTCCTAGTGTGTTACTCTAAGGCCCCTTTCACACTGAGGCGATTTGCAGGCGCTATTGCGCTCTAAATAGCGCCTGCAATGCGCCCCAAAAAAGACTCTCAATACTATCCAATGTGAAAGCCCGAGGGCTTTCACACTGGAGCGTTGCGCTTGCAGGAGGCTCAAAAAACTCCTGCAAGCCGCATCTTTGAGGCGCAATAGAAGCGCTAAAAATAGCGCTCCTGTAGCGCCCCTGCCCATTGAAATCAATGGGGTAGCGCCTCTAATACGCCCGCAAAACGCCTCAAAGAGGCGTTATTGCGGGCGTTTTTAACCCTTTTTCGGCCGCTAGCGGGGGTTAAAATACCCCCGCTAGCGCCCGCAAATCGCGGCAAAAAAAAACGGTATAGCGGCGCTAAAAATAGCACCGCTATACCGCCAGCGCATCCAGCGCCTCAGTGTGAAAGTAGCCTAACAGGCATTTGCAGCACGTACAGCAGGCGTAGTGTGATTCCTGCAAAATATACTCCTGAAGCTAGCCCGTATTGCTGTGTTTTCTTAATGTGTTACACCAACAGGCATTTGCAGCACTTACAGCAGGCGTAGTGTGATTCCTGCAAAATATACTCCTGAAGCTAGACCGTATTGCTGTGTTTTCCTAGTGTGTTACACCAACAGGCATTTGCAGCACTTACAGCAGGCGTAGTGTGATTCCTGCAAAATATACTCCTGAAGCTAGACCGTATTGCTGTGTTTTCCTGGTGTGTTACACCAACAGGCATTTGCAGCACTTACAGCAGGCGTAGTGTGATTCCTGCAAAATATACTCCTGAAGCTAGCCCGTATTGCTGTGTTTTCCTAGTGTGTTACTCTAACAGGCATTTGCAGCACTTACAGCGGGCGTAGTGTGCTTCCTGCAAAATATACTCCTGAAGCTAGGCCTTATTGCTGGTTTTCCCATCTCCCTGCAGGCCATTAGAATGTCTGGAAGGCAAACAAGGAGAGGCAGACAGTCAGGAGCCAATAAAAGAGGGCAAGCAGGCTCTGTGTCTAGAGACAACAGTGCTGGTCGTGGACGCGGTGCATCGCCATCAGCACGTGGCCATGGGACACGCTTGTCCTTCTTTTCGGCAGCTGGACGTGTTGAGCCGCATCATGCCGAAGACTTGGTAGAGTGGATGACCAAGCCCTCCTCATCCTCCTAATCCTCTCTCACCCAGGCTCAGGGTACTGGCAAAGCAGCTGTCAAAGTGTCCTCTTCCCTGGTATCAATGTCATCATCAGTCACTCCTTCCCTAGACCCACCATGTCCTCCTGAGGAGTCCCCCGAACTGTTTGAGCACAGTGTTGGGTACATGCTCCAGGAGGATGCCCAGCGTTTCGAAGGGTCTGATGATGATACCCAGCTAGAGGAAGGCAGTATCGTGAGAGCAGAGAGAGGGGATGCTCAAGAAGGAACCCAATCTGGCAGTCATGTTCCAGCAGCTGCAGCATACTGCCAGATTGGCTCCAGTGATGAGGAGGGAGGGGATGATGAGGTCACTGACTCCACAAGGGTGCCTAATAGGAGAGAGGAGGAGGAGGAGGATGAGGAGGAGGCACATCTCCAACAGGGCAGGATGCCCTCGGGGGGCCAGCGTAAGGGCATCACACCGACGGAATCATACCACAGAGCTCCGCCTGTGCAGGGCGCTGCCTCTGCCCGTTATTCAAAAAGTTTCTTTAGTGTGGGCCTTTTTTGAGTCGAGTGTATCAGATCGCACAGCTGCTGTTTGCAACATATGTCTCAAGCGTATATCGTGTGGCCAAAACATATGTTGACCTGCCATGCAGCTCGTTGGCAAGCCTACCTTAAAGACCCACACCAAAGAACAAAGCGGACCTCTCCTTGCACCGCATCAGCTGGGATCTCCAACCCCACTGTACCTTCAGTCCTCTCTGAAACCTGCACTGAGAGGAATGAAGGTGTAGAAGGTGTAATTTAAATTTACACAGTGAAGTAAGTTCCCCGCTCAAGCCAATGACGTAGGCGGGTCCGACATACCGAGGGGGCGGACCTGATGGGGAACTTCTCTCACTTTGGTAATACATGTATAGACCTGCCCCTTCTCATGTTCCGCATATGGTCCGCTGAGCGGACCTGATGGGGAACTTTAGAAGGGGCGGGTCTATACATTTAAAACACTGAGGAGGAAGTTCCCCATCAGGTCCGCTCAGGCAAAACCAATGACTGACAGCGCTGGACATCGGGATCGCCGCGGGACACTGGATTTCATCACTGGAATGTTTGGTTTTTTTTAAATAAAGGACTTTTTCAAGGTGTTTGTGTGTTTTTTTTTTTTTTACGCTTTCTTCGTGAAATGGTAGGGGTACAATGTACCCCTTAACAATTCACATAGGGGGGGCCGGGATCTGGGGTCCCCTTTGTTAAAGGGGTCTTCCAGATTCCGATAAGCCCCCCGCCCGCAGACCCCCACAACCACTGGGCAAGGGTTGTGGGGATGAGGCCCTTGTCCCCATCAACATGGGGACATCCTCCCCATGTTGAAGGCATGTGGCCTGGTACGGTTCAGGAGGGAGGGGGGACCGCTCTCTCGTCCCCCCCTCTTCCCCTGCGGCCGGCCAGGTTACGTGCTCGGATAAGGGTCTGGTATGGATTTTTGGGGGGAATCCACGCCATTTTTTTTTAATTTGGGGTGGAGTTCCCCTTAAAATCCATGCCAGATCTCAAGGGCCTGGTATGGATATTTGGGGGAACCCCACGCCATTTTTTTTTAAATTTGCGGCGGGGTTCCCCTTAATATCCATTCCAGACCTGAAGGGCCTGGTAATTGAATTTGGGGGAACCCCCACGCTTTTTTTTTTTTTATTTATCAATGACTTTTGTATGTATTGCCGGGAGCCGACAATTCATTAATAGCCGCGAGTGAGTTTTAAATGACTTTTTTTCCTTCAAAAATGACACTTTGTGCAGGGACAGTTCTAAGCACGGGAAACATGCGCCACTTTACATGCATATCATACACACCCCCCAGGTACGAAATTTAAAGGAATATTTCACTTTTATTGTTTCACTTTAAGCATTATTAAAATCACTACTCCCGAAAAAACTGCCGTTTTTAAAAAAAATGTTTGCATTGATACATGTCCCCTGGGGCAGGACCCGGGTCCCCAAACACTTTTTAGGACAATAACTTGCATATTAGGCTTTATAATTAGCACTTTAGATTTCTCCCATAGACTTTTCGAATATGCCGCGAACACCCCAATTTGTTCGCTGTTCGGCGAACAGGCAATGTTCGAGTCGAACATGAGTTCCACTCGAACTCGAAGCTCATCCCTATAACACAGGTTACAAACTATAGACCCATATCCCTAATAAACGTAGATATAAAGATATATGCTAAAATACTAGCCAATAGATTGCTACCCCTATTAAACTCACTTATAGCATTAGATCAGGTGGGGTTCATCCCAGGTAGAGAGGGACGGGACAACACAACTAAAGCTTTAAACATACGTCACTGCCTAACAACTAACAAAAAAAAAGGATTCTTCCTGTCCCTAGACGCTGAAAAGGCGTTCGATAGAGTGGCCTGGGACTTCATTGATGCAGTTTTGAAACATATTGGTATCTTACCCCAAATGAGAACTTCTATTAAAGCGCTTTACACTAATCCCACAGCAAGAGTTAGAGTCAATGGTCACCTATCGAACGCCTTTAACCTATGTAATGGTACTAGACAGGGATGCCCCTTATCCCCTCTTCTCTTTGTCTTAACTTTAGAACCACTGCTAAATAGAATCAGAACCAACCAAAATATCAAGGGGATAACGATTAAAAAAAAACATACAAAATAGCTGCGTTCGCCAACGACATGCTTCTTTTCCTCTCTGAACCCCATATCTCCATACCTAATTTATTACAAGACTTAGATCATTTCAACATGCTATCCAACCTGAAAATCAATCACACAAAGTCAATGGCCCTTAACATCTCGCTACCCCCTAGTTCAATAGATCTATGCAAACTAAACTTCCCGTTCACATGGGCTAATCATAACATAACCTATCTAGGGATAGAAATCCCCTCAAACTTAAATGATCTCTTTAAATTAAACTACATACCCATACTAAAAGAAACGCAGGAAGACCTAAAAAGATGGAATTCTTTAAATGTATCTTGGTTTGGGAGAGCATCCCTAATCAAGATGACAATCTTACCTAGATTCCTATATGTTATGCAGACCATACCTATCAAATTACCTTCAAATTTTTTTATCTCGTTCCGCAAAGCATGTTCCACCTTTATTTGGAGGGGCAGGCCTCCAAGAATTAAATTTACCAGATTAAACGTACCCAAGAATAGAGGGGGCATAGCGGTACCCGATTTGAAAAAAATACCATCAAGCTACCCTCTTAACACGATTAGTAGACTGGAATATACACCAAACAGTTAAAGACTGGGTATCATTAGAACAAATTCAGTTCTCCCAAGAGCTTGACACCTTACCATGGATCCACCCTAAATACCATTCGAAATCTATTAAATCACACCCTCTTATAGGTCCTACACTAGGAATCTTTCACAACACTTTCAAATCCACCAATCCATCCCCTTGGCTTAGCCCTCTATCTCCACTGAGAAACAATCCTGATTTCCCCCCGGGGCAAGAAAGAAACTTTTTAATACACAATTGGCCAAATAGGAAAATTTTGACCAAACACTTCTTTAAAAATGGGAAAATATTAAATAGAGAAGACCTAAACAAAGTCATTGAACCATCCCTAATCTCACATTGGAACTATATTCAAATCAGACATTTTCTAACCAGAAATGAAACAGCATTAGCCTGGACAAAACCCATTATGGAACTTGAGAAACTTTGTACGAAAGAAACCCCACGCAGACACATCATTTCAACACTATACAACTCACTCTTTGGAGATTTGACAGACTTCTCTAGCTCGTCATGCCAGAACTGGGAAAAAGATCTAGATATCACTCTAACTGAAAAAAAACTGGGAAAAAATTTATATGCATGCTCACAAAGGTTCTCTAAACGTAGCCTCGCAAGAATGCGGATTCAAAATTATTACTAGATGGTACAGGACTCCATCAATTTTACATAAATTTTCTCCACTAATCTCTGACCGTTGTTGGAGATGCAAACAAGAGGAGGGCTCGATGCTCCATATATGGTGGACTTGCCAATTGATCCAAAAATTCTGGAAAATAGTTCACAAAACCATTATTTCGATCACAGCAGAAAACATAAGTTATAACCCAGCGCAATACCTACTACACTTTAACTCTCTCCCAAGAAAACAATATTTAAAGTCACTACCTATGTTCCTGATCAATGCAGCTCGCCAATGCATCCCATCCCACTGGCGCACAACAGCAGTCCCGTCTACAGCGGAATGGTTTAGGAGAATCAATAACATTGAAAGGATTGAGGAGCTCATAAGTATTTCTCAGGAAAAAATAACGAATTTCTCTGCAACATGGTACAACTGGATACTATTCAAAGAATCCCAGACATATAAAACAATCATTAAAGGGGTTGTAAAGGTTTGTTTTTTATTTTCTAAATAGGTTCCTTTAAGCTCGTGCATTGTTGGTTCACTTACCTTTTCCTTTGATTTACCTTCTAAATGTTTGTTTTCTTTGTCTGAATTTCTCACTTCCTGTTTCTCCTCACTGAACTCCACACCGTCATCCGAGTGGTGTGGAGTCATCCAGAACAGCTTACTGAGGAGGAACAGGAAGTGAGAAATTCAGACAAAGAAAACAGAGAAAAAAATATTTAGAAGGGAAATCTAAGGAAAAGGTAAGTGAATCAACAATGCACTAGCTTAAAGGAACCTATTTAGAAAATAAAAAACGAACCTTTACAACCCCTTTAAGTGAGAATCAAAACTTCATCTTTGGGTTATAGATTACACAGGAAGGTTGGAAGGAGAAGAGAAAAAAAAAAGAATAAAAAAAAAAAAGGAAAAAAAATTCTAAATAAAACACGTCAGTCCCAAAAGATTACAGCAGGCTCCCCCTTTCTCCCCCATATCCCCCCCCTCATCCCTCCCTTTTCCCCCTTAGTATCTTTGAAAAATATATTTACTTTAATAATTATAGTATCAATAAAAATATGGTGGAATATATGTTAAATATTAAGCACATTATTAACCCTGTCTTTATCTTTCTTATGATCATCAACTGTGCTATAACAAACTAACATAATGCGCATTCTGATGCATTTACTTTTGTAAACATATGCAATTATGTACTGTATTATTATACTGTTCCTTTGTTTTTCTCATGTTCACCTAATAAAACTTTATGAAACAAAAAAAAAAAAAAAATCGAAATTTGCTGCCCAAATTAACACTGTTCTTCAGTGATCATGAAAAGATAGAATAAAATATTTACAAAAATGTGAGGGGTGTACTTACTTTTGTGAGTGTTTTTTTTTTTTTTTTTATGCTAAACTTTCTCTTTTAAGAACAAATAATTTTATTTATAACCCAATCAGAAAGTACCTTCTGTTCCTTAAATGTACATAACAATCTCTACTATACAAGTGGATTGTTATTTTCAATTGGAGTTCATCTTAAAATAAATCATCTTAAAATAGTTATTGAATAAACAGTAGTAATACATAGTTGTGATTTTGAAATGCATTTTTTTTTAATTATAAAACAGATCTGTTATCTTTCATGAATCTACAATAATTGACAATATAGAAAAAAAAATCATTATAAAATTATGGAATTTCTAGGACTTCAGGCTCTGAGGATTGATTTAGATTTCATTTTTATCATAAAAGACAAATCTTTCAACTCATTATTTTATGTAGTCTATGGATTAAATCATATATAATGTTAATTATTAAAATAAAATGGTGTTAAAATGAAGTGAAATTAGAATAATGATCTATCATTGTAATATAGATGAAGGATCAGCATGCTGTGTGCACATCGATCATTATAAAGATCCATTGCACAATGAAGTCAGGTTGATTTTAGAATAGAAATTATTTTATACACAATGAGGAGTGTGAAGTGACCGGCCTCAGGTGATACAGAGATGAAACAAATCCTCCTACATAAGTTGTACCTGTTTATCTGCACCAATCTTTTCTACATCTGTTCAAAGTCCAGAATTTACATATCTTGTTTGAGATTTCAGAAAGCTGGGGACAGAGAACTGAAATTACACTCTGCAGAGTGCAGCAAGAGCTAGTTGGGGGGAGGGACACCGCCCCCCCCCCCTCCACACAGCACACAGGAACAGAGTTGAGGCTGTCAATCACATGTTGTATGCTGGAGCTCCCTCCGTGTCACCTTTTTCTCTTGGTGTCAGGAGAACCTGTCAGAAGTGATTCAAATAGCTGAGGAAGGAGGCAGCAGACAGAAATGACACTTAGTGCTCTGGAATGAGACAAGTACACGCTATAGAGGGGATATGCTTTGTTCATATTTCATGTCTGAGGTTTACAGCCACTTTAACTACTTCCCACCCGGCCACTGTACATATACGGCCGGGTGGGCACTCTCTTTCTGAGTGGACGTTCAGTCCCTCAGAAGGAGGGGGATCGCGTGCGTTCCCGCGAAGCGGCGCGATCCCGATGCACTTGTGTCACCCGGACACGACGCATCTCGATTCGGCAGGAGGGCTCTGTGATTGGCCCTCCCTATCACATGACGGCCGTGTCCAATCACAGCCATCATGTGATGTAAACAGAGAGCCGGTTGCTAGGCAATCGGCTCTCCTCTCCTCACACAGAAGTCGTCGGTGAGGAGAGGAGAGCGGATCGCTGCAGCCGGCTGGTGATCAGTGAGTATGGGCTGTTTTTTACTCACTGATCACCAGCCTATTGTCCCCACATAGTGTAAACACATAAAGTAAACAAACATGTCCCCAAAATACATGTCCCCACATAGTAAAAACACCTGTCCCCCACATATGTGACAGTAAAATCATATGTCCCAATGATCATTTGCGTACATATGTCCGTGATCACACAAACCAATTATTATACACTTAACGGATTTTTTTTTACCAAAAATATGTAGCAGAATACATTTTGGCTTAAATTTATGACAAATTTTTATTTATTTTTTTAATTTCTGCTCTTTTTTCGGTTATATCGCAAAAAATAAAAAACGTAGTCGTGAATAAATACCACCAAAAGAAAGCTCTATTTGTGTGAACAAAATGATAAAAATGTTATTTGGGTACAGTGTAGCATGACCGCGCAATTGTCATTGAAAATGCGAGAGCGCTGAAAGCTGAAAATTGGTCTGGGAAGGAAGGGGGCTAAAGTGCCCAGTAATGTGGTTAAAGTAAAACTGAGGGGTTATATAGAAAAGAGTGGGGGCAGGCCGGGTATTAGCACAGAAGAGACATGCAATGACTATTCTATGATAAAATCCATCTATCGGCCTGCTCCCAGTCTTCTGTGAGATGTGATATGAGCTGCACATGCGCTTCTCAGCTCACATCACCATCACAAGTCCCTGTGTGCCGGGATAAGTGATCCCTGTACATGCGGCAGAGTTACATCAACAATGGACAATAGAGAGGACAGAAGACTTGTGTTCTGTAGATTTTTGCCCTCCGTCGAAAAGTGCCTGCGCATGCGCAGAATGTAAGGGCACTGCAGCTGATTTCCTGATCAGCTGGCGTGACGTCACCATAGCGCATGCGCACATCGTAGGAGGCTTTTTTCGATGAGAGATACCATTTCACTGGCACAATTGAATGCTATGCAGACAGCGAAGGGACACCATATTTGTCATATTGTGCCTCACTGTTGTGGCGCGGGTTTACAGTGTGCTCAAGGTCAGGTTTTGTGTGTGTTGCAGGGCGGGTTTGGTGTGTCTAAGGGCGGGTTGCAACACACCCACAACCCGCCCTGCAACACACCCACAACCCGCCCTGCAACACACCCACAACCCGCCCTGCAACACACCCACAACCCGCCCTGCAACACACCCACAACCCGCCCTGCAACACACCCACAACCCGCCCTGCAACACACCCACAACCCGCCCTGCAACACACCCACAACCCGCCCTGCAACACACCCACAACCCACCCACAACCCGCCCGCAACCCACCCACAACCCGCCCTGCAACACACCCACAACCCGCCCTGCAACACACCCACAACCCGCCCTGCAACACACCCACAACCCGCCCTGCAACACACCCACAACCCGCCCTGCAACACACCCACAACCCGCCCTGCAACACACCCACAACCCGCCCTGCAACACACCCACAACCCACCCTGCAACACACCCACAACCCGCCCTGCAACAACGAGGCTCAATCTGACAACTACAGTGTCCCTCCGCTGTTTGCATAGCTTTTAATTGTGCCCGTGAAATGGTATCGTCCATCGAAAAAGCATCCTACGATGTGCGCATGCACTATGGTGACGGAAGGGCACTCAGCTGGAGTGCCCTTCTGTTCTGCACATGCGTGGGCACTTTTTGATGGAGGGCACTATTCGATAGAACACCGGCACCCAAGGAGAAGAAGATGGAGGGGGGGGAGGGACCCTGAATGTTAGAGAAGAGGTAAGTTAATTCCACAAAAATTATACAAAAATCATCAAGCAGCCCTGGCATCCAATCAGACTGAGTCTCTGTTCAGGTATTCTGATGTCACAATAACATACCATAGGTGTAGGAGGGGGATTGCTTCGTCCTTCCTGTATTCCCTGTCCTGAAACATTTGTATGAAGAGTCATTTTCTATTATTTCTGAAATGACTTGGTGGGGAGGTCTATACTACAGGCATGGTCTCCCAGGACAAGGATTAGATCCTATGCCAGGACTTTACTGCTATGCAGGGCTCCAATAGAGAGAGATTTCCTGTCCCGGTGACAAAATTGTACTAGACAGGAAATGAAATAAAATCTCCAACAAAGACACAGAAAAATACAAATCTGACAGGGGTTCTAGTCTTCCTTTAACTAAAGAAAAGCATTTTTATTGGTCTGTGTTGCTCTCAGAGAGTTCCCTTCACTTCCTGTAGGGTAAATTGTTGTCAGCAGGACAGGAAGTAAAAGGACACTTTTTTTCTAATAGAGCCCTGGATAGCAGTAAAAACTGTCAGGGGGTCTAATCCTTCCACAATTCATCCAAAAACTGAAGAAAAAAAATACATTTTTGCTATAGATGCATTGTAAAGGTTCAGGCTCCAGAGCTGTCACCCCAATCCTGGCTACACTACCTTGTGGGGTTTATTTACTAAAGGTAAATCCACTTTGCACTACAAGTGCACTTGGAAGTGCATTCACTGTAGATCTGGGAAGGGGGACATGCAAGGAAAATAAAAAAAACAGCATTTTTGCTTGTACATGATTGGATGATAAATTCAGCAGAGCTTCCCCCTCGTTTCCGATCTTCACCTCAGATTTACAGCGACTGCACTTCCAAGTGCACTTGTAGTGCAAAGTGGGTTTTCCTTTAGTAAATCAACCCCTATTGTGTCACTGACCCAGAACAAGCATGAAGCCAGTAAAGGTTGAACAATGTGACCTCCTGCATGCTTGTTCCCAGTCAGTGACACACTAGGTAGTGAAGTGAGATTTAGGATGAAGATGATGGCCCCGGAGCCTGCAGCTTTATACATGTAGTGCCCTGCTCCTGTTGACCAGGCACTATTGTGTAAATTTAGTGGGTCATCTGAATTGTACATAGTTCAGAATGTAATGTTTATGGCTAAATTAGCCTCTGTTCCAGCTTTGGCTGTGTTGAGAGCATTTCCCACTGTCGCCGGTAGGTGTCGTTGTCACCACCGGCCGGTGTTTCTAAATACAACAGGCTGGAGTGTATTGGGTGTCCCTGTCCCAGAAACAGCCCAGTGGGAGTGTTTTACCGCTGTGCATTCTGGGAGAGGATACTTAAGGGGCAGACGCCATTTTTCTCTCTCTCTGACCTCATGGCCTGCCTGGCCTAAGGTATGTGACAACTCCTCTTCTGCCTCGGGGCCCTGCTGGCCCGAGGCTACGTTACTTTAAGTAGGCCCAGAAGTCTGTCTGGGGCCTACTGGTCCGGGGGTGGTCCTGTGCTGTCTTGCCTGCAGGAAGAAGCCGAGCAATTGGAAGATCCAGGGGAGGACTCTTCTTGGAGAGGACCGAGCAGAAGGCTGGTATCTCAAAAAGAGCCTGTTGACTCAATTGGAGGATGCATCCTAACCAATCTACCTCACAGTACTCCCGGGTGGCTTAAAGGACTGTGTAGCTGTGCTCGTTTTGTCAAGTACTAATTACTAAATCCTGTGGCAGAGGATCGTTCAACAGCTTAATACTCTCATCAAGTCTGTGGCAGAGACTTTTGTCCGTACATCATTCCGGCTGCTATCCGGGGGAGCAAGATCCGGTGACAGAAAGTGTACTTGTCTCCAGGATCTCAAGTTCCTCAGCGATCTACACAAGGTATCTGAATTCCCCTAACCCTCCATCCCTCTAGTGCTGCAAGTTGTGTTTAATAAAAAGCATTGGAAAAAGACTAAGTGACTGGTGAATGCATCTGTGGGCACATTGCCCAATTTAGAGCCAAGTGAGTTTTGATAAGTTGAACTGTGGGGTAACGGCAGGACCAAAAATAACCAGCAGCTCCTACGGGGGTAGTGCTACATGTATAAATCAGTTATGTTGGTTCTTGTTCACTGGTTTCTATTGGCTGGGTATTGCTCCAATCAGATTCTCCGCCCTGTGATGTCACCAGTCTCGGGGCAGATTTCTCACATCTGATTTTCCCCACATATCTTTATACAACCTTTCATAACCCATAACACAGCATGGAGGGGCTCAGTGAAGGTGGTGGTGAAGGTGTGGAGATGTCGGATCGGGTCACACAGATCATAAAATGAGATCCGCCCGGCCTCATAATCCAGATCTATCCTGACTCTGTCACTGGAGACACAGACGGGTAAATGGATCTGCTTACTTTTATGTCTCACTATGTACACATTACCAGAGGCGTTGCTAGGGGGGTGCGGTCCGCACCCGGGTGACACCCGCTAGAGGGGTGACACCCTTCCGACGGTGAGAAAAAAAAATTATTTATTTTTTTTGACTTTTTTTTTTTTTTTTACAGCTGACACTTTAATTCAGCAACTTCACCCCGCTGGGCTGGAACAACACTTCCAGCGCCGCCGCGCCTGGTGTGTGTGTGTCCTCCGGTTCCTTATTCTTCTTCCTCCTCCCTCCCTACCCTACAGAGCGTCAGCCTGTCACATCATCACACTGCACTGTGATGATGTGACGTCACACACAACTTTCTCCGGCTGCACGCTGTGAGGGTCGCTGCTGCCCAGCCCTCCTCCTCTCCAGTCAAGACTCCAGAACAGGTGGGGGGGGTCTCCACCGCCGGCCCGACTCCCGAGCACAAGCACAAGATGAGGTAGGTGTGTGTGTGTGTGGGGAGCGGGGGGGCGGTTGCCATTGTAAGAGGCAGAGCTACTAGCTAGTGTGGGAGGAGGACTCAGTCTGTCTGGCGCCCTGACCTGTATTGTATGATAATGAAGGGGGGGGGGGGTGCAAGGTGGCCTGCTGCGACACAGCTATAGATTATAATAGGATTTTTATAACAGCTTACCTGTAAAATCCTTTTCTTGGAGTACATCACGGGACACAGAGCGACATAGTCATTACTAATGGGTTATATAGATACCTTCAGGTGCTGGCACTGGCAACTTCCAAAACCGGAAGTACCCTCCCCTATATAAGCCCCTCCCATCCGGGAGCACCTCAGTTTTGTAGCAAAGCAATAAGTGTCCCTAAAGAGGGGTGGGAGCTCTGTGTCCCGTGATGTACTCCAAGAAAAGGATTTTACAGGTAAGCTGTTATAAAAATCCTATTTTCTTTCTCGTACATCACGGGACACAGAGCGACATAGTCATTACTAATGGGATGTCCTAAAGCAATGCCCAACGAGGGGGGGGATACACCATACATAAGCTGAGCGCTATCAGACATGAGGATCTTTTGCGGCCTGCAACACACTGCGCCCAAAGGCGACATCCTCCTGACTTCTAACGTCCACCTGGTAGAACCTAGTAAACGTGTGTACTGAAGACCATGTTGCGGCCTTACAGATTTGAGCCAGGGAGGCCTGGTGATGCACTGCCCATGAAGTTCCAACTGCTCTCGTGGAGTGTGCTCTAACTTTGAACGGAGGCGGTCTCCTTCTCAAGCCATAGGCTTGCATTATGACCTTTCGAATCCACTTGGCTAAAGTAGATTTTGACGTTGCCTGACCCCTTCTGGGGCCTTCCGGCAGAATAAACAAAGTATCCGTTCTGCGAATCTGAGCAGTGGCTTTTAGATAAGCTTTAACTGCTCTTACTACATCCAAAGAATGCAATAACTTTTCCTCTACCGAAGTAGGTTTGGGGAAAAAAGAAGGAAGAACCACATCTTGGTTCAAATGAAACCTCGATACCACCTTAGGAAGAAAGGCTGGATGAGGGCGTAACACTACTCTATCCTTATGGATAACCAGATATGGCTCCTTACAGGACATAGCTGCTAATTCCGACACTCTTTTAGCCGAACAAATGGCTACTAGAAAAATCAATTTCCTGGTGAGAAGAACCAAAGAAATATGCTGTAATGGTTCAAATGGTTGTTTCTGTAGAACCGACAGAACCAAGTTTAGATCCCATGGACATATGGGAATATTAACCGGAGGACTAATACGCATCACTCCTTGTATAAAGGCTTTGACTAGTGAATGCATAGCCAAGGGCCTTTGAAAAAATATTGACAAGGCCGAAATCTGACCCTTGATAGTACTCAAGGCAAGCTTCCTATCTACAGCCCATTGTAGGAAGTCCAGAATCCTACCTATTACGTATTTACGTGGATGCCATTTCTTGGCCTCACACCAGGCGATGTACGCCTTCCAGATTCTATAGTAGATCTGCCTGGATACCGGCTTCCTGGCATTGATCATGGTAGATACCACAGAATTAGAGAGCCCTCTCTTTTTTAGAATGTGGGCTTCAATAGCCAGGCCGTCAAACCTAGGGCTGGTAAAGAAGGGTGGTATACCGGTCCTTGCGAAAGCAGGTCCGGACGACGTGGGAGAGTCCAAGGACTCCCCACTGACATTTTACAATCTCCGCGTACCACGCTCTTCGGGGCCACGCTGGAGCCACCAGAATCACTGGTTTCTTTTCTACCCTGATTCTGCGGAGTAATCGAGGTAACCATTGTGGCGGTGTGAATGCATATATCAGCTTGAACTGATCCCAAGGGAACACTAGGGCATCCGAGCCGCAAGCTAGGGGATCCCTTGTCCGAGAGACAAACCTGTCCACCTTTGCGTTGAATCTGGATGCTAGAAGATCTACATCCGATGTTCCCCACCGCTGACATATTGTCCAGAAAACCTCGGGGTGAAGGGACCCTTCCTCTGGGCATAATTGCTGGCGACTTAGAAAGTCCGCCTTCCAATTCTCCACTCCTGGAATGAATACCGCAGATATGGCTGGGACATATCTTTCTGCCCATTTCAGGATGTAATTTACTTCCCTCTGGGCTGCACGACTCCTGGTGCCCCCCTGATGATTGATATATGCCACTGCTGTGGCATTGTCTGATTGAATTCTGACAGGGGACCCTTGGAGTTTGGATGTCCATGCTACTAGGGCATACCGGGCTGCTCGTATCTCTAAGAGATTGATGGGCAGGGCCTTTTCTGCATCCGACCATCTGCCCTGGAGAGACTATTGCTCCAGTACTGCTCCCCAGCCTATAAGGCTGGCATCTGTAGTGACCACCTTCCAAGAAATCGGACTGAAGGATTTCCCTTTTTCCAGATTCTGGGGAACCAACCACCAACGGAGGCTCTTGCGAACGGAAGGGGACAAGGACATTGTAATTCTAGGGCCTGAACTTTTTTGTTCCAGGCTGACAGTATGGCCCCTTGCAAATTCCTTGAATGGAATTGACCGTAGGGTACTGCTTCGAATGATGCCACCATTTTTCCCAGCAGCCTCATGCACAGGCGTATGGACGGCTGTCTTTTTTGTACCCACTAAGTGGATCAAATCTTTCAAAGACAACACCTTTCCTCGAGGCAAGAATATTTTTCTCTGGCCTGAATCCAACCTTAGCCCCAAGTATTCCAGACTTTTGACTGGTTTTTAGGGCTGACTTGTCTCGGTTGATAATCCAACCGTGAGATTCCAGATACTTGATTGTCTTGTGAACGACCACGTCTAGTTTTTTCACTGAGTGGTCTATCAGCAACAAGTCATCTAGATATGCCATTATCATTACACCTTGTGTTCTTAGATTGGCCAATAAAGGGCCAGAATTTTTGTAAACACTCGTGGTGCTGTGGCCAGACCGAAGGGTAAGGCTCTGAACTGAAAATGGCGCCCTTCTACTGCAAAGCGTAGAAATTTTTGGTGGACTGGAAAGATGGGAATGTGCAAATAAGCATCTTTGATGTCGATCGCGGCTAACCAATCCTCCCCTTGTAGGGCAGTGGCCACCGATCGGATCGACTCCATCGGAAAGTCCTGATATACAGGAATTTGTATAGCCCTTTTAGAATTAATATGGGCCTCCCGTCCGCATTTGCTTCGGGACTGTAAAGAGGTTTGAGTAAAACCCGAACCCTCATTCTTCCAGGGGAACCTCCATAATTACTACTTGGAGCAATAGTTGTTCTAGTGCCAACAGGAGGGACTCTCTCTTCCGGGGATCCCTTGGCACGTTTGACCTCAAAAATGGGAAGGAGGAGAGTCTTTTAACTCCAAACTGTATCCCAAACATACTGCGGAGAGCACCTATCTGTCTTGATCGTGTCCCGCCAGGTCTCTTGCGAACAACTGGAGTCCTCCCCCCACCCGACTGAGTGGGGGCAACCCTTCAATGAATTTAACTTTGGGGGAGGTTTTGTACCTCCCCTGACCCAGGGTTTCTCATTACCCTGCTATTGTCCCTGTTTTTTTTTACCCCCGGGAATTGACCGAGGAGGCCGTCGGAACTGTTACACAGCCGATGCCCCAGGGACTGGAGAAGCAGGCCTCTTAAAGAGGGACCTCTAACTCTGTTTTTAACCGGCAAGAGCGTATTTTTACCGCTGGAAATTTTCTGGATATATTTGTCCAGGTTTTCCCTGAATAAGCGTTCACCATGAAATGGGACGCTAACCAGCCATTCTTTACAGGGAGCTTCAGCAGACCAGTTTTTGAGCCATAGAAGCCTACGCATATGTACTATAGACAGCGTAAGGCGGGAGGCCTGATGGACTGAATCCTTTATGGCGTCAACCGCAAAGCCTAAGGCTCTAGGTAGATCAGCTAGGGCAAGGCCTGCTGATCTGTCAAGTCCCTCAAGACCTGTTTCAACTGATCCTTCACTGCTTAGCAGACCTCACTGCTGGTTGTGTCACCAAGCTTGCTGTAGAAAGAAGCAGACTTTCATAAGGACTCCAATCTTTTATCTATTGGGTTCTTGAACATTTGGACATTATCCATTGGATATGTCAGTGATTTATACATACAAGAGATGGCTGTGTCCACTGTAGGGACCTTCCATTTTTTGATGAACTTATCCTCCATGGGATAGACCACCGGAAATCTCTTGGGGGGAATAAATATTTTCTCAGGACGTTCCCAATCCTGGTAAATGAGCCCTTTCAGTAAAGGGTGAAGTGGAAAAGAACAGACAGTCTGGGGGCTTCTAGCGACCCCAACGAGGATACAGTAGTGGTTGATGGTTCCGCAAGGTGCATTTTTAAATGCTGATCGGACCATGTTAGTCAGAGACTGAACCCATAATCTTTCAGCTTGAGATGCTGAGAAAAGGTTCCCCCACTGTTGATTCCTCTATAACAGAATCAACCTTATCCTGATCCCCTTCAGGCAGGTCGATCCCTGTATGGGACTGTTGCTCTGCTAACAGGCACTCTGAAGGAGGAGACGGAGATCGGGCGTGCTTTCCCTGACAGGGAGGCAGCGATCAATGTTGACAATCTCTCTCTAATCCTCCCAGAGCTGAGGAAAAAAAACCTCCTCTGTTACATACACAGGAGCAGGTGAACTGAGGACAGCCACAGTACCAAGTACCCCTGCGGGGTCTCTACGGTCACTTACCTCTGAACTTCAGGGGAGACTGGTGCAGCAGAAGCATGCCCAAGATCCTCAGAGCCCGATGAGACCCTCTTCGCTTCCTGGAAGATTCAGTTCCGGAGCTTCTGGACGGCATATTCCTAAGCCTAAAACTGAGGTATTCCAGCCGTAAAAACACCACTTTTACTGAGAATAATCTAGCACAATTGCTGTTATATCACAGTTGGTGTCTACTAAAGTGCCTTTCTAGGGGATGCCTGCATCAACCGCCTCTGTGTGCCTTTATACTGTTGCTAGCTCTGTCTGTGCACTTCAATAGCCAGCTATAATGTGCTTTAAAACACGCTGGACGCCCGCACATGCGCAGTAGCGCCGCGGCGCACACCTGAGCGTCATCCACCCGCTCCGTCCCTTTTTCCAGATCGCCTCTATATATAGAGGCGCGGGCACGTGCGCCTTCGGCGCCTTTTTTGAAAACAATAAGGAGCTAGATGGGAGCCAGGGTCCCTTTGCCGCAGGGCCCGGGGATGGATGAGCGCAGCAACAGGGCAGAGGAGACAGCTTCCCAGCAGAGAACATACCAACTGCCTGGATTTGATTCTGGAAGAAAAAAATCCACATTACAAGAAAAAGAACCATAGCGGCCTCTAGTGTCTAACACAGGTACCGCGGTCTTACATTTTTTTTTTTTTTTTCCTTGCCTACTATTAATTTTTTTTACATTTTCTCAGTAGTAACAGGCATACACAGAATATTAGCGGGAATACCTTAGGTAACAGGCAGAAAGACAAAATAGGCTTGGGGGTCCCTCAATAGAACCAAGTTCCCGAGGGCCCCCACTTACCTTTTCCTCGCCGCAGGACTCTGTTTGGTCCACAGAAGCCCAAACTTCACCTATCACGGCAGGCATTGTAATCAAACCTTCAGGGACCGGGTTCCCAAGGATTCCACTCCCCTGGACCTGTATAGCACCCTGCACAGAAAACATCTTGGTCGTGGGTATGACCAGAGCTCTGGATCCCAGGGTCCAGCTCTCCTAAGAGAAGCATTACAGGCAAAACCTTGCTCTTCTCTGCAAGGCCCGGGTACCGACCGTTTAGCTATGAAGCTTTTTTGGTCGGATCCGGAATAGCTTACTGAGGCCCAAAAGAACCTGTACGCAAGCTCAGTGAAAAACACATGTTACTTCTTGGCCAACACCTTAGACACTGGCAAAAAACTGAGGTGCTCCCGGATGGGAGGGGCTTATATAGGGGAGGGTACTTCCGGTTTTGGAAGTTGCCAGTGCCAGCACCTGAAGGTATCTATATAACCCATTAGTAATGACTATGTCGCTCTGTGTCCCGTGATGTACGAGAAAGAAATATAGATATTATGTAATATAGCTGGTCCATCCGCCCCTCCCCCCACCAGTCCAGCTAACTCAACTACTGTGCCTATTATATGTAATATAATATATCTATATCCAGCATCACCCCCCCCCCCCGCCCATTATCAGACAGACAACACTGACTATATAATTTATATTAGCTGACTGAGACACCCCCACCCTGAGCTGGTCTGATGATGATAATGGGGGGGGGGGTGATGCTGGACACAGATATATTATATTACATATAATAGGCACAGTAGTTGAGTTAGCTGGACTGGTGGGGGGAGGGGCGGATGGACCAGCTATATTACATAATATCTATATATAATCTATAGCTTTGTCTAGCAGCAGCAGACCACCTTGCACCCCATGATGGAGTCCTAACCTGGCACCATACCACCCCAGCCTGCCTTATGCCACCGCAACCTGCCTTATGACACCGAAACCTGCCCTATGCCACTGCAACCTGCCCTATGCCACCCCAGCCTACCCTATACCACCCCAGCCTGCCCTATGCCACCCCAGCCTGCCCCATACCACCGCACCCTGCCCTATGCCACCCCAACCTTCCCTATACCACCGCAACCTGCCCTATGTCACCCCAGCCTGCCCTATGCCACTGCAACCTGCTGTATGCCACGCAAACTGCTCTATACCACCCCACCCTGCCCTATGCCACCGCACCCTGCCCTATGCCACCCCAGCCTTCTCTATACCACCGCACCCTGCCCTATGCCACCCCAGCTTTCCCTATACCACCCCAACCTGCCCTATGCCACCACAACCTGCTCTATGCCATCACACCCTGCCCTATATAACCCCAACCTGCCCAATGCCACCCAGCCTGCCATATACCACCCCAACCTGCTCTATACCACCCCAACCTGCTCTATACCACCCCAACCTGCCCTATGCCACTGCAACCTGCTCTATGCCATCACACCCTGCCCTATATAACCCCAACCTGCCCAATGCCACCCAGCCTGCCATATACCACCCCAACCTGCTCTATACCACCCCAGCCTTCCCTATACAACCCCAACCTGCCCTATGCCACCCCAGACTGCACTATACCACTGCAACCTATCCTATATTACCCCAACCTGCCCTATATTGCTCCAGCCAGCCCAATACCACCCTATACTTTAATTTACAGGGGTCATTTGGGGGTGCGCCTCGTGACTGTGCGCTGCCTGGAGGGCGCTGGGCAGGATAGACAGGAGGGGGGGGTGACACCATGTTTTGCCGCACCAGGTGACACCAACCCTAGTGACGCCACTGCACATTACCCCCCCTCAGAAATCCCCAGGACTTTTTATTCCATCCAATCTGGGAATGATGTCCTTTCCTACCTATACTGGGGTAACACATCCCGACTACCCAACAATCTGACCCCCCAACATCCACTTCCCAGTAATGTCTTCCTGAGGAGAAACTCTGACTGCTCATCACCTGAAGACACTGAAATCTCTCTGGTGTATATGGGCGATTCTGATGTGATGATGAGGAGGATACAGTTTTCCTGTCATCTGATATATGTAGAAGATTATCAGCTGTGCTCACATCCAGTAATATGTCTGTAACCCCCGACACCCCCGATGTTTGCTGTACAGCCCCAATATCTGGTCCCCCAGCCTGGCGGTGTGAGTGTTGTATGGTGGGGGAGGGTTGGGGACGTCTCCTGGATGGTTCAGGATTGAAGTGACCTTTGCCCTTTGTAGTAGAATGTGGATAGACCTCTGTGTCTGTAAATTTCTGTACATTTACCCCAGACATGATATCAGATAACCCTGTGTGTAATGTGTGCGAGATCCCCGCCACATCCAGATCCCCTCCATCATGGAGGAGTTCATCATGTCTCTCTCTGTCCTCATTATCTCCATCCTCAGTATTACACAAGTCACCTGTGTCTGATTCCTGTAGGACAGTCAGTGGATCCGTCATGTTACACAGCTCCTCAATGTCCCCCATCTTCCTGGACAGCTCCTCTTTCTTTATTTCCAGCTGTTGGATCATATCAGACAGTGATAGAGAGACCCGCTCTGCCTGCCCAGAGATGTCCCTCAGGACTCTCTTCTCCAGGTCCTCCAGACGTCTCCTGAGGTCTCTGAACAGGGCAGTGACTCTCTCTGTTTCATCATCTGCTTTTCCTTGTACTTTCCTCCTGTGTTCCTGCAGACTCTGGACTCTTTTCTCCGTCTCCTCTCTCTTTGTCATCAGTTTCTGCAGAACATTCCTCAGTTTTTCCTTCTTCATCTCAGAGACCACATCCAGAGTCTCCACCTGGTGTCCCCGATGTTCTCCGGCCAAACTGCAGGACACACAGATATAGACAGAGTCCTCAGTGCAGTAATACTCCAGGATCTTCTTATGGACGGAGCATTTCCTGTTCTCCAGGGAAGTGGAGAGGACACATAAGACGTGTTCTGGTGACTTGCTGTGGACTTTCAGGTGATTGTCACACAGAGAAGCTTCACAATGCAGACAGGATATCACAGCAGGTACAGGAGTGTGAATACAGTAAGTACAGAAGACCCCGGACTCCTCCTGATCTGGATGGGTGGACAGGAAATTCTCCACTATGTTACGGAGAGTTATGTTCCTCCGCAGTGCAGGCCGCTCCTGGAACTCTTCTCTACATTCAGGACAGGAATAACCTCCAGACCTCTCCTGTGTATCCAACACACGACCAATACAGTCCCGGCAGAAGTTGTGTCCACATTTCAGGGTTACAGGATCTGTATAAATGTTCAGACAGACGGAACATTCCAGCTCCTTCCTCAGATCAGCAGACGCCATCGTTGAGAGCAGAAGAGAGAAATGACAGTAAAGTCTCTGACACTCAGTAACCAGTGTGACCAGTTCAGTACACTCCTACACAGGGCGAGGTAACCAGTCCTGTACACTCCTACACAGGGCGAGGCTCAGACTTTGACTCGTAGTCATAGAAATCATTATACAGAGGAACACAAATAATACATGGTAGGATTCCTGACAGTAATCTCCCTATCTGGGGAAAATAAAGGACATTTAAATATCAGTTGAAACATTGGGGTTGATTTACTAAAGGAAAAGGGAAGTTATATCTCCCTAACAGCACACTGGGTAAATGCAGGTGTGGCTGGGCCTGAGGCAGATAGCAGTTTGGCGCATGTCCTTCCACCACCGAGGATTGCAGGGCGCTTCAGTTTGCCTCCTGTTGCCAACTCCTCCTACTCCGCTTCCTCATCCGGTCAGCGTAACACCTTCACCACCAACTTCAGCACAGCCAGGGGTAAATGACAGCAGGCAGTTTTAAAACTTTCCTGTTTGGGGGGAAAAACCCCACACCGCGCAGGAGTTGTGGAGGGACATGGAACAACAGACCGATGAGTGGTTGCTGTCAGTGACCCTCAAGCCGGCCTGGTGGTGTGCGATAATGGGCGAAATCTCGTAGCAGCTCTGGGCCTACCCAGTTTGACGCACATCCCTTGCCTGGTTCCTGAAAAATTACCCCAATATGCCAGAGCTGCTGCAGAAAGTGTGGGCCGTCTGTGCACACTTTCGGCGTTTTCACCCTGCTGCTGCTCGCCTGTCAGCGCTGCAGCGTAACTTCGGCCTTCCCACTCACCGCCTCATATGTGACGTGCCCACAAGGTGGAACTCCACCTTGCACATGCTGGCCAGACTGTGCGAGCAGCAGCAGGCGATAGTGGAGTTTCAGCTGCAGCAATCATGCGCAAGTCGCTCTGCGGAACAGCACCACTTCACCACCAATAACTGGGCCTCCATGCGAGACCTGTGTGCCTTGTTGCGCTGTTTCGAGTACTCCACCAACATGGCCAGTGCCGATGACGCCGTTCTCAGCGTTACTATCCCAGTTCTATCCCTCCTTGAAAAAACGCTTTGGGCGATGATGGAAGAGGATGTGGCACAGGAGGAGGAGGAGGAAGAGGAAGAAGGATAATTTCCAAGGCTTTCAGGGCAGTCATTCACAAGTGGCTCTGAGGGTGGGTTCCTGCACCAACAAACGCCAGGTACACAATTGTTCAGCAAGGGCACAGTTCTGGAGGATGATAAGGAGGAGGAGATGGAGGAGGAGGAACCATGTGCTGATTGTAGAACCAGTTAAAAATGTACTGGGCCTACCTGGAATGTTGTAGCCTCGGGCTAAAGGTGCCCGAGACTCCTCGACCAGTCATCGCACCCCCATGGGGCACACTCCCCCCAGGACTCACTCCCCATCACTCCTCTCTAAACATGGCGTCTGCCCCTTATATATCCTCTCCCAGCATGCACAGCAGGCGAAGCCCCGCCCACCGCAGGCAGCCGAGAGAGGACATCCAATCACGCCATCGTGTCACCTGTGGTTAGACCCTAGGCCTGGGCAACGGTGCCACCCACAGGCCAAAGGGGAACTGTACACCAGACAACACCACAGCAGAGCAGAGTCCAGTATAAAATTAGAAGGCCTGAGCCAAACTATGGCTCAGGCTGTCACTTAAATTTAGTACATAGCGACCCCCATATTAAGGTACCCGCTACATAACCTAACATGTAAAAAAAAAAAACATAGCGCTCCTGCGGGTCTGAAACAATATCACACAGTTCAAAACGCAGCGACTTAGCCACTAGGACTGAGACTCCGCGAGCATGGGATGTATGGGTGGAATGAAAAGCCCACCCTATCCACGGTCGGCGGAGTGCCAGTTGAAGCCGCCCCTCCACATGAGTCTCGACCAGTACCACCACATCAGCTCTTTGTTCCTTGAGAAAGGCGAGGGCTGCTGACCGCTTAATTTTGTCGCGGAGACCCCTCACATTCTATGTAAGAAATTTAATGCTAGCCATAATACAAGTGATAGTATGAATAGAGGAGCGTTTCAAAATAACGCCTGACTGAACACACACTTAGCGCCAAGTCAATCCCACAAAGTACCAAGCAGCATAAACACCATAAATTCAAAGTATTTTTCACAAAACACCTTAAATAATCAGCAGCTGTTTAAAATTAATAAGATATGAGAAAAGTGGTAAAACAATAAAACAGTTCAAAATACTGGATCGTAGGTTTTACACAAAACAGCGCTAAAATATAAAATCATAAAAAGACCCGTGGACAATGCCACTGTAAAAAAGTCCAGCACGTTATAGAGAGATAAACAGTTCAGAGTAAGTAAGAGGTGAGTATCAGCAAATGTCCAAGTGAGCACCTTCCACCAAAGACATAAATTTGCAATCCACCGCATGATGAACAAATCCCCTCAGGGGTTCACACTCACCAGAGGCAAGATATAAATGAGCCTTAAGCAAGAAGTAACATCAGCTACTCTGTGTGGAAAATCTTCTCCCATCAGGGTCCACCAGTATAATTGGGCTCCAAAGCAGATCATAAAATAACGAGAAAATAGCAACACAATAGTGTAATCCTGTTTATTTTAAATCTGTTACCCAAACAGTGGGAGACCCCTTTAACCTAACTACGTACATAAGAGGGCGCTATCACCATTTCCAGCGTCCCATGGAGAGTGTGTGTGTCCTCACGGATCCTGCAGACACTTCCGGGTGGTAGCTGTGGGCGGTGGAGCGCAGGCTTGGAACGCAGACGTCACTTCCGGGTCACGGGTTGTCGTGGTTACGCCCTGACGCGTTTCGTCATCTGACTTCAACAGAGGGCCCCTTGTTGAAGTCAGAAGACGAAAGGCTCATTTATATCTTGCCTTTGGTGAGTGTGAACCCCTGAGGGGATTTGTTCATCACACGGTGGATTGCAAATTTATGTCTTTGGTGGTGGAAGGTGCTCACTTGGACATTTGCTGATACTCAACTCTTACTTACTCTGAACTGTTTATCTCTCTATTACGTGCTGGACTTTTTTACAGTGGCATTATCCACGGGTCTTTTTATGATTTTATATTTTAGTTTTGTGTAAAACCTACGATCCAGTATTTTGAACTGTTTTATTGTTTTACCACTTTTCTCACAAGTAATAGTATATCTGGTATAGTACAAGTCTGTAAACAAGCCAACGGAATGATAGCATTTGGGTAAAGAAAAAAATTAAACTGAAAAACCACAAATGAAAATAGTAAATAGTAAATCTGACTGTACCCAAAGAGCGACAAACAAATCATCACACATGTCAATATTAACCTTTTGTAGAACGTAGTATTGCCGGTCCTTATAACAAACCCCCCCCCCCCCCTACACCCTCCCAAACTGGTGTGGGCATCAACCCAAAACACTGTGGAACCATCCCTCAGGAGGGAGATCGGGGTTGAATTCCGGTGCGCTGTAACTTAGATTTTTTTATGTCTCCTATGCATTTGCATACTGCACTGCCATCTAGTGGATATTCTAACAGTTTAACAGGGGAGCATGTCACTTGTAGTGGTATTGTAGCAGGGAATAAGAACAGTTCCGTGCACCAAAGTCCATAGTGAACAATTAACCGGGCTTTCAATCCAGCCTGCAATGTATTGATCAGTGTACCGAGGGATGGTCGGGCAAAATCACGCTGCACTGTGCACGATAACGGCAGGTCGCCTGTTAAACTGGAGCCTCACGTAGAGAGTCAAAAATAAAACAAAGTTTTTGAAGGAGCATTTAAAAGTGGGAACCATCAAAACAAAAAGGGGAATAGGAGATGATAGTAACGGTCATGGGACCCTGTATAAGGGTAACTGGGTGCTCCGGAGGCAATAAAATAAGATCCCCGGCTGCAGCCGCAGCCCATTTTAGTGTGCGAGATTCAAGGGGATATATCCGCCGGATGGCTCAGAGGCAGGTCATGGGAAAGGGATGCGGGGCAGAACACAACGTGGGAAATCCTTGTATGCATAACATGGACCGTGCAAGTGGCATTATAAAGGCACAATATAGGTATAGTTAGGAGGCGCACAACAAGGGTAATAGGTGCTTGCCAGGGTATAGTGCAAAGTGACATGTGGGCAAAGATACAAGGAAAGTACTCACAGGAGCCACGTAGAAGAACCTGTCATAGGATTCCATCTTGCCATCTTGTCCTTGCAGACCTTGCAGGTAGCCGCTATGCGATCAGCGCAGTGAACCTCCATGAGCCTCCCTGCGTTCCATCCACGCGATTGCCTCCTCAGGGTCTTCAAAAAATATGGCGCGGTCAGCCCACCTCCATCCGCAGCTTTGCCGGAAAAAGCATGGAGTATTTCAGATGCTTAGTGTGTAGTCTGCGTTTCACCTCCATGAAGTCCTGTCTGCGGCGCTGCACATCTGCCGAGAAATCTGGCAATATAACCACTCTGCCATTTCCAAGAGGAATATTGCCCTTCTCCCTGGCCAGGCGCAGGACCGCATCTCGGTCTTTATAGTTAAAGGAACTTGGCTACGAAGGTGCGAGGAGGAGCGCCCGATGGAGGTGGCCTAGCCGGCATACGATGGGCCCTTTCTACCACTAAGATGGCAGAGAAGGCTTCTCTGCCATAGGTGGTAACCAGGAGCTGCTCAAGGAAGGTAGTTGGATCTTTGCCCTCCGCACCCTCGGGTAAGCCATTGAAGCGGAGGTTACATCTCCTCAACATGTTCTCCATATCATCTTGCTTGGCCAGCAGTTGATTGATCTGTAGTTGCATACGATCAGAGCCTGTCTGCAAAGGCGTGATGGCATCTTCCACCTGGCCCAGTCTGTTTTCTGCCTCTGTGACTTGCCCGCGGAGTGACTGGAGGTCCTGCCGGAGTAGGGAGATATCTACCTTAACCTCCTCGATCTGGGCTGTCAATGTAGTGCGGCAGAGTGTTATGGCCTCCAGGAGAGTAGCTGTGTCAGCGCTCTGCAGAGTTGAGCTCCCGCACGTGGCGCCGCCATCTTCCCCCGCCTCCTCACCGTCCAGCCGGCGAAATTGTGCCAGTTTTGCCACCACCTTCGGAGCCTTGGTCGGGGACATAGTACACTCCGGAGCAGGCAGATGTAAGTAGATGGTCGTGGGGTTGCAGGATAAGGTGTTTATCAGGATCAATGGTCGGAGCTCCTTCCTAATGTGACCTACTCCATGCTGCGTCAAGCCACACCCCCAATCCACCTTTTTTACCCAAATGAGCATGCGTGTTTGTACTTTGGAGTTTTGTCCAAAGGACTTGTGTACACACGATCGGATAATCCGACAACACACTTGTTGGCGGAAAATTTTAAAGCATGCTATCGCACATTTGTTGGCGGAAAATCCGACAGTTGTCCGATGAAGTGTACAAGCGGTCAGATTTTACGACAAAAGCCTGTCATCACACAATTCCCGTCGGAAAATCCAATCGTGTGTACGAGGCTTTTACTCACAACCTCAACTAGACCGCAGCAAACAAACCCCAAACTCTAAAGCATTCTCCAAATCTACCTGCACACATTTTAACACAATAATATTTAGAGCTCTCCATGAATCTATAAGTTGTAGAGACTGTGAATATACATTCTATTCACATCCTCACAACTCCTATTCACGTCTCGATTATATTTTTTGTACACCCATTTTATTATCGAATACAGGTGATGCCAACATACAACTATGTCAATCAGACAGTTATCTGATCCGACCAATTTATTGGCCTTTCTCCTACTCCTTATTCATGGAGACTAAATTAATCTTTATTAAGGCCCCATACACACCATTAGATTTTCTGCAGACTTTTGTCTTCAGATTTACCAAAAGCATGTAGTGCAAGGGCCTGTCTGATTGCATACAAATGTAAACTCTTTAGGTTTGACCTAATATTATAGGTTTTGGTAACTCTGCAGACTATAATCTGCAGAAAGTGTGTATGGGGTCTAACAGATGCAAATTGCCAACAAAAAATTTCAGCAACAATTGAAGGATAATTTGTATTGAACGAATACCCTGACACTCCTTTCACAACCCTTTGACTTGCTCACGAGGCAGTGCTCCGAGGACAACTTAAAAAATTAGCAGCAGACCGCAATAAAGAAAAAATGGAAAAAATCCTAACCATTACAAAAGACCTTCAAAATAAATAAATATATATATGACCCATACTGATACCCATGACCCATTGATTGCAGACTCAATGTCCCAAAAACGTTCGGAATTAGACTCACTCCTTTCATAAAAAGCACTTAGATCGGGGCGTGGCTTGCCTGAAGAGAAGATGGCTGCCTAATTCCTCATCTCCCTCACACCACGACCTATACTCGGCTATTTGAGGGGAACAACGCTATATTTTAGCTTCATATTATGGGGACCTCATCCCGTAGAACCTCGGGATCCAGATCATGCTCTCCCAGAGAACCGGGTGGACCTGTGAATCCGACTATCCCGGAGATGTTCCGGAATCAAAGAAACATGGCGGCGCTCTCCTCAGCTCCCTCACAGGAACAAGACGGGATCGTCTTATCTCCTACCGCACCGCCTCCTCCGCCTATGGCGCTCAATTCACCGGCACACCGACAACCAAGCCTTAATATCCGCCGCCACAGTACGGAGGTCGTTAAGGACACACTTTTTGCGGCCATTACGGATCTCCGTCACGAGATTCAAGCCATAGCGGGAAGAGTAAACAAAGTGGAAAAAACGACCGTACACCATCAAACTGCTATAAGAAAGATTCACCTCACGACGGACAAGCACACTTTACAACTCCGAAATCTACAGAGGCATGTGGAAGATTTAGATAATCGAGGAAGACGCCAAAACCTGAGGGTGAGAGGTCTCCCCGAAAGTGTTGCCACCAAACAGATTATCCCCACGGTAACGGCCCTGTTTAATCCGCTCCTAGATAAACCCCGCCAAACTAGGGTGACCACATTTACAAACTGCCATTCAGGGACACCCCCCCACCCGCCCAAAAAAGATGTTTTTTGAAAAAAAAAATGGAAAATTTTGGGGGGAAAAAAGCAAACAATGGTAACCAGTTTAGACAGGTGGTATGCAATGTGCACCTGCTTTAACTAAGTCACTTAGTGACAACGGCGTACTTTGTACATCACTTACTCTGGCAAGTTCACTTCATCAAAGTTATGCTTGAGATTGCTATAAACATAGCTGCCTGTGCATTGTTCAGTATTTTTGTGATTGCGCCCTGCACACAATCACTGGCTACCTAAAACAGGTCATACTTTTAAATGTGTTAGACATCTCTTAAGAAATAGAAAAAACAAACAGAACAAGTTGCAATAAATTAGCAAATTATTTTTATTGTTTTCTCAATGAGCAAGAACTTTTAGAAACTAGGTATAAACTAGCAACCAACCATATATAATAAACCACAAACAAATCCACTTTTTTCTTAAATAACAGATAGATATATTACTATGAATATATTCTTGAAAATATAAAACTTACAAAACAGTCAATTGTAAATATAATGTTTCTGAAATATTAATGCTGTGTCTAATTCAGCTTACATGGCAATAGGATAATAATCAAATCCTTCAGACCACATGACACCAGCTGAGTATCTTTTGTTTTCATCACTGATGTCTAAAAGTGTATTTCTTGTCACTTCTTGCACATTGCAAGAGTTTATTTTGTTTTACGAAGCTATAAAAAGATTGACAGCCCATGTCGAAATTGATTTTCACCTGAAGTTCAGATTTTATTAAATCAATGCTGCATCTATTTCTCGTGTCAGACCAGCACATTCCCATCATGCTGAAGACCCTTTCAACTGCTGCATTTGAGCATGGTATGCTAATGACAAATGACACCACTTTCAAGAGGTTTGGCAGTTTGTCAGGTCCAGCCTTCGTGAATATTGTTGACCATTTAACAATCGGTGTTGAAATCATCATCCGCTTCAATACCGGTAGAAACCTTTTGAAAGTGTGGACAAACGCAAGCAAATTCTTCATAAAGGTCATCTATTGAAACAGAGTCTAAATTCAGAGCTTCAACTGATGCCACCAGGTTATCAAATGTAAGGTTCTCCTTCAAATTTAGACATTGAATTTTTGACAAATAGTTTTTGTCTGAAAAATCAAACCACTGTTCTAAATACTGAACAGCTTTTTGATAAAATTTTAGGAATTCTGATTCTATTTTTTTGGCTTGCAGATGAGGTAATTTTTTCAAAGCTTTCCCAACTAGATATCCAAAAAAATGGTCTGTCTGTCTTTGTATTAGTTTGCCTTTGACTGATGTCATGATCTCATATACATCAACTGCAATCAAGTCATTTCGCTCCAGTTTTAAAATGGCTGTCTGAAAAATAGGCAAGCAGTTGTGTAAAAACTGGAGATATAACTCAGGAACTGATGGCGGGTCCAGCTCTGTGGTCTCACTATCTTCATCCACAATAAATCGCCATATTACTTTAGGTGTTTCGTCCTCACCAATACTTTGGAAGTAAGCTTTTACAGCTGGCCAATTTTTTAAAACTCTCTCGATTGCTGGATAAAGAGACAGCCATCTTGTTGGTACATGGCGAAGTTCTGACCACTCAAGGTCAACAAAGTCAAACATTTCTTTTAGTGTGGCAACTCTCTTGGCCGATATTGAAAAATAATTATATAATTTCAAAATTAGACTTTCAACATCAAAATTTAAGACATCTGAAGCCTTTTTAGCTGTATTGTGAAGTATGTGAGCAGGGCAGCCAGCTGGCAATATCCCATGATTTACAGCATGAAGCTTCTGGTACACACCGTTATGTTTACCAAAGTTCACACTTGCATTGTCAGCAGAATATGCAGACATCATATCCACAGATAGGCCATTTGTTGTAATCACATTAAAAATTTGCTCTGAAATTGCAGCAGCACTTTCCTCACCTTCATAAAAATCCAACAAGCTTGTTACAACTCCTTTGGAGGGCTTAAAGTAACGCAGAACTAAGGGGAAAAGTTTGGTGTGTCCATGGTTAGATGCATCTGATCCAGCACTAAAATAAGCATAGCTGTTTTTTAAATCATTAACCACCATTTCCACACTGTAAGGAGCCAGCACGTTTGTTACAATGGCTTCAGCTTTCGTACGACCACATGAAATCCTAGTGGCTTTAGCAGAATCCTGAAATATAACAGGAAGTATTTTCATGGTGCAGTCCAAAAGATCTATATGAATGACTGTGGCACACGGAATGGTAAACCATTGATATTTCAGCTGCTATTATGTCATCTTGCATTGCCATATCCTTAGAGGGAATCATGAATTTGGAAAGCATCCCACTTTGTTTTGCAGCCCGATCAGCATTTTTGTGACTTTCGCTAGCTATGTGGATTTTGATATCACCTTCACCACCATGACCAATACCAAACTCGCGCCTACACAGAGTACAATATGCTCTATGATAGTTACCATCCACTGCTCTAATGCATGTATAAGTTGTTTTCCATAAGTCTCAAACGGCACAATCGCTTTATCTTCTTTGATTTAGAGGTCGATGGCCCCTATTCATCCCCGCTGCTATCCATCTTAGTACCAGTTGCACGATGTATGAATGATCCTATAGTGATGATTCAAACACATTGACTGATGTATGTAATGGGCAAGCCAACTTGTAATACAAAGTATTTACCAACACGCCACAGAGCTCCACAGCAATAAAATTCAGAGAGTCTACAAGCTAGTGTTTCATTGAAAAATTATCACATCTGATGTACTGATGGCCTCTCTCATTTCTTGAGACACTAATGGCCCATAAAGAAAAATCGGGCGAACTTTTTTCCCCAAGGAACGATCGTACAATTTTCTAAAAGTGTGTACACAACTTTTGACAGCCGATACCGAATGAAAATTTCCGAAGGGAAAAACGCCAACATTTTTCTTGCATGGGAACAGAATGGTCCATTTTCGTATGATTTTCGTAAGAGAAATAGCAGATACGAAAGACTGCGCATGATCAGAAACAACAAATAACAAAAAAAGCCTTTGTCGTACGCAAATTTTCGTGTATTATTTCTATCCTCGGTTCCGACTTGATGTGAAACATTGATGAAAACCGGACGATTGTTTGTCCGATTTTCTAATAGTGTGTACAGGGCTTAACAAGCCAGGACTGTACAAATACCCCCAAATTACCACTTTTTGGAAAGTAGACATTCCAAGGTATTTAGTAAGAGGCATTGTGAGTTTTTTCAAGTTGTCATATTTTACCACAATTCTTTGCAAAATGAAATTTTTTAGTTTTCACAAAATTGTCATATTCACAGGTTATTTCTCTAACACAGCATATGCATACTTGCAACTACACCCCAAAATACATTCTGCTGCTAATAAGTGAGTTTTCGGGGATCTCCTAAAGGTGGACAGGGTAGGGGCTGATCGGATATATTGGGGCAGGGAGTTCCAGAGGATGGGAGAGGCTCTGGAGAAGTCCTGAAGGCGAGCATTAAGAGGAGGTTACAAGGGGGCTAGAGAGCAGGAGGTCCTGGGAGGAGCGGAGGGGACGATTTCGGCGATATCTGCAGATGAGGTTGGTGATGTAGCTGGGAGCGATGTTGTGGATGGCCTTGTAAGTTGTGGTTAGCATTTAGAATTTTATACGGTGGGGTAGGGGAAGGCAGTGAAGGGGTAGGGGAAGGCAGTGAAGGGATTGGCAGAGAGAGGCAGCAGTCACAGTCCGGATCAGTTAGTGAGGTGTATTAGTCTAGCATTCATAATAGACTGAAGGGGGGATAGCCTGCGTAAGGGTAGGCCATTAAGGACAGAGTTGCAGTAGTCAAGGTGGGAAATAATCAAGGAGTGAATAAGTTGCTTTGTGGTGTCATTAGTCAGGAAGGGTGGAATTCTGGAGATGTTGCAGAGGTTAAGGCGGCAGGATTTAGCCAGTGATTGGATGTGGGGGCTGAAGGAGAGGTCAGAGTCAAGGATTACACCCGGCACCCTGGCATGTGTGGAGGGACTAATGGTTGTGCTGTTGATCTTAATGGTAAAATCATAAGGGGGTGGGGACCGGGAAGTAGGAAATGTAACAAGCTCCGTTTTAGAAAGACTGAGTTTGAGGAAGTGGTGTGACTGACATCCATACCGATATGTCATTCAGTAAGTTTAAGATCCGTGAGGAGATCGGGGAGGTTAGTTGAGGAGTGGAGACATAGATCTGGGTGTCATTGGCATAGCATAGAGGTGGTATTGGAAGCCATGGGAGGTTATCAACTGGCTCAGGGAAGAGGTATAGAGCAAGAATAGGAGGGGCCCAAGGACGGCGCCTTGGGGTACCCCAACAGAGAGAGGAAGAGGAGATGGAGTTGTAAGTGACACTGAAAGTGGAGGAAGAACGGAGGGGGACAGCAGAACGGAGGGGTACACGGAGGAAGAACGGAGGGGGAGAGCAGAACGGAGGGGGACACGGAGGAAGAACGGAAGTAGACACGGAGGAAAACTGGAGGGGGACAGCAGCAGAACGGAGGGGGAGTGGGGGACAGCAGCAAAACGGAGGGGGACAGACATCAGCAGAACGGAGGGGGAGCATGCTCACTGTAACAAAGTGTAACACTAACCTGGAAGTTTGTCAATGTCTGGCGGGCGGCAAACTCGCGGACCTCGTGGGCGGGAGGACTCGGACGAGGCTCAGCTCAGGAGAGAAGTTGAACTGTTACTGGAGAAGAAGTCGGGCAGCTCGGAGTCGGGCTGTGCTGCTGGCAATGTACTGCAGCGGCTGCGGGAGTAGTCGGCGGCGGCCCCGGGACTGGCACTGACTGGGCACAGGCTGGATCCTTACCGGCAGTAAGTGTGGCTTTGTCTGGTGGGGATTAAAAACACATTTTATTTATGTTATAAAAGTGTTTTCTGTAAGAATTTTTAAATATGGACAAAATAAAGTATGAAGGGGACAGCAGAACGGAGGGGGACAGCAGAACGGAGGGGGACACGAAGGAAGAACGGAGGGGGACAGCAGCAGAACAGAGGGGGACATGGAGGAAGAACGGAGGGGGACAGCAGAACGGAGGGGGACACAGGGGAAGAACGGAGGGGGACAGCAGAACGGAGGGGGACAGCAGAACGGAGGGGGACAGCAGAACGGAGGGGGACAGCAGAACGGAGGGGGACAGCAGAACGGAGGGGGACAGCAGCAGCAGAACAGAGGGGGACACGGAGGAAGAACGGAGGGGGAAAGCAGAACGGAGGGGGACACAGGAAGAACGGAGGGGGACAGCAGCACGGAGGGGGACAGCAGCACGGAGGGGGACGGCAGAACGGAGGGGGACAGCAGCAGCAGAACAGAGGGGGACACCGAGGAAGAACGGAGGGGGAAAGCAGAACGGAGGGGGACACAGGAAGAACGGAGGGGGACAGCAGCACGGAGGTGGACAGCAGCACGGAGGTGGACAGCAGCACGGAGGTGGACAGCAGCACGGAGGTGGACAGCAGCACGGAGGTGGACAGCAGCACGGAGGGGGACAGCAGAACGGAGGGGGACAGCAGCACGGAGGGGGACAGCAGCACGGAGGGGGACACGGAGGAAGAACGGAGGGGGAAAGCAGAAAGGAGGGGGACAGCAGAACAGAGGGGGACAGCAGAATGGAGGGGGACACAGGAAGAACGGAGGGGGACAGCAGCAGAACAGAGGGCGACACAGAGGAAGAACAGAGGGGGACAGCAGCAGAACAGAGGGGGACAGCAGAACGGAGGGGGACAGCAGAACAGAGGGGGACAGCAGAACAGAGGGGGACAGCAGAACAGAGGGGGACAGCAGAACAGAGGGGGACAGCAGAACAGAGGGGGACAGCAGAACAGAGGGGGACAGCAGAACAGAGGGGGACAGCAGAACGGAGGGGGACACAGGAAGAACGGAGGGGGACACGGAGGAAGAACGGAGGGGGACACGGAGGAAGAACGGAGGGGGACAGCAGAATGGAGGGGGACACGGAGGAAGAACGGAGGGGGACAGCAGCAGAACAGAGGGGGACATGGAGGAAGAACGGAGGGGGACAGCAGAACGGAGGGGGACACAGAGGAAGAACAGAGGGGGACAGCAGAACAGAGGGGGACAGCAGCACGGAGGGGGACAGCAGCACAGAGGGGGACAGCAGCACGGAGGGGGACAGCAGCACGGAGGGGGACAGCAGCACGGAGGGGGACAGCAGCACGGAGGGGGACAGCAGCACGGAGGGGGACAGCAGCACGGAGGGGGACAGCAGCACGGAGGGGGACAGCAGCACGGAGGGGGACAGCAGCACGGAGGGGGACAGCAGCACGGAGGTGGACAGCAGCACGGAGGGGGACAGCAGAACGGAGGGGGACAGCAGAACGGAGGGGGACAGCAGAACGGAGGGGGACAGCAGCAGCAGAACAGAGGGGGACACTGAGGAAGAACGTAGGGGGAAAGCAGAACGGAGGGGGACAGCAGCAGAACAGAGGGGGACACGGAGGAAGAACGGAGGGGGACAGCAGCAGAACGGAGGGGGACAGCAGCAGAACGGAGGGGGACAGCAGCAGAACAGAGGGGGACAGCAGCAGAACAGAGGGGGACAGCAGCAGAACAGAGGGGGACAGCAGCAGAACAGAGGGGGACAGCAGCAGAACAGAGGGGGACAGCAGCAGAACAGAGGGGGACAGCAGCAGAACAGAGGGGGACAGCAGCAGAACAGAGGGGGACAGCAGCAGAACAGAGGGGGACAGCAGCAGAACAGAGGGGGACACGGAGGAAGAACGGAGGGGGACAGCAGAATGGAGGGGGACACGGAGGAAGAACGGAGGGGGACAGCAGCAGAACGGAGGGGGACACGGAGGAAGAACGGAGGGAGACAGCAGAATGGAGGGGGACACTGTGGAAGAACGGAGGGGGATTGCAGCAGAACAGAGGGGGACACGGAGGAAGAACGGAGGGGGACAGCAGAACGGAGGGGGACAGCAGAACGGAGGGGGACAGCAGAGGAAGAACAGAGGGGGACAGCAGCAGAACAGAGGGGGACAGCAGAATGGAGGGGACAGCAGAATGGAGGGGGACACGGAGGAAGAACAGAGGGGGGACAGCAGCAGAACAGAGGGGGACAGCAGAATGGAGGGGACAGCAGAATGGAGGGGGACACGGAGGAAGAACAGAGGGGGGACAGCAGGACGGAGGGGGACACGGAGGAAGAACGTAGGGGGATAGCAGCAGAAGAGAGGAGGACACGGAGGAAGAATGGAGGGGGACAGCAGCAGCAGCAGAACAGAGGGGGACACGGAGGAAGAACGGAGGGGGACACAGGAAGAACAGAGGGGGACACAGGAAGAACAGAGGGGGACACAGGAAGAACAGAGGGGGACACAGGAAGAACAGAGGGGGACACAGGAAGAACAGAGGGGGACACAGGAAGAACAGAGGGGGACACAGGAAGAACAGAGGGGGACACAGGAAGAACAGAGGGGGACACAGGAAGAACAGAGGGGGACAGCAGAACAGAGGGGGACAGCAGAACAGAGGGGGACAGCAGAACAGAGGGGGACAGCAGAACAGAGGGGGACAGCAGAATGGAGGGGGACACAGAGGAAGAACGGAGGGGGACACAGAGGAAGAACGGAGGGGGACACAGAGGAAGAACGGAGGGGGACAGCTGAACGGAGGGGGACACAGAGGAAGAACGGAGAGGGACAGCAGCAGAACGGAGGGGGACACGGAGGAAGAACGGAGGGAGACAGCAGAATGGAGGGGAACATGGTGGAAGAACGGAGGGGGATTGCAGCAGAACAGAGGGGGACACGGAGGAAGAACAGAGGGGGACAGCAGGACGGAGGGGGACAGCAGGACGGAGGGGGACAGCAGGACGGAGGGGGACAGCAGAGGAAGAACGGAGGGGGACAGCAGCAGAACAGAGGGGGACACGGAGGAAGAACGGAGGGGGACAGCAGAACAGAGGGGGACACGCAGGAAGAACGGAGGGGGACAGCAGAACAGGGGGACACGGAGGAAGAACGGAGGGGGACAGCAGAACTGAGGGGGACACGGAGGAAAACTGGAGGGGGACACAGCAGAATGGAGGGGGACACAGAGGAAAACTGGAGGGGGACAGCAGCAGAATGGAGGGGGACGGAGGGGGACAGCAGCAGAACGGAGGGGGACAAAGTGAGAGTGTAACAGATAGTACAGTACACTAACCTGTCCTGGAAGTTTGTCAGTGTCTGGCAGACTGGCACTGACTGCAGGCGGCCGCGGCAAACTTGTGGACCTCGTTGGCGGGAGGAGCCTGGAGGAGGACTCGGACGACGAGGCTCACGCTGGCTGCACAGGACAGAGAGTGGCTCAGACTGTCACAGTCTGAGTGGTCACTGGCGTCACTGACTGGAGCTGGAGGAGGACTCGGACCGACCGGACGACGAGGCTCAGGCTGGCTGGCTGTGCACAGGTGAGTGGCTCTGTCTGAGTCACGGCCACTCACTCTGTGCTGGCTTTGGCGGCTGTGGAGGGAGGCGCGCGCGCTGGTCTCATACTCAGCGTAGTGTGCGCCGGGCGGGTTCACTCACTGCCCATACTGACTCAGTGACAGGCCTCAGCTCAGCTGACGTCACTGGTTGCTAGACGCGGAGCGGCCCCTAGCCTAGCAACCAGACTGGCAGTGGCAGCCTGAGCCTATATCATCAGTGTGCTGTGCTGTGAGATAAAATTATAAGGTGGTGGCGGCGGACAGGCGGAGCGGATTGGTGTGGTCTGGTCAGTCAGTGTGGTCACGGTTTTTTTTTCATTCCGGGACGTCTGTATTGTCCCGGAATGAGCTGCCTGGGACACGGGACTAAAATCTCTAGAAAGGGACGATCCCTGGCAATCCGGGACACGTGGGCACCCTACGCCAAACACCCATTGACATGGAGCGCATTCATAGAGCTCTCAGACCGCGGGGGAGGGAGACGGACCCCCGAGGGACATTATCTGTTGCCTGTATAATTACAATCTTAAGGAGCAGATTCTTAGGAAAGCTAGGAGCAAACAGGAGCTAGAATATGATGGCCGCATTATACATATCTATCAGGATTTGTTGGCCATCACTCTAAGACACTGAAGGGATCTACGTTCTATATTGGAGGTCCTCAAAAGCAAAGACATACCATACCGTTGAAAGTTTCCCTTTTGGGCAGCAGCAACTTATCAAGGCCGCACCAAATTACTGAGAGTGCCGGAGGAATTAGAATCATTGGTATGCCGACTTCAACACCTACAACTCAGCCTCCCGATCAGATAAAGGGGAACCTATGGAAGCAGGGAATTCTTACTTCCGAAGGGGTCGTTCTCCCTCAGCTACTAGAGTGATTCCAGAGATGCGATCTCAGCATCAGCCACGTAGTCCTACTATTGCTCCTCTGCCTCACAGACAACGTCGGGACCGTTGACTTGAATCCACAATGAGCATACACCGCGGCCAGATAAGTTCACGGTTTGTTTTTCTTCTTTTTTTATTGTCAATTGTTCTGTTTTACATTTCATCTTGATGACATCTTGCCCTGACTTCCCTGTACATTGCTTCCATGATATGGAAACTACCAAGGCTCGTTTACGCGACGGATGCTTGTCCACTGCACTGTGTCCAGTTGCTATTAGACGATTACTGAATATGACTCATCTGCAGAGGACCGGAGTTTATATGAAACGATTGTACCGGACAATTAGACAATTTTTTGTTTATATAAAAAGGGACTCGTACCTTCTTTCAGAAAAGACTCTGTACTGCAGCAGCCTCCGGACTTTGAGGTAACCGTTGATACATTTGAACCGAGTCTCCCTCAACTTCTTTCATTTTTATTTTCCTACTTTTTAATGTTATTGTTTCTTTTGAAATCTACGTTTGTTCTAATGTACCCACCTGCATTGCCCGATTTTAAGGATGATTAATATATGATGGTGGAGAGGTGGAGAGCTGGATAGCAGACATGTTAAATGGCATTCACAATTTGAAACTTTACATGTTAAAGTAATTTGTTCTGCTTAAAATTTCACAAACTACGGTTATACCACAGCACCACCATTTGGTCTGAACATTTATTGCCATTTGTGTTTTATGACGGCCAGTATTTTGGCTTCAGAATATACACATACACACTGCCTGTTTCAGGCTCCCTTGCAATGATAAAAGTTTTGTTTGTTGTTTTTTAGCCTTATATAGATTATTAATTTGTATGTTGAATTTCCTACAAAGTGCTATCCAGCTGATTACACCCGAGTAATACATTCTATAATATTCTTACTCCTTTACAGGGCTCAGGTTATATTCCTACTATATTAATTTACTACTCAGTTGACAGCTTCTCGAGTACTTTTTTACTCTTAATTTATCTTGCTGGGTTCTCATTACTAGTTCTCTTATATTAAGACTATTGCTATTTTATTTTATGTTAACTCATTCTGCTCAGAAATGTTACTTATAGAGACGACCATATCTTATAGATTTGGCAAGGTTTCCACTATTTAAATTCCTAGAGTGGTCTGCCTTATGCTTTAGGAAGGCGCTTTTTTTTTTTTTCCTCAATTTCACACATTTTGAACCTACTTGGTTTATAAACTCATACTTTATTCCCCACAAGTTCACAAGTGTGCTGAATAGAGGCCATTGGTCTGATGGTTTACATTTCTTACCACTTCTTTTTACGCGAACCACCTCCCACACAGTGGTACTACCAAGTGACATACATTCTTAAAAAACAGACTTTTCCGATTGCCACTGACCTTCTCCGGCTTTTCCTCCTCCCTGTTAGGACAGGTGAGCTGGTTATCAACTGTTGCCGGTATCCCCCATCTCCCAAATCTAAGGGTTTTCCTACCTACCCCCACATCTTGACATTCCTATAGTATTCTCACGCTTTAGTAGTATTTACCCCACTAATCTCCTTATCTATCTATCCCCTTCCCTTTCTCCTGCCAGTACCCTCCAGGATTTTGCCCCTATACGATATAACAGACTCATACGACTGCATTAACTATGGCCTCTACTTCCCTTAAAGGTAGTGCACAATCACTTAAAATCATTTCTTTAAAATGTCAAGGGACTCAATACTCCAGAAAAACGTTCCCAACTGCTCCTGTATATGCACAAATGTAAAGCAGACATAATGTTGTTACAAGAAACACATTTTCGTACAGACGTAACACCGAAATTACACAATCATTACTTTCCTACTGCTTATCATTCTACGAATCTACTTTCCAAATCTAAAAAGAGTTTCCTTATTGCTAGACACTGCCCTTTTCAAATGATAGACACAATGATTGATGATACAGGCAGATATGTTTTTCTGAAAGGATCTTACATGGGTAAAAAGCTCACACTTGCGAACATATACGCCCCAAATGCTCGACAGGTAATCTTCTTTCGTGACATTGTTAAATCCCTGACAATTTTTCAAGAGGCAACTTTAACGTCCCACTTAATCCGACTCTCGATACCTCCAACGTCAAGTCTACCCTTCCATATGCTGCACTCCGATCCATTAAGGCACAACTTCAAACCCTACTATTGCATGACACATGGCGCTCTCTTAACCCCAACGGCAAAGATTACACTTTCTATTCGGCACCTCAAAAAAAATATTCAAGAATTGACTATATATTTATCTCGCAAAATGATCTTCCCTTCATGCAACGCACTTCCATAGACCCTATGTTCATTTCCGATCATCACCCTATTTCTCTGACTATAGCATTCCCTGATGCGCCTAACCGCCCTTAGTCATGGAGATTGGATCCTTCTCTACTTACTGATCCCTCCATCTATGCTGATGTTGACCTCCGCATTAAACAGTATTTTCAAGAAAACTTGCCAGTTGACACTTCTCCACTTATTAATTTGGAAGCCCACAAATGACACTAAGAGCCGGTTCACACCAGGGCGACTCGTCAGGCGACTCAGTCGCCTGACAAGTCGCGTCCCACGATTTTCAATGGAACCGTTCCAAGTAAGAGCGACTCAGGTCGCTCCGACTTAGAAAAAGGTTCCTGTACTACTTTTGGGGCGACCCAAGGGGACCTGCATTGACTTCTATACAGAAGTCTTATGCAAATCGCCTCGGCGGGCGTCTCAAGTCGTCTTGAGATCGCGCCGCCGAGGTCGCCCCCCACAAGTCGTGCCGCTTCGCGCCGCCCTGGTGTGAACCGGCTCTAAGGCTCCATGTACACAGAAGCTCAAAAACTGTCGTTTTGAATGCCAGATTTCTGGCAGAAAAAGCTTCTTTAAAATATAGCTTTTATCAGTGTTTTTTATTAGCGTTTTTCAGTGTTAGCTTTTTTTTTTTTTTTTTTTCAATGGATCAAAAAACTGGCGTTTTTCAGCGTTTTGCGTTTTTTCCCGCCGAAAAACGGCACTTTGAATGCGAATTTCTGCCGTTCAGAAAAAAGCCCATTAACTCCACTGCTCATTAACGCTAAAAAACGCTATGTGTACATAAACACATAGGCTAACAGAGTGCAGTTAATGCAGTTTATCAGCTTCAGTGTACATGGATCCTTAGAGGTGTCCTTATCGTGGCATCAGCTAAACGGAAAAAAGAAAAGGTAAAAGCCCTTTAACAAGCTCGCTGATCGGATACGACTACTTGAAAAAGCACACAAACACAAGCTCTGGCCACTTTAAACACCCTGATTCAATCCAGAAACGAGATGTTATACTTATTAGGCAAACAAATACGACACAAGTACATACTATCCCAAAAGTCTTTTTACGAATACGGTAATAAAGCCAGTAAATTACTTGCTAGAGCTCTACAAGCCAAAAACGCTACTAATACAATACATTCGTTAACAACAGATACCTTAGGTCGCAATCTAAGCTCTACCCCTGATATAGCGCAACAATTTGTATCTTACTACTCCCAATTATACAACTTACACCCGAAGGCTACGATTAACAATGAGAATATGAGGAAAAGACTGATAAATGATTTTCTAAAACAACATAGCCCTACTCCCATTTCAGACTCTTTTACAGGACCTAGACAAACCCCTGACCAAAGCCGAGGCCAACTTAGCACTGAAACAAATGAAAACGGGTAAAAGTCCAGGACCGGATGGGTTAACTGCGGGTTACTACAAAGCATTCTCTGACATTTTAACTCCCTTCTTTATAACGGCTTTTGATAGCTGCGCATCACCCACCACCCCCCCCCCCCCCGTGATCTGTTAACAGCCCATATTACCGTAATCCCGAAACCCAGAAAAGACTCTTCACTAGTTACAAATTACAGACCCATCTCACTATTGAATGTGGACCTTAAATTGTATGCCAAAATATTAGCAAATAGACTTCTTCCCCTTCTCCCTGATCTGATTCACCTTGACCAAGTTGGATTTATCCCTGGCAGAGAAGCTAGTGATAACACCCTTAAAGCTCTCAACATTCATCATTGGCTTACATCTAATACAAAATGACGGCGCAAGGAATGGGTACAGAGAACTCACTGATAGGGATAAGGAGTATGAACAAAAAATAATATATAATAAATCATGAATTATAGGGAATAAAAAGTCTCAATTGAATAATAAAAGCCCATATGATGATGATAATCTGAATAACATAGGCACCGTTGGCAGCAATTTGTAGAGTAAAGTGAACTCTGTATGCAATAAAAGGAAGAAAGAAAATGCGCCTACTAAGTGCAGTATGTAAAATACAATTTATTAGAAAAATAATAAGATTCAGCCAAATGGCTACTCACAGGATAGTAATAAGGTAATGGCATAAAAGTGTCTGTGGATGTCTGCATGGGGTATGACACTCAGGTCCTCTGGAGTCTTACGGCAGTATGGAGCCCCTCCAGTGTTGAAATCGTGGACGATGTTGTCGCATGAGCAGCAGATGAAAGAGCGTGGCAGGGCTCATGCAGGTCCGGAAAGCAGGAAATCAACACACTGCGGCGTGCGGTTCACGCTGGAGCGCAGCCAGCTCGAGGCGACAGGACGTGACGTCAAAAGCAGACTCTGAAAGATGACGCGTTTCAATGCTTCCGCATTTTCATCAGATCTGATAGGCAGAGGGGGCTGTCTGTCTTATATGCGTTCCACAGAGCGGAATACAGCTGTCATGCACCTTTGCTCTGTGTTGCCACAGATGTCCTGATCACTGCTGTCAATCATAGTGATAAACACGCAGGCAGGGCTGGCCCAATCAGAGGCTCCCGTACACTGGGACTGCTGCGGAGGGCTCAGTAATTTGGATTATTCCAAGTGCAGGCATTATAGGATGTTTTCACCAAGTATTCCGCTCTGTGGAACGCATATAAGACAGACAGCCCCCTCTGCCTATCAGATCCGATGAAAATGCGGAAGCATTGAAACGCGTCATCTTTCAGAGTCTGCTTTTGACGTCACGTCCTGTCGCCTCGAGCCGGCTGCGCTCCAGCGTGAATCGCACGCCGCGGTGTGTTGATTTCCTGCTTTCCGGACCTGCATGAGCCCTGCCACGCTCTTTCATCCGCTGCTCATGCGACAACATCGTCCACGATTTCAACACTGGAGGGGCTCCACACTGCCATAAGACTCCAGAGGACCTGAGTGTCATACCCCATGCAGACATCCACAGACACTTTTATGCCATTACCTTATTACTATCCTGTGAGTAGCCATTTGGCTGAATCGTATTATTTTTCTAATAAATTGTATTTTACATACTGCACTTAGTAGGCGCATTTTCTTTCTTCCTTTTATTACATCTAATAACTGTTGTGGTTTTTTATTGTCCCTCGATGCGGAGAAGGCGTTCGATAGGGTGGCCTGGGACTACAAGACAGAAACATTAAAAATGATGGGTTTTCCTGCCCGTATGTTAAACTATATATTTACACTTTATTCTGCTCCCATGGCGAGAGTTCGTGTTATTGGCTGCCTGTCGGATACCTTCTCCGTTTCGAATGGAACCCGTCAAGGCTGCCTACTGTCCCCTTTAATTTTTGTACTTACATTGGAACCATGACTGAGATGTATTAGATCAAACCCAAAACATAAAAAGGTATAGAGGTGAACCAACGCACTTACAAAGTGGCAGCCTACGCAGACGATATACTACTTTTTCTGACGGAACCATTGACAACAATCCCAAACCTACTCAAGGACCTTGACCATTTTAAATTACTATCAAACCTCCAAATCAACTTTTCCAAATCAAACGCATTGAGCGTTTCCTTACCCTCGGATATATGTACGCAATGCCAACATAACTTTCTGTTTAAATGGAATAGTCACAAGATCACATATTTGGGCATCCAATTAACTACCTCCCTTTCAGATCTATACTCTACAAATTATTTACCATTGTTACAGAACATAATTCAGGACTTAAAGAAATGGTCCGTGGGGCTTTTTTCTTGGTTCGGAAGAACCGCAATCATCAAGATGAACATATTGGATATTATATCTTCTACAAACTGTTCCTATCAAACTTCCACTTGCCTTCTTTTCGTCATACAGAAAAGCATGCACGGATTTTATTTGGAGACCCTTGAGACACAGAATTAGCTTCTCGAGACTTACTATCCCTAAGCTCAAAGGTGGCTTAGGACTACCAGATATTAAAAAATACCTACAAGCTAGCCATTTAACTAGAATCATTGACTGGAATGTCCACTCCACGACTAAGGTATGGGTACAGCTTGAAAGCTCACTGGCATTTACCCCATTAGCCCATACTCCCTGGTTAATTCCAGCTCATATTCCTAAAACATACTGTGCCCATCCGTTAATACACCCCACGTTAACATCCTTTCGAGAAGCCTGTAATAAACACAAGATATCTTCCCAAATGGGTCCTATGACCCCACTTAAACTCAACCCTGACTTTTCCTCTGGAATGCAAACGTCCTTCTTAAACGATGTTTGGTCATACCCAAATCTGAGAGCAGAACATTTTTTTGAAGGAGGACAGCTCCTCGCCCACGCTACCCTGGCAAAAAAAATTACAACAGGTTTGTTCCCTTTTTGGACATATGTACAGGTTCGACATTTTCTCACTGCCCCTAAACACAGAACAGAGTGGTCGAGACAACTAACCCCTTTTGAATCTATGTGCTTAAAAACGGAACCCCAACGACATCTCATCTCTTTTACATATGCCCTTTTATTCTCTAACCTCTCTTCCAATGATAATTGGACATGTCAAAAATAGGAAAAAAGATCTTTCCATAGATCTTACTGAAGAAGATTGGGAGACTGCTTTTACATTATATCCATAAAGGGAACAATGAATACCTACACACAAGAAAATGCTTTCAAAATAGCTTCACAATGGTACAGGACTCTCCTCAAACTTCATCACATATACCCAAAACTTTCTCCGCTCTGCTGGAGGTGTGGTACAGAACAGGGGTCGCTTTTACATATATGGTGGACGTGCCCGAAAGTACAAGCCTTTTGGTTAGAAGTCCATAGACTCATACACCATATTACCACCTTCAATCTCGATTTCACTCCAGCCCAATTTCTACTGCATCTCCCCTCGATTCCCACAGAGAAAGTATTTCCGCTCTTTACCTATGCACATGATAAATGCAGCTAAATTGTGTATCCCCACCGAATGGCGCTCTCCAGACCCCCCATCCATGGCGGAATGGTTCCACTGTATAGGTAAAAATTGCGGAATTGGAAGATTTAATTCACCAGGCAAGAGATACACCCTCTAAATTCACTACAATTTGGTCTTGCTGGCTACATTTCGTTACTACAGACGATTACAAAAAGGTCGTATCATAATTTGACCTAGAGAGTGATGGAGGTGCATTGAAGACACTGGCTCCCCGCCCTTTCCCTCCCACCCCTTCTCACGGCTTCCTATTTAACACCCCCCATCTTTTTTGTATAAAAGACTATGTTATATTAAAAACCTGATATTCCCTGATAGTACCCCTTGTAGATTACGCTTCCCTTACCTCCCTTTACTGCTTGGGGAGAGTCTCATTCTTCCAATAGTTGATTTATTTTGATCTCTTACCGAAGGTGTTTCCGTTTTTTTTATTTTTTCCATTACTTCACCTTACAATTGTACAATTATACATGTGTGCTCATTGATGCAGCTGCGTACGCATTTATTGATTTACTGTATTATTTAATTTACATCTTAGAATTATATGATTATACATATGTGGTTGATGTTGTGGCTGCGTCCACATATGTTGCTTTTCTGTAATTCTGTTGTTGATATCAAAAAAAAAACTTTTCAACAAAAAAAAAAGCACTTAGATCAGGGGTGCCCAACATTTTGAAGAGCGAGGGCCACTTAAGCAACTTGGTAACCGGTAGTCAGCCACAATGAGTGGAGCGGCGAATGGCAGATCCTTGTCAGCTCTGCCACTCCTTAGAGGTGAATTGAGGGTCTGATTAGGTCGGACTAACCGTGTGAAAGGAGCCTAAGGCTGCTTTCACACTGATGCGCTGAGGTTTACCTGCAACGCGGATGCAGCGCAGTGCACCTTTGGCTTTCCTGCGGGTTAGCTGAACTTTTCCATAGACTTCTATTATATTCTGCAGGTGTGGTGCACTTTCAAAAAGTGCACCAAACTCCCAGGTTATAACAGAAGTCTTTGGCTCAGTGCAGGTAACCCACAGGTGCACTGCTCTGCACCTGCCGATCAGTATGAAAGCAGCCCAGTAACCACTGTAGAACAGATATGCCCATATATACTGTGATTTTAGTAATAAAACTTACCTTTAATAACAGTATTCTATTCCATCCCAGAGCAGGAGGTCATGGGCCACATCAGAGGGCTCCGCGGGTCACTGGTTGGGCACCCCTGACTTAGATGGTCTAAAGGCAATTTTTTTTTTATCAAGCAATTCATATTCAACAATGTTTGCCCATAGACTTAATCAGTCCATTAAAATGGTTATAAAACCCTTACACACCACTTTTACCTACATATAAGTCTATAATAAGGCTTACCTGTAGGTAATGGAAATATCTCCTAAACCGGCATGGTTTAGGAGATATTTACCATATACGCTTGCGCCGACGACATCAGCGCATACACATTGAAGAAAGGGCACAATCGTGGCATTTCTATAGGGCCCGTGCCGTGACCATCGGCTCCCGCCGACTCCAGCCAGTCAGGGAACCGGAGTCCATGGCCCCGGAAGGAAGAGGGGCAAAGATGGAATGGGGACATAGCGGGCTTTGTTTGCAGGTAAGTGGCACATAATGGGCTAGTGTGCGATGCATACTAGCCCATTATGCTTTTACTTTCCAGGGGAATAAAGAGGAAGTAAAACCCATCAGGGTTTACTTCCTCTTTAAGCCACCCCATATCTACAAACTTAAAAACACCTCAAATCAAGTAGTTACACACCCTCAATAAATTCTCTCCATTTTTCAAAAATAGTAGAAGCGGAACTTTGAAATGAGTTCTGAATACAATCACCCCTTCAGAAATTTTGTGGCTGGGTAAAATCAGGTTCATCTCTAGCCTCTGAAGCAGCCAGCAGAGACCGGCGAAACCAATCAGGCATGGACCACACCAAGCCACCTGCAATTGTTGACCCACCAGGATTCTATGTAAAGAGGAAAGAACTCCATGTTGAATGACCTACCTGTGGACTAAGGCCTCGTACACACGGCCGAGATTCTCGTCTAAAAAAACATGTCGTTTTTTTCGACGAGATTCTTGGACAAGAAACTTGTCCCGGCCGAGTGTACACACGCTCGATTCAAAGAACCCGCGGTTCTTTGAATGGAGCATACGCGGTGACGTCATCGACTACGACGAGCATGCGCTCGTCACATTCGATGCCGTCGCCGCCATCTTGGTATACCCTACGTATGCCTAGGAAGCTACCGCGCATGCGAATTCATTTTGAACATGCGCGGGCTTTCCGGCGGACAGGTAAGTGTACACACACTCACTTTTCTCGTCGACAAACAGGCTGACGAGAATCTCGACGAGAAAATAGAGAGCAGGTTCTCTATTTTCTCGTCGAGGTTACTTGTCGGTTTTCTCGACGAGAAACCCGATAGCCGCGTACACACGACCGATTTACTAGTCAAGACATCTCTGCCAGCAAGTTTCTTGCTGGTTCTTGCCGAGAAAATCGGTCGTGTGTACGAGGCTTAAGACTTATCAAACAGTCACAGACCCAATTGAGTGGTATACTTATTGCACAAGCAGTGATACCGGAAATTTGATATGTGCCTTTACCAAAAGCCGTACAATTTGTGATCCAACACGGAACCTATGACAGGCCATTATTGCAACATGCCATCAGGTGGATCTAATGCAGTGCGAGGGAGGTCCTCCGGGTAACAGCTTTTGGGGATTACACTCTTATACACAACCCCAATTGGATATTTATAATTAGACCTACAAGCCTGGAAGTGCACCTCCTCTGGACCACTACACTTTTCTTTTTCTTCATTTGGGCCACCGTAGATGTTTTGTCTGTCTTCGAACATACAGTTGGAATTCCTTCCTTTAAAGCACAGCGGTGACTATCTGGGGTGTTGACCCCGTATGAAGTATACACTGCATATTTATACCATCTGAAATAAATATTGGGTGATTCTGTATTCCCCCTATTTATTATAAATATGTATTAACCTAACTTGTCTATTCCTATAGTTGGCTAGTCTGGCAAAGCTCTGATAAATGTTAATGGTGCAATAATAAGGTTAGCTATTAAAATAAACACACTGCGTAATAAAACAAGGGTCTTATTTATTTCCCAAGAAAATAGGAATGCCAACATAAAATACAACAAGCAAATGTTACAAAGCATATTAAAAAAAAGAACATATAAGATACTTTACGTTAGGTACCTCCTCCGTATTCAGTAGCTTTCAGCTGGGCTCAAAATGGCAAGAGAGATTTTCCATTCAATGGGCACTTTTAAACTGCATTCAGACCCCACCCATACACAACACCCATCTAGCCTCCTATCCAATGGAAAAGAGATAAGAGGCAGTCCTTCTAAATATCTGTCCATCCTCCAGGAAGCCTGCTGAAGTGTGCACTAGGGGGCAGCGTTTGTCCATGAATCACCATTATCCGACCTGGGTCATCAAATCTTCCTGGACATCTGGTCTTTGATCTTCTGTAACTCAACCCATCAGTCATCTTGGCAGCAGTGGCTTTCTTTGAAGCTTTGTTTGCAGACGTGTTAAATAAAGCACTTCCATCTTTATTACACCAGGCGGTCTGGAGCCAAGCTTTTGTTCCCATACTCCCCCTGCCAGAGGGCATGACTCTTCTTTTTCAAAAGAAGGTTCTGATATGTTACAAAGCCCTGATGGCTAACCTGTTAAATGGCATTTCAGATGGCCCCCAGTGTGATAAGGCTAGGTGTATCCAGATTTCTTATTCAAACACATCTTGTATTATGAAATAAAATATGTTGCTTTCCAACACTATCTATCATAAGTTGTGGTCACCCACAAGAGTATCCCTTGGAACAAATCCCTGACAACCCAATTTGTGAAATACATACCCCTTCACTCGCCCCCTACTTAACTTAGACTTAGTGAAAATGACGGTGTGGGTCCCCCCTCTTTTAACCATTTTTTATTATTTTTCTTGCATTCTGTTGGATATGTGAGGTGGATTCTAAGGTTTTTAACATAAATGTAGTACGTCTTATACGGTACCATTTTATATGATGCAATACTTTTTGATAATAAATATTTGAATGATAATGGATCCTAGAGATTTGAGATATACAGTAGCTCACAAAAGTGATTACACCCCTCACATTATTGTAAACATATTATATCTTTTCATGTGACAATACTGAAGTAATTACACTTTGCTACAATGTAAAGTAGTGAGTGTACAGCTTGTATAACAGTGTAAATTTGCTGTCCCCTCAAAATAACTCAACACAGCCATTAATGTCTAAACTGCTGTCAACAAAAGTCAGTACACCCCTAAGTGAAAATGTCCAAATTGGGCCCAAAGTGTCAATATTTTGTGTGGCCACCATTATTTTCCAGCACTGCCTTAACCCTCTTGGGCATGGAGTTCACCGGCGTCCTCTTCCCCTCCTCCATGACGACATCACAGAGCTGGTGGCTATTAGAGACCTTGCACTGCTCCACCTTCCGTTTGAAGATGCCCCACAGATGCTCAATAGGGTTTAGGTTTGGAGACATGCTTGGCCAGTCCATCACCTTTACCCTCCGCTTCTTTAGCAAGGCAGTGGTCCTCTTGGAGGTGTGTTTGAGGTTGTTATGTTTGGAATACTGCCCTGCGGCCCAGTCTCTGAAGGGAGGGGGATCATGCTCTGCTTCAGTATGTCACAGTACATGTTGGCATTCATGGTTCCCTCAATGATCTGTAGCTCCCCAGTGCCGGCAGTACTCATGCAGCCCCAGACCATGACACTCCCACCACCATGCTTGACTGTAGGCAAGACACATCTCTCCTGGTTGCCACCACACACGCTTGACACCATCTAAACCATATAAGTTTATCTTGATCTCATCAGACCACATGATATGGTTCCAGTAATCCATGTCCTTAGCAGTGTTAATTTTGGCAGCAAATTTTGTTTTAGTCTTAATCTTAGGACTAATTTTTGTTAGTCTAAGTGAAATAATAAATCACACCTAGATATACGTGGTTAAATGTGTTACCAAAACAAAAACCAGTGTACATATAAAAACAAAATTACTGTAATAATTAGTGATAATCATTGAAGCAGTAAGTGTTTAACTATAAAAACTCAAAAAATGAATATAATAAAATCCAAGGAAAAATTACACATTCATCTATTTTTAGGAGTGAAGTGAAAATCAATTCCAAATGATAATGTTCATTAGTGACAAACTTGAAATCCGAAAAATGAAGTGCTGTGAGAACCGCCACCAAGAGTGAGTTGAAGAAGGCGTACCAGAAGTCTCGGACCTAAAGAAGCGTATGCCACTTAGGTCGAGAAAGGCTTGGGGGTTTACAAACCCAATATAGATGGTCTGGAGTCTGAGGGGTTTCTTATTCCACTTCAATCTCATAGGACATTTAATATGTTGATCACGTATTCATAAGCATATACAAAAGGCTTGGTATCCGTGTTTGGTGCATATGGAACTGAAAAAACTCACATAGCGTGATACCGTTTGGAAAGGTTTAATAGCAAAAAAAGAAAGTAACAATAAAACACTCACATTTGTGATGGTATAAAAGGCATAGATTCAGGTACAGGAGCGATACATGTAGACAGGTCCACCCGACTAGTTTCGACTAATATACCACTCACAAATGTGAGCGTTTTATTGTTACTCTCTTTTTTTGCTATTAAACCTTTCCAAACGGTATCACGCTATGAGTTTTTTCACTTCCATATGCACCAAACACGGATACCAAGCCTTTTGTATATGCTTATGAATACGTGATCAACATATTAAATGTCCTATGAGATTGAAGTGGAATAAGAAACCCCTCAGACTCCAGACCATCTATATTGGGTTTGTAAACCCCCAAGCCTTTCTCGACCTAAGTGGCATACGCTTCTTTAGGTCCGAGACTTCCGGTAAGCCTCCTTCAACTCACTCTTGGTGGCGGTTCTCACAGCACTTCATTTTTTGGATTTCAAGTTTATGTCACTAATGAACATTATCATTTGGAATTGATTTTCACTTCACTCCTAAAAATAGATGAATGTGTATTTTTCCTTGGATTTTATTATATTCATTTTTTGAGTTTTTATAGTTAAACACTTACTGCTTCAATGATTATCACTAATTATTACAGTAATTTTGTTTTTATATGCACACTGGTTTTTGTTTTGGTAACACATTTAACCACGTATATCTAGGTGCGATTTATTATTTCACTTAGCCTAACAAAAATTAGCGCCACACTTATATTCACACTTCCTATTTAGCTTTATCTATAGCAGTGTTGGCGGCTGCCTTTTTGTGTCTATCTCAGCGCAGTATGTTCCTTTATTCCTTACATTAATCTCAGGACTAAAATGGCATTTTCGTTTTAGTCCCATTTTAGTCTTCTGCAATAGTTTTAGTCGTATTTAGTGGACTAAAACTCCAATAATTTTAGTCGACTAAAATCTAATGGGTGTAGTTAAATTGTAATGCATCATTTAAGCATTTCTCTACTATTTCCAAACTCATTATTATATAGTTACTGCTGCTGGAGTGAAAAATCAAATATGTTGTTTTTAATGGTAAGGTTTGAACATGCACTACAGAGACACAGATTTAGTCTGTATATAACGTCTTTATTTAAGTAAAAAAACTTTTCGTCAAGAATATTGCTGTTTTCATAAAAGGATAAAATACCAAAATAAAAACAGGAACACTTTGCGTGACATTCATGTGTGCGCGGTTGTCTCTGCTGCTTCTTCTCAGCCAAGGGAGTGTGCGGTGTGGTGGGCCCACTCACAATTTTGCCTAAGAACAACACAGCCATGAATAAATGGTACAAAAACATACTCAGGCTCCGAGAACAACTTCTCCTAAGTCCTACTCCTAACCATCCAAGAACAGTTTAGTGATAAACAGAACAACATGTCTTTTCCAGCATGATGGAGCTCCTTACCATAAGGCAAAAGTGATAACCAAGTAGTAAGTAAGCGGTACTTTGGGGACCTGAACTGGGAACAAAAAATTGAAATTTTGGGTCCATGGCCAGGGAAACTAGACCTTAATCCCTTTGAAAAGTAACAAGTTGAACTTGTGGTGGACTGGTGGTCATGGTCAATCCGACCTCAAGAGGCTGGTGATGAGGGTGAGGGAAAGGGAACCCAAAAAAAAAACGAATTCTGGACAAGTTGAACTTGATTGACAATGACAACATGCCACCACAAATGTCAGGCCCAGGGCAAATTGCAGCAGAGCAGAGGTCTTGAAAAACAAGGTCAACCAACTCAAGTCAACACTGCGTGACTGCAAATATTAATTTTATGCATTGCAAATGCAAAGAGTCAATGTCAATAAAAGCATGACACTTATGCAATGCTTTTAGCGGATACAATGATCTGACACAAATGTCAGTCTCAGATGTATCTGGGATACAATGATCTGACACAAAAAGATCTAAAACACTGAAGCAGCAGCACTAGCAAAAATTGTCAAAAATGATTTTGGTGTCATTTTGGCCATAGTTGTACATGTACATGGCCAACCAAGCACACACACACACACACACACACACACACACACAGTTACTTACTGTATTTGCCGGCGTATAAGGCAACCCCCTAATTTTCCAGATAAAATATGGGTTTTGGGATATACTCGCCATATAAGACGATCCCCTTCCGACTAGCCATACCTCACTGTGCCCCCATTGCATACCTCACTGTGCCCCCTACCTTATCCCTGGCATGTAGAATCTGAAGTCAGACCGCGGCTGTCCATTTTTCAAAAGCCACACCTCCTCCTTGTGCTGTTCTGTGATAGGCGGAAACACTCAGCTTCCCAGCAGACACTGTGTTCAGTGTTTCCGCCTATCACAGATGCCCTCTCATCCGAGGCCGAGGATGAGAGGGCATCCGTGATAGGTGGAACACGAAACAGAGGCTCTGCTGGGAAGCTGAGTTTTCCGCCTATCACGGAACAGCACGAGGAGGCGGCGCGGCTTTTGAAAAATGGGACGGCCGCGGTCTGACTTCAGATTCTACATGTCAGGTACCGGCGTATAAGACGACCCCCGACTTTGGAGAAGATTTTTATGGGGTAAAAAGTTGTCTTATACGCCGGAAAATACGGTACTGCCTGGTGCCTGTCTGGCAGTGGCACAGAGAGCACTCCCGAGTCCGATTCCCAACTCTGCTGTGACAGCATAACAAACCAATACTTAAGGGTAATGCTTATTTCTACAATAAGAATAAGTTTACTTTCAGTTTATTATTTATTTCAACAGTTCTAATTCTCAGATACATTCAAAGAAAAACTGCAGTCTACAATAATGCCATTAGTGCGTGGATTTACTGGATTATAACAGTCACCACTTTTTATCAACTCCAGTCCTCTCTCTCTCAGCATTCAGTTTCACAATGACAAAATAGAGGTAAATATCACACTAAAAGAAAAAAAAAAAAAAAAAGACGGTTGCCCTTTTTGACCGTCCATTACCGTTACTGATCTATTTTTCTTTCATTAGTGTGAAATTTACCTGGATTGTAAAATTTGTCAATGCTGAGAGAGAGAGAGAGAGAGAGAGAGAGAGAGAGAGAGAGAGAGAGAGAGAGAGAGAGAGAGAGAGAGAGAGAGAACAAGTCAGTCAACAAGTTGGTTGATAAAAAGTGGTGGTTGACTTGTTATTGTTCCAGAATACACATACTAATGACATGGCATTTGTAGCCTCAGCCTCAGCCTGTGCATTTTTCCTATGAATTTGATGGACAATTAAAACTGTTGAACTTCTGATTCTTCCTATCCTAATCGCAATAAGCAGAACCCACAAGTATTAGGTATGCTTCTGTAAATAGAAATACTCAGAGAATAAAACACTCCTATTTGTTTCGATTCATTTTAAAAGAAAGCACTTTGTGCCAACATGACCCTTGTTCTATTCCGCTGACCTCTAGAGAGGTCACCTGTAACACTGAATACCCTCTCTGCAAAGGCTTGAGAAGCTGGCATAGCCAGCAGGTCTAATGCAAAAGGTTTTAGCTGGTGATACAAAGTGTCACTCTTTGACAGCCAAAAATCTGTTGCGGTGGTGTACTCCTCACTGATGGCAACTTGGTGCAAAAGCTCTTCCTTATATTTTCTGAACTGCTGCTCTATGCTGTTTGGGGAGATCCTCTGCTTGGGTCTTCTGCGGCATTTAGAAAGAAACCGAAAGACTGGTTGCTTAGATGTGGATGCCGGTGGCGGTGCTCCTTCGACTTCCTGCGATAGTTCTTCTACCACATCATCGTCAGACAATTCCTCAAGGGGTGTGTGTGGCAATGTGGATTTTCTTGCGGCATACTCCTCTGCCTTTTTAACCACTTCAATACCATGCACTTATGCACCTTCCCGCCCAGACCAATTTTCAGCTTTCAGTACTCTCACACTTTGAATGACAATTACTTAGTCATGCTACACTGTATCCAAACAAAATTTTTATCATTTTCTTCTCACAAATAGAGCTTTCTTTTGGTGGTATTTAATCGCCACTGGGTTTTTTATTTTTTGCGATATAAGCAAAAAAACAGCAATTTTTTTTTTAAAAAAACACTTTTTTTTAGTTTCTATTGTAAAATTTTGCAAATAAGTAATTTTTCTTCATAAATTTGTGCCAAAATGTATACTGCTACATATCTTTGGTAAAATGAACCCAAATTAGTGTATATTATTTGGTCTTTGTGAAAGTTATAGAGTCTACAAACTATGGTGGCAATCACTGAAAATTTATCACATCTGATCACGCCTGATGTACTGAAGGGACATCTCATTTCTTGAGACACTAACAAGCGAGGAAAGTACAAATACCCCAAAATTACCCCTTTTTGGAAAGTAGACAGTCCAAGGTATTTACTAAGAGGCGTGGTGAGTTTTTTGAAGTTGTATTTTTTTCCCACAATTCTTGGGAAAATTTAATTTTTTTTTTTTTTTTTATACAGAGGCCCAACATTGAAGTAGCACTTTCAGGCGTTCTACAAGCATAAATCGCACATATCCTTTCTCAACCACCTATTACAATTTTGAAGGCCCTGGAGCACCAGGACAATAGAATTTTCCACAAAATGACCCCATTTTGGAAAGCACACACCCCAACGTATAATCTATGAAGCATTATGAGTCTTTTGAACGGTTCATTTTTTTCCAGAAGGTTTTGGAAAATGTGGAGAAAAAATGAAAATGCATTTTTTTTTTTACACAAAGTTGTCCATTTATAAGATATTTCTAACGCATAGCATATACATAGCAAAAATAACACCCCAAAATGCATTCTGCTACTCCTCCTGAGTATAGCGATACCACATGTGTGAGACTTTTACACAGCCTGGCCATATACAGAGGCCCAACATTGAAGTAGCACTTTCAGGCGTTCTACAAGCATAAATCGCACATATCCTCTCTCAACCACCTATTACAATTTTGAAGGCCCTGGAGCACCAGGACAATAGAATTTTCCACAAAATGACCCCATTTTTGAAAGCACACACACCAACGTATAATCTATGAGGCATTACGAGTCTTTTGAACGGTTAATTTTTTTCCAGAAGGTTTTGGAAAATGTGGAGAAAAAATGAAAATGCATTTTTTTTTTTTACACAAAGTTGTCAATTTATAAGATATTTCTAACACATAATATGTACATAGCAAAAATTACACCCCAAAATGCATTCTGCTACTCCTCCTGAGTATGGTGATACCACATGTTTGAGACTTTTACACAGCCTGGCCACATACAGAGGCCCAACATTCAAGTAGCACCTCCAGGCATTCTAGCAGCATTAATTGCACATATCATTTTCTGACTACCGATCACATTTTTGAAGGCCCTTCATATATCTAACACATAGCAGGTACATACCAAATAACAAAAGATTACCTGTGGTTTTAGAAGTGCAGTGGTCCACAGAGGAGAGCATCGGCCCAGGCAGCAGGCAGGGATGAGGTCAGCGACAGCAAAAGCAATCATCCAGGCAGCAGGCAGGAATACTGTCCATAGTTTGCACAGGCAGAGATACTGTCAGCACAGCCAGAGCACAGCCAAAGCACAGGTCCAGGTAGCAGGCAGAGGTGTCCCGGCAGAAATGCTGTCCAAAGTCAGTAGAGGCAGCAGGCAGATATATGGTCAACACAGCCAAAGTATTGGTCCAAGCAGCAGGAAGAAACATGGTCCATAATGTCATGGGTCATTACAGGCAGTAATATGGTCAGCACAGCCAAATTATTGGTCCAGGCAGCAGGAAGGACCATCAAGCTTAGGGCCAGGGGGACAGGGGTAGAGGCTTCTCCCACCCAAATCGCTTTGAAGCCTCCGGGCAACCAGACCCTGTTCTTGGAGCACAGAAAACAAAAAACTGGTTTTCTCTACTCAGAACGCTATTCTGAAGCCCCTCACATATGTGAGACCCCTGTGTACTAAAAGTAGATGGCCAAAAGATCAGTCCAAGTGGCAGGCAAAAACATGGTCGATTAACAGGCCAAGGTCGGTACACGTGGAAGTCAGAAACGTGGTTTAAATCGGCAGGCAGAGGCATCGTCGGTAAACAGGCTGAGGTTGGTGCACGTGGAGGTCAGAAACGTGGTTTAAATCGGCAAGCAAAGACATCATCGGTAAACAGGCCAGGGTCAGTTAATTAACATGGAAGGTAGTTAGTAACATGGTAGCAGGCAAATAGGGAAATGGCAGTCTGTTAATAATAAGGGGAACTAATGGATGTATGATAATTTTTGAAGCAATTTCCGATGCACAGGCCAGGTTGGGAGGGACAATCGGGACAATAATAGCTGGTGTCTCTTCTTACTCCTCCTCTGCTGCATACACGGCATTTCTTTTGGCGTCTTCTTCCAGATTCTGTGGGGGGGATGCTAAAGGGATAGTGTCGCTCGTGAAGCCGACTCACACTATCAGAGCGAATGCTTCCTGGGGCGGGATCTTGTTGGTAAATGAGGGCATCGATGATATCTTCGATATATTGGAGGTAGTGGAGTCTGTGATTTTGAGTTGCTTTTTGGTAGCAGACAAACGAATTAAAAAGGGCCATGTGAAACGCAACTTTTTTGTGCCAATAATGGGACTTTCTGGTTGATAAGTAGGGCTGTAGCATCTGGTCGTTTAAATCCACCCCCCCCCCCCATGTACAAATTGTAGTCGTGGACACATTCAGGCTTTACAATGGAGCCGCGTCTTCTTGGGATCTCCACCATGGTGTCATTGTGGATCGTAGAGAGGATGTGGACATCTTTCTTGTCCCTCCACTTCATGGCCATTGGCCAACACCTCCTCGTTCCTCATGGATGCCGATTCTCCAGGTCGCAATTTTTTTGTCAATAAATTTGTGGGAATCCCTTCCGTTTTTTTTAAGGTACCGCAGGCCGGGGTTTGTTTACTGTAAAGGTGGCGAAAAAGGGGCAGGCTGGTATAATAATTATCAACATATAAATGGTAACCTTTTCCGAACAGGGGGTATGCCAACTCCCAGACAATTTTCCCACTGGTTCCAATATATGTGGGGCAATCACGGGGCTGGAGCTGGGAGTCTTTGCCTTCGTAGATCCTGAATTTTCAGACGTATCCAGTGGCTCGATCACATAATTTATTTAATTTTAACCCATACCTGGCTCTCTTGCTTGGTATGTACTGCTTGAACTGCAGTCGGCCGGTGAAATGTACGAGGGACCAAATTTTTTGGTCTGGGATGAAAACTTCTTCAAATCGCTGGGAAAAGGCATTGATTAGGGGGCGTATCTTGTACAATTTGTCGTAGTTGGGATGATCTCGGGGAGGGCACTGTGAATTGTCATTGAAGTGGAGAAAGCGCATAATCATGTCGTATCTTTTCCTGGACATGACAGCGGAATATATGGGCATGTGTTGGATGGGGCGTTTGGACCAATATGAATGGACTTCGTTCTTTTTTGTAAGCCCCATATTGAACATAAGGCCCAAAAATAATTTAAATTCCTCCAATGTTAGACGCCGCCACTGGAACATGCGGGCGTAGGAAGAATCGGGGTTGGCAGCAATAAATTGGGATGCATACAGATTCGTTTGATCCACTATATTCTGCAGCAAATCTTGTGGGAAAAATAAACAAAAATAATCAAAATTTAGAAAAATTTGTAGTGTCGGGCTGCACACCTGGCTGTGCGGTGAAAGGGGGGATGATAGCGGATCCTGAGTTGGCAGGCAACCATAAGGGGTTTGCCAGGGCATCGGGAAGGTAGGATTGGGGCTGGATTCTTTGGGTTGGGCGTGCATTTCCATTGCTTGTACTGGGCTCCTCTTCCTGGGGTATGGTGCTGCTGGTGGTGGGCAGTTCTCCTGATCTTGGTGCTGATCTTGGTGCCGATCGCATTCTTTTGATAGGGACGGTTTCCTCCGGGGACTCGGACTCTGAGCCACTATCCTCCACTGGCTCGTATTCCGAACCAGAATCGGATAATGGGAGCTCCCCGCTGCTCTCATCATCCGACATGGCAAGAATGGCATATGCCTCCTCAGGTGTGTAAACCCTTTGGGACATTATGGCAGTGCTTATTGGTGGGCCTGTGTAATGGTACTGCTGGTGGTAGTGGTGGCGGTCTGTGTGGTGGTACCGATGGAGGTATTAGTGGTGGGCCTGTGTGGTGGTACCGATGGCGGTATGGGTGGTGGTGGTACCAATGGCGGTACAGGTGGTGGTGGTACCGATGGCGGTACGGGTGGTGGTGGTGGCGGCAGTACCGATGGCGGTACAGGTGGCGGTACGGGTGGTGGTGGTAGTGATGGCGGTACAGGTGGTGGTGGTACCGATGGCGGTACAGGTGGTGGTGGTACCGATGGCGGTACAGGTGGTGGTGGTACCAATGGCGGTACAGGTGGTGGTGGTACCAATGGCGGTACAGGTGGTGGTGGTACCAATGGCGGTACAGGTGGTGGTGGTACCAATGGCGGTACAGGTGGTGGTGGTACCAATGGCGGTACAGGTGGTGGTGGTACCAATGGCGGTACAGGTGGTGGTACAGGTGGTGGTGGCACTACCGACGGTGGTACGGGTGGTGGTACTGGTGGTGGTACCGATGGCGGCACTAGTGGTGATACTGGTAGCAGGCCTGTGTGGCAGTATAGATGCTGGGCCTGGTGGCGGTACTGGTACCGATGGCGGTACTGGTAGCCTGTGTGGCGGTGCCAATGGCGGTACCGATGGAGGTGGGCCTGTGACAGATGATTGACAGATGGGCTGATTGATTGATTGACAGATGGGCTGATTGACAGATGGGCTGATTGATGTGCTGGGCTGTGTGACAGGTCCTCTTTATGGGGGGGGCGTGTTGTGCACTGTAAACTTATGTAGACAAACTACACTGAGCTAACTTACTGATCTCTTCTCTCTCTTCACAGATCGGTGTGTGAGGAGAGAGCAGGGATCAGGTAGTAACTCCTGTGGAGTTTGTTTACATTTGTGACCGGCTGTGATTGGACACAGCCGGTCACGTGGTAAACAGCCAATTCATTGGCTGTTTACTCTGATCGGGGACGCGCTGTGTCCAAGGGACACTCGCCTTCCCCGATCCCCGCTCTGCAAGCCTGTGGCGGCGCGCACGGAGCGCGCCGCCGAGTTTGTTTTGACAGGTGATCGGCTGTGACTTTGACACAGCCGATCACATGGTAAACAGCCAATGAAATTAGCTGTTTACCGTGATCGGGGAAGCGCTGTGTCCGAGGGACACATGCCGTCCTCGATCACCGCGCTGCGCGCCCCCGCGGGCGCGCGCAAGGCATTATCCTGCAGGACGTCATATGACGTCCAGTATCGATATTGCAACCACTTCCCGGACGTCAATTCACTATTGACTGGGCGGGAAGTGGTTAAGCAGATCTTGAATATTCTCATCCGCCACATCAACAAGGGTTTCACAGACGATAGAGTTGACAAAACAAGCAGCTGCTGCAAGTGGAGAGAACATTTCGTCAGTTGGATCTAAGAATGAAGCAAAACGTTGGTTGACACTCCCTTTCATTCTCTGTGCAATTGTGGCAAGGTCTTGGTAGCTAGTGTTCTGTTTAAAGTCCTCAAGATGGCTGAGCAGATCAAAGAGGGCAGGAACAGCCAGGGACATGGACATGGAGTCACTCTGGAGGGTTTTGGTATGTTCTGCAAAAGGCAGCAGTAGGTCATGCAATGATGTGAGCTTTTGCCATTCACTAGGGAGCAAGCTGTCTCATCACATGCTGTTTGGGATTTGGCAGACTGACTTTCAGTTTGAGGAGTCTTGCGATCATGTTGAATGTACTTGACCAGCGTGTGAGGCAGTCATTTAACCACCTCGCGCCCGCCGTACGACTATATACGGCCGCAGGGTGGTTGTTAAATGCCGGGAGGCCGTCATACGGCCTCTGCTACTTTGGCCACTGGGGCGCGTGCACGGCGCGTCACTGCAATGCCGATGCGCGTGCCTGGCGGCCGCGATGTCCGCCAGGCACCCGCGATCGGCTGTTACAGAGGCAGGACGTGGATCACAGAGATCCATGTCCTGTCAGGGAGAGGGGACCGATGCTGTGTCCCTTGTACATAGGGACACAGATCGGTCACCTCCCCCAGTCACTCCCCTCCCCCCACAGTAACAATCACTCCAGGGAACACATTTAACCCCTTCCTTGCCCCCTAGTGTTAACCCCTTCCCTGCCGGTCACATTTATACAGTAATCAGTGCATATTTATAGCCCTGTTCGCTGTATAAATGTGAATGGTCCCAAAATAGTGTCAAAAGTGTCCGATGTGTCCGCCATGTCGCAGTCACGAAAAAAAAAAAATCACTGATCGCCGCCATTACTAATAAAAAAAAATAATAAATTATAAAAATGCCATAAAACTACCTCCTATTTTGTAAACGCTATGACTTTTGCGCAAACCAATCAATAAACACCAATTACGTATTCTTCTACATATTTTTGGTAAAAAAAAAAAAAAAAAAAAAAAATCATCGGCCTAAACGGAGGAAAAAAAAAAAATTGTCAAAAAAAATTGGGATATTTATTATAGCAAAAATCAAAAAATATAGCTTTTTTTTCAAAAATTGTCGCTTTATTTTTGTTTATAGTGCAAAAAATAAAAACCGCAGAGGTGATCAAATACCACCAAAAGAAAGCTCTATTTGTGCGGAAAAAAAAAAGACATAAATTTTGTTTGGGAGCCACGTTGCACGACCGCGCAATTGTCATTCAAAGTGTGACAGTGCTGAAAGCTGAAATTTCGCCTGGGCAGGAAGGGGGTATATGTGCCCAGTGAGGAAGGGGTTAAAAGAATAAGGCCACAATGCTCCAATAGCTTCTATGTTGCAACTGAAGACTTGCGGAAGAGGTGCACTATTGATCTTGCTTTATCCAGTATTCTCTTCACACTTGCCTCCTTATGCACCATGTGGACCACATGTTGCAACGTATGCACCACACATGGTGTCCGGTCCATGTCGATCTGTTGGTACCTATCAAGTGGAACACACACAGCCCAATAAGCATAAAGTATACTATAGAAAAGGTTTGTTCCATGCTATTATTTTAACACTTAACATCTTATGGGAATACTTTTACAGTACACAAGACAAATTTTAGTGGAAAAAAAAAAAAAAGGTGCACTGACTAACTGCACCCCGTAGACCAGAGCAGATAGTGCCGTGCCCCCATATCAATCATCTCATAGCCATTAGATAATTGACTGGTGTCACTGTGTCAACCATGTCATCATGTAAAAGAATAAAAATGGCTCACTCACCGCAGATCATCAATTTCCGTCTCAGCCTCAGAGTCACTTTCCGTCATGGGGGAGTCTGCCTCACTAGAGCTGGGTGGTTCTTCTGCTGCTGCTGTGGTTTGTTTAAATGCTGCCACCATATTGCTCCCGTTGTCTGTTATCACTGTAAGGATCTTACTCTTTGGTATGTCCCAGTCTTGCAAGCATTTGTCCACATATGATTTGATTGACTGTGCAGTGTGTGTGGGGGGGGCTACTTGTTCAAGGACCAACAATATGTGTTCAGGTTTCTGTTGTTCAACACAAAAGTAGCATGCACTTATGGCAAGGAATGAAGCTGAAGCCTCGTACACACGGCCGAAAATCTCGTCAAGAAAAAACACGTCGTTTTTCTTGACGAGATTCTTGGACAAGAAACTTGTCCCAGGCCGAGTGTACACACGCTCGACTCAAAGAACCCGCGGTTCTTTGAATGGAGCGAACGCGATGACGTCATCGACTACGACGAGCGTGCGCTCGTCACATTCGATGCCGTCGCCGCCATCTTGCTACATCCTATCTATGCCTAGGAAGCTACCGCGCATGCGTCAAAGTCATTTCGAGCATGCGCAGGCTTCCCGGAGGACAGGTAAGTGTACACACACACAATTTTCTCGTTGAGAAACAGGCTGAAGAGAATCTCAACGAGAAAATAGAGAGCAGGTTCTCTATATTTCTCGTCGAGATTCTTGTCGGTTTTCCTGACGAGAAACCATACACACAAACGATTTTCTCGGCAAGAAAGCTCTCTCTGCAGTTTTCTTGTCGTTTCTTGCCGAGAAACTCGTTCGTGTGTACGAGGCTTGAGAGTCCTTTTTTGGTCCACAAATCAGTGCAAATAGATACTCTCCGAGCAGCAGCCACTCTCTTTTTGAATATCATCTTCATACGGTTTGTCAATCAGATTGCTTATTTTAGTTTTCTTTGGAACAGTCAGCTTCCTATCTAGTGTCTCCATCATGCTAACAAAGTTCTTATTTTCAATTGTTCTGGTAATCCGGTGCGCCCAATCCATCTTGCTATAGCCTCCTCCCTGGCATGTTGTTCCTAATGCCGCGTACACACGATCGATTTTCTCGACGGTGAAAACACCATCGAGAAAATCGACGGGAAAAACGAGGGAACGGCTTGGTTCCCTACACGCGTCCGTTTTTCAGGACATTTTTCTCTTTGTCGAGAAAAACGACCGTGTGTGGGCTCCGTGGCAGTGTTTCCCTATGGGGAAAACTGCAGCGGAAAAAAAACGACAGGAATCACGACGAGAAAAATTAGAGCATGTTCTAAGTTTTCTCATCGTGATTAATGCCGTTTTTCCCGTCGTGAAAAATGACAAAAAGCCCACAGACGATCGTTTTTCTCGTCCAAAGGAAAAAATTTCATTTTTCTCGACGGGAAAAATGATCGTCTGTACGCGGCATTAGAGTCAATTTCATATTTTGAAGCACCTAAAAGAGCAGTGCAAATAGTTTGCTGTAGTTGTGCACTGCCACTGGCTTGACTCGGTCCATCATTTGATGTTTTCAGTCTCTGTGGGGTTGAATTAGGGGGGGAAAGTTATTCTGATTTTATGTTCTCTCTCACCCAAGTGACCCTCACCTCACACAGTCAGTCAGCTCCAACTAAGTTGCCTCTCTATAATATACTATATGTATAGGCCAGGGCTGGCTTTGGGTGCCTGTGCCAAAATTGACAGTGCCCCAGCCCCAGCCCCGACCACCACTACCTGTGACCACATCCTTTGGTGAGATACTTAAATTCGGGGAAAGTAGCAACTGATAGATATTATGAAATCAAATCCCCCCCCATTAAAATTCAGTGACCATAGTAGAACAAACAAACAGATTTTACTTAATAGTTAATAACCCTTTCATATTCATAACTACCGTATTTCCGTACTATAATGCCACGTACACACGATCGTTTTTCATGACGTTAAAAATGCAATTTTTAAAAATGGGCATTAAAAACGATTGTGTGTATGCTCCAGAGCATTTTTAACGACGTGAAAAATGGGCCAAAAAAATTTAGAACCTGCTCTATTTTTTCACGTCGTTTTTTTTTTTAACGTTGTGAAAAAAACGGTAGTGTGTATGCTTTTACGAGGGGAAAAAAAACACGCATGCTCAAAATCAAGTATGAGACGGGAGCGCTCGTTCTGGTAAAATTAGCGTTCGTAATGAAGATAGCACATTCGTCACGCTGTAACGGACTGAAAAGCACAAGGCTGAAAAGCGCGAATCGTCGCTCAAACTTTACTAACATGAAGGGTGGCGCCATCCGAATGGAACTTCCCCTTTATAGTGCCGTTGTACGTGTTGTATGTCACCGCGCTTTGCTCGAGCGTTTTTAAAAAAAAACGTGTGTACGCAAGACAGGCTTGAGAGTAAACATGAAAAATCACGTCGAGAAAAACATTGTTTTTTTAAATGACATTAAAAACGATCGTGTGTACGTGGCATAAGGCTCACCGGATTATAAGGCGCAGTCTCAATTACGGGGTCTATTTCTGTACTTAACCTTAACCATACATAAGGCACATTGTATTATAAGGCGCATGCTAAAACATACGGTCTACAAAAAAAAGGTAACGGAAGCAAAACAGTGAGTTTAGTTGAACTTTATTCTACTATTTAACAATACACTCACATTATTTTTCAGTCTCGTTGCCAGGTGGCTGTTCAGCAATGATGCCGGCTTTCGCGAAAGCTCGGACAACAGTTAAAGCAGATACCTTACTAACGTACTGTATATATTACGTAATGTTTTCTGATTGGTTTATCGCTGTCAGCGTATGTAGTACGTCCCTGTGTCAGCGGGAAATGGTCCGACAGTCAACCAAGCGGAGCGCTTACCAAAAGTCGCACAACAACATTTTTACAGATTTTGGAACTCATAAGGCTCACCGGATTATAAGGCGCGCGGCCCATTTGAGAAAATTTAAGGCTCTTAGGTGAGCCTTATAGTGCGGAAAATACGGTAAGCCTATTTCTGACATTTGTTGCTTGCAAGTTAACCACTTCCATACCGGGCACTTATACACCTTCCTGCCCAGACCAATTTTCAGCTTTCTGCGCTGTTGCACTTTGAATGACAATTGCACGGTCATGCTACACGGTACCCAAACTAAATTTTTATCATTTTGTTCCCACAAATAGAGCTTTCTTTTGGTGGTATTTGATCACTTCTGCAATTTTTATTTTCTGCTAATTTTTTTTTTAAAAAAAGACCAACATTTTTGAAAAAAATACTTTTTTTTGGTTTGTTACAAAAACTTTGTAAATAAGTAAGTTTTCTCCTTCACTGATGGGGCGGCACCGATGGGGCGGCACGGATGTGGCACCGATGGGGCGGCACGGATGGGGCACCGATGGGGCGGCACGGATGGGGCACCGATGGGGCGGCACGGATGGGGCACCGATGGGGCGGCACGGATGGGCACCGATGGGGCGGCACGGATGGGCACCGATGGGGCGGCACTGTACTGTGTTGTACTGATGGATGCCAATCAGTGCCAAACAATAATGCCTGCCAATCAGTGATGCCCATTGTGGGCACTGATTGGCATCCATTAGGGGCACTGATTAGCATCCCTGGTGGTCTAGGGTGGCATACCTGGTGGTGGGCATCCTCGGGGGGAGGGGGGGCTGCGTTGATAATCTATCAGCACAAACCCCCCCTGTCAGAGGAGCAGCCGATCGGCTCTCCTCTACTCGCGTCTGACAGACGCGAGTAAGGAAAAGCCGATCACCGGCTTTTTCTGTTTACATCGTGATTGGACACGGCTGATCACGTGGTAAAGAGTCTCCATCGGAGACTCTTTACCTAGATCAGCGTTGCGGGGTGTCAGACTGACATCCCGCAACAACGATCGCCGCGATGCGCGCCCCCGGGGGCGCGCAGCGGCTCAATATCATATGACGCCCAGTCAGGATATTGAAACCACTTTGCCGCCGTCATTTTGCAATAGGGCGGGCAGCAAGTGGTTAAAATGCGTAATTTTGGATAGAATATTACGTAGAACCCCCAAACATTATATGTATTTTTTTAGCAAAGAAACACATGGCGGTCGTTGATATTTTATGTCACACGGTATTTGCGCAGCGGTATTTCAAACGCATTTTTCTTTAGGAAAAAATACACTTTCATGAATAAAAAATAAACAAAAACAGTAAAGTTAGCCCAATTGTTTTGTATAATGTGAAAGATCAGATGATGTTACGCAGAGTACCGTATATACTCGAGTATAAGCCGAGTTTTTCAGCCCTTTTTTTTTTTAGGCTGAAAATGCCCCCCTCGGCTTATACTCGAGTCAGTGTCCCCACTTACTGTTCTCTTGTGTCTCCGGGGCCGCTCCGGTGTGTGCGGGTGTTCTCGGGGGATGAAGAGGCTTTTAATTAAGCTCCTGAGCTAACTGCATTTGCCGACGGAGGTGAGGGAGATAAGATGATGTCATCAGTCAGAGACGTGAGCAGGGGAAGTTTTCTTTTGTGACATCGTCTGAGCTATCACTGCACTGGCATCCCTTCAGATGAGAAAAATCAGCAGACAAGAAAAGGGGACATACTAAAAAGGAATGACAAAGTCAGAGGGGATGATTCTTCTACAGGATTCCATATGGATCAAGCAGCCAGGTAAGAAGCACCAGTGCCCCCCTCCCCCACTGACTGGCATTGCCCCCAAACTGCCCCCATTAGGCACCAGGACCCCCCATCTCCCCTCACTAAACACCAGGACCCCCCATCTCCCCTCACTAAACACCAGAACCCCCCATCTCCCCTCACTAAACACCAGAACCCCCATCTCCCCTCACTAAACACCAGGACCCCCATCTCCCCTCACTAAACACCAGGACCCCCATCTCCCCTCACTAAACACCAGGACCCCCATCTCCCCTCACTAAACACCAGGACCCCCCCATCTCTCCTACTGGATGCTGGTTGCTTAGAACACTAAAGAAATTTACCGTACCAGTAGCTGCTGTATTTCCCACCCTAGGCTTATACTTGAGTCAATAAGTTTTCCCAGTTTTTTTGTGGTAAAAGTAGGTACCTCGGCTTATACTCGGGTCGGCTTATACTCGAGTATATACGGTAACTAGACACCCAACATAATTCGTGTAATAATGGCGAGTTGGCGACAAACTACACTACTGTACCTAAACATCTACATAGGCAACGCTTTAAAACAAAAAAAAAACGGTTACCAGGTTAGAGTTAATACAGATTACAGAGAAGTTCTAATGATAGAATTATTGCTCTCGTGATCGCAGCGATACCTCACATGTGCGATTTGAACACCGGCGTTTACATATGAAGGGGCCACTTACGTTTTCAGCTCCTGGGGACACAGGGACACTTTAAAAAAAAAATCCTTATTCATTTTACATGGTCACGTGTTGCTGTGCTTACCTTTTTATGAATTTCAGGATGAGTTGTGCGCAAATGACGCTTCAAGTTTGTTGTATTTTTACCAGCGAGTGTCGCTCCACATGGTTTGCAAAGAGTCTTGTTGTCCTTCACATCAAATGTAAAATACAGCTGTAGCGGCCTCACTCTCCCCCTCGTTTGGTTCACTTTGTGGCCGTAAGACTGCTGCCTAGGGTAGGGTGACCAGACATCCCCGGTTTCAGGGGACAGTCCCCGGATTGAGGACACTGTCCCCGGACCAAGTCTGTCCCCGGTTTTGTCCCCGGATTGGATTTGAACAGGGGCTGGAGCAATTTCAAAGACTGGCAGTGCAGAATTACACCACCCCCCGCTCCGCCACTCCTATTAGCTTAGGGGGGTGTATTTTTTTTTCATTATCTGTGCCCCTTTCTGATGATCATGTGCTGGTCGGAGCGGAGGGAATATTTCTTCAGTTTCGGGTGAATGCCCATTCAGCTCCGCTCCCATGTTCTTCTTCCTTGGCTCAAGTCCCAGCCAGCCGCCTGCCTGCTCATCTCCTTGCCTTCCCTGGCGGAGTGATCTTCCTCGGCTCCTCACCCAGTAGTAGCCGGGGCCCGGAGAGTAAGACTTGACAGGCTGTGAGGCGGGCGGCGGCGACGGGCAGAGAGTCGCTGATTGCCGTCATTACTAGTAAAAAAAAAAAAAAAAAAATATGTCCCCGGATTTCATTTTAAAAATCTGGTCACCTTAGCCTAGGGGTACTTGGGAGGAGAGAGTGGGGTTACACCACCAGCTCGTACCCTCTGATGTTTGTATGCAGAGGTATGAGCTTAAACCTTTACCTTCGGGTCCGTGTTCCCGTCCGGAGCCTCAGCTTCTCTTGTGGAGACCGATTGCCACCATACAATAAAGGCACTTAGCTCCCAGTAACTCGAGTCCCACACCAAATAAAGTCCAACACTTATTTATTCTGTTTGAGCAATAAATAGTCCTTGAAGAGTAGACTGATTGAACTTTTAGAACAGACAGGGTGTGGGGAATGAGGAGGTCCAGGCACAATCAAAGAATCACATACTCTCCTGCCCCAAATCAGCGCAGACAGGCTTTGCGCACGGTCGCTGCCATCGACCATGAATTTGGTCCCTGCCACAGACCTGGTGAACGATGAGGCCTCTGCCACAGGCCTTAGGATAGGCCTGCCACTGACCTGATGTAGCTGGGTCTCTGCAAAGACCAAAGAACATGGACTACCTTCTCGTTTGGCTGCCCCTGTTAGGGAGATGATCCATCCCGGACGGTCCCCAGAGCCCTTCGCTGTCACCAGCCAATGCTGCGCTGGATCTTCAGGTAAGGTCACCTCCCTGGTTCTCCTCGCCCAGGACTCGGGTCCCCGCACTCGGTGGGCCCCTAGGTATCTTCTCCCATGCGGGACCCAGTCGAAGGTACTGGGTCCCAGGCCTCAGCTAGTAACTCACCCCAGGCCATAGGTGCCTGGGATGGAACTCGAACTCCCGCGCACCCAGGTCAAGGGCACCTGGGCGCGAACGACAGAACACAGCCCCCAGGCTGAAGGTGCCTGGGGAATGGACCTTGTGCGCAAGTTGTCCGCCCCCTTTATACCCTCTCCCAGCAAGCACAGCGGGGTCCCCGCCCCGCGGTTCCGTCACCGCGAGAGGACAAAAAGGGCACGGCACTACAATAATGGTTCAACCCCAGCCCAAGGCAACAGCGCCACCCAGGGGCCACAGGGAACTGGACACCATTGATATCTTCACAAACAACCATGAAAACCCTTTTAATTGTTGCATTTGGGCCATGCTACCGCCCAAATACTCCCCCTAAATATTGATACCCGCTACACAGCCAAAGATCTTCTCTTTCTACCAGTGATAATCACAGCAGCCGACATTCCGGTATAGTAATAGTTTGGACTTTGTTTGGAGTCTTGGATGTACGGTGGGGGGGGGGGGGGGACTGGATGGATGGAAGCCTGCATGTGCTGCTGTGCTCTCTCGACGGTGGTCTCCGAGTAGAGTAGGCCTGTGAAATTAGGAAATAAATGGCATGCAGTGAGTAAAGTACACATTCTGCCTGGAGCCTGGATGGTGGTCTGACTCTGAGGGGATGGCCTATAATCGACAGTGAGACATATTTTGCAAGAAGGCCTGGCCCTGCTGTCAGTGCAGCAGAGGAGGCCTTCAGCACTGACTGGAATTTCATTCACACGCACAGGTGGTCGTCTAAGGGCAGGGTATTAGTACTAACTAGTGAGTGAGGGGAGGGGGGAGGCCTCAGGCCTGTTGTATGTACCACCACAATTTGTGTAGCTCTTACTGCTGCTGAGTAATGTCTGTTCTACTCTGGTTCGGCTGAGCCTGAGACGACAAGCAAAGTTTTCTCTGCCTCGCTGGGCGGCGGGAGTGGAGTCGGAGTAGTCGGGAGTCGGGACTCTGTCTGGAGACTCGGGGAGTGCTCTGTGTCCTCACGTGGGCGGCCTTGCCTCACCACTGGCGGCGGACTCTTCTTACGGTGTCGCTGGGCGCGCGGATTGCATAAGTAGGCGGAGCTCCGTAAGTTGTTAAACGTCCCTCCTTGCCATTTTCGTCTCTTTGTCGTCCGATAACGAAAATGGATCAAATTTTCTTCAGAGGACGAAAACGTGCTGTACTGTTCGTTCCGTTTGCGTCACTTTAAAATTGCCGATGACGAAATCGTTGACGAAAACGTTTTTCGCTGACGAAATGAACACTGGTCCTTAGTCTGCACAAACGGCCGTGTGTACGCGGCCTTAGGCTTCATGCACACTGCTGCTGGTAAACTGATGTTTAGGAGCAGTTGGGCACTTTTTTCAACCGCTCCTGAACTCTCGTCTATGTTATCTTATCAGTACATGTACACAGGGTTGTTTATAGGTGAGTGAGTGAGTGTGTATATTTATATTATTTTTTTTTTTTCTAGATGCAAACGCGGCTAAAACGGCCATTTTTACACACTGGTTTCCAGCTGTCAAGTTAAAATCGTTCAGGAGAGGTACACGGGACGTTGTTCAACATGAAGCCTTACCCCTAAGCATAAATTTTCTTTGCAAGCCAAAATTCTCTGCAAACAAAAATGCCCTCTTCCAGTACAAACCCCCCCCCCCCCCCCACAGCTCAAAATTCTTTCCCTCCCATAATCCCCCCTCCTAGCACAAATCTTGTACCCCTTACATTTCCCCTCTGAGCATAAATCCCCCCCCCCCCCAATCCCCCCTCCTAGCACTAATTCTTCCTCTCCCCCAGCATAAATTCCCACAATCATCCCTACTAGTACAAATCTTTGCCCCAAATCTCCTTCCTGAACACAAATCCCCCTCCACATCACCCCTTCTAGCACAACCTTTCAAATCCCCGCTGCCCCAGGACAACCACCCCTCCTGCCCACCTCTTGTCCCAGCCCTGATTGGTCAATCTGTCCATTGAGGGAAGAGACAGTGGCTAGAGCCGCTAAGCTCATTCACATGGCTGGATCAGATTAGGCAAGAAAAAAAAAAAAAAAAAAAAAGGGCTGGGGGGTTTGCTGCAGCACAGAAGATTTTTTCATCCACCTTAGTGCATAAAATGAAAAATCTTGAGACTTCACAACCACTTTTACTCTAAAATAACAATAAAAATTAAGAGATACAAGCCAAATGGAAAAGCTAAAAAAGCTTTAATACCTAGCAGCAAATGATGCAACAGATGGTTGTTTGCTCAATTGGCTAATAAACACGCATCAAAACAATAAAATAAAAAAGTGCCACCGTCAACTGTTAGGCCCCTTTCACACGGACGTTCCGTATGTCCGTTTTTCATCCATCCGTTTTCGGATGAAAAACGGACAGACATGTATCCCTATGGGGTAGCGGATGAACATCCGCTGACATCAGTCTCCGCTATGGTCCGTTTAGCATGACGGAGGAAAATCCTACTTTTCCATCTGTCTGCGGATCGGATGAAAAATGGACAGACGGTCCGTTTTCATCCCATCCCCCCCCCCATAGAGGAAAGCGGCGATCTGACCGGTCCGTTTCTGCACAGTGTGCAGAGACGGAAAAGTCATCCGCCGGCTCAGCAGGGATCAACGGAGCGATCCCCGCTGAGCAAGCGGATGTTCACGGGGTGGATCATCACGGGACCCGCCCGTGTGAAGGAGCCCTTACGTTTCAACATTGTGGAGATCACCAAAATCGCTCAATCACAGAAGATGATGTCCACACAGAAAAAACGATCTTCCCACCCCTGCTTCCTTTGTGTAGTGAGCAAAAAGTGAATCTCTGCAGGGATTGTGTTCAAATAATATTTTGCCCAGATGTCTTCATAGTAACATTGACTGCGGAGTCACGTTTTAGGGTTAAAGTGGCTCCAGAATAGCTATAATTTCAGCATTCATCCACATAGCCTTTACAATCCCATTTGTAAAAAAAAAAAAAAAAAAAAAAAAAAGTTAAAAGGCAACTTCGGCATAATAGCATTAAAATTTCCTTTATCGAAGTGACTGATTGCACATATATGTCTACATGTAAATATAAAAAATACAGTAACAGCCTGGGACAAGTCCATGCAGAAAGGAAGGGGAAATTTGTGCTTAAAATAACGGATGTGGCAATATATAAATTTAACCAGTTTTACCATAGACTTGTTTCATGTACAATTCTGGTTTGGTGTAGGCATGCATCACCACCATAACCTTCAATCAACCTTCACCAAATTATGTTGACTTCAATAGTTTACCTCCTCTCTGCTGGCTTTGTGGTTCAACCCACCCAACAAGTTTCACATATGCAAATTGGATGCGGTTTTCAAAGCATTCAATTCGTATGAAATGCGAGTGTGACCGGCTCTCAATACAGCCGATTCACACATGTCCGGGGCAGCCGCGTTGCGGCTTCCAAAAGGGTTCTGTGTGTTTTTTTTTTGGGGTACGGTTTAAGTGCAGATTCAAGCAAAAATTTGAACCTGAACCAGTAAACAGAAAACACCAGGCTGAAAACCACAGCCCCACATAAGTGAACCCAGCCTCAAACTTGAATCACCATCCCAAGAAAAGGGTATGTAGTTCAGAATTTGTGCAAAACCAGAAAGTCCAAAAAGTCTGAAAGTCAGCACACTTGTTCTAGGCTAGCCCCACAAAGTAATGAAACAAGTATGCCAGCATAACAGCCAGGAGTCTAGCATTTGCAGACTGCAATGGAAACTTCTCGAAAACTTTCACTACAAAAAGCTCCCTATACCTCCCTAGAAAACAGATAGGCCATTTTGTACATTGAGGGACGCCATAACATTCCATTGTTCACTGTTTCCTCCTCAACACTCCTAACTCAAGAAAGGCCATCTCTATAGCTACTCCTCCATAAGCCTCAAGCTGGGAGCCAGGTACCCAATATCCAAACTTCAGGAGGTCCTTCCAATCCTAACCTGGTTAGCATTGGATATTAAAGTTGGTTGACATGGAAGGCATTTTAAAATAACAGAATAAAACCCTCCCAACAAGCCACTTAAACACCATATTAGATCATCTTCTCATTTGATAACAAAGACCATGAGCTCTTCCTAATCAACACCTAATTTAAGGAAGGAGAGACATCTACTTTGTAGCTCAAAAAGTTAGACCGTGGCAAACCTGAGATTAAAAATCACTCAAGAGTCTTGCAAAGCATTAAAAAGGGTCTAAAATAGAAGTTACAATATAAATGTCTTCACACTGGAGCCAGAACATAATCCTGGTACAAGCAGGGAAGGCCAGTAGTCTCATTTCAAAGAAGTCTTAGCCTGTGCCTTATGGAATGCAGCTTGGAAACCAAATCTGCTAACTTTGAGTCTGTTGAAACATGTTGTTTTTGTGGTAAAAAGAAGGGTTGTACATTGGTGGTGACCCAGAAATATACCCTGGAAATGGCATCTGATGAGAAAAAACTCCAACATGAGGGACGATATGTTGTGGTTCATAACCTTGGTTACCAAGCTCCTTCATAAGCAGACACCTCCTCTTCTGACGGCGATTACAGAACCACACACGGACCACCTGCAGAACAAAGAAATTTTAAGCAAAATATGATGGTACATAGACCAGAAAACGAAGACAATAGTTTGTAGATAAACACTTGCTGAAGGCATGACAGTGTATGTGTCTTTGTTTAATTGTTGAATATGCTAATGGTATGTAAAATACCGTATTTATCAGCGTATAACACACACAGGCGTACAACACGCACCTACATTTTAGAGGGAAGTTTCAGGAAAAAAAACTTTAACAACTTTAAATTAAAATAAGGGTCAGTGCCCATCTGCAGCCTGATCAATGCCCATCTGCAGCACATAGCACCAATTCAGCCTGATCAATGCCCATCTCATCATGCAGCCTTATCAATGCCCCTTTTTAGCCTCATCGCCACCTCACCATCAATGCAGCCTGGACAGTGCATGAAAATCACAGAGCCGTCATCTCCTATTCGGCTCACACTCGGCACTGGCAGTCACACAGACACACACAGTCCCGCCTCTGCCATCGGCATTGGACCAGCTCCTGTGATAGACAGAACACTGGTCCAATGCCAGTGGCAGAGGCGGAACTGTGTGTGTGTGTGTGTGTGTGTGTGTGTGACGTGAGAGCCGAACAGGCAATGGCGGCTCGTGGATTCTGGCTGTGTTCATCCCCCTCCTTAGCTTCAAGGTACACGATCGGCATATAACACGCACCCGCGATTTGCCCCCGCCATTTTCAGGGGAAAAAGTGTGTGTTATACGCCGATAAATACAGTACATTGTAATATCGCCATCTAGTGGCTCTTTTACATACTTAGTATCTGTGAATAATTTACTGAAGGTAGATAGAGATTGTTGCTTAAAAGCCACCGTAGCTTCCCATAATTCCTGTGGACTACACCATGAGTTCTGAGAGACAGCCCCCAGTAGCCATCTTCTTTCTTCACCCATGCACCTTCTCCAGAGAACTCCACACCTATTCAGCTGCAACTCTAATGTCAGCCTAATGGAAACATTGCCGGTATGTTCAGATCCCTTTCCCTAGTTAGACTAGTATGTTAGGACTGTATATTGTGTATACTCATTGTATATTATTTCTTTTATTTTTACTCTAACTTCCCTGCAATAAAAGTTGAAAAAAAAGGACCTTGCACCTGCCTCAATGAGTTGTTAAGGGAGGAGCGTTAGCTGTCTGTCTACTTATACCTCAGCAACATATAGTGAGGGCAGAACATAATATTGCCAAAAGTATTGGGACGCCTGCCTTTACACGCACATGAACTTCAAATGGCATCCCAGTCTTAGCCTGTAGGTTTTAATATGAGTTGGCCCACCCTTTGCAGCTATAACAGCTTCAGGTCTTCTGGGAAGGCTGTCCACAAGGTTTAGGAGTGTGTTTATGGGAATGTTTGACCATTCTTCCAGAAGCACATTTGTGAGGTCAGGCACCGATGTTGTATGAGAAGGCCTGGCTCGCAGTCGCCCCTCTAATTCACCCCAAAGGTGATCCAGCAGGTTTAGGTCAAGACTGTGCAGGCCAGTCAAGTTCCTCCACCCCAAACGCGCTCATCCATGTCTTTATGGACCTTGCTTTGTGCGCAGTCATATTGGAACAGGAAGGGGTCATCCCCAAACGGTTCCCACAAAGTTGGGAGCATGAAATTGTCCAAAATGTCTTGGTATGCTGACGCCATAAGAGTTCCCTTCACTGGAACTAAGGGGCCCAACCCAACCCTTGAAAAAACAACCCCACACCATAAATTTCTTCCCCCCCCCACTCCAAAGAATTTGGAGAGATGGCACAATGCTTTTGGCAATATAGTGTGGATGACCGAGTTTGGGGTGGAGGAACTTGACTTGGCTGCACTTGAGCTTGAGTCCTGACCTTAAGGGGTTGTATGGGTTACTTCTTATTTTAAAATAACAAATATGTTATACTTACCTCCACTGTGCAGTTCGTTTTTCACAGAGTGGCCCCGATTCTCCGGTTTTGGTGTTCATCGGCGGCTATCTCGGCTCCTCCCTGCAATAGCAAACCCCCCCTCTGGGAAGCTCTCTCCCAAGGTGGTTAGCTTGCGGGCACGCTCCCTGTCATACACGCTGCATCCATAGACAGAGTGTATGACTCGGTCCCGCCCCCGGTCGCGTCATTGGATGCGATTGACAGCAGCGCCAGCCAATGGCTGCTTTGCTTTCAATCTATCAAATCAACGGGCAGACTCCGTGGAGAAGAGCACACCGGGGGACGTGCACAGCAGGTGAACAGGCTCAGGTAAGTAAACGGGGGGGGGGCTGTCATTGCCAGGTGTTTTTTCACAAATAGAGCTTTCTTTTGGTGGTATTTGATCACCTCTGCGGTTTTTATTTTTTGCGCTATAAACGAAAATAGAGCGACAATTTTGAAAAAATTAAAATAGGTTTTACTTTAATAAATACCCCCCCAAAAAAAAAAAAAAAAAAAAATTTATATATATATATTATATATATATATATATATATATATATATATATATATATATATATATATATATATATATATATATATATATATATATATATATATATATATATACACACACACACACACATATATATATACACACACACACACACATACACTTTTTTTTTTTTCCCCCTCAGTTTAGGCCGATACGTATTCTTCTACATATTTTTGGTAAAAAATAAATAAGCATTTATTGATTGGTCTGCGCAAAAGTTATAGTGTCTACAAAATAGGGGATAGTTTTATGGCATTTTTATTAATGTTTTTTTTTTTTTTACTAGTAATGGCGGCGATCAGCGATTTTTATCGTGACTGACATTATGGCGGACACATCGGACACTTTTGACACTATTTTAGGACCATTGTAATTTTTACAGCGATCAGTGCTATAAAAATGCACCGATTACTGTGAAAATGACACTGGCAGTTTAGGGGTTACCCTGTAGGGGGCGCTAAAGGGGTTAAGTGTGACATAATGTGTAATTCTAACTGTAGGGGGTGTGGCTTGGCGTGTGACATCACTGATCGTTGTTCCCTATGACAGGGAACAGACGATCAGTGACAGGCTCACTAGGAAGCACAGGGGAGAGGTTTGTTTACACTTACCTCTCCACGTTCTTCAGCTCTGTGACCTGATCGCAGGACACCGGCGGCGATCGGGTCCGCGGGCGTGGTCAAGGAGTACCTGTGACCCACGGCTGTGCATATTAGGGGGACGTACCTGCACGCCAATATGCCCAGCCGTGCTATTCTGCCGACGTACATTGGCATGCTGTGGGTCGGCAAGTAAATCCACTTGTAACAAAATATATATATATATATTGCACCACCTGCAAGACAAAGGCATAATGAGCTAGTATGCATAGCATTCTAGCTCATTACGTAATACTCACCCGAGATCGAAGCCCTCGCAGCCATCCTCGTTCACCGCTCGGGCGGCCAACATCTCTCCCAGGTGTTACTTTCGGGTATCGCGGCTCTGGCGCTGTGATTGGCCGGAGCCGCGATGACATTACTACCGGTACGGCCTCTAGTAGGAACGGCACGATCGCCGTTGCTAAAGTGCGCCTGCGCCGTAGATAGCGGCGCCCCGTGATTTTTGTAAATATTTCCTAAACCGTGGAGGTTTAGGAAATATTTCAAGCACCTACAGGTAAGCCTTAAATCTAGGCTTACCTGTAGGTTAAAAGTGGTTGTAAAGGGTTTACAACCACTTTAAGCTGCCATCTACCAAAGGGGATTCATACTCACAGAACTGGGTTCTCTGCACTCCTCTCCTCCACAGGTACACTTCTCCTTGGACCCTCAGGGGAAATAGCCCTACTCAGGGAACTCTTGGCCTGACCAACCCGCCCTAGCCCCACCTCCATAAGAGTCAGAACAGCTGGCTGTAAACTTTCTGAGTGCAGTCTACTTCTCCCAAGCCTCCAGCCCTGTCCAGGGCCTCCACGTCCCATCTGTCCTAGGGCTCCTCCCAACCTGGCTTATAACTGGCCATCGACTCACCCATGACATCACTGCAGGAGTACTCTTAACCACTTCCCTACCCAGCCATAGTCAAATGACGTCCACAGATGGGATCTCCCATCCTGGGTGGACATCATATGACGTCCTCGGCTTTGTGGGGGGGGGGGGAGAATATCTGAATGATGCCTGCAGCTAGAGGCATCATTCATATATCCTTCTGTTCTGCCGGTGATTCTGTGCACCATAAGAATGATCATAGCAGCGGACATACACCCCCCCTCCCGCCGCCATCCGGTGTTTCTCCGGGCTCTCCCGTGCCATTGGGGGCCCGGAGAATGAATCGTCCGGCGCACGATAGGAAGCATAGAGATGACTGGTGACCAGATGGTCACCAGTCATCTCTATGACCGTCGGAGGCCCGGGCGCGATGTGATGACATCACGCCCGGGTCCTCAGATGTAAACAAAGCCGCCATTGCGGCTAGTAAACATGAGATCAGTGAATTTTTTTCACAATCTCATGCTTTCCAGCCTGGAGGAGAGATGTGGGGTCTTATTGACCCCGCATCTCTCAATAAAGAGGACCTGTCACACACATTCCTATTACAAGGGATGTTTACATTCCTTGCAATAGGAATAAAAGTGATCAAAAAAAAAAAGTAAAATAAGTGTAAAAATAAGTAAAAAACAAACAAACAAACAAACAAAAAACGCCCCTGTCCCCAGTAGCTTGCGATCAGAAGCGAGCGCACACGCAAGTCCCGCCCACATATGTAAACGCCATTCAAACCACATACGTGAGGTATTGCCACATGCGTTAGAGCGCGTGCAACAATTCTAGCACTAGACCTCCTCTGTAACTCCAACCTGGTAACCTGTAAAAAAAAATTAAGCGTTGCCTCTGGAGATTTTTAAGTACCGAAGTTTGGCGCCATTCCATGAGTGTGCGCAATTTTAAAGCGTGACATGTTGGGTATCTATTTACTCGGCGTAACATCATCTTTCATATTTTCCCAAAAAATTGGGCTAACTTTACTGTTTTGTTATTTTTTAATTCATGAAACCATTTTTTTTTCCAAAAGAAGGCATTTGAAAAATTATTGCGCTAATACCGTGCAAGAAAAAAAAGTTGCAGTGACCGTAATTTTATTCCCTAGGGTGTCTGCTAAAAAAACATATATAATGTTTGGGGGTTCTGAGTAGGGATGAGCTCGATGTGAGAGTCGAACATACGTTCGACTCGAACATCGGCTGTTCGATCGTTCGACGAAGATCGAACTATTTGGGCCGTTCGCGCCAAATTCGAGTGACGCGAACGGCCCACAATACACTGCGCCATCGCAGTGCAATCCCGGCGCGGTGATTGGCCAAGCATGCACTGTGACCCCGCATGCTTGGCCAATCACAGCACCGGCAGCTAGGAGAGCCATAATTGGCCACAGGCAGGTTGCCTGTGGCCAATTATAGCTCAGGGGGTTTAGCACACGCCCCACACTATAAAAGGCCGCCAGCGCGGCGGCCTTGTGTAGTGTGTTCCGGCACAGGGAAAGAGAAGGATAGGCAGGGACAGTGTCATTGTGCTATTCTTGTGTGTAGGGAGAGAGAAGGATAGGCAGGGAGAGAGAAGAATAGGCAGGGGACAGTGTCAGTGTCATATTCTTTGCTAAACCTTGTGTGCAGGGAGAGAAAAGGATAGGCAGGGGACAGTGTCAGTGTCATTGTTGCTAAGCCTCCTGCACAGTATACACCTGAAGCTAGCCCTTATTGCTGTGTAACACACCAGGAAAACACTAACAGGCATTTGCAGCACTTACAGCGGGCGGAGTGTGCTTCCTGCAAAATAAACACCTGAAGCCAGCCCTTATTGCTGGTTTTCCCATATCCCTGCAGGCCATTGCTATGTCTGGAAGGCCAACAAAGAGAGGCAGACAGTCACGAGACAATAAAAGAGGGCAAGCAGGCTCTGTGTCTGGGGGCAACAGTGCTGGTCGTGGACGCGGTGCATTGTCATCAGCACATGGCCATGGGACACGCTTGTCCTTTTCGGCAGCTGGACGTGTTGAGCCGCATCATGCCGAAGACTTGGCAGAGTGGATGACCAAGCCCTCATCCTCTCTCACCCAGGCTCAGGGTACTGGCAAAGCAGCTGCCAAAGCGTCCTCTTCCCTGGTATCAATGTCAGACTCATCATCAGTCACTCCTTCCCTAGACCCACCATGTCCTCCTCCTGAGGAGTCCCCCGAACTGTTTGAGCACAGTGTTGGGTACATGCTCCAGGAGGATGCCCAGCCTTTCGAAGGGTCTGATGATGATACCCAGCTAGAGGAAGGCAGTAGCGTGAGAGCAAAGAGAGGGGATGCTCAAGAAGGACACCAATCTGGCAGTCATGCTCCAGCAGCTGCAGCATACTGCCAGATTGGCTCCAGTGATGAGGAGGGAGGGGATGATGAGGTCACTGACTCCACGTGGGTGCCTAATAGGAGAGAGGAGGAGGATGAGTAGGAGGCACATCTCCAACGAGGCAGGATGCCCTCGGGGGGCCAGCGTAAGGGCAGCACACCGACTGAATCACACCGCAGAGCTCCGCCTGTGCAGGGCGCTGCCTCTGCCCGTTAATCAAAAAGTTCTTTGGTGTGGGCCTTTTTTGAGTCGAGTGCATCAGATCGCACAGCTGCTTTTTGCAACATATGTCTCAAGCGTATATCGCGTGGCCAAAACATCAGCCGCTTGGGCACCACATGCTTGACCAGACATATGTTGACCTGCCATGCAGCTCGTTGGCAAGCCTACCTTAAAGACCCACACCAAAGAACAAAGCGGACCTCTCCTTGCACCGCATCAGCTGGGATCTCCAACCCCACTATACCTTCAGTCCTCTCTGAAACCTGCACTGAGAGGAATGAAGGTGTAGAATTAGGCGTGTTACAGCCAAGTACTTGCGGGCACTCTGCTAGCAGTACACCGACGTCCGATTCTAGCAGGCAAATTTCCCTGCCCCAGCTGCTGGACCGTCTAAAGAAGTTCACTCCCAGCCATCCACATGCCCAGCGGTTTAATGCTAGCTTGGCTAAATTGCTAGCGCTTCAACTGCTGACTTTTCAGTTGGTAGACTCGGCCCCCTTCCGTGAGTTTGTGCAATGTGCGGTTCTTCAGTGGCAGGTTCCCAAACGCCACTTTTTCTCACGGAAGGCGATTCCGGCTCTCTACCGGCATGTGGAAGGCAATGTCTTGGCCTCGCTGGACAGGGCGGTCAGCAGTAAAGGTGCATATTACCACTGACTCATGGTCCAGCAGGCATGGACAGGGACGTTACCTTTCTTTCACGGCCCATTGCGTCACTCTTTTGGCAGCTGGGAAGGATGCAGGACAAGGTGCAGTAGTGTTGGAGGTTGTTCCACCGCCACGCCTCCAAAATGCTACTACTGGTTGTGACACACCTCTCTCCTCCACCCCCTCTTCTTCCTCCATGGCCTCTTCCTGTGCTTTGTCCTCAGAACCAGCGGTGCTCCGTAGGCGTTCAAGGGGCTACGCAAGTACGCAGGCAAAAAGATGCCATGCCGTGCTTGCGCTGTTGTGTTTGGGGGACAGGAGCCACACTGGGGCAGAGGTTCTGTCTGCTCTGCAGGGGCAGGCCGAGAGGTGGTTGACGCCACGCCAGCTTAAGCCAGGAATGGTGGTTTGCGACAATGGCACCAACCTTCCCTTCCGCCCTCCGACAGGGACAACTGACCCATGTGCCCTGTGTGGCTCACGTCCTTAACCTGGTGGTGCAGCGGTTCTTGGGCAGGTACCAGGGCTTACAGGATGTCCTGAGTCAGGCCAGGAAAGTCTGTGTGCATTTCCGCAGATCTTATAATGCCAGTGCTCACCTGGCTGAGCTGCAAAAGGAGTTGAACCTGCCCAAGAACCGCCTTATATGTGACATGCCCAACAGGTGGAACTCAACGTTGGCCATGCTGCAGCGGCTGCACACGCAGCAGAGGGCCATCAATGAGTACCTGTGCGACTACGGCACCAGGACAGGGTCAGGGGAGCTCAGGTTTTTTTCACCACGCCAGTGGGGCATGATCAGGGATGCATGCACTGTCCTGGCACCATTTGAGGAGGCCACGAGGATGGTGAGCAGTGACAGTGCATGCATCAGTGACACTGTACCTCTTGTCCACCTGTTGGAACATACGCTGCGTGGAATAATGGACAGGGCACTTGAGGCAGAACAGAGGCAGGAAGAGGAGGACTTCCTTGCCTCTCAAGGCCCCCTTTACCCAGACAGTGTTCCTTCTGTCCCACCCATCCCACAGGAAGAGGAAGAGGAGGATTGTGTCAGCATGGAGGTGGAGCCTGGCACTCAGCATCATCAGCAGCAGTCTTTTAGGGATGATTTACAGTCCCAAGAAACCCGTGGACTTGTACGTGGCTGGGAGGAGGTGGCTGTGGATCATGTCGTCCTTAGTGACCCAGAGGACTCCGGACCGAATGCCTCAGCTAACCTACGCTGTATGGCCTCCCTGATCCTGCAAAGTCTGCGGAAGGATCCTCGTATTCTTCGGATCAAGGAGAGGGACCATTACTGGCTGGCCACTCTCCTTGATCCACGGTACAAGGGTAAGGTTGCGGACCTTATCTTACCATCGCAGAGGGAGCAGAGGATGAGACAACTCCGGGAGGCCTTGCAGAAAGGTCTGTGCAACGCGTTCCCAGAGACTGGGAGGTTACAAACTCCTGGTCCTGGACAACGAGTTGCTGAGGCTTCGGTCAGTCAAAGAAGGAGCGGTGGGGAAGGTGGCCGTCTGACCGATGCATTCAGACAATTCTTTAGTCCGCAGCCCCAAGGTATGATCGGTTCCAGCAACCATCGCCAGCGTCTGATATACATGGTGCAGGAATACCTAGGGGCAAGGTCAGACTTGGACACCTTCCCCACCGAAAATCCTCTGGCTTACTGAGTCTTGAGGATGGATCACTGGCCAGAGCTTGCACAGTATGCAATTGAGCTACTGGCCTGTCCTGCATCCAGCGTTCTTTCAGAACGCACATTCAGTGCTGCTGGAGGATTTGTCACGGATCACAGGGTGCGCCTGTCCACAGACTCGGTTGATCGACTGACCTTCATAAAGATGAATCAGTCTTGGATCACCACCAGCTACCAAACACCTGAAGCTGATATAACAGACTAATTTATTTTCAAATGTCACATCCCTTCAAGACTGATGCTGATGCTGAGTGACTGTCCTGTTATGTTGACTGACTATCCTCCTCCTCCATGATCCGATTGATGATGATAGCTTGGAAGAACAGGTTTGTTTCTGGGTGCCGCCACCAGTGCCTAAGGCCCAATTTTTCAGCCCCTGTTTAACAGGGGCATGTAATTACAATTTTTGATGCAATACTTTGCAACAGGGCTCATTGCTGTGCTCCAAGTACAGTATCTGTGAGGGGTTGCAGTGTTGTGGCACCAGTGCCCAAGGCCCAATTTTTCTGCCCCTGTTTAACAGGGGCATGTAATTACAATTCTTGATCTAATAATACACAGCAGGGCCCATTCCTGCGCCCACCAAGAGTAACTGTGAGGGCTTACAGTGTTGTGGCAACACCAACATGTAAGGGGCAAATTTCAGCAGAGTATATAGGGCAGGCCCCTACTTTCAAACATCCAACTTACAAATGACTCCTACTTGCAAACGGAAGGAGACAACAGGAAGTGAGAGGAAATCTACCCCTAGGAAGGGAAATTCTCTCCTGTAAGAGTTAATATGGGAAAAAGGTGTCTCCTCTCTACTGATGCTTTATCACCAATCCTTGTTTCAATAAAAACCCCAATGACAAATGTTTTTTGAAAAGTGGGACGGAAAGTGAGGTGAAATGTTCTGAACAGGGGCACAGACAGCAAAACAAATGTTACAGGGGTGATAATCCTTCCCTATGTTTTCCAAAAAGCTTAAAAATAGATTTTCTTTCTCGTACATCACGGGACACAGAGCGACATAGTCATTACTAATGGGGTTATATAGTTACCGTCAGGTGCTGGCACTGGCAACTTCCAAAACCGGAAGTACCCTCCCCTATATAAGCCCCTCCCATCCGGGAGCACCTCAGTTTTTTGCCAGTGTCTAAGGTGTTGGCCAAGAAGAAACATGTGTTTTTCACTGAGCTTGCGTACAGGTTCTTTTGGGCCTCAGTAAGCTATTCCGGATCCGACCAAAAAAGCTTCATAGCTAAACGGTCGGTACCCGGGCCTTGCAGAGAAGAGCAAGGTTCTGCCTGTAATGCTTCTCTTAGGAGAGCTGGACCCTGGGATCCAGAGCTCTGGTCATACCCACGACCAAGATGTTTTCTGTGCAGGGTGCTATACAGGTCCAGGGGAGTGGAATCCTTGGGAACCCGGTCCCTGAAGGTTTGATTACAATGCCTGCCGTGATAGGTGAAGTTTGGGCTTTTGTGGACCAAACAAAGTCCTGCGGCGGGGAACAGGTAAGTGGGGGCCCCCAGGAACTTGGTTCTATTGAGGGACCCCCAAGCCTAATTTGTCTTTCTGTCTGTTACCTAACGGTATTCCCGCTAATATCTGTGCATGCCTGTAACTACTAAAAAAATGTAATAATTTTTAATGGTGGTCAAGAAAAAAAAAAAAAAAAAAAAGAATGTTTTTTTATATATGTTTAGTATATTAAACTGCGGTACCTGTGTTTGTCCACTAGAGGCCGCTGTGGAATGTTTTTCTTGTCATATGGACTAGTTTCTTCTCAGAGAGCAAAGTCCAGGCAGCTGGTGAGTTCTCCTACAGGAAACTGTTTCCTCTGCCATGTTGCAGTGTTCGTCTATCCCCCGGCCTGCGGCAAAGGGGGCCCTGGCTCCTGTCCCTGGTTTCCATGTTTGAAAATTAGCGCCGAGGCGCACGTGGCTGCGCGCGTGCACGCGCCTCTATATATAGAGGTGGCCGGGAAAAGGGGCGGGGCCTGGGGGATGACGCTCTGTGCGCGCCGCAGCGCTTCTGCGCATGTGCGGGCGTCCCAGCAGGTTTTTTAAAAAGCCACATTATTGCAGTAAGCTGGCTATGAAGTACAGAGACAGAGCTGGCAACATTTAAAGGCATACAGCATAGCGGTTGATACAGGCATCCCCTAGAAAGGCACATTAGTAGACACCAACTATGATATAGCAGCAATTGTGCTAGACTATTCTCAGTAAAAGTGGTGTATTACGGCTGGAATACCTCAGCTTTAGGCTTAGGAATATGCCGTCCAGTAGCTCCGGAACTGAATCTTCCAGGAAGCGAAGGGGGTCTCATCGGGCTCTGAGGATCTTGGGCATACTCCTGCTGCACCAGTCTCCCCTGAAGTTCAGAGGTAAGTGACCGTAGAGACCCCGCAGGGGTACTTGGTACTGTGGCTGTCCTCAGTCACCTGCTCCTGTGTATGTAACAGAGGAGGTTTTTTCCTCAGCTCTGGGAGGATTAGAGAGAGATTGTCAACATTTATCGCTGCCTCCCTGTCAGGGAAAGCACGCCCGATCTCCGTCTCCTCCTTCAGAGTGCCTGTTAGCAGAGCAACAGTCCCATACAGGGATCGACCTGCCTGAAGGGGATCAGGATGAGGTTGATTCTGTTATAGAGGAATCAACAGTGGGGGAACCTTTTCTCAGCATCTCAAGCTGAAAGATTATGGGTTCAGTCTCTGACTAACATGGTCCGATCAGCATTTAAAAATGCACCTTGCGGAACCATCAACCACTACTGTATCCTCGTTGGGGTCGCTAGAAGCCCCCAGACTGTTTGTTCTTTTCCACTTCACCCTTTACTGAAAGGGCTCATTTACCAGGATTGGGAACGTCCTGAGAAAATATTTATTCCCCCAAGAGATTTCCGGTGGTCTATCCCATGGAGGATAAGTTCATCAAAAAAAGAAAAAAAAAAAAATGGAAGGTCCCTACAATGGACGCAGCCATCTCTTGTATGTATAAATCACTGACATGTCCAGTGGATAATGTCCAAATGTTCAAGAACCCAATAGATAAAAGATTGGAGTCCTTATGAAAATCTGCTTGGTGATACAACCAGCAGTAGCAGCTATTGGGGTCTGCTAAGCAGTGAAGGATCAGTTGAAACAGGTCTTGAGGGACTTGACAGATCAGCAGGCTTTGCCCTAGCTGATCTACCTAGAGCCTTAGGCTTTGCGGTTGACGCCATAGAGGATTCAGTCCATCAGGCCTCCCGCCTTACGCTGTCTATAGTACATATGCGTAGGCTCCTATGGCTCAAAAACTGGTCTGCTGAAGCTCCCTGTAAAGAATGGCTGGTTAGCGTCCCATTTCATGGTGAACGCTTATTCAGGGAAAACCTGGACAAATATATCCAGAAAATTTCCAGCGGTAAAAATACGCTCTTGCCGGTTAAAAGCAGAGTTAGAGGTCCCTCTTTAAGAGGCCTGCTTCTCCAGTCCCTGGGGCATCGGCTGTGTAACAGTTCCGACGGCCTCCTCGGTCAAATCCCGGGGGTAAAAAACAGGGACAGTAGCAGGGTAATGAGAAACCCTGGGTCAGGGGAGGTACAAAACCTCCCCCAAAGTTAAATTCATTGAAGCCCCCACTCAGTCGGGTGGGGGGAGGACTCCAGTTGTTCGCAAGAGACCTGGCGGGACACGATCAAGACAGATAGGTGCTCTCCGCAGTAGGTTTGGGATACAGTTTGGAGTTAAAAGACTCTCCTCCTTCCCATTTTTGAGGTCAAACGTGCCAAGGGATCCCCGGAAGAGAGAGTCCCTCCTGTTGGCACTAGAACAACTATTGCTCCAAGGAGTAATTATGGAGGTTCCCCTGGAAGAATGAGGGTTCGGGTTTTACTCAAACCTCTTTACAGTCCCGAAGCAAACGCGGACGGGAGGCCCATATTAATTCTAAAAGGGCTATACAAATTCCTGTATATCAGGACTTTCCGATGGAGTCGATCCGATCGGTGGCCACTGCCCTACAAGGGGAGGATTGGTTAGCCACGATCGACATCAAAGATGCTTATTTGCACATTCCCATCTTTCCAGTCCACCAAAAATTTCTACGCTTTGCAGTAGAAGGGCGCCATTTTCAGTTCAGAGCCTTACCCTTCGGTTTGGCCACAGCACCACGAGTGTTTACAAAAATTCTGGCCCTTTATTGGCCAATCTAAGAACACAAGGTGTAATGATAATGGCATATCTAGACGACTTGTTGCTGATAGACCACTCAGTGAAAAAACTAGACGTGGTCGTTCACAAGACGATCAAGTATCTGGAATCTCACGGTTGGATTATCAACCGAGACAAGTCAGCCCTAAAAACCAGTCAAAAGTCTGGAATACTGGGGGCTAAGGTTGGATTCAGGCCAGAGAAAAATATTCTTGCCTCGAGGAAAGGTGTTGTCTTTGAAAGATTTGATCCACTTAGTGGGTACAAAAAAGACAGCCGTCCATACGCCTGTATATGAGGCTGCTGGGAAAAATGGTGGCATCATTCGAAGCAGTACCCTACGGTCAATTCCATTCAAGGAATTTGCAAGGGGCCATACTGTCAGCCTGGAACAAAAAAATTCAGGCCTAGACTTACAAGGTCCTTGTCCCCTTCCGTTCGCAAGAGCCTCCATTGGTGGTTGGTTTCCCAGAATCTGGAAAAAAGGAAATCCTTCAGTCCGATTTCTTGGAAGGTGGTCACTACAGATGCCAGCCTTATAGGCTGGGGAGCAGTACTGGAGCAATAGTCTCTCCAGGGCAGATGGTCGGATGCAGAAAAGGCCCTGCCCATCAATCTCTTAGAGATACGAGCAGCCCGGTATGCCCTAGTAGCATGGACATCCAAACTCCAAGGGTCCCCTGTCAGAATTCAATCAGACAATGCCACAGCAGTGGCATATATCAATCATCAGGGGGGCACCAGGAGTCGTGCAGCCCAGAGGGAAGTAAATTACATCCTGAAATGGGCAGAAAAAATATGTCCCAGCCATATCTGCGGTATTCATTCCAGGAGTGGAGAATTGGAAGGCGGACTTTCTAAGTCGCCAGCAATTAGGCCCAGAGGAAGGGTCCCTTCACCCCGAGGTTTTCTGGACAATATGTCAGCGGTGGGGAACATTCGGATGTAGATCTTCTAGCATCCAGATTCAACGCAAAGGGGGACAGGTTTGTCTCTCGGACAAGGGATCCCCTAGCTTGCGGCTCGGATGCCCTAGTGTTCCCTTGGGATCAGTTCAAGCTGATATATGCATTCACACCGCCACAATGGTTACCTCGATTACTCCGCAGAATCAGGGTAGAAAAGAAACCAGTGATTCTGGTGGCTCCAGCGTGGCCCCGAAGAGCGTGGTACGTGGAGATTGTAAAATGTCAGTGGGGAGTCCTTGGACTCTCCCACATCGTCCGGACCTGCTTTCGCAAGGACCGATATACCACCCTTCCTTACCAGCCCTAGGTTTGACGGCCTGGCTATTGAAGCCCACATTCTAAAAAAGAGAGGGCTCTCTAATTCTGTGGTATCTACCATGATCAATGCCAGGAAGCCGGTATCCAGGCAGATCTACTATAGAATCTGGAAGGCGTACATTGCCTGGTGTGAAGCCAAGAAATGGCATCCACGTAAGTACGTAATAGGTAGGAGTCTGGACTCCCTACAATGGGCTGTAGATAGGAAGCTTGCCTTGAGTACTATCAAGGGTCAGATTTCGGCCTTGTCAATATTTTTTCAAAGGCCCTTGGCTTCGCATTCACTAGTCAAAGCCTTTATACAAGGAGTGATGCGTATTAGTCCTCCGGTTAATATTCCCATATGTCCATGGGATCTAAACTTGGTTCTGTCGGTTCTACAGAAACAACCATTTGAACCATTACAGCATATTTCCTTGGTGCTTCTCACCAGGAAATTGATTTTTCTAGTAGCCATTTGTTCGGCTAAAAGAGTATCGGAATTAGCAGCTATGTCCTGTAAGGAGCCATATCTGGTTATCCATAAGGACAGAGTAGTATTACGTCCTCATCCAGCCTTTCTTCCTAAGGTGGTATCGAGTTTTCATTTGAACCAAGATGTGGTTCTTCCTTCTTTTTTCCCCAAGCCTACTTTGGTAGAGGAAAAGTTATTGCATTCTTTGGATGTAGTAAGAGCAGTTAAAGCTTATCTAAAAGCCACTGCTCAGATTCGCAGAACGGATACTTTGTTTATTCTGCCGAAAGGCCCCAGAAAGGGTCAGGCAGCGTCAAAATCTACTTTAACCAAGTGGATTCGACAGGTCATAATACAAGCCTATAGCTTGAGAAGTAGACCGCCTCCGTTCAAAGTTAGGGCGCACTCCACGAGAGCAGTTGGAACTTCATGGGCAGTGCATCACCAGGCCTCCCTGGCTCAAATCTGTAAGGCCGCAACATGGTCTTCGGTACACACGTTTACTAGGTTCTACCAGGTGGACGTTAGAAGTCAGGAGGATGTCGCCTTTGGGCGCAGTGTGTTGCAGGCCGCAAATGATCCTCATGTCTGATAGCGCTCAGCTTATATATGGTGTATCCCCCCCCCTCATTTGGCATTGCTTTAGGACATCCCATTAGTAATGACTATGTCGCTCTGTGTCCCGTGATGTACGAGAAAGAAAATAGGATTTTTATAACAGCTTACCTGTAAAATCCTTTTCTTGGAGTACATCACGGGACACAGAGCTCCCACCCCTCTTTGGGGACACTTATTGCTTTGCTACAAAACTGAGGTGCTCCCGGATGGGAGGGGCTTATATAGGGGAGGGTACTTCCGGTTTTGGAAGTTGCCAGTGCCAGCACCTGACGGTAACTATATAACCCCATTAGTAATGACTATGTCGCTCTGTGTCCCGTGATGTACTCCAAGAAAAGGATTTTACAGGTAAGCTGTTATAAAAATCCTATTTTTTGGCTGGAGCTACACTTAAACAATGTACCTGTTCAAAATTACAAACAGATTCTACACAAGAACAAACCTACAGTCCCCGTCTTGTATGCACCGCCTGTATACGGCTGTTCAGAGTATATAGGGCTTTTATTTTGTGTGTGGGGTTCCCCTTAATATCCATACAAGACCCAAAGGGGCTGGTAATGGGCTGGGGTAGGGGGGGGGGGGGTCATGGGGTAGCTATGCCATTTTTCTCAAAGATTTTCATCCATATTGCCACGACCAGACATTACATTAAAGCCGCAAGCAGTTTTAAATGGCTTTTTTTTCCCCCCCTTTAGAAATTTCATTTTGTGCAGGGACAGTTCTAAACACGGGAAACACGTGCCACTTCACAGGCATACTTTAGACACCACCACCCCCCCCCCCCCCCCGGGAACGATATTTAAAAGGAATATTTGACTTTTTTTTTTTTTCACTTTATGCATCATTAAAATGACTGCTCCCGAAAAACGGCCGTTTTTAAAACTTTTTTGCATTGATACATGTCCCTTGGTGCAGAACCCGGGTTCCCAAACCCTTTTTAGGACAATAACATGCATATTAGTCGTCATAATTAGCACTTTAGATTTCAAACGTTCGCATCCATTGTATGTAATAGGGTTCTAACGTTCGTGCAAACTTTCGGTCCGTTCGCGGGTTCTGGTGCGAACCGAACCCGGGGGTGTTCGGCTCATCCCTAGTTCTGAGTAATTTTCTAGCAAAAGAATGATGATTTGTACATGTGGGAGAGAAGTGCTAGAAAAGGGCCAGTATTGAGGTGGTAAAAAAAGCCCGGGGTTGAAGTGGTTAAAGTGGTACTAAAAAGGTTCAGGTTTAAAAAAAAAGCTCTCTCCCCAGGGGGTTACCTTGCGGGCGCGCTCCTGTGCCATTCACTCAGTGTACATAGCCGCAGAGTGTATGACTCGGCCCCCCGGCGGCCCGTCATTGGATTTGATTGACAGCAGCGGGAGCCAATGGATAGGATGCATTAAGGTGAAAAAACACAAGGCTTTACAACCCCTTTAACTAAAAAGAGGCCTAGCACCTGATGAAACTGTCTGCTTTAACTACATATCAATCCTCATTATAAAAAGGCAAACTACAGGGTGGGCTATCCCATTATGAAAATACTTACATCCTTTTCCATATGCAGCTCCTCAGCAATCCGTTCCAATTCCTTGGGACCTGGTTTGGGGTAGTTCATAAAATAAGTCTCCAGGCCATCTTTCGCAATGCCATCGATGTCTGTCCTTCGTTTCCTCTTCCGGGACTGAGCCAGTGCCTGTCCCTGACTGATCAGCTAAAAAAGGACCAAAAAAAATATAGTTAAGAATTGTTAGAGGCACCAGTCAAGAAAGGAAACAATGGACGGACAAGAAATATTATGCTATAAGTGCCAAGATAAAGATTTGCCAAATCAAAAATCTCAACTGGAGAAGTGTTCTCACATTAGAGGCAAAAATCTAAATTTCAAGTCCCCCCCCCCCATCTAGTCCTCCTTCCAGACCCCAAGACCCTTTAACACCAAACAAGGTACCCAGTATACTTAGGTTTTGGCTTTACTTGCGTCTTTAAAAAAAAAAAAAAAAAAAAAAAAAGTGTAAACTGGCGTAGTCCATTTTAAACCTACATTTCAATTAAAAAATAGGGGCCCTTATGAAAATACCACCGAAATCACCATTTGGGACCTGAAAACCCAGACCAGACTTGCAGCTAGTAAAAAGGCCAACCAATTAAGCCACTGGATCAGCCTCGGGAGTCAGCAGTGGCAGTCTCCATAGGTTGCTCACCGAACACCGGAGTTGTTTCATGTCCAGCTTACCTCTTGAAGGCCTTCTTTGTTTTCAGCGTCTTCCAGCCAGCGATGTAGAAAGGGTTTAATCTGGCACATATTCTTGTAACTTAGCTGTACTGATTCAAACCTACAGATCGTTGTTTGGCTATACGCCTTTCCTGTAGGGGAAAAGAAAAAAAAAGTCACTATACATTTCTACAGATGGTGACAAATACTTCTCTATTTGCTGGTGTCAAAACTAGAAGAAGGGAAAAATTCAACCCTTAAGGGTTAGAATGTCATTAAGCGTTCGTTGTTATAGGTGCCCCTCTTGGGACATTCTATCCCCACGACAAAAAAGTGAGACAGGGCTGATAAATTTTAGATGTCTGTTCATGAAACCGAGAAAACCAGGAGATCCTGATGACCACGGCTGATCTCTCAGGTGTACCAGTTTATGAAGCCGAGATGAGGGGAGAACGTGTTCTTCACTTCTCATCACAGGACAACCCCTTCTGCCATTGAGAGGTTTAATGAAGGTCTGAAGATCTCACTGGCCATATCTGTAAAATATCTCCTCCCAGAGCTGGAGACAGTGACGTCACTAGGGTTGGTGTCACCCGGTGTGAAAAAAAATGGTGTCACCCCCCAACAACTATAGTCCCCCCTCAGTACAGACCCCCCTCCACTAACTACAGACCCCACTCCCACAGTATAGATCCCCTCCCTCAGTACAAACCCGCTCCACTAAGTACAGACTCCCCACCATCAATATAGACCCGCCTCCCTCAGTATGAACCCCCACCTCAGTGCAGACCGCTCCATCAGTACAGACCCCCCCACCTCAGTACAGACCCCCCCTCAGTTACAGACACCCCCCCCCCCCTCAGTTACAGACACCCCCCCGGTGCAAACCCCAGCAGTACAGACACCCCCTCCCCCCCCATCAGTAAAGATGCCCCCCTTACCTTACAGACCTCAGAACAGAGCAGCAGATACACACAGCGGTGTGTCTCTCGAGCGCGGGCTCCTCCTCCTCCTCTGTGGATGTATACAGAAAGGAGGCAGAGGGGGCGGCGGCTTCCTTCCGCTCAGGGACACAGCCGCAGCGTGAGCCTAAGGCACAGGACAGCAGGCGGGCGATGTCAGTGTGGTGCCGCTGCGCTACCCACGGGTGTCACCCCTCTGGTGGGTGTCACCCGGGTGCGGCCCGCCCCCCCCGCACCTGGCTAGCAACGCTCGTGGCTGGAGAATCTGGGTGAGAAGCTGCTGTGATGCGAGGAAGAGTTTTTTTTCCTTCCATAAAAATGGATAATAATAAAGCACCTTTCACATGGGCGCCTGATTGGATGGATTCCATGTGCTCAGTGGGGGAATCTCTTCAGATAGCTACATATACACAAAATCCAATCTATATCCCACACAGTATAGTTATTACGTATTGTCTCTTAGGACCCATTCATATCTGAGTAATGTAGAATTGCGCAATTCTTTCCACGATTCCAAATTGCACTAAAATTGTATCAAAATACGCAATGCACTTTTGGGTGCCATTCATTGTTAATGGTACCCCAAATGCAGTTAGACATGTATTTTGCCGCACATTGTCACTTGACAAATATGCCACCAACATGCCAAAATGCACATTGTGGAAGAAAAAATAAATAAATACACACACACAGCTACACGATCTTGGTAAAGAGCCTCCAACGGGGGCTCTTTACCACGTGATCAGCTGTGTCCAATCATGGCTGATCAAGACGTAAACAGGAAGAGCCGTTGATCGGCTTTTCCTCACTCGCGTCTCACAGACGAAAGTAGAGGAGAGCCGATTGGCTGCTCTCCTGATGGGGGGGTCTGTGCTGATTGTTTATCAGCGCAGTCCCCCCTCGGATGCCCGCCCAGGACCACCACGGTAGGCCACCACACTGGACCACCAGGTATGCCAACTAGACCACCAGGGAAATGCCAATCTATGCCCAGGCAGCTGCCATCCAGTGGCAAACAAAAATGCCTACCAGTGATGCCGATCAGTGTAGTTCATCAGTGCCGCCTTTCAGTGCCCATAAGTGCTGCACATCAGTGTCACCTATGAGTGGCCATCAGTGCCATCTTATCAGTGTAGCTTATCAGTGCCCATCAGTAAAGGAGGAAACATACTTATTTACAACATTTTATAACAGAAACAAAGAAAAAATAGGATTTTTGTACTCACCGTAAAATCCTTTTCTCTGAGTTAATGGACAGACACAGCCTTAATCTTGACAAAAGTGGGTATTAGCCTTCATTCAGGAGTGACTAGGCAGAAACTTATAGAAAGTGTTAAACACATCACACACCATACAGTACCGCCCAGGGGGCAGTCCCTCTGGGTATAAACCCTCTCTCTGCATCTCGCAGATCAGTTTGTCAAAAAGCAGTACAAAACATAAAAAAAGGAGGGGTGGGTGCTGTGTCCATCCATGAACTCAGAGAAAAGGATTTTTCGGTGAGTATAAAAATACTATTTTCTCTTTCGTTCATGGACAGAGACAGCCTTAATCTTGACAAAGTGGGACATCCCAAAGCAGTGTCAAAAAACGAGGGGTGGGAAGAGCACAAAATTAAACTTCACCCCCCCAAAAAAAAAAACAGAGCTCCTTAACCGAGGAGTTGCAACTCTAAACAGCCGCCTGCAAAACTTTGCGTCCGAAAGAAGCATCCAAAGATGCACTCGCATCAACCTTGTAAAATTTAGTGAAAGTGTGAACGGATGACCAGGTCGCCGCCTTACACACCTGGGAAACAGATGCTTGATGTCGGAAAGCCCAAAACGGAGGCACCTATTGCCCTGGTCGAATGCGCAGTGACAGGAAAGGGGGGCGCCCGACCCTTTATGGCGTAAGCCTGAATCACGATCTGTCGGATCACCTCGAGATGGTGGCCGACGAGACCGCTAGGCCCTTCTTGGGACCAGCCAACGAAACAAACAGTGAGTCTAACCTCCAGAATGGAGCACTAGTAGATATGTATACTCTCAGAGCTCGTACAACGTCCAAAGGAATGCAACGCCGCCTCCTTAGGATGCGACGAACGAGGACACAAGGATGGAAGTACAATATCCGCATTGAGATGAAAGGCCGAAACGACCTTAGGAAGGAAAGAGGGCTGCGGACGCAACACCACCTTATCCTTGTGGAAGAATCAGATAAAAGGAGCCTTGCATGACAAGGCTGCCAGCTCAGAAACCTGTCTAACTGACATAACAGCCACCAAAAAGACCACTTTCTGAGAAAATGTCAACAAGGGAATTGCCCTAATGTTTTCAAACAGTGGTTTCTGAAGTACTGAGAGGACCAGATTTAAGTCCCACGGAGATAGTGGAGGACGGACCGGAGGGGCCACATGCCAAACCCCCTGTACAAACGTACTCACCACCGAGTGAGCCGCCAGGGGTCATTGAAAAAAAAAAAAAAAAAAAAGTCAGCCAGGGCAGATATCTGCCCCTTAATCGTACTTAAAAGCAAGCTTTTGGTCCACCCCACGCTGCAAGAACAGCAGGACTCTGGAAACCAAATAAATATGCGGATTCCACTTAATTTTCTCACAAATGGATATGTAGGCCTTCCAAGTGCAATAGTAAATCTTCCTAGAGGATAGCTTCCGAGCCCTCCTCATGGTAGAAATCACAGAATCTGACAGGCCCCGGTCTCTTAGCACCTGGCTTTCAATAGCCATGCCGTTAAAGCCAGCGGCTGTAAAGCAGGATTAAGTATGGGACCTTGCGACAGCAGGTCCTCTCTTAGTGGTAGACGCCAAGGGACGTCTACTACTAGACGCACTAGATCGGCGTACTAAGGACGCCATGGCCAGTCCGGAGCAATTAGGATCATTGGGATCCCCTCTGCCTCCACTCTGCGAAGCAGGTGAGGAAGGAGCTTCAGAGGAGGGAAGGCATAGATTAGCCGGTACTGACTTCACGTTGCCACCAACGCATCTGTCGCGTCTGCCCCTGGGTCTCTTGACCTGGCTACAAACCTCAATACCTTCTGATTGAGTCGAGACGCCAGGAGATCTACGTCTGGCATGCCCCATCTTTGGCAAAAGAGCTGAAACACATCCGGGTGCAGAGCGCATTCTCCTTGGTCCAGCATCTGGCGACTCAGGTAGTCCGCCTGACAGTTTTCCACGCCCGGATTGTATACGGCCGACAGGGCCTGTACGCTCCTTTCTGCCCACCTCAGGATGTGAGCAACCTCTGACGCTGCAGCCGAGCTTCTTGTTCCTCCTTGATGGTTGACATACGCCACCGCCGTGGCGTTGTCCGACTGGATCCTGACTGGACACCCCTGTAGCCTCTGAGACCATGTGGAGCGGCACAGCCTGATCGCCCGGAGTTCCAGGACATCGGCAAGTGGGATTCCTCCGGAGTCCAGTGACCCTGGGCAGACTGGACCCCCCAGACTCCCCCCCCCCCCAACAAGGCTGGCATCCGTCGTGACCACCATCCAATGAAAAGGAACGACTTCCGGGACAGAAGTGCCGGTGATGTCAGCCACCAAACCAGGGAGGTCCTGACTAGGTGGCTCACCCGGATTTGACAATCCAGGGACGATGGGCACTTGTCCCATCTGCACAGAATTTCCTTCTGCGACACTCGAGTGTGAAATTGAGCATACGGTACCGCCTTGAAGGAGGCTACCATGAGGCCCAGGACTTGCATGCAAAAGCGGAGTGACGACCATCCTTGGGATGTCAATTGCTGCACCGCAGCCCGAAGGGTCTGCAACTTTTCCACAGGGAGAAAAACTTTCGCCTCTGAGGAGTCCAGAATCAACCCCAGATACACTAGGTGTTGAGTCGGTACCAATACCGACTTCTGAGTGTTTAGCACCTGACCAAAGTCGGAGGGTCTGACAGGTTATAGACACGCTCACCTCCAATTCTGAGCTTGAAGTGGCCCTCAGAAAATCGTCCAAGTAGCCCACGATAGCGATGCCACGCTGTCTTAGTAGGGTCAGAATCGAGGCGAGCACCTTGGTGAACACCCTTGGTGCCGATGCCAGGCCAAAGGGGAGAGCCACAAATTGGTAGTAGTCTTCCCCAACCGCAAACATCTCTGATGCCTGGTGCATATGGGGACATGCAAGTATGCATCCCTGATATCCAAGGATGCCAGAAAATCCCCCGGATGGAGGGCAGCGACAACAGAGCGAACCAACTCCATCCGGAATCCTTGTACCTTCACAATGCAATTGAGGGCCCTGAGATCCAGGATTGGACGAACGCCCTCCTTCTTTGGTACTACGAACAGATTTGAGTAAAACCCCTGAAACGGTTCCTGTACTGGGACAGGAATGATCACCCCGCGTATCAGCAGGTCTTGAACTGCCCCATATACGACTTTGACGAGTCGGCTGAAGCTGGAGGTTGGAGGGAAAAAAAAATAAAAATCTGTTTGGTGGGCAAGAGAGAAACTATCTTGTACCCTGAGGAAACTTCGCAAACCCACCGGTCGGAGATCTGCAATGTCCACCGGGTCACGAATTCACAAAGACGTCCCCCCACCTGAGAGATGGGTGGGGGCAAACCTTCATGCGGACGTGGGTTAGTTCGCAGGCTTGTTGGGCTTGGGAAACCAGGGATGCCTCTGTCCCTCAGCAGGCGCTTTATTGGCCTGGGATCGTTTACTTGCCGCGCTGGGCGGACAAAAAACGCTTGTGCGCGGTGAAGGAGGGCCCTTGCCTACGGCGTGGCTCCCTACCCTTTTTGGATTGTGGGAGCAGTGTACTCTTACCCCCTGTGGCATCTTTAATAAATGTCATCCAGGGATGCTCCAAAAAGTCTGTCGCCCTTAAAGGGCAAATCCATCAGGGCCTTCTTGGAAGATTGGTCTGCAGACCATCACTTTAGCCAGAGCAGACGGCGTGACACCACCGCATAGCTTGAGGCTCTGGCCAGCAAAGGAATAGTAACTCGCAAACAAATTTTAGGCCCTGTACCAACTGGTCGGCTAGAGCTACCTCGTCTGAGGGAGCCTGACGTGCTTTTAACCCATTGTGCAGCATCTTTGCCCATTCAGTGAGTATCTGAGACACCAGGGCCCCAACTATCGTTGGACGCACAGCCGAGCCCACCACCGTGTATAGGTTGCGGGAGACCGCCTCAGCCTTCTTGTCCGCAGGGTCCTTGAAAGCAGGAGCCCCTTCCACAGGAATTGTGGTTACCTTGTTTAGTCTGGACACAGGAGGGCCCACTATCGGAGGAGAGGTCCATTTTTTCTGCAAACTCTCCTCAAGAGGGTAACTTATCGCCAAATTTTTAGGGACAGAAAAAAACCTTCTGTGGTTTGTCCCACTCCTTGTGTGTCTTATCTAGACAAACTGTTATACCTTAGCAGTGCGGGTCAGCTTACGGAACCCAAAAGGGACCGACACCTCTGTTGCTCCCACAGACTTCTCTATTTTTAGAGTATCTCGCACTGCGGTGAAAAGATCACCTACCAGAGCCTTTCCACGTGCTGACCCGGATCCGGAGTCACCCTCACTGTCCGGCCGATCTTGGTCCGCATCCTCAGATATATCAGAGAGTCATGAGCCGTAGCTGGACCCGGTTCTGCATCAGAGTTGTCCCCAGAAGATGGCGGGAGGGGGCGCTTTTTACCCCCCCCACGTGTTCCCACGCGCCGCTTCCACCTTGGCAACAAAGGCATCTAGGATTGCCGACATAGCATCCGATACATCGGGTGCAGGGGCATCAATTGCTCGCTCAGGTGTTTCAGGGGAAAAGGCGTCCGCTTCTGACTGACGCCATGCTGACCCATGCGCCTGACACACACAGGGACTCCAAGGCAAGGTACAACAACCCACCCTCCTAGCTGCGACTGAGAGGAGTTCCCCTCCCAGAGGACTCATCACCCTTGAACAGTATCGTACGGCTGCCGTCCGCTTCCTGCTTGAGCTGCTTCCTTGTCAGCTGTCTGTGTCAGTCTGACCCCTCCGCAGCGTGTGTCTGCAAGCTTGCGCCGTTTAAATGCTGTGGCACAGCGTGGACCACAGGCAAAATGGCCACCGAGCGGCCGATAGAGGCCAAACAAAGCGCGGACCACAAAAACATGGCCGATCGAGGCAAAACAGGCACCGGGCGCCGCCAAAATGGCCGCCGACAGCATGGAGGGAGAACACACAGGTAAGCAAACTTTTTATGGCAGCTCAAAGCATTTGTAAGCGGACGTACAGCGCAGTTCCCTCACAGGTGGAGCCCCCCCAGGTGAACCCCCAGCCCCAGCAGCCAGCCTAGCTTTGAGAGCCCAGGGAGGAGGGAAGGGAGGGAAGGGAGGGAAGGAAGGAAGGATAGAACCCCCTACTCGACCTCCCCAGGAATGCCCAGCTATGTCCTCCTGCCAAAGCAGTGGATTACTACTTACCCTTCCTGCGTGGATTCTGCTGGAAGTATCCCAGACAGACCATCTTCTGCATGGTTACGGAGGTGACTGTCGGCTCGGCTGCTGCGACACCGCCCTATAGACCGGTCATATGCGTGCCCTGGAGCGTGTAGCTCACCGGCCACCCGTAGAGCGACGGGCATGTCGTGGACGACCTAGCACATAGCTACGGTCGGCACACGCTCGATGGCCGAAACTGGGGAAACTACAAGGATCTGGGATCCAGCCTGTCACCCAGTCGGCAGTTGATCGTAGATCACAGCAACAAAAATAAAAAAATAATACAATTTTAATTTGAAATAAACCTCCAGGCCTATGCGCCCGAAGGGAGCCATGTCTTCTCCTTAGCTAAAAAAAAAAACTGATCCGCGAGATGCAGAGAGGGGTTATACCCAGAGGGACCGCCTCCTGGGCGGTACTGTATGCTGTGTGATGTGTTTAACACTTTCTATAAGTTTTTACCCACTTTGTCAAGATTAAGGCTGTGTCTGTCCATGAACTAAAGAGAAACTTTAATTTTTTTCTCAAAGTTTTCGGTGATTTTTTTATTAGTTTAGCAAAAAAATAAAAACCACAGTGGTGATCAAATACCACCAAAAGATCCATTTGTGGGAACAAAATTATATAAATTTAGTTTGGGTGCAGTGTTGGATAACCGCGCAATTGTCATTCAAAGGGCGACAGTGTTGAAAGCTGAAAATTGGCCTGGGCAGGAAGTGCCTGGTATTGAAGTGGTTAAACTGCAATAAATAAATCTACATTTTGATAACTTGTCCTTTGGCTCTGAGAAAATTTAAGTTTTTGTGCCCATTTGCAGACCAGTATATACTTGAGTGCCTCCTTTCACACAGAGCAGCATCTGCTACAATCAGCAGGGGGATCTGCGAGCCGGTTCACTGCTGTTTAGAGCCAAAGAGGATGGAAGTCACATCCATGTGTAGCGGGGTATTGCCCTTTAATCCCCCAGAGACTACAGTACCCAGTACACATAGGGACACCCAGGGTGCATTGCCCTGCGCAAAGACTGCTGGGGTGGACTTTATAAGAGAGAGGCAAAACCAAGTTCGGTCTCTTTGGACACCGCCCGCCCAGCAAGTGGAACTCCTGTTTGGAGAAAGGCCCAGGCTTCAGACCTAAAGTCACAGCAGACTCAAAGAGCCTTCCGCTCTCACCGAGGAACGTCTCTCCATTGTTGCTGCATCGTTGCCAGGAGGACCGAAGACTCGGATGTCGAGAGACCTGTGCACCTAGACACAGCGGCGGAAGAAACAGACACGGACTGGTCCGGTTGGGTGAGAGAGCACCTGCTCAGAGACAGACACAGTAACCCTGTTACATTGTTATTCTTCAAAGTGCACCACCGTTTGCTAGCAAAGATTTCCCTGAAAGACTTTCACTTAGTTCAGTCAGGCCTGACTGGGTAGCGTAGACATTGCTGGGCGCCATCTTGTCCACGTGGGGGGATAGCTGCAGCGGGGACTGTTAGAGTTGCATAGTACTGTATACTTGTCTGCTCATTTAAATACTGTTCTATTGCAGGGCTCTGCACATGATATATACACTGTTGTTCTTTTACTTTACCCACAAATTTGAGTAAACGTGCAAGGGTTAAGTATATTGGTGTTTGTGTCATTTACTGTGCAGAAGAGACGGTTACAGATAGTTTTAACCTATTGCTGTGTGTTCTTGCCATAGAATTGTGCTGCCGTGAGTTGCAGGCCACACAATCCTATCATCTCCTACCAACTGTGCCAAGGGAGGTTAGAGCCGATTGCCAGGGGTTGACAGCGGTGCACTACAGGGCCCAAAACTATACAGGCAGCCCTCTTAACTGGGGGGTATCGCTACACATGCCTAGTGGACCCATGTCTGCTCTATGGGCGGTGGGTTGTAAACAGACTCCGCTGTCCATTTACATCAGGCCCCCACCCATCCAGTCTTCAAAAACTGGGAAGGATGTAGTCCTTTTCCACAGACCTGAAGATAGGCAGCTGTAAACAAACACAAGTCCCGTTTACATCAGCCAGTCTGCATGGATCTTCCGATTCAGGTCCACCTGTCAGTTTTTCATGTGGACTTGATCAGAATGCACATGTGAAAGGGCCCAAAAAGGTTAGACTTCATGAGCCTCAATACCAAAACTGGGAAACCTATAAAAAAAACACAGTACTTGGGGCACTTATCACATGGATAGTGTTGGCTTTACAACGGGAAATTTAGGACATTCAAGGAGATGCAGAACCTAAACAATTTTACAAGAATAAATAAGGGGGGGGGGGGGCGTTGTAGAGTGCTTACCATACAAAACTTCCACAGCGTAGCAAACATCTGCTTGTGTAAACCCCATATTCGTCCGCTTCTGCTTCAGGTTCCTAGCAAACTGCTCAATTTCCATCTCACTGAGCATTTCCTAAAAAGGAGAAGAAAAAAAAGCAATGTACAGTGAAACCTTAGTTAACGAGCGTTTTAAAAGACGAGCAATTTTTTTTTTTTTTTTAAATCCTGACTCGGTTTGCAAGTGTTGTCTCGCAAAACGAGCAGAATTAAAGCCAATGGGGTGTGCAGTACCGCATTTAACCAGAGGTGTGGGGGCGCTGGTGACACTCGGAACCACTCCGTTCCGAGTATTTCCGAGGCTCTCCGGAGCCCCCCACCTCTGGCCGCATGCGATATTATCTTAGTTTCCATTGACTTCTATGGGGAAACTCAATTTGATATGCGAGTGCTTTGGATTACAAGCATTTTCCTGGAACGGATTATGCTCGTAATCCGAGGTTCCACTCTAGTTAGTTATTTTCCCTCCCTCCATTTTAGTCTTTTACTGCAGCTCATATCTGGGGACACCCTAACCATTTTTTCCCCCACAATGGGTGCATTTGAGCCTAGAAACCACAGTGGCATCATGATGTGTAAAGCTCTGGCTTCTGCAGATGCCTCCTATAGCTGCAGACCCATCATTAATGACAGGGTGCTGCAGGAAGAACCACTCCTGAAATCTGTAAGGGGGGTGGGACTGCAAATGAAGCATGCATGTTACTGGATCAGATTTTTTCCACCTCTCAAGAAAGTTGGGGGGGGGGGGGTTGCTCGGGGCCTCAAGCTGTCAGCCTTGTATACTAATAATTATATATATATATATATATATATATATATTTTTTTTTTTTTATAGATGTGCAGCGTTGCACTATTTTCACAAAAATAATATTGTTTTTCTCACACTATGTATGTATGTATGTATGTATGTATGTATAATCTCTCAGGAGCATCAGAATTCTTTCTGCATACTTGTTACCTGGCTGTGATCTCAAATATTGCTTATTATTAAAATGTCACTGGCAGGGAAGGGGTTAACCACTAGGGGGCGATCAAGGGGTTATGTTCCCTAAAGTGTGTTCTAACTGAAGGGGGGGATGACAGATCGCTGTTCATACTTTTTATGAACATACAATCATTCATTTCTCCCCCTGAAAGAGCCGCGATAGCTGTGCGTTTACACACACACACACACACACAGCTCCTGGTTCTCGCTCTGTCACGAGCGATCGCGGGTGCCCGATCATCGCGCCCGCCGAGCACTCGCAACGGCACCGGGGGCGAGCACCCCCCTAGTGGCCACTATAACGTGATTTCGCGCAGCCGAGCCAACCTGCGGCGGGCGGTCGACAAATCGGTTAAATGGATTTATTTTTTCATAAATTGTTTTATGGAATGTATAATTGTTTATATAAGATTTATAGATACGCAGCGCTGCACTATTTTCACTATATTATATATATATATATATACACATACATACACACACACACGTCGGAACAGGACAGGCAAACCAAGCATCTGTCCTGGGGCACCAGCAGAGGGCAGCACAGCAGAAAGAGGAGCCAGAGGACTCACGAGGTAAGACATCCCCCCGCATATCCACTGTAATATCGTGCAATGCCCCCCCCCCCCCCCCGCTTCTCAACTTTAAAATTTGTTGTCCATTGTGCTTAGGGCCCCCAAATTCCTTCAAACGGCCCTGCATACATACACACACACACACACACACACACACACACACTAGGTCAGCAATATAAAAGTATTGAATCTAGAGACTAAAGATAGCCGGCTCTTATTGTTTTTTTTGCATGCACATGGATAGTTACAGCACCTGGGGGGGTAGAAGAAATTAATTTAATATGGATTAAAAAGACCTTCAGCCCTGGTTCACATTGGTGCAGTTTGATGTCAAATCGCATGTCAAATTGGCAGCAATTGCACCGTCCTAATAGGAGCGGCGCCACAACAATTTCAAAAAGCAGTTTCTGTACTACTTTTGGCAATTTCGGGGTGCGATTTCCATTGACATCTGTGCAGAATGTCTGAAATCGCAGCCAAATTCGGGATGGACATCGTGCGAGTTCGGCTTCATTCCCGCGGCTCAGTGTGAACCTGGGCTCAAGCCCAGCTAAAAATTTTGAGACTTTGGCAATCTAGCACAAGCCAAAAGGTAGAAGCTGCACACGTGGCCACTCACCAGCGTGTCCTTCAAGTCATCAGACAAAATCTTCTCCTGGGCCCCCACGCTGGTCACGGTCTGGCTGGCAAGCGAGTTGCTCTCTTTGGCCACCTCTTGGGTGGGGGCACTGCTACAGCGGCTACTCTCCAGGTTAAATGCCAGGGTCTCCACCGGCGTGTTGGGCGGTGTCGGATACAATTCGGAGCCTGGAATGTTGGCGTTTTTCTGGGTCTGGCTGGAAAAATTGGGGCTCCCCGGCCAGAAGGCTAAAGTACAGTCATGGGGGCAATACTGAAGAACTGGGTGACTCTTCTTCTCCTCTACCGATCCATCAGAATCCTCACTCTCCTCGATCTTGCTGCTCTCCACCATCCAGGGGGCCTCCATGTTTAGCTGATGACTTTGAGGTGCCCAGAGATTGAGGTGACCAGGGGGTTCCGGCTGAGGAGCGTGGTTCCAAGCCATGACCTGAGCCTGGTGCTCCCCCAAATCCCCACTATCTGTCCACACAGCTGGGGAGAAAAAGGCCTGGCAGTGGTGGTAATAATCCTCAAACCCCTCTGGGATGATACCATGGTTCAGGGTGAATGAAGGGTAAACCTGTTGGCTGTACATGACCCCAAGCACTGAACGGTCTCTGGTCTAAAAGATAAGTAAAAGGTTCAAAGCCTACTTCAAGTGCCTGATAAAGCACTGAAGAGGCTAGGCTTATTAAAAAAAAAAAAACACTCCTTGTCCCCCCTCCCAAAAGAAGCCCTTCAAGAGCTGAGGAAGCTTGGATGAAATGGTAAAACCACCTCCTCACACCTCAACTCTTCTTTCCAATGTGTCTATGAAGAGGACTCCTCCAACCTGAAAGGCCATTCAACTAAATTGGCCTGTTTACTCTAGAGGTGGAGATCCCAACCCCACCCCCCTCAATCGATGGTTATGTTAACCACTTCAGCCCCGGGAAGAATTTACCCCCTTCCTGACCAGAGCACTTTTTGCGATTCGGCACTGCGTCGCTTTAACTGACAATTGCGCGGTCGTGCGACGTGGCACACAAACAAAATTGACGTCCTTTTTTTCCCACAAATAGAGCTTTCTTTTGGTGGTATTTTGTTTAAATTTTTGCGCTATAAACAAAAAAAGAGCGACAATTTTGAGAAAAAAAAGCAATATTTTTTACTTTTTGCTATAATAAATGTAGCACACCCTCACCCCTTTCCTCCCGTCTCTTTGGCTCACTCACGGGAGGAAAAGGCGCAAAGATGCCACTATGCCCGTACCCTCTGGTTTGCAGAGGTTAAGCACACTTGTTTCACTTACGGGTCTTGCAGCGAGGTTCTCCTCAAAGTTGGTTTCTGTCCTCAGTGTACAAGGACAGAGTCTCTACACCCCAAGTAACTCCAAGGTCCACACCAGTATATCACTCCAACGTAGAGCTTTATTTTCTTTGCATGAAGAGAGAAAGGTGTTAGAAGAATAGGCAGCATTCAGGCACTTCTGGCTTCGTCGCCACTTGGTCCCGAGTGGGTATAGCTCACCCGGATAGCCACCAATAGGGCTAGCAGCCAGCGTGCAGCTCGAACAGTCAATCTAGATCCCTAATAGATGCGTCTAGGAAATCCTCTGCCACAGGATCTATGTTGTCCCAAACCTCCCGATGGTCCAGATTGTTAGGCCGCTGGGTTCCGGATGGATGACATCCCCCTGGAGAGTTACTGGGCCCCTTCCTTCACTGTGATCTCTCACCAGTCCTTCGGAACGTCCTCCCCCAGCCTCCTCTTCCAGAAACGGGTCTCCTCGCAAGGCAGCCCCCTGAGATTCTTCCTTCTGAAGTGGGCTCCAGCTAAAGGTGCTGGGCCCAGGGCTGAAGTTGCAGTCCCAGGACTAAAGGTGCCTGGGAGTGAGGCGCACATGGCCCCATGGCCTGGAGGGCCACGCACTTGACCTTGACTCTGGAACACTCTACCTACCCCCAGGTACAGGTCCCCCGGGGTAGTACCTCCAACCACCCCAAACCAATCGCGTCTGCCCCTTTTGTACCCTCTCCCAGCATGCACAGCAGGTAGACCACGCCCACTGTACGGCTGCCGAGAGAGGACACCTAATCGCCACTCCAACACCTGTGGTTCAACCCTGAGTACAAGTGACAGCGCCACCTATACCACTTAGGGGAACTGCAAGCCAGGTGAAGCAACAGCAAGGCAGAGTCCAATAATTGAAAAGACTTGAGCCAGGTATCACTCAAGTCACCCCTAAATTTGGCATAATATAACTTTAATTTAGGACCCCCGCTACATAAATATCCCCAAAAATATATAAAAAAAACAAAATTTCTTCCACAGTTTAGGTCGATACGTATTCTTCTACATATTTTTGGTAAAAAATGCAATAATCGTTTATTTATTGGTTTGCGTAAAAGGTATAGTGTCTACAACATAGGGGATAGTTTTATGGCATTATTATAATTTTTTTATTTTTATTTATATATTTATTTTTTTTACTAGCCGCTTGCCGACAATCACACAACGATATACGTCGGCACAACGGCACGAACAGGCAGATGGGCGTACAGGTATGTCCCCTTTAAGAAGCGGCATTGTGGATGCGCATGCGCCTGCCACGAGCTCCGTAAGTCCGACCGCGGGTCCCGCGGACTCAATGTCCACGGGGATACCGGCGATCATCTCACAGAGAGGAAGAACGGGGAAATGCTGATGTAAACATGGCATTTCCCCATTCTGCCTAGTGACAGGACACTGATCACAGCTTCCTGTAATCGGGAGCGGAGATCAGTGTCGTGTCACACACAGCCCATTCCCCCTACAGTTAGAATCACTTCCTAGGACACACTTAACCCCATCAGCGCCCCCTACAGGTTAACCCCTTCACTGTCATTTTTACAGTAATCAGTGCATTTTTATAGTACTGATCGCTGTAAAAATGACAATCGTGCCAAAAGTGTCCGATGTGTCCGCCATAATGTCGCAGTCACGATAAAAATTGCTGATTTATTACTAGTAAACATTTTTTTTTATAAAAATGCCATAAATCTATCCCCTCTTTTGTAGACACTAAGTTTTGCGCAAACCAATCAATAAACGCTGATTGCGATTTTTTTTTAACCAAAAATATGTAGAAGAAAACGTATCGGCCTAAACTGAGGAAAAAAAGTTTTTTTTATATATTTTTTGGGGATATTTATTATAGCAAAAAGTAATAAATATTCATTTGTTCTCGAAATTGTCGCTCTTTTTTTTTGTTTATAGTGCAAAAAATAAAAACCGCAGAGGTGATCAAATACCACCAAAAGAAAGCTCTATTTGTGGGAAAAAAAGGACGTAAATTTTGTTTGGGAGCCACATCGCACGACCACATAATTGTCAGTTAAAGCGGCGCAGTGCCGAATCGCAAAACGTGGCCTGGTCTTTGGCCAGCCAAATGGTCCGGGGCTTCAGTGGCTAGTAATGGCGGCGATTTTTATCGTGACTGCTGCATTGTGGCGAACACATCGAACACTTTTGACGCTATTTTGGGACCATTCACATTTATACAGCGATCAGTGCTATAAAATGCACTGATTACAGTGTAAATGACACTGGCAGGGAAGGGGTTAAACACTAGGGGCCGTTAAGAGTGTCCTAGGGAGTGATTCTAACTGTGGGGGGGGTGGGCTCACTATAACATGACAGTGATCAATTCTCCTGATGACAGGGAGCAGTAAATCTCTGTCATGTTGCTAGGCAGAACAGGGAAATGCCTTGTTTACACTGGCATCTCCCTGTTCTGCTGCTCCGTGACATGATCGCGGGCACCTGGCAGACATCGAGTCCGCGGGACCAGCGCGCACGCCCACAATTTAAAAAGGCGACGTACAAGTACGTTGCTTTGCGCAGCCATGCCCTTCTGCCGATGTACATCGTCGCGCAGCAGTCGGCAAGCGGGTTAATTGATCCTATCATTCATTGGTTCCTCTACAGCAAATAACCCCCATCATCCGCCGCCCACCAGGGTGAATTAACTAACTTATTTCCAAATGAATTTACCCCATTAAAAAAATCATCAAGGTAGAAATGAGTGTGGTTGTGGGGGCATCATGGCTGCTAATCACACAGGTGATGCAAATATGCACAAATATAATGGGTTGCTGAAGGTTGGCAGGAATCTCCATATTCAATGCTCAGCAGGAATTTCTTTGCCAACTTTGATTGGACAGATTCTCCTCTCCTTATATCATTGCAATCACTTCACAGCCATTTGGGATCATAAACTAAATCACCTGTCCCTGTAATAAGGCCCCTTTCACACTAAGGGTCCTTTCACACGGGGCGGATCCATGCAGATCCGCCCCGTGAAGCTCCGCTTGCTCAGCGGGGATCGCTCCGTTGATCCCCGCTGAGCCGACGGATGACTGGGCGGTCCCCGCACACTGTGCAGGGACCGCCCTGTCAGAGCGCCGCTCTCCCCTATGGGGAATCGGATGACGACGGACCGTAGAGTCCGTTGTCATCCGATCCGCTCCGCCGATGGAAGGAAAAATAGGGTTTTCCTCCGTCACACTTTGGCGGAGCGGAGCGGAGCGGATGTCAGCGGACATGTCACCGCTGACATCCGTGCCTCCATAGGGGTACATGGAGGATCCGTTTCAGGTCCGCCTAAAAAACTGACAGGCGGACCTGAACGGACCTCCGTGTGAAAGGGGCCTAAGGAGTTTTTTAAAGCGATTTTGCGTTAAAAAAACGCGCTTGAAAAGCTCAAGAAAAATGCTTCCCTTTAAAATCAATGAATGCTTTCACACTGGGGTGGGGTGGGGCGGTGGAAAAATATCCCTGCTTGCAGCATCTTTGGGGGAGCTAAAAAAACACACCAAAAATGCTTCTTTTCCTTTCCCACAAATAGAAATTTCTTTTGGTGGTATTTGATCACCTCTGAGATTTTTATTTTTTGCGCAACAAATAAAAAAAGACCGAAAATTTCGAAAAAAAAAAAGTTTTTCTTGTTTCTGTAAATTTTTTTGGTAATTTTTTTTGTAAATAAGTACGTTTTCTTCTTCAATGACGGGCACTGATATGGCTGCACTGACGGGCACTGATAAGGCGGGGTACCGATGAGGTGGCACTGATTAGGTGGCACTCATAGGCAGCACTTATGGGTAGCACTGATAGGTGGGCACTGATGGACACTGATGGGTGGCATTGCTGGGCATCACTTGTCGGAACTGATCTATAATGTTGCCAGTCAGTGCCCATTTGTGGGCACTGATTAGCATGTATTGGGCATATTTTTGCATATGTGGATGGCCATTTGGTACGTACCTGGCCATCCATATGTTGGGGGCTTCCCTGGTGGCTTCGCTGGTGGTCCATTGTGTTTATCAGCGCAGCCCCCCCCCCCCCACGGATGCCCAATCAGCGCAGACCCCCCTGTCAGGAGAGCAGCCGATCGTCTCTCCTCTACTCGTGCCTGATAGATAAATGGCTTTTCCTGTTTACCACGTGATCAGCTATGTCCAATCACGGCTGATCACAGTGTAAAGAGCCTTCCGTCAGAGGCTCTTTACCGAGATTGGTGTTGCGGTGTGTCAGACTGACACACCGCACCACCGATCGCCACGCTGCATGCCTCCACGGGTGCACGCTATTATCCTGAAAGACGTCATGTGACATCCAGTCGGGATAACTGAACCACTGCCCGGCCGTCATTTTGCTATAGGCCGGGCGTGAAGTGGTTAACCACTTGATGCCCAAGGTATGTACATGGAGGTCCTCCGGTTTCAGTGGTTTAACCAGGATGGTGCGTGCACCTACAGGTATCATCCCAGTATCGTTCTTTGCAGCCGGCGATTGTCTTTCATGCAGAAGTGATCAAAGTGGCTAATTAACCACTCGATCACTTCTGCGGGTGGCGAAAGGGAGTCGCACCCCCCTCCCACCGCCTCTCCGTTCCCATCACGGAGGCTGGGAGCGATGTGGTTGGCGGCGATGGCTGCCCTGTACAGAGAGAAGAACTGGCATCATTCCCCTCTCTCTGTAACCCCGGAAACTGGGAGCGATGAGTTATGTTGTCACTTACAGTTTCAGCTATTTCTTTACCTGACCGTCAGCGGCAAGGAAAGCAGCCGGTCTGATCTGCGGGCCACTGTCTGGGAGCAGGTTTCGGCATCACGAGAGGGGGGGAGAGAGAGAGGGGGGAGAGGGGGAGAGAGAGAGGGAGGGGGAGAGGGGGGGAGGGAGAGAGAGGGAGAGAGGGGGAGGGAGAGAGGGGGAGGGAGAAAGGGAGGGGGAGGGAGAGAGAGGGAGGGAGGGGGAGGGAGAGAGGGGGAGGGAGGGAGAGGGAGAGAGGGAGAGGGAGAGGGAGAGAGGGGAAGGGAGAGAGAGAGAGGGGGAGGGAGAGAGAGAGAGAGGGGAGGGAGGGAGAGAGAGGGGAGGGAGGGAGAGAGAGGGGAGGGAGGGAGAGAGAGGGGGAGGGAGGGAGAGAGAGGGGAGGGAGGGAGAGAGAGGGGGAGGGAGGGAGAGAGAGAGGGGGAGGGGGGACGGAGGGAGAGAGAGAGAGGGAGAGAGGGGGAGGGAGAGAGAGAGGGAGGGAGAGAGAGAGAGGGGAGGGAGGGAGAGAGAGGGGAGGGAGGGAGAGAGAGGGGAGGGAGGGAGAGAGAGGGGAGGGAGGGAGAGAGAGGGGAGGGAGGGAGAGAGAGGGGAGGGAGGGAGAGAGAGGGGAGGGA